>JARGCV010000151.1:9887500-10487500 GCA_034064705.1 Bothrops alternatus
TTTAAAGTGCTTCAAACTAAAATACTTTAAATGTAATTTGACTGAACTGGAAATCAGTTACCACTAGACAACCTGTAACCCATTGGGTCATAATTTCACAGACATTTCCTTACCTAAACAGAGAAACAGAATGACCACAGGTGGGCAAAAAAGCAGTGGGAGCGGGAGTGACTCTGCTGGCCTTCCCATTTATTTTCCTTGTGGGAAGATGGCAAGGAGCATTGGAACTGACAATCAAATGACACAGTAGCACAGCAGCAGCCACAACTTTGTCTGAATGGAATCTGTGGATGACCTGAAAAAATTAGGGGAAGAGGAAACAAAGAGAGGCAGAAGCCCCCAGTGGTTTTGCTGTCAAAGAAACTCAGGAAGGACCCGCCATATTGGACTAAGGCTAAGCAGTTGAAAAGTAGCAGTGGGAAGTTTGTACTTTCAGACTTGCAACATGCTGTTAATGTGGCTTTATAATAAAATAGAATTACTTCATGTAGTCATTTTTTCTTTCTGGTTTTATGTGAGCTGAAAGACACATTTCATATGTTAGCCCAGGGGTGTCAAACTGCTGGCCCGTGGGCCGGATGCATCACACCAAAACCGCGCACATCCATTGCCGGCAAAGGAAAAAAAGTCACGATTCAACAAGTGACGTGAGTTTGACACCCCTGTGTTAGCCCATTTGAGGTGCGCTGATTCAAAAACTGTTGCCCTATGATGCACCATTTCACCCAATTGAACTTTACAAACTATGCAAAAATTTATTAGTAAATAGTTATAGTATTTCTGATAATTTTCAAAGAAATAACTTTAAAGAATTAATGTAACACACATTTCATAACTTCAGTTATTAAAAAAACAAGTACCACTATGTAAGTGAAACAATCAAAACAGTAAACACTTTAGCAAAAATAGCTTTTTAAAAGCAAAAGCTTTTAAGCAACCATTGACCACAATGTATTAAAAACCTGTCTGAACAAATAAGCTTTCAAAACCATGTAAACACATAAGAGAAAAAGAGCACCCAAGGCATCTCCTGAGGATCGGCATTTCAGAATTTCCCAGTTTTTTACCATTATTTCTTACATCTCAGCCGCAAACAGACTATACTCTGAGTCCTAAGACATGCAATCCCCCTCCGTGACTACTCACTTTATCCCATAGTTCTTTGAAATTAGTAACACACTATACTTACTCTTAATTTCAGAGAAGGGAATCTCCAGAGGATTACACAGTGAAAAACCAACACCAATCCTAACACTTGTAGAGACACCATTGGCAACAAACAATGGATACAAATATATAACAAAGAACATAAATGATGTGTTGGAAGGCCACACAACTAAATATCCACTGGAGGACAATGAAGAATATTGAACTTTATGTACTTGAACCTAGTCCAAGGATCAGGCCAAAGGATTTATGATCAGGAGCCCTTCCAAGAAAAAAGCACCAGAGTGATGAAACTAACTTTGCACAGGGTCTATTACCCAGGGTCTGTCTAGTCACTCTAGCATATGTAAAAAGTGCCTGGTTTGATTCAAAAGCCAAATGGAAGTCAATATTCTCTCTTGCTCTTCCCTCTTCCATGCCAAAACTCCTCTCTGCAACTTCTAATCATGATTACAGCTACCGGCCTCCTGCTATTCTCTACCATCACAGCTAGCAGAAGGAGTTTTACCTTTAGAGGATAGCTTCTGCCACAAAACAACTATTTTATTTGGCAAATGGCAAGACAAATGGAAACAACATGTACTGGTAAGATGGTTTCTAGTATCTTTTGGGTAGAGTACAGAAGTTATTTTGTTATTTCAAGAGCAGTGACAATTGAGGGGGTTGGGATACTGTTTGAATCCCACTGTGTGAATTCTATTGGTCAGCCGTCCTCTAGGGGGCAGCACCTAACCAATCATGACTAGTTTCCCAAAGCTACTTGAATGGAAGACTATTAAGAAATCTTGAGGCTGTAAACTAGACTAGCAAGTCCCCAAAACTCCTTGAAATAATGTAAGGGCAAACCATTGCCACATTATTGTCAAGAAAATAACACAGGCTGAGGTATGACCTCTGCTTGAAGGAGCATTTTTAGTTTGCTTTTATTCATTAGCTAGAAGAACTGATTGGCTTGTGATATTTATTCCCTGCCAGTTTCTCAGGATTTGTTGGTCAGATTAAGACAACAGAAGGTCAGTCACAAATCCATGTGTGAAGAATGGGGGTTAGGTGCAACCTGAATGAAAACTACTGTTTGGAAATGCCCATGATAAGCACACTATCCCTCATATAAAAATTGTGAGTTGGTTTTGGAGAAATAATCAAAAGCCTAGATTAAAATTGTTCTCCTTAAGTACACTTGACAAAGGCTAAATTTAAACATTTTTCACTTTCAAGCAGGAATAAGTTAAGTACCTTCTATACCAGCGGTTCTCAACCTTTTTCAGGTTGCGACCCCGACCTGCACCGCGCATGAGCGGCACAACCCCGACCTGCACCGTGCATGCGCGGTGCGACGGCCCGCATCGCGCTTGCGCGGCGACCGCATCGCGCATGCGCGGTGCTGACCCCTGTGCCGGCCGAGGCGAAAAGTGGAAAAAAATGGCGGACTGCGGTGTTTGGCGACCCCCGTGAAATGGTCGTTCGACCCCAAATGGGGTCGCGACCCACAGGTTGAGAACCGCTGTTCTATACCTTACTGAAGTCTGCAAGTGGACTAAGATACATTCCTTCATAAACTATTGAGGTCCATTTTCACCATTTTTCCTACTGGTAGCAGTACCCACACTTGTTAAGAGACACTAAAGTGACCTAAACTTATGGACAATTTTCAAAAGTATGTTTTCTTTAACTGAATAAATAAGACACCCATTTCCAGAGTTGGCTAGTAACAGGGCTTTTAAGATGGCAAACAAGGGAATCTCAGTCTTTAGCTTTGAAAGTTTAACTTTAAAACAACTATAGGTAATATAGCTTTGAAAGTTTAACTTTAAAACAACTATAGGTAAAACATTAGCCTTCCAAGACTGGCAGCAGACTGCTCAAGATAGTTATCTGGGTTCAATAATAACTCTTAAGCAGATCAATCTGCCCCCAGCCATGTATAATAAGCTGCTTCATTAACTAGGCAATTCACTTTACACAGCAGCCAGGAAGGAGGGAGGGAAATAAAGTTTCATTCTTTTTCTCATATAGGAAAAGCGCGTTTTGGGACGGAGGGGGAGGGGGAGAGAGAAGGAGACGCCAAGCCAGCGTTGACAGGCAATGAAATGCTAAGAGAAATTTTGCCTTCAAAATTATGTCTTCTCTTCTTTCCCACCCCCCATCAAAGTCCCTTTGATGTTTCCCGAACAAAAGCCTCCCTCAGCCCAAGAACGGAGGGAGGTGAGCCCGACAAAAGAGATTTTGGAGAGGGGAGAAAAGAAACGCGCCGAGGAAAGTCACCCACTCCCGGCCGCCGCGCTCCCTCAGGGCCCTGCCGGTTGCAATGTCAAGTGAAGGGGAATCCGGAGCAAGAACCGGGAGCGGCGGGAGGGGGGAGAAGAGGAGGGGGTGGGGGGATAAACGTGCAGAGTCCGAGGCTTTGCGAGCAGCCACCTGACCAATGCAAGAGCCCGGCTTTTTTTGGCTTTTTTTTTTTAACCTCAGGGGGACAAACGCACGGAAAGAGGCGGCGAGCCAGGAACGGGCGATTAGCGCCCAACAGGAGGGAAAAAAAGAAAAAGAGCCGAGTTGGGGGGGGACATCCCTAACTCCTTCCCAAAGTTATGTTTTCTTTATACTTGGCTGCCCTCAGCTCACGTTTTCCAAGAAAAAAGAAAAAAGGACCGAGGCGCGCGCGGGGGGGGGGGGTAGCTCGCCCGGTGTTCCCCGCGCGCGCCGCCTCCCAGCCGAGTCGTACCGAGGGATCCCCGGGCGATCCAAGCCGGCCACCTCCATCCAGGCGACGCGCAGCGCTCCTTCCTTCCCGCCTCCCGTTTGCTTCCTAAAGCAAATCCCGGCGGATTTCCTTCCCCCCCCCCGCCGTCCCGTCCCGTCCCGTCCCGCGGAGAAAGAGTTGAACTCACCTCGTTGCGCTTTAACCTGTAAGGACAGGAGTGGGGGAGGCGGCGGCGGCGGCGCCGTGCCAGTCCCGAGGCGAGGGCAGCGCGGGGGAGGGGGGGTCCCGGAGCAGGCGGCTCCTCCGGCGAACAGACGTGCCAGGCACCGGTTGTTTCCACCGCCAAAGCCCACCCGACGGGCGCGGAGAGGACTGCGAGAGGAGGGAGAGCGAGCCCGAGGAATCGCCGTCCAACAGCAGCTGACGCCGCCTCGGAGTTGAGCCTGCAAACTCCGCTCGTGCTTCTTTTGTAGCAGTTCGTGCTCGCTCGCTTGCTCCACACTCGCACACACCGGCTGGCCCGCACTGCGGCTGCGCGCTCGCTCTCCCGCCTCCTTCGCCGGCAGGGATTCCACGGAGCAGGAATCTCCGATCACATGGCGACTTAACCCGCGGGGGGGGGAGAATGCGGGGGGGAGGTGGAAATTGCATCTGATCTGGGGTGGGGGGAGGAGGACACCGGATCACGGAACGGCAAACTTGTTTGGACGAGGGGATCGTCGGCGTCTTTCAGAGAAAAGATGGTTCAGTCGGGGTAAATGTAATAGTAGTAGTAATACCGGTAGTAATAGTAGTGGTAGTAATGGTAGTAGCAGCAGCAACAGCAAGAAAATGATGGCTGGCCGGAATAAAAGGTTCAAAACTTGGAATGTATTTACAGGTTGGCTTTAATACCTCCCTAAGGTAGCAGTCTAATTAATTGTAAGGAGATCAATTTTTTTTTTTGTCCTTAAGTGTCCTGGATGCTGAATCTGAGAAATGAGTCCCATGAAAGCATCCGGAATAGGTTGAATTGAAGTACTTAGAAAGTATCTGACTGCGATATATACTCACTAAGTATTGGTGTTGCAAAAGAGGTGGCTGCTTTAATGTGGCTGGTTCAGTGCTATGTTTGCACAGCTGTGTCCTGTTTGGAATTCAAAAATCTGCATCGCTTTATTATCATCTGGAATAGGTTTGCTCGGAGTACTAGAAAGTATCTGACTGCAGTATATACCATCTGATCCTACAATATTGGGGCTGCAAAAGATAGGGCTGCTTTAAAGTGTTCTGGTTCAGTGCTATGTTTGCACTGCTATCTACTGTTCGGAATCAAAAAATCTGCACAGCTTTATTATCCAGCCATCCTGGAGTCAGCTCAAAACAATCCCGTCGTAAAACTGACTGCCCCTGTTGCCAATTTCTCTCCTTCAGAAGGTGTTCCAAGTCATTGCTGAATGGCATTGCTCTGAGTGTGCCAACTATTGTAAGCAATGTTATTGGTTCTTTCCTCTGGCTTTACACAGCCAGTACCTTTCAGGAGATAGCCAGCCAGCAGCAAAAACATCCCCCAAACAGACAATTGCAAGAGAAGAAGGTAGGTCTCACCTCTGGACTCTGTTTCACTTCCCTAAACTGTTTTATCTGGCTTTCCTCCTGTACAGGTAGTCCTCGACTTACAACTGTTCATTTAGTGACTGAAGTTACAGCGGCACTGAAAAGAGTGACTTACGGCCGTTTTTTCACACTTAACAACTGTTGCAGAAACCCTGGGGTCACGTGATCAAACTTCAGGCGCTTGGCAACTGGCATGTGTTTGATAATTGCATTGTGCTGGGATCGTGTGATCCCCAATTGTGATCTTCCAGACCGCTTCTGACAAGCAAAATCAATGGGAGAAGCCAGATTCGCTTAATGACCACATGATTCCTTTAACAACTTCAGTGAATCTCTTAACAACTGTGGCAAAATAAATCATAAAAAGGAGCAAAATTCACTTAACAACGGCCTTGCTGATGGTCGTAAGTCAATGTAAAGAAGCACATTTGAAGACAGCAGGGCAGAAATTCTGCCAGAAAAAAAAGGGGGAGCAGACTCTGGTTATTTGTGCAATAGTCTAAGGGTGACTGAAATTGACTCTTGCCTATGTAGACAGGTCTTTCATTCTGGTTTGGGGCATGATTGAAATTGAAAAATCTAAAGGAAACTGGCCATTAATGCCTCATCATTTTGTGGACATTGCAGTGAGAAAAAAGCAGGGCTGTTCCATATAAAAATAAGTTCCAGAATCCTGTTAAAGCAGAATAGTTAAGCTTTCATCTCTATAAACAAGCAGAGGAGATTTAATAATTTTGGGATACTCTTAAAGCAGAATGGCACTAGTTAAAAACCTTTTTCCCAGATGAAATAATGAAATTCTTCCCCCCTCCCTTCTCCTTGGTTGGAAAGTAGAGAAGTTGGGGTCAAAAGTTGGATGGGAGGTGACATCTCTGAAAGGAACTCAGGCAATCAATGGCTTAAGTGGAGTCAAAGGAGATGGGGAAGGCTGGCCGAGGCCAGGTGTCCAGGTGTTGTCCACACCTCCCAAACCATCTCTAATAATCCCCACCACAGATAGCTGAATTCACATCCAAGACAATGGATGACAAAGAGTTATAGAAATGACATACCCTAAAGGTAGGTGGGTTTTTTTTGTCAGCTTAAGAGGGAAAATGTGTTGCTTTAAAATCAGTATACCTCAATGATGATTTAAAGTTGTTCCATTCATGTCTTGTGACCAAGAGGGAAAATAGACGGGGACAAAGCAAGATAGTGCCAAGGTTAAATATAAATCGGGTCAAGGCCTATGACTCAGGACACCTTAAAAGGTAGACAAATTATTGCAATCTAAGGTTACCGTGGATTAGAACCACATTTGTCAAATGCCTAACCTTTTTAGAGTCGGTCTCCCCCATCCATGGGAAGAGATCAAGGGGTACATTGTTGGAAACTTATTTGCATTTATTTAGCAAATCTCTGTTTATTAAGTGTATTGGTTTACTGAGCCTGGCATTAAAAATATAAGCAGTGTTCTTAGCTGTTCTTATACTGCAGGAAGAATTGTTCATATTTTAATTAAAAGAGACTTTGGCCCTCTCTCCTTCCTGTATCATCTTCCTTCTAGCGTCCCTGAGCAGCAGTGACCTTGATTGGAAAATACTGTGTTTCTGTGACAACATCAACTCCACGTCCCTGTTTCCATTGGTGTCAACAGATGTCCGTGTTTTCCAGCAGCCTGTATAATTAATGAACTTCAGCAATAATGTATCCTTGGCTATTGCTTCCTGATACTTGTGAAGAAATAGGACAGGTTCAGATCATCAGTTATGGTAATTGGCCTCCATTATATTTTAGCAAACTAAAGGAAGGTATTGACTCTAAAGTTAATCTTCCTTCCTTCCTTCCTTCCTTCCTTCCTTCCTTCCTTCCTTCCTTCCTTCCTTCCTTCCTTCCTTCCTTCCTTCCTTCCTTCCTTCCTTCCTTCCTTCCTTCCTTCCTCTTTCTTTCTGTGATAGAAGTTTTTAGAAATGAAATACTATTAAACGGAACAAAACCTTCTCATTTTTAGACCATTTTGTATGGTCTACAGCAGTGGTTCTCAACCTTTTTCAGGTTGAGATCCTGACCCGGGTGCGCGCGTGCGCGTGCGCGCAATGGGCCGATCCGCGCATGCGTGGGGCGCGCGCGATGAAAAAAAATAAAAAACAAAAAAACAAAATGGCGGACCGCAACGGCCCGATCCGCGCATGCGCGGCGCACGCGCGACGGCCCGATCCGCGCATGCGTGGGGCGCGCGCGACAAAAAAAAAAAAATTTAAAAAACTAAGAAAAACAAAATGGCGGACCGCAGTGTCCGGCGACCCCTGCGAAATGGTCGTTCGACCCCCAAATGGGGTCGCGACCCATAGGTTGAGAACCGCTGGTCTACAGTGTGATATGTAGTGCTAAAGGTATACCCAGCATTTAACCCAATAACTGCCAGATATTCTAACATACTGATACATGCTCACTAGTTAGGGTTACATAGAGCTATACGAGGTTACATAGAGCTATACGGTCCAGAACACTAGTCTTTTTTACAGGTTACCTACATAGCAGGGGGATTCTCTTGTCTTTGCCAGATAATGTTGCTTTGAGTCCCTTTGACATATGTTATTTCCCTTGATTCTTAAATTTTACAACTGGCTGTTTTGACCATATGCCAATTTGCTTAGTGCTCTTTGAAAAGCCTTAGTAAGACCACACTGGAATACTGCATTATAAAAAAGATGTTGAGACTTTGGAAAAAGCACAAAGAAGAGTTAGTTTAAGAGGGTTAAAGGCCTGAAAGCTAAAACATACTGTATGAAGAATGGTTGTAGGATTTGGGTTTGGCTAGTCTAGAGAAAAGAAGGACTAGGGCTGACATGATAGCCCAGTATTCCAGTATTTCAGAGGCTGCCACAAAGAAGAGGGGATCAACTTATTTACCAAAACACCTGTAAGCAGGACAAGAAACAATGGGTGGAAACTAATCAAGGAGAGAAGCAATCTGGTACTAAAGTGAAACTTCCTAACAGTGTGGACAATTAACCAGTGGAACAACTTGCCCTCAGGTGTTGTGGGTTTTTAAGAAGAGATTTGTCTGAAAATGGTATAGGGCAGGGGTGTCAAATTGCCGGCCCGCGGGACGGACACGTCACCAGGAAACTGCTCCCATCTCATTGCCGGCAATGGAGAAGAAGCTCTGATATGTCGCTCAATATCACATGACATCACGAGTTTGACATGTCTGGTATAGGGTCTCTTGCTTGAGCAGGGGGTTAGACTATAAGACCTCCAGGGTCCCTTCTAGGTCTGGTCTGATTGATTGAAATCTTACCCTTGATATCAATACTGGAAGTGGGCAGAAACTATACAGCTGTGGAAAACTTCCCTTCTGAAAAATCCTTCTGAAGCTCCCCTCAGCTTAGGCTGTGTTTTGTGCTGCTTAGAATTCAAGGGGCTTGATTTCAAGGTAAAGTATGAAGAAAATAAATTAGTCATACCAAGAAATATGCCCCACTGAGTTCTAAATTCTAACTTTGTAATACCATTTCTTTATCAGGTTAGGTGATCAAAATTTCTTTATTGGAATGAAGCATAGCTCAGGTCCCCAACCCCCAGTCCATGAACCAGTACCAGGCTGCGGCATGCCAGCAACCAGGCCGCACAAACAAGGAAAGCCCCATCCACAGGAGGCAGGCAGCAAAGAAAACCACACGCTCTCCGGTCCGTGGAAAAACCTCTCTCCACGTCACCAGTCCCTGGTGCGCTAAAGGTTGAGGACCTTTGGCATAGCTAATAACAGTGATGGCCAACTTTTTAGAGACCGAATGCCCAAACTGCAACCCAAAACCCACTTATGCATCGTCGGGTGCCGGGTGGGTGTGGCCCATTGGGTAGTCGTGGCTGCAGTGGTAACAGCAGACTGGGTGGGATTAAAAAGTTCAATCCATCAATCCCAACTTTGCAAGATCTTTTTTTTCCCCCGCAAAAAGTTGAAATTGACTGATTGATTGAACCTTTTTTTTTTTTGTTGTACATGGCGGCAGAGGCCTAAAGCAAAAAGATTTTATAAAACCCAGCTGAAGGCCTAGGACTGGGGCGACGGTGCACGTGCCCACAGAGAGGGCTCTGAGTGCTGCCTCTGGCACCCGTGCCATAGGTTCGCCACCACTGGCTTATAAAGATGGGGTTTTTTTAAAAAAAAAAACTACCTTTGGACCAACTTCATTAGAAAAGTTAGTTAGTCTCTGATTCATAAACATGATGCTATACCAACTTCCAATTCTCCAAGCTTTCCAAATATCCTGGCTTTAAGCAAGGATGTTAAACTGCCGGCCCACGGGCAGGATGCATCATAGCGAAACTGCGGCCACCCCATTGCTGGCAATGGCAAAAAAGTCACGATATGTTGCGACACGTCACGTGACCTCGCGAGTTTGACACCCCTGCTTTAGAGAGAGTAGGCAAAATGGCTGGAAGAGCTGACTTACCCTTCTGCTCCTGCCAACCCCTTGTTTAGCAGCATTAGGAAGTAGAGAATTCATAGGCCTAAGCCAGGGGTGGCTGGCTCAGGAATTCTGGGAGTTGAAGTCCACGAGTCATAAAAGAGCCAAGGTTGCCTACCTCTGGCCTAAGCTCACAAAGGGCTTAACAAATGCTTGCAATGTGAGGAAGTTTGTCTTTCATTGCTAGTTGATTAGGCAAAGCACATCATTCCACTACTTACAAAGCCCCAGCTGTTATATTTAAGGTCTCTCCCATTTTCCTGCTTTCTTTCTGTCTCCCTGTCAGCCCCTAGCATCTTGTGACCTTTTCTCCCTGTTAGCCTTACTCAAAGATTGTCCCTTTGCAGAGGAAGCCTCTCTTGTAGTTGACAGTGTCACTTTTCAACTTTTTAAGTACCTGCCACAGCTAACAACTCCTCTCTACCCACCCACCCCCATTCCCAGGTTAAAGGGTTGGCATAAACAAATATGTTTTGTTTGTTTTTTTAAAAAAGGGATTCCCTTGCTCCTGAAAATGTAAAGTTTCCTATCATTGTCAAGCGTAAAAGGTAACACAACTTGACTGCCTAACATAATTTTACACCAAGTAACTATGATGGTACTAAGGCAATGTAAATGAAGTGTCCAACCGCTAAGACACAAAATGTATGTCATTTAAAAATATTACAGGAAAACTATTTAATGGATTTTAATTAAGAGCTCATGCCTTTAGAAACCATAACTAGGTTCCAGCACTGGGTATTTTTTTTATAAGACTTATTTACAGGATTATTATAAGCACTTAATGCAATATATTTAAGTGCAAACTGAATTAATATTTTATGCATATATTTTCAGTTGCTAGAAAATAAAGCAGAATCTTTTGTATGAGTGCATTAAATTTATAAATACATGTGTCTCATAATATAATAATATAAATCTACTGCTCAATCCTAATATTTTCTTTTGATTTCTTATAATGCTTGCCTTGAAGGAGTAATGGCTCTTAAAATCATACAATTGAAAATACAGATTACTTGAAACTGGTTCATTTATTTGAATAGAGGTGACCAAATTAGAATATCATTCTAATTACAATATGATATCCCCAACGATAGCAAAATCGCATCAGAACTTTGAGAAAACACTTAGCCATAGCATAATTAACTCAGAGTCTAATTACATTAGCAATGTGGGTTAAACATTTACTAATCATTTTGCTTTCTTTTTCATCCATCTTCCATATTTATGGGAAAATACACAAAGCAGAAATCAAGAACTCTGATTTTAAAATCCAAGAAATGTGAGGTTAGTGATCCAAGCCCTCCAAAATCCTTGCCATATCCACAGGGATAGGTACTACTGTTAAATCAGCTTCTGTGTTGACAAATGAGTGTCAGTGTCTCTCCTGTTCATTTTGCCCAGGTCCGTCGGATGTGAATTTTGTAATAACGATTCAATGTCTGTGTACTCCAAATGAGCAGTGAGACTATTAGAAAAGGTGTTTCCCCAACCCAACTCCAGCATTTCTGTCTTCCCAGCATTCAGAACTTATGAAGATATCTAATCAGTCTTCATTGTCCAACTGTCAGCCTTATCAGGTAGACTAGACAGGAAACACGACCAGATGAGCTAATTCTACTTTACTGTAAAGCTACATTATCAGACTCGTACAAGTCTGAAACTACAATTCTCCTGCCATATCCTTTATAGTCGGAGAACTTGGGGTGGGTTCCTTCTGATACTGTTGCTCCATCCACTATGCAGCTGTGTGTTATGCTCTCTCTTGTTTGACTATTCTCAAGGCAGCATCTCTGGACCCTCTCTCCCACAGTCTTTCCCACATGCTATTGCACCAACCTTGCACCAACCTTGCACCAACCTTGGCTCTTTTATGACTCGTGGACTTCAACTCCCAGAATTCCTGAGCCAGCCATGCTGAGCCAAGGTTGCCTACCCCTGGCCTAGAAGGAAGTTTGATAAGTTCGAAACAATGTATCACATTGTAGGTTAAGGAGATTTAAACTTCTTTCATTAATAGAGTGAGAAGTAAGTGAAGCCAGTATCCTGCAGACCAAGCAAGAAAATCAGTAACACAATTTTGATCAAATGATTTTGGGGGTGCGACAACGTCATAAGTTTGAAAACCAGTCATGTCACTTTTTCAGTGCCCTTGTAATTTCAAACAGTCACTAAACGTATGGTTGTAAGTCAAGGACTGCCTGTATTGTATTTCCATGGCTGCTTCTGCATGTAATGATCTGTTTAGCTGTAAGTGAATAATTTTGTCTAAATCCAAGGCAGATATTACTCTAATCACAGAAAATCAGAATACCGTGGCAGTGATTTACATCTTATGTATAGACTGCGTTTAGGTGATGTTGTAAACACATGCATTAATTAATGTTTGCTCAGCTTTATTGCTCAGCATGTCACATAACAAGTTTTTAATTCTCTGGAAATCAGTGTGAAAATAGAATTAATACTGAATCCAAAGTATTTCAGTAGGGCCTGTGTGTAACTTAGCCTGAAGCTGGCAGCTGAAAATGGGCCCTTGTTTTCAGACAGTTTATTCCTAGAAACATCTCCATGCTCCAACAGGGTAATTGTGGTACGTTTTTTCTTGTGCAGTTTGAAGCCACCCAATTTCATCTCGTTTCAAAGGCCATGGGCACTTGAGCAAAAACAACTTGTCCTGAATATCTGGCAGAATTGGATGCAGCGTGAAATGGAAAGACATCAAGGGAAGCATTAGTGCAATTACTCCAACTAAATATGAGCCAGTTTTCTCTAGCATCAACAGGCAGCTACCCTGATTATTATTCCTTTGGTTTCTGGTTATAGCGAAAGATCTAGTTCTCCCAACATCTAAATCAGGGGTGTCCAACCTTTTAAGACCTGTGGACTTCAACTCCTAGAATTCCCCAACCAGCATAGCTGGGAGTTGAAGTCCACAAGTCTTAAAGTGGCCAAGGTTGGACACTCCTGATCTAAAGCAACGGAGGTGCATGCCAATGCTGCAATAGCAGAATCAGTGAGGTCAGCATCCTACGGTGAGTCCACAGACTTAAGCAGCAGCAGCATTGGATGCCCTTGCAGGTCATGGTGAGTTGGGGCATGCCTCGACCTGACACTGAGGCCCTGTTGCTCTTAATTGGGCCACCAAAATGAAGATCCTGCTTTTCATTAAGAGGCCATCGCAAAACAATTCAACCCTATTCTTGTACCATGATTTGACAGAGAAGAAAGAGTCACAGTCTTTTTTTCTAGAATGCCCGGTTACATTTTCCAGAAGTGGAAAGCCTGAGGTTTTTCTGCATTAACTCCCCACTTCCCTTTTCAGTTTTTGCCATATCTCTTTCTGCCTTCCCTTGGACACAGGAGGTGGCTAAGAAAACCATTAACTTTCTAAACAGCACTGTGGCAGCACCAGCTGTTAAATTATTCTGCAGCTTTGTTTTTACTGTATAGAAACGGAATAGACTATGCACTATTTCACAAATGCTAATGATCACTCTGCATTCCCATTCACTATTTCATTCTCAGCATTTGACTTAAAAAGGCCCGAAAGGGTGTGCCTGCCATTGGACATAATGAAGTGGAATGAACCACCAGACATCTGACTTTTCACTATTTATTTTTCACGGCTTGCAGGTGGTGCTATGGGGTTGCTGCTACAGGCTAGATCTTAATCCGAGGCCTCCCCACTGGGTCGATGCCTCGACAATATCCTTGATATGTGCATGAATGCACAAGAATGCCATTCCAGAAATAATTTACCTAACAGTGCAACTCCTTTCTTACTCTATTTAACAGAATCTTGTCAAGACTTTCTGTCCCCTTGGATATGGTCTCTCTTGCAATAATTAAAATTAGGAATTACTACAGCCAGAGTGCAACTTGGCATAAATGCTGGAATGCACATAATAATTACTATAAAATATCACAGAGGAAGGAACAAGACCACCGCATCTGCCTATATTATTAGAAAACATCATTTGTTTGCTTTATTAACAATAGTAATTCCTTTCATTTTGAAAGTTCTGGAGAGTCGTAGTGAAAAAGGTCTTCAGTGATATGATGATGTGAGCATCTCTCTGTGTCTCTTATGCGCACACATGAGTATGCTTTCATATATATGGTCTGATTCAGCCTTTGAAATCTTTACCCAGGATTCCCCAAAGTGGCAAGTATCAACCCCCAAGGGTCAATGGGACTATCCATTACTACTACTACTACTACTACTACTACTACTACTGTTGTTATTAATAATCATCATCATCATCATAGCAAAAAAAAGGTAAAGGTTTCCCCTGTCGAGCCGTGTCTAGCTCTAGCGGGCAAGGTTCATCTCTGTTTCCTAGTTGAGGGTTCTCCAAATATGCTTCCATGGTCAAGTGTTCAAAATGACAATACACCCAGGTGCATGAAACATTGTTGCCTTCCCATCGAAGGGGTACCTATGAAGGGCGGCATATAAATTTGAATAATAAATAAATAAAATTAACTTGCATTTCCTTGCTTTCAAATTGCTAGGTTGGCAGGACCTGGGAAGTCATCCTGTCATGCAGTGATTGGGTTTCAAACTGCCAATCTGCTCAACAAGTCCAGCATCTTAACTACTAGGCCACAACGCCCTCATATCAACCATAGTAGTATCAATTAAATAGTATTTATTACATTATTTTCATATAACAAGTGGGGATTGCTGAACAATCTGAAACTTCATGAAGAGGTTGACGAGTTAGTAAGTTTGTGGATCCCTGCTTTACACAATGGAAGAGGAATCTTGAGAATGAGTTTTGGAGAAAGTTATTTGTACCCATGATTTTCCCAGTTGCAATGTATGGATGTGAAAGTTGGACCCTAAGAAAGGCTGAGCGACAAAGAATTGAGATCTTTGAACTATGGTGCTGGAGAAGACTCCTGCGAGCCCCTTGGACTGCAAGGCGTTCAAACCGGTCAGTCTTAGAAGAGATCAACCCCGACTGCTCTTTAGAAGGCCAAATCTTGAAGTTGAAACTCAAATACTTTGGCCACCTAATGAGAAGGAAGGACTCACTGGAGAAGGGCCTAATGCTGAGAAAGATTGAGGGCAATAGAAGAAGGGGACGACAGAGAATGAGGTGACTGGATGGAGTCACTGAAGCAGTAGGTGTGAACTTAAATGGACTCCAGAAGATGGTAGAGGACAGGAAGACCTGGAGGAACGTCCATGGGGTCGCGATGGGTCGGACACAACTTCGCAATTAACAACAACAACAATTTGTACCCAGCTGTGTACAAAATTATCAGCCTGCTTGATATAATTCAAGATAGTAAGACAAGGCCATCACATCTGAGGTCATTTACCTACTTTACATTTCAACATAATGAGTTTGACAACTAACCACCTTGTCAACTTCTCTAAGGTGTTTTAGATTCCATAGTTCCATAGCTTTGTTCTCCCCATAAGAATTCTGCTTGTTCATAATTAATGTAGGAATATAGTTATACTCACATTTGACATCCAGAAGCACCTCTCATCTTGAGATGCACTTATTAATTTCAAGGAGATCTAAATTTTCCAGAGGCTTCTCACCACACTGGAACACAGCAGAATGAAGGCAGCCTCATAGCATCAAACTGGGATGAAACAGTCGAAGTGGAAAATCCAGATTAAAGGGCCAAAGCAAGAAAACATTCACTAAAAACATGAAGGGGAGCATGTTCCTAAAAGTAAGCAATGTGGGAATTCATTGGCTTGCAACAACAACAACCTGATTAATTTGTCTGTTTAATAAAAATGCTCTTTCTAAAGAAACTTAAGGAGAACAAAATAAAAATATTGGGTTCAATACAATACGAGGGCAATGTCACTAGGGCACTTAATGATATTTTTCTAACAAATAGTCCTGTCTCAAAATCCAGAAAAACTCATTTAAGTTTGCAATTTTATGTCATTCTATAGAAACTTCTTGTAATTTTTGCAGCTAATGACACAAATTCTAATCCACAAATATTCATGCTGTTTGGGTCAGAAACTTATATTTTTTTTCACTGAAATATTTATAGCATTTAGTAATAATTGTATTGTGTAAGTTAATCTAGGGGATTTTAGGATCCCTGCTGTGCTCATTTGGTTTACTTGACAAGTTTGTATTTCTATATTGTGATGTTTTTATCCTATTATTACATATGTAAACATAAACAACCTATTTCATCCCTGAGCTTTTAGGAATTGTAATTGGATTCATAAAGGTCAACTTAGAAGTTTATTTTCTATGTATATATTGGAGAAAACAAAGGCCAAGATAAATTCTTTTCTATTTTTCCCCCCCTCTTCCAGGTGTACATTCCGGTATCCAAGGCAGGAACTTGGGAAGCTGAATTCTTTTAAGAGAATTTGCTTTAAGGCAAACTGGATAATGGAGTTATATAAGAGGAATATAGTTTTTTTCTTTAAAAGTACAGAGGAAAATATGTTCCTTCTCTCAAGCATTTTTTTTTCTTTTAAGAACCCCTGATGTGTGCCAAAGGAAAGGTGGAAGAATCTAAAACAAACTTTTAATGTTTATTTTCACAAGCATTCAAAGCCTGAAGCACTTTAAAGACATCCGATGGAGGGTCCACTGCAACCTATAATTTATCTTCTTCAGTGTTCTTAATACCTGAAACCGAAAAAGAGCTTGAGAAAAAAAAGCATTCAAATATTTGGTTGTAGCTTCCTGGAAAGGGGGGGGGGGAAATGTTCTTCAGAAGTTTCAGAAGCAGTACAATAAAATAATAATATACAGTATAACCTCAACTTTTTACTTTTACATAGAGATATATACTAGCTATTTCTATAATAATCTATCTTATCAGCAAAACCTATAATCAAAGTTTCCTTTTTTTCCATCTCAAGCAGAAAGTTCAGAAGCGGTTTCCAAGTAAAAACAAAGTTGTGTATAACTATATAAAAATAAAAAGTTGAGGTTCTTCATTATCATCTTACTCTGTTGCGTTAAAAAGAATTGGAAATCAAATGCTTTTTTCTCCCCAACTTTCCCTTTAATTTCATTTTTCTTCATATTTTATATTTTGATAAGCCAATAAAATTCGTAAAAGTTATTTTTCCAGGAATGATTTTTATATTTAAAACATTTCCCTTAAGCACTATTTTATCACACTTAAGGCTACAGTCCACTCTGTTGTTTTTGATGTGGCTCCTGTGATTAATTGATGATTAAGTGATGTCAAGTCTGTGTCAGCCCTGTAGATAGATTTTTTTCAAAGTGGATGTGTCTTTAATCTTCCAAGTCTTCTGACAGTTTGGTTTTTGTTCAAAGGCAATCTGCACAGCCCATTGAACCACCAAGTAGATGACCAGCCTGTTGTGCATATCCAGACTATGTGGTTTCTGTATGTTTTAGTGTGTCATGTAATCCCAGTTTAAGTAAGCCTTACTCTAAAGCAGCTTGCTTATTTATAAACATGTTTCTTCCAAAGATCATCCACATATTCCCTTAAATAGGTTCTGCGCAATGCATTATTTTGGGTAGGTATAGCTGATTTTTAGATAAGACAAAGGTCCCCATCCATTATGTATACCAAAGGAGATGCCTCCTACCAGATTTTTAGAACTAATGTGCTTCAAACCGTGATAGCATTTCCATGACTGTCTTTTAAATCAGGGCTTTTCAACTGGTGGTTAAATCAGGGCTTTTCAACTGGTGGATGCATACTTTGGGTACTTTAGTACCTGGCAGGTGGTACGTGGCCCTTAGCCAAGTGTAGTGGGGCAGGGAACGAGCTAAAGTGACACCACACAGGCCTGGAGGAAAATAGCTGGAGCTGCAGGGCTTGGCAGAAACCCCAGGATCTGTGTGCATGGTTACATGCTGGCTGGAGCTTCCGGCGCACCCGGAAAAGAGGGCAGAGAGAGGAGAAGCTATAAAAGGAGCAGGTTTTGGCGGGAGAGGGAGAGGAAAAAAACCACGGAGAAGAAGAGAAGAGGGTTTTGTTAGCGAAGTGGTGAAAGAGTGAGGGGCTTTTGCGAGCAAAGTGTGAGCGAGTGAAAGCGAGCAAGAGGCTTTGTGAGCAAAGGGTGAGGTGAGTGAGTGAGGGGTTTTTGCAAGCAAAAGGTGAGAGAAAAATGGAAAAAGGGAGAAGGGAAAAAGAAAAGGCATTGATTTCCGACTTCCTCTGTTGCAGTAGAACAGCGGTTCTCAACCTTTTTCAGGCTGTGACCCCGACATGCGCCGCGCATGCGCAGTGCTGCCCCCTGTGCCGCGCATGCGTGCTGCTGCCCCCTGCGCCGGCCGAGGCGTAGGCCGCTGCCCGTTCGGGGTGGCGGCAGGCAGGCCCAGGTGCTCAGGTGCTCCTGGGCAGCCGCGGCAGCGACGGCGCAGGGCGACCACGGGCTGGGCCACCAGCTGGCCCAGCCCAAGGGAGGTAAGCCACTCACCGGGCCCCATGTGCGCCAAAAACCTTCCCTGCACCTGCCGCTGCCCCGCTAGCCTTGCCTTTGCCGCCGCCCGTTTGGGGCGGCGGCAGGCAGGCCCAGGCGCTCCTGGGTGGCCGCGGCAGTGACAGCACAGGGCGACCACGGGCTGGGCCACCAGCTGGCCCAGCCCAAGGGAGGTAAGCCACCCGCCGGGCCCTACGTGCGCCAAAAACCCTCCCTGCGCCCGCCGGCCTCCCACCTCCCACCCCTGGCCCTCTTTTACTTACAGTTTTAGTAGTTGCTCAGCAGGGAGGGGTGGAAACTTCCGGACCGCTCACCTTCGCTGCAGACAACTTGCAGCACCGTTTGCAGATTGGGACTTTTGGCGGGCTCAGCAGGCAGAGACAGCCTGGACAATTCCTATTGGCTTTTGAAAGCCAATAGAATTAGACTCTATTCAAGAGAATCTATTCTATTGGCTTTCAAAAGCCAATAGAATAAGAGGGAGTAGCACAGCTAAGGAAAAGGGGAAAAATGGCGTAGCACAGCTAAGGAAAAGGGGAAAAAATGGCGGACTACGTTGTTTGACGACCCCTGTGAAATGGTCGTTCGACCCCAAATGGGGCCGCGACCCACAGGTTGAGAACCACTGCAGTAGAAGGAAGCATTAACATCAAACCTCAACTTTTTCCTTTTCCATAATATTATAAACTAGCCATTTCTATAACAATAAATGAATCTAACCAGTAAAGGCCAAAATCCCCCCCCCTTTTTTTTTAGTCATCAAGTTTTTGACACCTTGCTAAGCACTGGTGGTACTTGGATATTGTCATGTCCTAAAAGTGATACAATCTGTGAAAAGGTTGAATAGCCCTGTTCTAAATGACCAATATCTAAAGATTCTTTGAACTCTGGAATTTCCAATTTTTGTGTGTACATTTCATATTTATTTTATTCCCCCTCCAAAATTGTTATCAGTATGTAAAGTGAGAGCACATAACTCTCTTCTAAGAGTTTAATGCATTGGAGAGAAGAGTTAACTGTTAAACTGGTGATTACCTGGGCATATCTTTAAAAAAAAAGCTGATACAAATGAATGTTATCATTCAGAACCACGAAGAAAATCTTTGGGTATATAGACCCAAATAAGGACTCTGAGACAGGGTACCACAGATACCAGCCTACCTAAGTACTTTATGAAATAATCTCAGGAATATCTCATGTGCAAACAAACTCAATGCAACACTTATGTAAACTAACACGTCATGTTATGTTATGAGGTGTTTAAAAATCTTGGGTTGAATATATTACATTTTTCTAAATTAGCTTGTAATACGCATCAATATGATCTTGGTTCATTTTCCAAAGAAATATTCTTGGAGTTAATTATAAGTATCTTTTCATTCGGTGCTTTGCTATAGCCACAGCAGCTCTTGTCAAGACCTCTGAGTTCTTGTCAATAGCTGCATGGCTTTATTTTTCTTTTGAGTATCTTGCTTGTTTATAGCTAATATAGAAACAAGCACAACATAGAGAGAAGGACGAGGGGGGACATGATAGCAGTATTCCAATATCTCAGGGGCTGCCACAAAGAAGAGGGAGTCAAGCTATTTTCCAAGGCAGCTGAAGGCAGGACAAGAAACAACGGATGGAAACTAATCAAGGAGAGAAGCAACCTAGAACTAAGGAGAAACTTCCTGACAGTTAGAACAATTAACCAGTGGAACAACCTATTTATCTACTTGCATTTATATATTATCAAACAATTGTGGTGAATGCTCCAACACTGGAAGTTTTTAAGAAGATACTGGACAGCCATTTGTCTGAAATGGTGTAGGGTTTCCTGCCTGAGCAGGGGGTTGGACTAGATGACCTCCAAGGTCCCTTCCAACTTTATTATTATTACAACATCACTTTTTATATTCTATTACAAGGCTATATTTTTTCCTCTGATTGGGTTATCAGTCTGAGCCAATTATTATACTGAAAGTACCATAATATTCATCATTTAGTGGCTCAACCACCTTTGCTAAAATTCTGGCAGATACTTAGGGATGAGGACTTTTTCATGTTTATGGCAAAAGATATATTGGATTTCAATTCTCATAACTCCCAGCCTGATAATCTCAGAAATTATGGACCACAGATAGAAGAGTGTTTTTATATTTTGATTTTGTCTGGTGCTTCTTCAATTATATTTTTTGTTTGTAGCCAGTCCAATATCTCTCAACACACTAGTTTTCAATGACTGAGACAAAAAGTGCATGGCAACATAAATCACTGTTTATACATTCTAATGGCTTGATTCATACAACATCAAGCCAATGGTATGAGATTCAATGTAGTGTCGTGGTTAAAGAGAGGTGAGATGCAGATTCTAATCTGTTCTCAGCCATGGAAGCTCATTGGGTAACCTTGAACGAATCACTCTCAGTCAAACCCACTCACAAGTTGTTATGGAGAAGCCATTTGCCTGATTAATGTTATAGATTATCAATATAAAACAAGTATTTCTTACATTTTTTCCAAATCTATTTGAAGGGGGTCCTAAAAAGTCTGTAACTAAAATTAAATTCACAATTTAGTGATCAGTTTCCAATTTGTGACATATCAGCCTTGATTCTTATTGAATTCTAATGAATGTATCATCCATAGCTTGCCTCAAGAGTTTTTCAAACTGTAGATCTGTCAACATTTGAAATGTTTCCTCATCTGCATTCTCAAAATCTCTTATTTCTTCATCTCATGCTTAAGGACACAGTGTAGGCTTTCTCTTTTATCCCCTCCATTTGCAATTAAACATGATTTAAGTCCTTGTTTCACCCTTTCTGTTTTTCCTCAGGTCAATCACTTCAATCCTTATTTTTGTTTACTGTTTTTTACAGAAATCATATCATTATAAGATATAGCTTTCAACGAGAGTTCTTTTTTTCTTTATTCAGTCTCTGTTCAGTATAACTCCAATCATAATTACTCTGTTTTGTAAGATTGGAATAAAGAAATTTTAAAAAAACTAATTCTTTTCATCTTTTCCATATTGCTTTTGAACTTATTTTTTTTCTCATTTTCTAAAATGACTGTTGAATAATTTTAAAATTTGCTCATAAATTGATTTTAAATTAATATAACTGACAGGGTCATTAACATTTTTTATTCTTATTACAACTTTGACTACAGTATTGCAGATCTTTGCGAATTGATCTTGGCAGATAAAATGTTACAATTGCAACCATAACGCAAATATTCTTGATTATCAGTTTTATTTATTAAATAAATAAATTAAATTCTCTCATTTTTTCATTAAGAGCTTTTATTGGTATTTACCAAAACATAAATAATGCCTCTGATTATTAATAACTCTGATAAAGTATATGTATTCAGCAAACCTAAAGAAGTCAAGGATTGACTAGATGGGGTGGAGAAATGGGATGGCTGTTGTCTTCCCAACCCCCAAATCCTCATTACTGTATATTCATTTTTGTAAATTCTTAATGTAATAGCAGAATATCCTGAAATGTGGAATATATATTTAAACTGTATAACTCCTGGGGCAACCATAAGAAATCAGAACATATGCTGAACCAGCTTTCTGCTTTCTGTTGTTGTTCCCCTGAACTTCCTTATGTGTACAATCTAAGGCAGGGACAATTAAAAATACAAATATCTACTCAAATGGTTTGCTTCCATTACTGTGAGTTTATGTGGGACAGAAAGGAAGAGCAAGGATTTAAGCAAAGAACAGGACTTTGAAGAGCTCTGAAAAGAGACAGATGGAATTGAAGGCCAGACTAGACCACCTTGACTAAAAGCAGCTGTCTGAAGTTGAGAGAATATGTACAATTAGTTTACACAAGATGCTAAATTAGGAGCCTTTATCAGATTATGCCCCCACCCCATACCCGCAGAAATGATAAATGAATTTGTGTGCTTCCCTTCTCATAACTAAAGCTGATAAATTCTTTGGGTTTGAAGTTGGACAAGTACAGGTAATATCCAACTTTCTAAAAGAAATGTAACTTTCATCACATTTTTTTGACTGAGGCTTACATTTATCAGCACTACTTGTAGGTTGATCATTTTTAATTTTTCATTTACCTCTGTTCTAGACTAGTAATGTAAAATAATGGCTAAAAATACTGAAATTCACTAGCATGTACATTTGTTCACAAAACATTCTGAAGGCAGGTTATACTACTTATCACAATGCTGGTTCTGGACAGCATTTAGCAAGTGGTGTCATGGAGCTTGATACCCCAGAGGATATGGTTTTTAAGTACAGAATCATTCCATTCTATAGTTTGGATAGATGGATCTATGACTGATTGGTAAGGAGAGAGAGAAGATAAATGATGATATATATGATAAATAAATGATAGATAGACAGACAGACAGATAGACAGATAGATGAGAAAGAGATGATAGGAGAGAGAGATGATATAGTGCTTTGACAAGTGGTTAGACCTACTGGTTTAGTTCTCTCTCAAAACTTCCTCCAGGTTTTGCTCTCTACTTTGTGCAAATCCACTGCAAGTTGTCCAGGCAAAATAGGTCTGAGTTTTGATAATTCTACCATTTTGCCTATGCAAGCCAGATCAGGTAAACACCCCCCCCCCCGAGGGTGATTGTGATCTACAGTTTGAGAATCCATGGACAAAGTTATAATGTGGTTTACCTAGATTTAGCTTAACTGAGAAAGGTATTCTAGGAGCTAAAAGATGATAGAGGTCCATTTCATACAACATATTAAAGTATACAGTGACCTGTTTGGTTACAGCTTACCATGTAAGTTGTACACAACTATGGTGGTTTTTAAATGGCTTCTGGCTTAGCCTTGATGGTTTAATTCTTTTTCCCCAGGAAATCTCTTGTGTTCGAAAGGCCTGCTAGACCAGAGGGCCCCAACTTTTGGGGCACCAGGGACCGGTTACATGGAGAGAGGTTTTTCTGCAACCAGAGGGGGCATGGTTTTGTGTGCTGCCTGTATCCTGCAGATGGGGCTTTCCTTGCTTGTGTGGACTGGTTGCTGGCATGCCGCGGCCCAGTGCTAGTCCACAGACCAGGGGTTAGGGATCCCTGTGCTAGATAATGTTGCAAATATTTGCTCCAGTGGCATTTTGCCTTGGTGCAGGTTTGGTAATGATGCCCTCAGAATCAACTGGAGACAGGTGGTTGGCATAAAAGCTTATTTGTTTATTTCTATTGTTAGATTTAAGTGCTTGACTCCAAAATTATCCTGGGTGGCTCCCAATATCAAACAGAAACAAAGAAGAACACAATCAGCTATAAATAACCTAAATGGCAAACAACCACTCAAAACAGAACATTTGCGAAAACTTATCCAACAAGAATAGTCATGTCTTCAAGGCCATCTGGAATGGTATTAGGCAAAGAGCCACACAGACCTCAAGAGTTATCTTGTTCCAGAGGGTATATTCTTGAACTAGGAGAGTTGTGTGTCTTTCTGGAGTTGAATCAAAACAGCTTCCTTCTCTCTATCTGATTCTTCTTCAGAGTCCTCGACTTCATCTTGCATCCTTGCAACTTTAAAATGACTTGTACTCCATCTCATTTCCATTCCTATTTTACCCAACCATTCTCAAAAGGAAAAAGAATAGATTGCAGAAGTTATGCTCCATAAAAAATACCCCACATAGCTACGTAAATGGCAAATCACAATGAGAGAGTAAGCTTGGTATAGTGGTTGTGCATCAGGCTAGTAACTGGGAGACTTTGAATTTTAGTCCCACCTTAGGCACAAAGCCAGTTGGGTAACTAGGCCAATCACTTTCTTCCAGCCCTAGGAAGAAGGCAATGGCAAACCATTTCTGAAAAGCCTCACCAAGAAAATTGCAAGGACTTGTCCAGGCAGTCTCAACGCAGACACAATTGAACAGAAGACAAAAATCTAATATGCATCTTCCCATTAACTACAACAGGGGTCCCCAATCTCTGGGCCATGGCCCACTAGTGGGCCATGACCTATTTGCAACTGGGCTGCAGAAATGGCAGGCGTCTGGGTGCATGCACATGCATCTTCGCTTCTGAGAGCAGTGGGTGAGAGCGTGCATACGGACTTCATTTGCACGAGCGGCAGGCACACGCACGCACGCTGTTTGTGCAAATAGAACTGCGCTTGCAAGCGCATTTGCTGGCTGCTTGCGCGGAACCATCCCCTCTCCTCACCCCCTACCCCCGCCATTTTGAAAAGCTGGAAAGGTTGGGGAACTCTGAACTATAAGACTTAATTGCAAATCCAGAAGGCCAGGAGAACGTGGTGAGGTCTGCAAGCTTGCTAAAGATATTACCACTCTATAGCAGGGTTGGGCAACTATGGCAGCTTTATGATCTGTGAGCTTTACCAAGGCTGAAGAGCAGGGGTGGGCAACAATGGCAAGTTTATGACCTGTGGACCTTAACTTCCAGAATTCCCGAGCCAGCTCTGCTGCCTCAGAAATTCTGGAAGTTGAAGTCCATAGGTCCAAAACCTGCCATTGTTGCCCATTCCTGCTCTATAGACTTGGTAAAGGAGTTTCTCCTTTTTCTGAAAACAGAAGTAGGGACTGGAAGGACACAGTTATTCAATAAGTAAAAAACCCTAAAACTCTAGTGGGAGATTTATGTGCCAAACATGTAATTGTTACCTAGGAGACCCAATTCATCTCCTCCTAGCTCTTTTTTCCTATTTTTGATTTTTCCCCCTGTCTTTTGACGTCTGTGATTTGCACCTACCCCAGATGTTTTCTATTAAGGAACTAGCAATGGTGTTAGGATTACAGAAGGGAAGGCCTGAGCATCACCACTCAGCTGTAACTTTTATTGACGGAAACAAATAATTTTTGAAATAAATAAATGGTTCTTGCCATACCTAATGAAACCTGTTGGTTATATTAATTGGCACTAACTTTAATGTACAAAAAACAGTTTACCAATATAAAAATCAATCAGAGTTATGATAGAACCAAGGGGAAAATAGACTCTGAAACTGGAAGATGCCTTTTTATACATCAGGACAAAGTCAGTTTAGGTACCCATCCATGTCTTAAATGACCCAACCCTCCTTATCTTCTGAACTCAAATAAGGTCTGTTTGTAGACAATAGGCTCAAAAAGTTATATATAAGACTTTGTAAGCTGTAAAGTCTCACTTTAGGCTAATAAAGGCACAACCCAGTTATTACTAATATTTTTATCAACTCAAAAATGCACTTGTTTATTTTTATTTATCAAATTTTGAAACCACCCATCTCCCTCACAGAAAAACTGTGGGCAGTGTACAAATTAAATATGACGACATAAAACAGTACATGGAGGTTAAAATTTAAAATGTTGCAACCTGACTCAAGTTTGTCAGATGTCGTGTGAAGAATCTGTCCCACTGGCTCGTCACGCTGTATGTGTATTTTAATAAAATACAGGCTAGTTAGGACAGGTAAAGTGGTTGACTTTATTTTCTCTCTGCCTTGAGATTTTCCACAGCTATTTATAAAAAACAAACAAATGGCAAAGCTGAACACAGGAGTGAACAAATGGAATGTGTTAGGTCCCTTTCTCCATTCAGTGTTGATTTTGTATTCTTGAAGATATTCCAAAATACTTCAAGGGAGAGCACTAAAAAAAAAAACATTTTGCTGATACATGCCAAGACCCTTAAATTATTAGTTTTTAGGAAATGATCTCACTGTTTGCTTTACCCAACTGACAATACAACATGATTAATGAGAATGCTACTTTAAAGCAGCTTCTGTGGACCTTTAATGTATTATTTTGAATAGCAGTAAATAAGGTTACTTGCTTTTTTTTTTTAGTTCAATTCAGCTACTTTCGTTTCAAGTTAAAGAGAGCAATTTGTAACAGGAGAATAAGTTAGCTGAATACTGATGCCCAATCAGCAATTCTGAGATATAATGCTACAGTAGAGAGAATTGCATATTGGCTACATAGAATCCTGAGTTTAATGAAGCCATGGAAACCAAGAACAGATTGATTACCCTGTTCATTGTTCTAAGGTGCTGTTCAGATGTAGAGCCATTTGCATGCTCATATTTAGCTGGTCTGGAGAAAAAATGCAGGTGTAAAGCTATAGATAGTCCTCAACTTATGACAGCTGGGACCAGAATTTCCATTGTTAAGTGATGTGGTTCTTAAGTGAGTCATCATGTGACTGTGCCCAATTTTATAACCTTTTTTAGCTGTGGTCCTTTAACAAAACCATGCGTTAATGAAATAAATGCAGCTTCTCCCAAAGACTCTGCTTGCCAGAAGCTGGCTGGGAAGGACACAAATGGTGATCATGTGACCCCAGGACCCTGCAATCCTTGTAAATACATGCCAGTTGCCAAGCACCCGAATTGTGACTATGTGACAGTGAGGATGATTATAAGTGCAAGGAGTTAAGTCACTGTTTGTAGCACTGTTATAACTTCAAATAATTGCTAAATGAATGTCGAGAACCACCTGCACCAAAAAAGAACACCGGTGTTAGGTCCAAGAGTACCACAGCAATGTAATGTCAAGCACTGCATATAGCTTCCTATTGCTAATAATAACAACAATAATAATAATAATAATTGGAAGGTACCTTGGAGGTCATCTAGTCCAACTCCCTGCTCAGGCAGGAAACCCTATACCAGAGGTCTTCAAACTTGGCCCTTTTATGACTTGTGGACTTCAACTCCCAGAATTCCTCAGCCAGCGTGCCTGAAGACCCCTGCCCTATACCATATGTTGCTTAGAGTAGCTGACATTTGTCAAAGTCTTGTTTTACTTTCTTCTTTTTCGAACATGGACTTTGGAAGATTAAAGAGGATAGTATAGTGCGACTGCGTTTGAATCAGAACTCAGATAAGGAGGTTTCGTACTAAAATAATATTTTATTTCATCTTAAAAAATTGTATATACTGATTTTAAACCTTTAAGTATAAAAGTGCCAAAATATTTAGTTGCCCTTAAAGACTTGGATATTTCACAACACTATATACATATACACAGGTATGTAACAGAAAAAAAATATTTTTACCAAATATTCAGAAATATGGGATTATCAAGAAGCACTTCATATTTCTAAAATTATAATAAATCTAACTACTAGTTTTATAATAATAATAGTAACTCAGTATGTATGAAGGCCAGCACCAACTAAAGAACTGGCAGCTGTGAATTCACATTGTTACAGTATGTACATAATAATGTAGCTATAATAATAAGAAAAAAATGTAATAAAGATGGGCTCTCCATTGTTATCAAATCCTATTTCCTCAAGTTTATTTAACTTGCTTTTTTATGTTTTTTGATAAAATAAAATCTCAGCTTCTATGATATAATAATTGCTTAACAGGCCCATTGCAATGCTACCAGTCAAGCATTTAAGACTGTTGATTTTGTGCAACAAATTGCAATTGTACATATTCATAATTTACCTATTGAACTCAATCAGATTTTACTTGAGCTAAATCTTGTTTAATTAAACCTTACTGTTGATATTTGCACTCCCTAGAGAATCTGTCTGTATAATTTGAATGCCATCCATGATTAAGCTAAATGCTCTTTATATTAATTCTGGTCATTTTCATAGGACTTCTATGATCAAAGATCAGCAAAGTAGTCTTCACAGATACTCAAAAATATAAAGAGGGAAGACAGCACAACATCATTAACTGGCTTTTATATCTTTGGAGAAAATGCAGGAATATTTTCTTTGAAAATATTAAACTGAAAAAAATCTCATCTGTCTGTTCTCTTGCAGCCAATGGGCATTTTGACTCATTTGTAACAATTGCTGGTCATATTGACAAAATGTGGTCATCAGGAATTGTGAGAAGGGCTTCTTTCTACATGGCACACCAGCCAGTAACTTCCTTCATTTGATTCTGTTGCCGAAGGGTTGCTTGTTTTCATAAGATTATTATTCTTAAGAGTTCTGTGTGGGCAGTTCATGCTTCCTTATACTAGAATTCTTGAAAGAATCTCTGAAATGAATAACAATTATAAAATAATTTTAAAATGTGGAAATTGATGTGTGTGGAGAGAGCGAGAGAGATTTTAAAAAGATAATCAAATAACAGACTTCTCAAAAATATATTAATATATTTTGAGAAGCATTTATTATTCAATATACTTCTATTATTATATGACTGATTATATAGCTATATATTACTGTAACTGTATTGTACCGTGTACCAACTTATATAGGAAAAACTGTAAGAAAAGACATGATCTATTCAAAATTGAATACTATGTTCATATAATGTAGCATTTAAATCTAGATAGCTATGGTATAAAATTGATATCATTAAAATCCAGAGGGCATATAGAAAATTTGCCTCTACAGAAATGTAAAAATAGAAATGCAAATTAGGCAAAAAAATTAATTTCGGGAAAATACTGAATATAGGGGGAAAACATCAATAGGTTTTGCCTTTTTGCATTTCTTTATCTAGGCTAATTCTTTAAAAGCACAACTTCTTTTCAATTTAGAAATAGTTGAATTATATCGCTGTATCACAGGGCTACATTTCGGCATGGATGGAGACAGGATATATTCTCCGTGTAGCAACTGTAACTTAAATCAGGAATAGGTTAAAGTTCCTTTTCTGCATTCTAAGGATTATCTCAGTTTTATTAACACTATATAATAATTCTGATGACTTCATCCTAACTGGGTGCTCCTCATTCTCGTGGGACACATTTTTGACGCAGTCAGCATTTAAAATACAGTATTGTTTTAGTACCTTGAAATACTGTTACATTTCACAATAGGTTTATATAGCTCTGGGATTTTCCTCCTAATCATTGGTCTGAGGCTGTTCTCCAATTTCTCATAGTTCTTTTTCAGTTCTTTATGATATTCTTTTTGGTCAGGGGTAATCAGGTGCCGGTTTTTTTCCAACGCTTCTCCACACCTGTTGCCCAAATGATGGAAAAAAAAAACATTTACTTGGTGATGGGTTACACTTAACTACATTAAGCCATATGTAGTAATATCAAACCCTTGACCTGGATACATATTTTAGTGACCTCATTCTGAAAAAGTAGGTTGGGGAAAGATGACTATGAAGAAGTAACATACTTCTTACGTTATAATCAGAGGCAATCTCATTATTAGTTTTCCTTCTATAAATGTAGAAATATCCTTTACTGATGATTATTCTACAATGCAGTGAAGATGCTGTGACTTTTTTACTTGTTAGATGTATGTTCTCCCACCTTTTCTGTAGAAGCTTAAGGCCACTAATATGACATTACTACTTCATTTTATCTCTGTAACAATAAGCCTAGGGGGTTCATTGGATTGAATGATTAGCCCTTATTATGAAGCCATCTCACGCCCAGATCTGCTAGTGCAGACCCACTCAGGGTAATTACAAGATTAACTGATTTCTCTGTCTTCTTTACTTACCTCATTATGAACTCTTTGAAGCATAATCTCAGCTTGTTGTGGTGCCGGTAAAGTTTTGGATCATCTGGAATCTCCGCGAGAAATACTTGAGCTACCTCTAGTGGTCCCTTATTAGAATAACATTTTACTGTATTAGGGAACTACATAAGCATGTAACATAACACCCAGTAGAAAGCAAAGAACAAAAGGGTATTTTTATTGGGCAATGAACTTTCAGGGAATCCCAGTTGCAATAGAATGGGGCAAAATAAAAAGAAAATCAGCATCAGGAATCTACTTAATGGCAGCACTGATAACTGATAACCTAGATCAGAAAGTAATGCCAATAGATTATACTACTGGTAGAGACTCAGGAATTATTGGACGATATGAGCAACTATGAAAAACTTAGTTGATTTCCAGAATGGGCATGTACATACGTATTTATGACATTTTCATTGCTATTGTTTTCCCAATATGCCAGTAAGGCTGAACAGAAAAGTTCAGAAAATACTTTGTGAAGCAAAAGTATTTTGTTATTTATCCTTATGTATTGTTATTTATCCTTATGTACCTGGTTAACAGTGGCTCCCACAGAACCCTGAAGGACCATCTGGAGCATTTTGGCATCTGGAGGCACTTGGTGGGTGGCAACTGCTAGTTCAAGGGTTTTCTTTTGCATGTCTTCAATTGCTACTTCAATTGGCATCAACACATACTGAAACCAAAGATGGATAAAGATAGTCCATTCATAAAGAAAATGCAGACATTAATAAAATCAAAGTCTGGGTGGGGAAGGTCACACATGTACACTGGGTGGTGGTGGTGGTTACCAAGAATTTGAAAGATTTACTTTGTGTTACCTCTAATATCTTTTTAAGGACTTGCACTACCATGTCTAGTCTGCAAAGCATCAAGGTTACTTAGTAGAAGGCAACAGGGACCCAGCATTTTCTCTATATCTCTGTTGCCATTTAGGGATTCTTAGCCGTTTTGCAAGTATTGTAACCTGTACACTATAAAGTTTGCAAGTATTGTAACCTGTGCACTATAAAGTTAAACACTATATAGTTTTAATAGTTTTTCCTGGTCTTAAAATGACTGAAAATTGTACCTTCAGCAGTTGCGATCAGAAGTAACTCCAAAAATAGGGGAAAGGTGATTGAAAAGCCCAATGTAGCCCTGAAGCTACAGATTCACTGCTCCTTCTTAAGAAACCTGCATTACCTCCTCCTTTTGAATGACATTGATTCTCGTTTTGATGTAAGGAAAAGCATGCATTGTGGTCAAAATGGTCTTCCGCTTATACTGCTCACTCAGCTCTCCTCGTGGACGCCCATCCCGAGTAAAAGGGGTGGTGTACATAAATCGTCGAAGACCGTAGTTTTTCTCAAAGGGGGTTACTCTGCTTTTCATCTCATAATCATCAAAGTATGGTTCCACAAAAGTAATTTGTATATAGGCCTGGAGAGAAGGAAAAGTGGGTAAATCTTTCTGTAAATTATGCTAGTTATTACTATGGTTCATCACCCAGTCAGTCAGAAATATAGACTGGATTTGAGATTTTTATCCACCTATCGAATCTTTGCCAAGGATCTGAGACAGGTAATGTGGATGCTTGATGGTGCTGAAGATATTGTCACAGGATATTATTATTATTATTTGAAGTCTTCGCCTCGGCGTTGCCTCCTGGTTACAGCCTGGAGTGGTCCCTGATTTTTTAGCAAGGTTTTTCAGAAATAGTTTGTCCCTGCCGGCTTCCTAGGCAAAGAGAGAGAGTCGTGGCCCAAGATAACTCAGTTGGCTTCATGCCCAAGGTGGGACTACAACTCACAGTCTCCTGGTTTCCAGCGTGATGCCTTTACTGTTGCACCAAGTAGGGTCTCATAGGTTAATTATTATCAAGCTTAAGCTAAAGAGAATCACACATGAAAAAGAGAAAGTATTTGTTGTACATGTCTTGGATTCTGTTCTTATTTAGTTGACATTCATTACCAATTCAGCACCCATCGCGTAAGACTGGATCTTGCAAGACCACTTGCAAGACTGCACTTTAATCTCTCTCTGTCATACTATCCTGGGAGTGTTCACCATAGGCATCGGGATCCTGTTAAGACTGTGCTCTCTTTTCATTTGGACAAACTTTTTGTCTTGATTTAGGTTCAGATTTTAGGGGCTTTTTCTGAAAAGTAAAAGATTTCTAACTGTAGAGTTAGAAGTAGTGTTACCATACTGTACCTTTCTGGGATCTAACTTGTTCTTTTTGACAGGAGTAGAGTCTTTGATCACAACAAGGCGATCTTCTCCAAAGCACTGACCATAAAATCCCTAAGAAGGAAACAAAATCATGAGTACATGTAATACATACAAATGCAAGTCTACAAAATAAGTCAAGTGATAAGATGAAGTGCAATTTAAGGTGCTACATGAGATGGGGCCAAATTATTTGAGGGACCGCCTCTCCCTGATTACATGAACACATCCCAACATATCTGGCAGGAGAGGCGTAATGTTACCTAGGAGATGAACCTTTTCTGCTGTAGCCCCTCTCCTTTGGAACTTCAAGGGGGGGGGCTAGCCCCAATCCTTATGGCTTATAGAAGGAAAGAATTAGAAAAAGTAGTTGTGCTGATTTTTAAAAATAGTGGTTCTTCCTAACCCATGGGTCTTTTATATTTTTAATATTGTTTAATTATGTTTTAAGATGCAAGTAATACATTCTATTTACTTGTGTGGAATGGTATTTATACAATATAAGCTAGAGATTATTAACAGCATGATGATTTAGGTAATCCAAACTTTTAGGAGAAGGGGAAAAAGTTTGTATGAATATCAACTGCAGTTTCTAAAATATTAATGTTGATGAACATAAAGTTGCTAAAACTGTACGAACATACAAAGCTAAGTGTAACAAAGTATATTATATTGTTGTATTATATAATAAAGGTTTCTATCTTAAACTTAATAATACTAAAATCCAAATTGTATTACTTGTTTATGCACAGTAGAAAAGAGGAAAAACAAAAACAATGAAAAGAAAAAGAAGAAAAAAAAGGAAAAATAAATAAAATACCTAAACGTTAGCTGGTTTCTTCCCCCTTTATACCTTGACCCATTTGTGGTATTTATAAACATTTGGGACCCATTAAAAACCATAGTGTGTTTATTTTCGCTTGGCTGTCTAATATATAGATATAGGGAAACCATTCTTCGAACTTGGTTAAACTTCTATTGTGAAATTAGGCTGTTAATTTTGCCATTGGTGCACATTGTCCAAGTATAAGTTTCCATGGACTTTCTAACAGGTTGAACTCCTTTCTCAGCACTGATCTAAATCATCCACCTTCTCTTTTCATACTATCCCTCTCCATCTGCTTGTCAGTCACTGGGGCTCTTTGTACCCCATTTTTCTTCACCTCCTATCACTCAAGCTTCCTCTCGCTCTTCTGCTACAAATCCCCCGAAAGGTCAGAATTCCCCTGTAGAATCACAATCAAGCAGGCACAACCGAAAGAACAATTGGGGAGGACAACGACTCTGCCAAACTAATTTGTAAATCCTACGCGCTAGAGCGCTGCCATGTTTTGTTAAAGTGCTTTGTTTTCCCATATAAAGTGATCTTCATTCTCACACTTTAAACACACGTTTCTGCCATTCATTAATTATAAATTCCTAACTTTCATTCCAAATCCTGAAGCCCTGAACAAAATCCATGAGGTTTTATTGGTTTTGTTTTGGTAGAAATTGTTCCTTTATTCTCATGGGGTAAAGACGTAAAGGAGTATGGGGTAAAGGAGTGAGGACTAATTGATCTGATATAAAAAGTTAATGTATTCAGCTTCCCTTGCAAGGCTCACTAATTTTACAGGAAAGGACTAAAAACTGACGTATCTTCATATTTTAAAAAAAATCCCACTGTATCCTGTCTTTTCTTTGATGGTCCCCATTTTTTTCATTGCATTCTGAGCTTTTATACTGCTATGGTTCCCTTTATTTATATGGCAACTCCTTATTTAAATGGCAACTGATAACTAGAGGTAACTAGAAAGCAATGGAAATCGTAAGACTAAATGTTTTCCAATTTATAAAGAGCTTTTGATGTTCAAGTTGAGCTAAGCTCCTAGGTTCAAAAGAATATTTAGTGAAGTAAAATCTCCAGGTCTGCATGGACTATAAATCCCAGAAACCCCAGAAGGCATTGTAGAGGCTGCTGTCCCATTACAACATGACATGGGGTAAGATTACAGTAGTTTAGGAGGTTGTAAACAAAATTATTCCACTTTTACCATTTCCATTCAGCTTATAAAACTGTATCTTTCTGAATATTCTTTTGCTATAGTTTCTTATTACAGGTGTAATTACCTACCTCCAATCGGTGAGATATCTCAGGAAGTTTGGTTATGGCAGGTTCTTTATAAACAAATTCTTGTTCATCCAGATCTCCAAAAATGGCTCCATAGAAACCAACACGGAAATAAGTCCCAAACATTCTCTTTTGACCCTGATTGATTACAAAATAACTGAAATAAACCTGTCTTTTTGCAGCAGTTTTCCAAAGAGCACTTATATTTTATTTTTAAATGTATCCTGGAATTGACTAGATCAGGTGTCTCAAAACTTGGCAATTTTAAGACTTGTGGACTTCAGCTCCCAGAATTCCCCAGCCGCATGGCTGGCTGAGGAATTCTGAGAGGTAAAGTCCATAACTCTTAAAGTTGCAAATTTTGAGACTCCTGGACTAGATAGAAAAGAAAGAAGCAAAAATGCTTGAATACTACTACTAATAATAGTAATAGTAATAATAATAATAAAGTTGGAAGGGACCTTGGAGCTCATCAAGTCCAACCCCCTGCTCAGGCAGGAAACCCTATACCGTTTTGGACAAATGGCTGTCCAGTCTCTTCTTAAAAACTTCCAGTGTTGGAGCATTCACCGCTTCGGGAGGCAGATTGTTCCACTGGTTAATTGTTCTAACTATCAGAAAGTTTCTCCTTAGTTCTAGGTTGCTTCTCTCCTTGATTAATTTCCATCTGTTGCTTCTAATCCTGCCCTCAGGCACTTTGAAAAATAGCTTGACTCCCTCTTCTTTGTGGCAGCCTCTGAGATATTGGAACACTGCTATCATTTCCCCCCTCGTCCTTCTCTTCATTAAACTAGACATACCCAATTCCAGCAACCGTTCCTTATATGTTTTAGCCTCCAGTCCCCTAATCATCTTTGTTGCTCTTCTCTGTACTCTTTCTAGAGTCTCAACATCTTTTTTCACCGTGGTGACCAAAACTGGATGCAGTATTCCAAGTGTGGCCTTACCAAGGCATTGTAGAGTGGTATTAATACTTCGTGTGATCTTGATTCTATCCCTCTGTTAATGCAGCCTAGCACTGTGTTGGCTTTTTTGGCAGCTGCAGCACACTGCTGGCTCATATTTAAATGATTGTCCACTAGGACTCCGAGATCCCTCTCACAGTTACTACTATTGAGCAAGGTACCCCCTATACTATACCTGTACATTTGGTTTTTCTTGCCTAAAGCCTGAAAGTACCTTTCTAACCTATATACAAATACTGTGGCCCAACAACAGAAAAAGTACCTTATTTATTATGCTCTCAAAAGCCTTTTGGAGTTTACTGTGAACAGAAGAAAGCTTCCTAAAATCTCGATTTGCTTCCAAAATGGGGATGACAATCTTGCAAACCTCATTGACAGTTTCATACAGTCCTCCCTTGTGGAAAGAAGGAACATTTTTAAAAATAGTTTCAATTATTCATCAGAAAATTACTACATTCAGAGCATCATGCCTGACGAAGAAATGTTTGCTTTGTTGTACACTATTTTACCCAGTGAAGCAACAGTGACAAGGCTCACATGCTCTCTCTCTCTCTCTCTCTCTCTCACACACACACACACACACACACACACACACACATCAGACCACTGCTAATGTGTTAAGTCTCATTAAGACCGTACTCAATTCAAACAAAATCTTTTTGATATTGGATTTGATACAGTTAAAACTAAAATGATATGCCATTGAATATAAACGGTGATTATATTACCAATTCATTACACAGTGTACTGAGATGAGATTGTCCACACAAGTGATTAAACCAGGGGTGTCCAACCTTGGCAACTTGAAGTCCTGGGGACTTCAATTCCCAGAATTTCCCAGCCAGCCATGCTGGCTGAGGAATTCTGGGAGTTGAAGTCCATAAGTCTTAAAGTTGCTAAGGTTGGATTTCCCTGGACCAAACAAAAAAAAATGTACAATTTAATGTATAGAGCTTCATGTTCACTTCTTTAAGCAAAGAAGCCATCAAAGAATTTTCTTGTACCCATGAATGCAACAGTGCCCTCATGTACCCATCCACTCTAGGTTTTAACCCACTTATGTTTTTAAGCAAGCAATGCAAATAAGCAGGACATGAATATTTTAAATTAAACAATGTCATTTATTAGGAAGTATTTCTTCTCTGTTGCAGTATTAGTGCTCTAAAATAGCATCCCCCTGGAAATGCATATGGCTCCCTCTCCACAACTGTTCTACAAGTCTATGAAAAGCTGGCTTGGCTCTCAGGCTTGGTGTTAAGACGGCTGCCAAGCCTCTGTTAGTTTTCTTTTGATGCATTGGATTGTTTGTTCTGGATGTATATGTCTTTTACTTTCATTTTATTGATCCTACTTTTACAGACGTAAGCTCCCTAGAGTTGCAGCAGCCTGTAAATCCAATTAAAGACATATATAAATAAACAAAATTAAAAGATGGTGTACTCACAGTGTTAAAAAGCTCAGCTGCATTTTCCAACAGTCCCACCAACCCATTCTCTGAGAAATATTTTCCCGAGCAAACTCCATCTTCATCTGGAGACAGAATATCATCTGAGACAGCAGACTCTTCTATGACATTGGAGGAAATATTCTGAAAAAGAGAACAAGAAGGTGGAGAATAGACAACTCTAGATATTGTATTCTATTGTAAATTGTAAATCTTTATTCCTTTTACTTTTTGTTTTATATTATTAAAATGTAATCTGGCAAAAAAGAAAAATAGCTGCACAGAGGCTTTTGCCTACAAACACCCAAAATTTGCCGACAAATGTTCAATTTTTTGTGCCAGTTTTAAACTTTGGAAACTGAAGGATGTGTTTCACTGCATGGGGGTATACTACCACACACTAGAAAGAAGACTGAACTTAAGGTAAGGACAGAAAGCAATGAACACAAGAGAGTTTAGGTTTGTCAAACGCAACAATTTGGAATGTGTGGGCCTTGGATGTGCACATTTATTTATTTATTTTACGATTTTTATACCGCCCCCCTCCCGAAGGACTCGGGGCAGTGTACAGCCCAATTAAAAACATTAACATACAAAAGGTAAAATTATTAAAAATAAATTAAATAATTTGGCCCAATCATTTAAAAACCCAATACATAATCTTAAAAACAATTAAAAACATCAAAAGATAGGGTTATTAAAAATAGATTTAAGTAATTTAGTCCGATCATTTAAAACCAATGCTTAATCTTAAAACTCAATCTCCTAAAAACAATTATGGCCTTGTTGGAACTGGAGCTACTATCCCAGGCCGGCTTGTCGAAATAAATATGTCTTTAATTCTCGACGGAAGGAACGCAATTCCGTCAATGTACGGAGTTCGGGGGGGAGCTCGTTCCAAAGCGTTGGAGCTCCCACAGAGAAGGCCCTCCCCCTGGGGGTCGCCAGCCGACATTATCTGGCCGACGGCACCCTGAGGAGACTGACTCTGTGGGAGCGTACCGGACGGCGGGAGGTATTTGCTGGCAGAAGGCGGTCCTGTAAATATCCGGGTCCGATGCCATGGAGCGTTTTAAAGATGGTCACTAACACCTTGAAACGCACCCGGAAGGCCACCGGCAACCAGTGCAGCTCGCGCAGGAGCGATGTTACATGGGCGCGCCATGGCGCTCCGGTCACTACCCGCGCGGCTGCATTCTGGGCCAGCTGAAGCCTCCGGGTGCACCTCAAGGGGAGCCCCATGTAGAGAGCATTACAATAGTCCAGCCTGGAAGTGACGAAGGCATGAGTAACTGTGCATAGCGAGTCCCAGTCTAGGAAGGGACGCAACTGGCGTACCAGGCGAACCTGATAGAACATCCTCCCGGCCACGGCCGCCAGATGATCCTCTAAAGACAGCCGTGAATCCAGGAGGACTCCCAAATTGCGAACCCTTTCCGCGGGGGCCACTGTTTCGCCCTCAACAGACAACAAAGGAGTCAATTGACTAAACCGGGACGACGGTAGCCACAGCCACTCGGTCTTGGAAGGGTTGAGCTTGAGTCCGTTCTTCCCCATCCAGACCCGCACGGCCTCCAGGCATTGGGTCAGCACGGCAAGAGCATCGTTGGGGTGGTTCGGCGTGGAAACGTACAGCTGAGTATCATCAGCGTACAGATGGTACTCCACACCAAAACCACAGATGATCTCACCCAGCGGTTTTACATAAATGTTGAACAGTAGGGGCGAGAGGACCGACCCCTGAGGTACCCCACATACAAGGGGTCTCGGGGTCGACCTCTGAACCCCTGTCAACACAGACTGCATCCGGCCGGAGAGGAAGGAGGCGAACCACCGCAAAACAGTGCCCCCTATACCTAACCCCTCCAACCATTGCAGCATGATACCATGATCAATGGTATCAAAAGCCGCTGAGAGGTCCAATAGCACCAGAGCAGAGGAACAACCTCTGTCCCGGGCCCGCCAGAGGTCATCCACCAACGCAACCAATGCTGTTTCCGTGCTGTAGCCAGGCCTGAAGCCCGACTGGTGTGGATCCAAGTATAACGATTCCTCCAGGTGTCGTGGGAACTGTCTGGCAACCACGCTCTTGACAACCTTTGCAAGAAAGCGAAGGTTGGAGACAGGACGATAATTTGATAAAACATCTGGATCCAGGGTAGGCTTCTTAAGGAGGGGCTTCACTACCGCCTCTTTCAAGGTGGCAGGGAAGACACCCTCGCTTAAAGAAGCATTAATAATTACCTGGAACCAGCCTCGTACCACCTCCCGGGATGCCAGCACCAACCAGGAGGGGCACGGGTCCAATGAACAAGTGGTGGCCCTAAGTCCCCTGAACAACCTGTCCACGTCCTCGGAAGTCACGGGGTCAAACTCAGCCCAGATAACAGTCTCAAGACCAGACTCCGTCTCTCCCACCGGACACACCCAGTTGAAATCAAAGCCTTCCCATATCTGAGCGATTTTATCATGCAGATATTTTCTGAAATCCTCAGCTCTACCCTCTAAGGGGTCTCCTCTCACCTCCTGATGAAGGAGGGAGTGGGTCACCCTAAACAAGGAGGCTGGGCGGTTATCTGATGACGCGATAAGAGCAGTGAAGTAAGAACACTTCTCTGCTTTTATCGCCGTTAGGTAGGACCTAATATGGTCTCTTACCAGTGTTCGGTCAGATTCGGCAAGGCTCGATCTCCAGCTGCTCTCTAGGTGTCTTTTCCGGCGTTTCATCTCTCTCAGTCCCTCATTATACCAAGGGGCCAATCGAGACGCACGCCGAATCAGAGGCCGCAAAGGCACGACCCGGTGTAGAGCGCCGGCCGCAGCCCTATCCCAGGCTGCCATCAGCTCTTCGACCGAGTCGTGTATCCGAACCTCAGGAATTGGCCCAAGCTCTGCCTGGAATCGCTCAGGCTCGATCAGCCGCCTGGGGCGGTACCATCTCACCGGTTCCGCCTCCCTGCGGTGGGGTGCAACGGTCAGAAAGTCCAGGCGTAGGAGAGAGTGATCAGACCATGACAGGGGTTCAATGACTATATCCCCTATATTCTGACCACTCAGCCACTGTCCAGAGACAAAAACCAGGTCAAGCGTGTTCCCCCCTGTGTGTGTGGGGCCTTGAATTACCTGGGCCAGGTACATGGCTGTCATGGAAGCCATGAACTCCCGAGCCTCACCGGACACCCCGCCCACAGATGGCAGGTTGAAGTCACCCATAACTATCAGCCTAGGGACCTCAACCACCACCGCGGCGATAACGTCCAGGAGCTTGGGCAGGGAGGTTGATACGTGGCAGGGAGCCAAGTACGTAATCAACACCGCCCTCGGGCCCCCAAGGTCCCACTTCACCAGGAGGGATTCACAGCCCGCCGTCTGAGGAACAGTGACCTCCCTCGGCCTGAAATCTTCCCTAATCACGACCGCCACTCCTCCACCCCTGCCCTGAGCTCTTGGCTGGTGGAATGCAAGGAAACCCGGTGGGCACATTTCCACCAGAGGGACACCGCCCTCTGGTCCCAACCAGGTCTCTGTTATACCCGCCAGATCTGCTCCCCCCTCCAAAATTAAATCTTGAATGAGGGGGGCCTTATTTACCACAGACCTGGCGTTGCACAGCACCAGCCTACAGCCAGGGCCCTGTGGTTCTGGATAACCCCGAGAACCGGTTGAGCCTTGGGGGTCGGAGCACACAACCACTCGTAAGCAGTGGGTGCACACTCCCTTATTATGATACGGCCCCCTGCTCCCGCTATACCTGCCCCTCCCACTTACAGTACTAATAGGAACTAAATTAGCCTTAATCAACCCCCCATCCGCACCCTCAGGACTCAGACATTCACAGTCTCCATAAGTTCTGGTTTGGACAAGGGACCACATCTCTGCCCAGACCCCTGTATCCCTATAATAAATAAGAAGAAGATAGGACAATCATTGTAAGGATAAATAGGGTAAAATAACCTTACAGATATTTGTGTAATGTAGTGCTTTCTCTTCACAAGTCCACTGCTTCAGTAGCATGCTTCTCCTGATTTGCATTCTGCTTTGTTAAGATTCACTCTAAATTACAACTCACTCTAATATTTTTTTCTTTCTGTTCAGTCATGTCCAATTCTCAGAGACTGACTGGACAAGGCCTTTAGGTTTTCTTGGCAAGGTTTTTCAGAAATGTTTGCCTCCTTTCTAGTGCCATGAGGAATTGACTGGTCCAATGTCACCCAACTGGCTTCTAATCCAGAGCAGGACTAAAATTTATGGTCTCCTGGTTTCTAGCCTGATGCCTTAACCATTATAGCAAATTGGCTCTCTACTCTAAATTAGATAACATAAATTGATACTTTGCCTATTTTTTTGGCACGGTGTGTGGCACAGAGCTACTAGGATGGAACAATAAGTTGTTGGATTTCTAAATTAATTATACTGAATATGTAGTTTTCAGTGTGCAGATATGCTGAGTACATAGAAAGGATTTAAATCTTGCAAGCTTCTTATCTGCTTAGAAAGATTCATACAGTACCATTAATGAGAAGTAGGTTCTGTTTCTCCCTGATTTATTTCTGCAATCTGCTTTGACTACTGGTTTTTATCCTGTCACTCTTGCTAAGCTTCAGTGGATGTGCTCAGTATCTGTGGGATCAATCTAGCTTAACCAGGATGTTACAGAAAAAGACTTGCATGAAAAGAGTAATTTGCTCCTACCTGGAAAGTGACACTTCCGACTGGCAGATAACTATGGTCCTCTAACATGCTCAAATATTCTGCAACAAGAGCAGCAGCATGAATGAGGCACATGGCAGCTTCGGTGTAGCATTTCTTCTTGGTGTGCTTCTCTGCCATGTTCTGAAGCCAGGTGAGCCTTAAGTCAGGTGAAGTCTGATATCCTTTGGCAATTCTAAGAAAATAACGTGGTAAAAAGCATGCTTTGTTTGGCTTCAGGTTGAATGATGAAAGATATCATATTATTTTAGCTTGAAAGCACAGCATCTAGCTTGAAAAAGGCAAGTAACTAGAAAATAATAATATTCCATAGAATTTTCCATATCTCAATCTCTTTTACCACTAAAAAGGTTACATCAGAATTGCATCATAAAGATCTCTTTCCTTACATTTCGTAACAAATTTCTAATGAGTCTTTATATAGATTTTTTAAAAGACACATTTATATATATATACATATATACACATACATATACATACATACATACATACATACATACATACATACATACATACATACAAACATACATACATACATACATACATACATACATACATACATACATACATACATACATACATACATACATATATATATATATATATATATATATATATATATATATATATATATAACAAAGTGGGACAGAGCCTGTGGCTTGAGGCTAAAAGCTTCTGCCTAGCATGCAGACTGCCCAGGTTCGAATCCCAGAAAGGGTGAATTCTGACTGAAGAGAGGTAAATAACTCGAAATAGCTATCTCAGAAATCCCTTATTTCTTTGTTAACAATTTTAAACAACATATATATATTTGTGCTTGCAGATGGCTCTGGGTTGAGCTGAAACAAGCAAAGGAAAGAATGATTTCTTCCTCCCATATTTGGGTTTACAGGGTGCAATCTAAAAAATAACCACTTGACACACATATCCACTCCCTGACTACTAACAAAGTGGGACAGAGCCTGTGGCTTGAGGCTAAAAGCTTCTGCCTAGCATGCAGACTGCCCAGGTTCGAATCCCAGAAAGGGTGAATTCTGACTGAAGAGAGGTAAATAACTCGAAATAGCTATCTCAGAAATCCCTTATTTCTTTGTTAACAATTTTAAACAATATATATATATATATATATATATATATATATATATATATATATATATATATATATATATATATATATATATATATATATATATATATATATATATATATATATATATATATATATATATATATATATATATATATATATATATATGTCAAGTGTTTATTTTTTAGATTGCACCCTGTAAACCCAAATATGGGAGGAAGGAATCATTCTTTCCTTTTGCTTGTTTCAGCTCAACCCAGAGCCATCTTGCAAGCACAAATATATATATGTTGTTTAAAATTGTTGACAAAGAAATAAGGGATTTCTGAGATAGCTATTTCGAGTTTCTTAACTCTCTTCAGTCAGAACTCACCCTTCCGGGATTCGAACCTGGGCAGTCTGCATGCTAAGCAGATGCTTTAACCTATTGAGCCACAAGTTCTCTCCCGCTTTGTCAGTAGTCAGGGAGTAAGGATATGTGTCAAGTGTTTATTTTTTTAGATTGCACCCTGTAAACCCAAATATGGGAGGAAGGAATCATTCTTTCCTTTTGCTTGTTTCAGCTCAACCCAGAGCCATCTTGCAAGCACAAATATATATATATGTTGTTTAAAATTGTTGACAAAGAAATAAGGGATTTCTGATATAGCTATTTCGAGTTTCTTAACTCTCTTCAGTCAGAACTCACCCTTCCGGGATTCGAACCTGGGCAGTCTGCATGCTAAGCAGATGCTTTAACCTATTGAGCCACAAGTTCTCTCCCGCTTTGTCAGTAGTCAGGGAGTAAGGATATGTGTCAAGTGTTTATTTTTTAGATTGCACCCTGTAAACCCAAATATGGGAGGAAGGAATCATTCTTTCCTTTTGCCTGTTTCAGCTCAACCCAGAGCCATCTGCAAGCACAAATATATATATGTTTTTAAAATTGTTGACAAAGAAATAAGGGATTTCTGAGATAGCTATTTCGAGTTATTTAACTCTCTTCAGTCAGAACTCACCCTTCCGGGATTCGAACCTGGGCAGTCTGCACACTAGGCAGATGCTTAAACCTCTAAGCCACAGGCTCTCTCCCGCTTTGTCAGTAATCAGGGAGGGAAGATGTGTATATAGTGTTTCTTTTTTAGATAGCACCCTGTAAACCCAAATATGGGAGGAAGAAATCATTCTTTCCTTTTGCCTGTTTCAGCTCAACCCAGAGCCATCTGCAAGCACAAATATATATATGTTTTTAAAATTGTTGACAAAGAAATAAGGGATTTCTGAGATAGCTATTTCGAGTTATTTAACTCTCTTCAGTCAGAACTCACCCTTCCGGGATTCGAACCTGGGCAGTCTGCACACTAGGCAGATGCTTAAACCTCTAAGCCACAGGCTTATATAGAATATATGATTCTATAGAGTAGTTTCTCATATATATATGAGTGTCTTGGCACTTGAATATTGAATATTAATCACATTATGTACCATAGTTAAGAACATAAGTATATGAATGTATTTAATTTTAAAGGTTAAAAACGTAACAAAATCCTAGATTAAAAATTTAGTAATATGGAACACTCTTTTCCAAGGAAGATACAATAAACACTTCAGAAAAATAGATATTCAATACCACCCATCAAAAGTTACTAAACTAGAATCTAAACTGTAAGTGATCTGAATTATTAATGCTAGAAAAATTCTACAGTTTTCAACCTGAACATAAGATCCATAAGCATCTCTGGATCCTCTTGAAACTGTCGCATTTTCACTGTGTCTGATAATATGCAGTTCAGATTATGCAGCAATTCTTCCACCTAAATAAAACAAAATTTCAATTTCCCCCCTCACAGATTTCTAAAAACAATCACTGATAAGGAAATGGGGGGGGGACTTACAAAGAAGAATATTGAAAATGGGGCTTCCTACTCAGTTTTTCAACAACACCCAACACAATTGGGATCACTTAATATCCCTTTTAAAATATTACATTTCTTTCTTATTATATCATGTAGTAATGTTCCTCAAGGCATTGCAAAGTGGGCACAATTAGCAACGTTTCAGTTCCAGATCAAAGTAATCGTATTTGAATGAGAATATATCACCATAACCAATCTTGATAGGAATTTATCCTTTGCCTGAGGACTCAGCTTTTGCATTCTTGGTTTTTCACAAACTGGGAATCAGATCAAGAACTTTTCCATTAACAACAGTTTCCTACTCCCTTCAGCTTGGTAAAATAGGACTGATAGATTGGGGGGGGGAGTCAAGCTATTACATGACAGCCTATTCCTAAAACATTGAGGAGTTTCCTAATTCAAACAAAAATACAGAACTATACTTTTATTTCCAGAAAGCTTTTTGGTTTTGTTTGCTGGCTTACATAAGCCAAGAACAAATGGAGAGAGACAGGAACAAAAGATACATTTATTAAGTTATATATTACTGTTTTACTTCTCCGGTTCTTTTAAACGTGATTCATGTCAGTCATCAATAGCATTTTTTTTGAACTTCATAATAACCATTCCTTAACTAAATACAGCAGTCTTATGTTCTCCTCTTTTGCTACCATATTTCTATTACCAATTACTTCATCTTCCCTCTAGGGCAGTGGTTCTCAACCTTTTTCAGGTTGAGACCCCACTTGCGCCGCCCATGCGCGGCGCGACCCCGACCCGCACCGCGCGTGTGCATGCGACGGGCCGATCCGCGCATGCGCGTGCGGCGGGCCGATCCACGCATGCGCGGTGCGCGCGCGACGAGCAAAAAACAAAAACAAAATGGCGGACCGCGGTGTCCGGCGACCCCCGCGAAACGGTCATTCGACCCCAAATGGGGTCGCGACCCATAGGTTGAGAACCGCTGCTCTAGGGCAGGGGTAAGCAACCATGGCTCTTTTATGACTCGTGGACTTCAACCCCCAGAATTCCACGAGTCATAAAAGAGCCAAGGTTGCCTACCCCTGCTCTAGGGCAAGGGTGTCCAACCTTGGCTACTTTAAGGCCTGTGGACTTCAACTCCCAGAATTTCCCAGCCAGCCATGGGGGAATTCTGGGAGTTGAAGTCCACAATTCTTAAAGTTGCCGAGGTTAGACACCCCTGCTATAGGGTAATTTGCAAAGCACAGGTTTTGTAGAAGGTTAGATGCTTCTTCCTTGCTTTGAACAAAAACAAGAAAAAAGAGCACTTTAGGAACTGGCAATAATCCTGTAGTATTTTCCCTGAAACTTTATTAAAAAATATCGATGAGATTAGATAAAGTTTTGATTGCCTTTGCTGTTGGGTATATCAATGAGTAAGCAATACACGTTTTGCACAGTAAATTTATCTCAATATAAATTAATGCAAAATAATTAAAGGCTACAAAATGCTTTACCTGTCCTGGGAACAAAGAACGTTGCATGTCTAAATCTTCCTCTGCATATGCCAAAATGGTCCGTAATGACCTTCTGAGATATTCTTCATTAAATTCTGAAGTCTTACCAACCAGAGATGCCAGGGACATTGTTACTTGCATTTTCACTCTTGCAAAGTTCTTTTATAAAAGAAAAAAAGCGAACCATTGGTTACACAAACAAAGTGCATATATTTTTAATTAGTAGGAAGCTCCTGGTGTCTATATGTGAGATTTAAAACATCGACAACTTTCTAGCTCCTATACATAGACTTTCTTGGAATTTCCTTTGGAGTGAATGGGGCAGTATCCTTATTTCTGAGATAGTCCCACGGAAAGCAACCGCAGAATCAAACTTTATGGAAGTTATGCTTTGTTTATTTTGCACAATGGCATTTCCTTAAGCTATTCTAAGTTCATGAAGAAATAACTAGGTTGAGATACAATTACACATTGAAATATATGATCTTCACAAATCCAATTTATGCTGTTATTTGTTTCTTTCTATGATGGTTTACATAGAGATTATTTTAAATATGCCATCATTCTAAATGCCGAGTTCCAGAATTACAACATTGGTATGTGCAAAAATTATTATTAAACATATGATCCTTTTCCTATGCAGTACCAATTTCCCCACATCCCCCAAAGCAGAAAGGCCTTTTCCAGCTGAAAGTGAACCCCTTTGCAAACATTTGGCATATGGACCATAAAAAAAAGAACCAAAGAAGGAGAATTAGATGTTATGTATTCTATAAAAAGTAAGGGAAGTGGAAATGCAAAGGCCACGACTAATGATTAAGGCCATGACTAGAAGAAAGAGCATCATCTCTGTTCTTACACTGCTGGAGCTGAAGCTGTATCTCATCAAGAAGTAAAGCGTGGCGCAAGCTTGAATGCGAGTAGTATCAATACTGCTACTGCAGTGCTCCAAGACTTTCTGGCAGAGATCCGCACACTGTTCCACTTCTTCTTCAAAGAGTAACTCTCCAAACTGCAGGAGAAAAGACTGTCAAACTAAACAGCATTGGGCTCTTTGCTCAGACCAGGGGTCTTCAAACTTGGCCCTTTTATGACTTGCGGATTTCACCTCCCAGAATTCCTCAGCCAGCGTGCCTGGCTGAGGAATTCTGGGAGTTGAAGTCCACAAGTCATAAAAGGGCCAAGTTTGAAGACCCCTTGGGTTGGACCAACTAAAGAAGGGTGATTTTAGAAAGAATCTTTGCATCTCCTTTAAAATCCTCCACTTTTAAAACTGTAGACTTCTAGGCCTGTAGTCACCATGAAAGGTTTTACAGCAATAATAAAAATAAAATACCCGATCAAGACATTTTATAGCAGGGGTGTCAAACTCCCGGCCTGTGGGCCGGACACGTCATCCAGAAGCCACGCGCACCCCATTGCCGGCAATGGCAAAACTGTCCCGCGACGTCACAGTTCATTTAGTGCAGGGGTCTTCAAACTTGACCCTTTTATGATTTGTGGACTTCAACTCCCAGAATTCCTCAGCCAGGCATGCTGGCTGAGGAATTCTGGGAGTTGAAGTCCACAAGTCATAAAAGGGCCAAGTTTGAAGACCCCTGATTTAGTGACTATTCAAAGTTACAATTAAAGTGACCAACCTTTAAGGAGGACAGTCCTCCTTTTGTAAGTTCTGTCCTCCCTCAAAAAGTGTCTTCCTTCATGTCCTCCTTTTCGATATTTGAAGACTATGAGGCCTTTTTTCCCCTCACAGAACGCTCAGAACCGCGTTCCGGCACCTTTTTTTGATGGGTTTTGTTTTCAACTTTTTCATGAGCTGTGCTACTCCCACTATTGGCTTTCGAAAGCCAATAGGAATTGCTGCTGAGCGCGCCAAAACACCGGGCTGGCAAACTTTGCACATGCAAGTTGTCCGTATTATTGTTGCAATGAATAAAATGTTTCTTTTATTTACGATATTTTTTTCTTCAATTTATTTGTGTCCTCCTTTTTATTGTAAAAAAGTTGGTCACCTTATTACAATGGCACCAGAAAAAGTGACATGACCATTTTTCATACTTATGACCGTTGCAGCGTCCCCAGGATCACATGATCAAAATTGGGATGCTTGGCAATTGTCTCATATTTATGACGGTTGTCGTGTCCCAGAGTCATGTGATCACCTTGGTGACCTTCTGACAAGCAAAGTCAGTGGGGAAGCCAGAATCATTTAACAACCATTTTACTAAGTTAACAACTGTAGTGATTCACTTAACAACTATAGCACGAAAGGTCGTAAAATGGGGCAAAACTCACTTAACTGCCTCAGTTAGCAACATAAATTTTGGGCTCAATTGTGGTTGTAAGTTGAGAACAACTTGTAGTTCTGATGCCTTCAGGAAGTTATTTTAATTTGGGAAATGATTTACAAATTACATTTCACAAAAACTCTTGAAGCTCTTTTATAAATAAGTCTACTGCAAACTATTTTATATGGCACATCATAGATAAACATAAGATTACAGTAAACTCTATAAAAATGAGCTGTCTGCCTATGAAAGATTAATCAAGAGTATGGAAGCAACCTCTTATGGACAGTTTAACTCAGTGGTTCTCAACCTTTTTCAGGTTGAGACCCCACTTGCGGCGCCCATGCGTGCCGTGACCCCGACCTGGCCGCGCGCGCACAATGGGCCGATCCGCGCATACGCGGCGCACGCATGACAAAAAAATTTTTTTTAAAAAAACATTTTAAAAAAAATGGCGGACCGCGACGGGCCGATCCGTGCATGCGCGGCGTGTGCGCGACGGGGTGAACCGCGCATGCGTGGCACACGCGCAACAAAAAAATAAAAAAAATAAAAAAATGGCGGACCGCGGTGTCCGGCAACCCCCGCGAAACGGTAGTTCGACCCCAAATGGGGTCGCGACCCATAGGTTGAGAACCGCTGGTTTAACTGGTTGTCCTACCCACTGCAGAGGATTCTGTTACATAATCCTTGTGGTTGCTTCCATTTTTATAATTCCATGATTAACCTAAATACTACTCTAGTCTGGCATTCTATATTTATATATTTATATTTATTAAATTTCTATACTGCCCCTCTCCCGTAGGACTCGGGGCGGTTTACAACCCAATAAAAACATATAAAACAATAAATATTTAAAATTAAATTAAATTAAATAAATACAAGGCTGTTACTAAAAACCTGTTAAAAAACCCAATTCTAAAACCCAAACAGCCTTGTTTAACAGTTAAACGGTCCTTCTATTGCTTCTTGTTGTTCCACAGTAACTAATATACTGAAATACGCTGTCTTTGATCCTGGAGTTAGCATATAGGCACCTTGACTAATAAACTTGGTATGTAAATTTGCCTCATGCTCTTTGAAAGCCATGTGGTCATCATCAACTCTTGCAATGACAAATACCCCTATTTAAACTAACTGCTGTATGAAAGGATCTTCTGGATCTCCCACCACTCAGCTTCAATGATTGATTCTGGATCCTGGGGCTATGACAAAGAGAGGAAGAAAAGCTTCCACATACCACATATCAGGCATAATTTCAATCATGCTACCCTTACATGCCTTTTCTTAAGCTGAAAACCTCCAAGTGTAAAGCTGCTCCATTCCCATGACAATTTTGATTGGCCTTTTCTATATCACTTTGGGAATGTAGGTTTCTTTTTTGCTTCTTGACCTTTATAACTTTCTTATGCAATGAAAATCCAGCTGAAACAGGCATTTCATTGAATTGTAGCAGAGGGAGGTGCGAAAAAGAGATGAAGGATCAATGAGAGATCAGGTTTTTTTCTCTCTCCTTGAAAGATGCCCCATCGTTCATTAAGACAGCATTTACGAATCATTAGGTGAACTATATTTCTGCTCTTATTTCCATATCCCCCATCTTTTCTGTGGCATATCTTTTAGATCATAATCCTGTAGATAGGCACTTTTTTCACCAAGTACATATAACAGAATTGGCAGTATTTATGCACTGAACAGCAGAGTAAAAAATGTTACTGTAAGAATGCAAACAATAAATGATACGTCTCTTACACCTCAACTTAATTGCAGTTAGAAGCCTGTACTAATTTACAGGAAGCCATTTTGCAAAACACTGTCCCAGTTTGTTTCCAATTACTTGAATACATATTGAATATAATACTCATTTGGGATAAAATAATCAATTTTTTAAAAAAAACAACAGCATAGGGTAGCTGCCAAGAACATTCACAATGTCCTACAACGATAAGAAGAATGAACTGGGCTTAGCCATACTGCCAGGGCCCAAGGTCAGATGGCTAAACCAGCTTTTTAATCCTTACAGGATCAGGGTAAATCTAATCTCAAGAGTGGTGATGTTCCAAAGGCTGGGTACTACAGCAGAAAAGGCTCTCATCCTGGGTCCCGCTGGTTTGAACTCTCTACTGCACTTATTTTTTTCATGGATTTATTTTCTGCCTTAAAGTTGACAGATCCTTTTCTTCTCCCAAAGGTGCTTCTTCAAGAGGCAGCTGTACTTTCTTGTTTTTCTTCGAAGACGTTTCACTTCTCATCCAAGAAGCTTCTTCAGCACTGACTGGATGGTGGTGAATGGAAGGATTTATACTCCTTGCAGACAGCTGGTCATTTGCGTTCTTTTAGAGCAACGGTTCTCAACCTTTTTCAGGCTGTGACCCCGACCTGCGCCGCACATGCGCAGCGCTACCCCGACCTGCACCACGCATGTGTGGCGCGACGGCCCGCACCGCGCATGCGCGGCACGACGGCCCGCATCGCGCATGCGCAGCGCGACAGCCAGCATCGCACATGCGTGGCATGACAGCCTGCATCGCGCATGCGCAGCGCGACAGCCCGCATCGCACATAGCACGGCGCGACGCATCGTGCGGCGCGATGACCCGCATCGCGCATGCATGGCGTGACGCATCGCGCATGCGCGGTGCTGCCCCCTGCGCTGGCTGAGGGGAAAAGGGGGGGAAAATGGCGGGCTGCATTGTTTGGCGACCCCCGTGAAATGGTCGTTCGACCCCAAATGGGGTCGCGACCCACAGGTTGAAAACCGCTGTTTTAGAGAATCGTTGATGCCACTGGGAGGTTTGTCTGTGTCCTCAGGGACACTTGAGCAGTGCAAATGGGTGTGGAGCCTTCTTGGAACTGCTGAAAGGACTGTGATGTGGAGCTCTGCTTTCTGCAGGATGTTTTCTGCCCTGTGTCCCTTCACTGTTGAACACAGGTGCAGGCTGTTGGGAATGAGTTTGTGTTGTCTCCATCTCAAACTGAAACGCAAATGGTTCCTGTAGTCTGCAATTTCCAGAAAAAGTCCAGTTGCCTCTTGAAAAAAGTACCCTTGGGACAACTGTGACCTGGATGACTGAGAATCTCCACAGACATCCTTTTCTACTATAAAACATTTTATTCTACTTGATGTTTCTCCTTTACCTTGGAACGTGGAGCCTATTAATTCCATTTAATTGTTCATGACGTGTGTGAGCTATTCTCTGCAAAAAGCCAAGCGAGGGCCTGTTCATTCAAACCACAGTGCAACATTCTATGGGAATGGAGCTGAGCTTCTGAACAGAGTGAGAAGAATGTGAAGACCAAATAAAGCCAACGCTTACCTTGACAATTAATGCTCGGAGGGTTGCAAAGCAATGGGTCAAATAGGTTGTGCTCTGATCATAGCTCAGAGAATTTATGAGGACCTTCAACACACCTCCAAAAATGTTCACCTTGCAGTCCATAGCTAATGTTGCCTATTGAAAGGAAGGGGAGAGTTATGGCATACAATATTGGCCCCATCTTGTTTATTGTGGCATGACTGCAAACTTACATGTTTTGGGATTAAGGTTATTCATTTAGAAATAAGACTGTTCAGCAAGCAATTTTTCCGTTTGCTTTATTTCTGTATTTGTTTCATGCTATGATCTAACCTGAAATTTTCATGTTCAGGAACAATGAAAATAATTTTAAATGGAAAAATTATGTAAGGTATCTAATAAATAAAGTTTATGCCTCAATATATTTTCATCCTCTTTTCTTATGATGCTACCTTTGCTGCTGAGAACAAAATATGAGATTCTACAAACAATGTAAATTTCTACATGTGTTCAAGACAATGCATACTATGCAGTGCCAAGCATAGTAGTTTAAGAAGTTTCTGATAATTATAATGTATATTGCTGGGCTCCTCACAATATCAGAACAAAAGGTTAAGAGTAGGCTGTTTTAAGCAATTTGTGCCTCTTCTTTTCACACTTCAGAGTCTTATTGGGCAAATGCCACCTAGATTTCAATAATGAAAATCAAAGCCCAGCCAGTTACCAAAGTGCATTAAATTAGATTTATTCTAATGTGCTTGGAACATTATCACAATATCCCTAAATATTGCAGACTCATTCACTACACTACAATGGGTGGAAACTGTAAAACAATTTAGCTGTGTTCTTTAGCATTTGTAGAATAAAATTGGTTATTGGGCCTACCGGTATTTCTTTAAAATGTGTTTTAAACTGTTGTGCAATGCAATGACAAAAAGACTAGCTGAATTCTTCTTCATTTCTCTGGCTGTTATGGTAGTACTAGCTGTCAGCCTTTTATAAGTTTCCCACCTGGATGATATTCTCTTGCATATCTAAGATGATCAGATTAGCTTCTGTAGCCAGGTTTCCACTAATCAGAGATTCTTGATCAATCTCAGCTTTTGTTCTGTAACAGCAACAAATATTTTTAAACATTCACAAACCAATGAATACAAAAATATCTTACATTAGAGAGGTAATTTTCAGGATTGGAACCTATCGTTAATCCTAGAAGTACCACATCTGGATTTATTTTTAATATATGAGCTTTTTTGTTTGATTTATGGTTAAGCAAATGTAAATGTAGTTTCATGTAATGTTTTAATCAACAAATAATGTCTGAAGAGTATTAACAAATCTTTGTGCTAATTGTGGTTTAGTACAATTTTTAAAACTAATAAAGTGCCTTCAAAGTTGTCTACAATAAAGATGGAAGTATTAAGCATAGGAGAAAATATAGTATTGATTATGTGCCCTCAAGATGTTTTTGACTCCTAACAAGTACACAGATAGATCTTATCCATGATAAGTTATCCCTAACCAGTTCTTCCTATTTTTAATAGTAATTTTATGCAACGATAAAAATGAGTACAAACTAAAAATATGGGCGAAAAGGACATAAGCTGGTTTCTTTTGAATATTTCTTTTTTCAGATCATTCTTGTAGCTTTTCATTTTTAAATCCACTTTCAAATCAATCTCAGTCTTTTCAGATAAAACTTGTTCTTCCTCCATGACATCTTTCAACACAATCTATTTATAGAGGCAGACTTTTAAAATTAATTTTGGATCCATTGTTCAAAAATATCCTTCAATACTGTATGTCCAAGGTTAAAATATGTGCTACATTCTTTATTAGTAAATCAATTTTAATTGTTCTCCTTTAATTGTAATCTTTAGTTCCTTCTAGTCTCCAACATTCAACGTACCATCCTTTTCTTTGTCAATTCAAAAATTCATAATAGCTTTATAACATAATAGCAATGGGTTCACTTTATAATCACAGCAAAAAAATCATAAAAAGAGGTCCAGTCACATGGTGACCCACTTTACAATCTTTACAATTTCTGACCATAATTGTAAGCCTCAATTAAGATCGTAAGTAAAGGATTACCTTACAGATTGCAAAAATCTATGATTTAGCTTTAGCAAAACAGCAATGTACCAATTATAGCAGCAATACACAAGGTAAACATTCAAAGACTTGATACAATAAAAATGACCGATTGGTTTAAAAACTATAATAGTGAAAAATAACTGAAATTCCAAGAAAGGATGTTTGACAGCTGAGCCATATTCCATTCCAACCAACTGTGCCTTTATCACACATGAAATAAGGTCTCCAGTACTGAGGACAAAAAATAGGCATATTCATGTAGAACAGACATGTCAAACTCGCGACGTCACGTGATGTCGCGCAACGTATCGGAGCTTTTTTGCCATTGTCGGCAATGGGGTGGGCGCAGCTCTGGTATGATGAAACCAGCCCGCGGGCCGGCAGTTTGACACCCCTAATGTAGAAGAATACAGCCCTCCAAATATTATCATATTAAAATATGATCCATATTCATAAACATCTTAAATTATGCCATAAATCAACTGAAACTCAGTGGGACATGTCTGCTCCTGAATGATGGTGTTAACTTCAGTGAAAATCAAAGTTAAGTTTTACAAGACTGATACCTAAGCTATTGTTAGCATATCAGTTTCGAAGTAATAATAATAACAATAATAATAGTAATAAAGTTGTAAGGAACCTTGGAGGTCATCTAATCCAACCCCCTGCTCAGGCAGGAAACCCTATACCATTTCAGATAAACGGCTGTTCAGTCTCTTCTTAAAAACTTCCAGTGTTAGAGCATTCACCGCTTCTGGAGGTGAATGCTCCAACACTGAAAGTTTTTAAGAAGAGACTGGACAGCCATTTGTCCGAAATGGTATAGGATTTAAAGAACTGTTTGGAAATCAATATAAACTGTGCTTTGATACCATTTCTGAACAGTGCCAATAAAATAACTTAATTTTATCCTCCTCTTTCATTTTCAGATATTTTTTTAAAAAGGAGTTTGAAACAAAAATAGAAAGTAAAAATGGCCAGAATGCCCTTAATAGGTCTTTCACCCTTCAGCCTCAAATTCCTTTATTATCATCACACCTAAAAAACCCTTACCATCTTGACTTTAGTCTGAAAGTGACACTTGCCACATTGAGAGTTCTAATTCAACTAATATTACCTTTGTGCTTGTCAATGAATACCTATAAAAATACAAGCTTTATCTTACCATTTTTCTCTAGAGTCTTTCTTTTTAAAGTCCTCTTTTAAGATGTAAAAGGATTCCCCCACCCAGAATCACCTTGTAGGGGAGATGGGTGGCATAGAAATGTAATAAATAGGTAACTAAAATAAATGTATAGCAATCACATAGAAAATAACTATCCTCTGTACAGACCAAATGACTAAACCAGTGAGATTCTTTTCATTTTTCACTAGATTACAACCCTTGTTTTACAGACAGAGAGTAGTAAAATTTATAAAAGGAATGGAAGCCACTAGAAATTAATATTGCAAACTTTGATGAAGAGAATCTAACCTCTTCAACCCCAAAGACTACAAATCAGAATTAACATATTTTTGTCATGTTCTAAATGTGAACTGACACACAGAAATGCTTTTTACAAAATTACTCCAAAACAAAAATAATTAAAAAAAAAAGATCCAGCAGTGAAACAAGTAAACAATCTAGTCTACTGCAAAATATTATACACAAAGAGTGGGGTGTAAATATTTATAATTAATAAATAATATGCATATATGATGTTAATACACATTTGTGGAACCATACTGGACATAGACTATGTGAGAATGTACTGCAGAGCTCTTATCTGTATGTCAGTTTTTGGCTTCCGATGCACATGAATGAGAGTGTGGGTTTCTCCTTAGCTAGGATGTTTATTGCTACAAATGCATATGCCAGGCAAGCACAGTTGCAACATAAAATGAAAAGCCAGCCCAGATCTTCTCAAACTGATTTTCACCAAAACACCACGACACTAATGTTATAGTTCCAAGGAATGGCTTAAGTTACTTTATCTGTGCAATGAACTACTGAGTTTCATAACTTGCTATATACAGTAAGAGAATTCAAACAAATCTAAAGTCAAATAAATTTTGACTTCCATTCCTTTTATAAATTTTGACATCTGCTTTAAGATAGTCCTTATTAGGACTACCAGATGTTTCGCACCTCATTCTGCAGGCCCTTACTGTTAAAGTAAAGAAAAGAATGTGGCTTCAATGATTCTTTATTTTACTTGGTTTATTGTCTTATACTAAAGATTCCAAGCTGGGAGGAGAAATGCCTTCCTTTTCTTCAACTGTAAGAGCCTGGGGGAAAATACTCCATAAAACATAGTTTGTCTTTGTTGGCAGTTCCAAATCCACTTAAAACTGAAAATGGAGAGAGACAGGTTTTTCATTCCATTTGTGTATTCAAATGAATACACAAAAAAATTGTGTATTCCCATTTGATTGAGCGTATCACCCAAAGGGATTCCAATGGGTTTCAAACTACCTTCCTTAAGTACTGAGAGCTTTTGCTGCTGGTGACAGGAGAACAAAGGGATTTCAGAATTCTCTCCATGGAGTTTTTACAGAAAGCTACACATGTATCTGTTCAGGATGCTTTGAAGATAAAATTTCCTGCCTTGGTACAGGGAGTGAACCTCGATGGCCCTTGAAAGAAGCAGTTCTGGTAAAGGTGATATACATTCATTAAATTACTCACTTATCTTGCGTTTCGCTTGCTTGCCGCCACTGTGTCTGCTCTTTTCTCCATCTTAAGTTCTCATTCGACCCTGGGAACCTATCATTCCCTGCAAGGGCAACATTCACAAATCACACCGAAACTTTAATATCAGCATTTCTCACAGGCGATAGGAGCTTGTACAAGAGGCTTCTGCAAGAGGCTACATCCACCGTGATTGCAGCCAGGAGAAATGTATCTCTTTTGCCCATAGAGGCAATGAGTAGACTTGACACGAAATTACTAAAATGTGACCGATGGGAACAATGTGTTCCCAAGACATACAAAGAATGTCCAGGGCTCTGGTCACAGAATCAAAGACAATTGAAAAGCAAACAAAAGACAGACCAGATGTGAAGTAAAAAAAAGGCACTCAGAATCCAGCTGTGAGGTGCAGAGTCATTCCTAGTCCATTCTCGTAATGAAAAAATATGTGGAAACGATCTCCGCTGCTGCTCTTCTTCAAACACATAGAAAGGTTGTAATAGACACACATAACCCTTAAAAACATCCTTTGCTGAGAAGCTACTGTATGACTCTGAATATTATTTCTACCAGACTTGACCTGCAGGCCATCAGATGAAAACAGCCTGTGGCCTCTTTTTGACAATGAAAACAACTACCAATCCAGCAGCTAACTGAGTCCATTGTGTGTTTCATACTAAGTGGATGTACATTCAGAACTGGCTCCTAAAAAACATTACATTATACAACTGAAGGTCAAGAACAAGATGAATAATGATCAAGTTCATTTGTAGATTTAAAGAAGGTGGGTGAGAGGCACAAACATCGATTAGTCCAACTGATCTAGTATTTATAACCATTTATACCTTATTAAGATTGGTGAGTAGTGCTTTTTGATCTTAGAAAAAAATATGCTTAGGCCAGGGGTGTCAAACTCAATTTCACTGAGGGCCGCATCAGCATTATGGTTGCCCTGGGGGGGCCGGGTGGGTGTGGCCAGAGTGGGTGCAGCCTAATGGGTGGGCGTGGATGGAGTGGGTGTGGCCTACTGGGTGGGTGTGGCCAGTTCTACATCATTCGCATCAAGGGTGCCTATGGGGGGCCTGGGCAAGAGTGGGACAGATGTGAGGGTCTCTGGCAGAAAAGGGTGGGTCCGGGGCAAGTGCCAAGGCATGGTCCACTGGGGCAAGTGCCAAGATGGCTACCACAAAATTGTACATTGGCTCCTGGCTGGCCTGGGCCAGGGCCAAGGCAGCGGGGAGCCATTCCCTCACTGTTTCCAGAATGGCTTTGCGGGCCACATGAAACCACTTCACAGGCCGCATCTGGCCCCTGGGCCTTGTGTTTGACATGTCTGGCTTAGGCAATCCCAGGTTAGCAATATAAATTCAGTGTTTTCCCTCCAGGGTTCATGTACTTCTACAGTGTCATCATCTCCCTTCTCAATTTCTCAAAAGCAGCCTGAAAACCATCCACAATCGTCTTTAAATCCAACAATCTTGGAATTCTAATAGGCTGCAAAATCTTTGCTTTCCTCTAAACTGCTGAAGGTCCAACAGTCTTAAAAATGCCCTCACCACAAAAGAAAAAGGATTACTTTTACACACATCACATCTCCACCATCTACATCCCTAATTTCATGTGATGTGCACATTGTACCAACTTCTTTGAAGGGAGTTAAAAGGCATTAAGCCATCTTTCCCATTGAAAGATATGAAGCTCAGCAACTGGAAAGCCTCATGAGGCAAGAGTTTCTGCAAATGCAAGCAATGACCATGGCTATAGCTTCAAATATGCTTGCAACCACTGCTAAAATAAATTGGTGACACACTTGAACTTAGCCAACATTGTGAAATCACAGAGATCTAGAATGCTTTCAAACTGCGACAGATTTCTAGCAGGGAAAATATTTTGGTGTTCAATTTAAAAATGGGAAGTTGGACAAATTTTCATGACTGTATTTGATCTACAAATGTAGATGTTCCCTCATCTATTCATTTATTGTATGTCTGGCTTGCATCCCCTTCAAACTTTGCTCAAAATTCTTGTTTTCTGTAAAGATTTTGTTTTGACCCAGGGTTAACTCTTGTTTGTATTCTATCTCTGACTATTTTTAAGAGGGAAGAAAGAAGAGGGAAGAAAGGCCACTCAACTCTTTTTATTTTGCGCTATAACATTTTTTAAGAACCCCATTCTAGTGAACTAACTCACCATGTTCATCTCACTGATACTGTAATCTGTTTCAGCCTGCAATTTCTTTATTAAACTTTTCTGCCAATGAACTGATCCTGTTTCAGGATCCAATCCAAAGTCACTTTCAGCTGCATGCAGACTTATTTTTTGCCTTAGTGCTTCATAAAGTTTGGAGTTTGAGGCCATCTGATAAGGCCAAAGAAGGACAATGGTAGAGGAAAGAAAAAATAACTCCCACATGACCTCAGATTCCTGATTACTACCAAGCACACTGGGTGCAATTTGCACCACACTAAAAATAACTTCAGCAAGGACTGCATCAAAATTCATATTGTGTCACCCAACTGTAAGCATAAAATGTTATACTTGTATTTCCATATATGTATGTATGTATGTGTGTATGTATGTATGTATGTATGTATGCATTCTAGTCTTGCTGTAGGCATGAAAGCAAGCTGGGTGACTTTGGTCAGTCTCACAGGGCTGCTGTTTTTCTGAGAGAAATAGGAAGAGGTAAGCATATTAGATAGGGGTGCCACCTTCAGTTACATGTAGTCCTCAACTTACAACCATTCATTTAATGACAGTTCGAAGTTACAACGACAGTAAAAAATGACTTATGACTGTTTTTCACACTTACGACCCTTTGCAGCATCCCCCTGGTCACATGATCAAAATCCGGATGCATGGCAAATGGTTCATATTTATGACCGTTGCAGTGTCCCGGGATCAGGTGTCACCTTTTGTGACCTTCTTTCAAGCCAAGTCAAAGGGGAAATCAGATTCACTTAAAAACCATGTTACTAACTTAGCAACTGCCGTGATTTTCCCTTAACAACTGTGGCAAGAAAAGTCGTAAAACGGGGCAAAACTCACTTAAACAACTGTCTCGCTAAGTGACAGAAACTCTGGACTGAACTGTGGTCATAAGCCATGGACTACCTGCATTTATAAAGTAATAAAAGGCAGAGCAATTAATAAACGAATATCTGCTGCCAACAAGAGTCCTGGTTTTGATTTTGACAGTAATATCCAACAATAACAGCTCTTCTCAAATTGATTCACATCTCGGCCCAGCAACACCAGTGGCAAATGCTGTCTTGCACACATCTGGCTTTGAGGCTTCACTTTTGTTGCTTACTGAAAACAATGGGAGGTTGCAGGCACCCTTTCTTTGCACTTCCAATGAGATAATCAAACTAAGTCAAAGAACAACAGCAAAGACACACCGGCAAGGAGCTTGCTTCTCTTCACCATTTCGCCTCTGGCTCCCTCTCCCCTCAGCAATGCCTCTTCTAGACGAGCTTTGGCATCTCGTGATTTCTTGAGGGCCTGAGTGCTGACTTTGTCCGAGCTTTGCTTGCCCTGTCCAAACAGAAGAATAAATTTACATCCCTAGGCAAGCATACTTCAGGACATAACAATAGCAACTATCACTAGTTGCCTTTTAAGAGCCCAACTCAGAATTTTGCCCAAGGATGCAGGTAAACACCCATCTGGGAAAGAAGCTTTTGCAGTGCAGCAGCACTTTGATTTGGACATAATTTCCTCTACCTTGTATTCAAAGCCTGAGACGCAGATGAAAAGGAGGTCTAAGATCCGGTTCAGCTGCAGAGAGGAAAGATCTGCAATCCATTTCTGAATAAGGTTCTGGTCGGCATTCTTCATGATCCACAGGAAGCAGATCAGAAGATGACGGGTTGTCTCAGGACTTAGTGTGTTGCCTGATTTCCAGGACTAAAAAGAGACAGCATGAAAAGCCAATAGAGTAGCAAAAAGAAAATGTATCAGAAGGCTTCCAATAGAGCAAATTTTATCTCAGGAACAGAACATCAGAGCTTCTTACTATGGGCTTGGAATTTCCTTTCTAATTAACAGCTAAGACCCATTTTTATTAGTTTGTAATTTTTTACTAGTTACATTTATATTCTGACTTTCCTCCAGCTGAGGACAGCATACAGAGCACTTCCTCTTCCCATTTTTCCTTACAACACCCCCCCCCCCCATGAGTTAGGCTGAGCAAGAGTGTCTAGTTGGCTCAAAGCTACTTTAATGGATTCCTCAACTGGGCAAGGTATTGGACTACATAATCTCCAAAATTCATTCCTTTTGGTTTCCATGGTTGAAACAGACTGGAACCTGGACCTCCCTGATCCTAATCCTAATATCTTCAACAGTTTACAACCCTAGCTCATTTTGATTTCTGAGCAAGGAATATCTTTATTTCAAGTGGTGAGTGAGAATTCCTCCACTAATAGTTTTTTTTTATCAGCAGAAAGCAGCTCTTTATTTGACTGAAATGAAACTTCAGATGGCTGTCACTGAACTTCTCAATGGAGTGACTTCTGACTCATGTAGGAAATGAAAACTTTCCAATGTGAGGCTACGATAAACGGATAAAGAAAAAAGATATGGATAAATATCATAGACCCCTGAAATGAAGATATATCTTTTGAAATGGAACTCAATAAAGAACTCTTTGAGCTAGGTTTTCTATATGGCTGAAGTCATTTGTCAACTGAAAGCAGCTCTATTTCAAACATGCAACTACCAGATTAGTTTACACTGCTGCTTTACACAACGGATTAAGTTCATTTGCTTAATCACGTGCAGTTAATTCCCTTAATCTAGGAGAGATGATAGAGTCTTCAAGATAGTTTGAACCATAACATCCATAATCCCTGGCCAAAGTTAACACTGGCAGGAATAACTGCAGCTGTAGTTCAAAATATCTAGAGCAGGGCCAGGCTGTGGCATGCCAGCAACTGGTCCGCACAAACAAGCAAAGGCCCATCTGCGGGATGCAGGCAGCATGGAAACCATGCCCCCTCCGGTCCATGGAAAAACCTCTCTCCACAGAACCAGTACCTGGTGCCCAAAATGTTGGGGACCTTTGATCTAGAGGCATTCTGCAGGCCACCCTCATTTTTCTCTTGGAAAAAAATTAAGTGTATCTAGAATGCACATAACCACTAATCTAGCTCGAATGAGAAAACAAAAGAAATCTTGATAGCAAGGCTAGTAATAGTGAATAACATTACAAGATAAAATCATAGGAACATTATTCAGGAAGAGAGTCCTGTAAATTACTGTAAAAAGCCTTACCATCGTAGAGGAGCTGGAAGATCGTAAATTAAACTGATTCCCAGCAATAGCCAGAGCAATATTGTGATTAATCTGGTTTGCTGAATCTTGTTCTTCATCTGGCCAGCCAGCACGGCCTTTCCCATTGTGAACATCTGGAACTAAATTGGAAAGTGCAGGTTCTATGTAAGAGATTTTCAGTGTGGTCGAAACCTTTTCCCATATTTCTCCAATCAAAGACTTTTTGGATGGCTTATTCTCAGAGGAAGATGTATCAAGAGTATATCTAGTAACCACTGAAACACATTTGGTTTGTTCTAACTGCTGTGGATTTTGATAGTCCGATTAATGGTCATAATAAACATAGTGTAAATATGTAGCTAAAAACCACTGAATCTGCAGATCTGAGTCATGGCACTCCAAACCACCTTCAAGAGCCCCAGACCTGCTTCATCCAACCCTCCACTCTGCTTTTCTGACACAAGTGCTAATCCCATGGAAGCAAAGGCAACAGAATATTAAATATAATCAGGCTGAAAAGCCCAGAAGTGCCAGGTTGAAACTACAAGTAACAACGGTATTTTTGAAAGTACTTCTACATTTCTGAATAATCTGCATCCTAAACAAACTTAACTGAGATGGGCAATGCAGAAATTTAAGTCTATTGCATATTAGCTAGAGTGGGATGGAAGCCTGTGAATTCTAGTATAAAGCCTACTTACCACTTGAAAAAGTCCAGCACTGAAAACAATGTGGCTTATATGTCTGGGGGCTCGGGACACAAACTCACCCGATTTTTGTGATTTGTCCTGTCTCTTGATTAGTATGAACTGGACTGGATTTGTTTTAACTCTAGAATTAATGGATTTCTTTACTTGGCAATATATAATATATCTCAAGCAATGTTCACAAGTGTTTTAAACCCAAGTCACTATTTGTAGCTTTAGTTTCTCTTATTATGTGACCTTTGTTCTCTTCCTTTAATCTTGTCTATCTGCTTCCTTCTCTTGTTTTTCTTTTCAGCTCTTCTTTTCTCTCTGACCATAATTGATTAAAACTGCCACCTCTGTTTGCTCTTTCCCCAATATTTTATGGTGTTCCCTTTTCTTGTCCTGCAGTCTACAGAGCTCAGAGCACTGACAGCCATGGCATAAATTTCTCCATTCAGCCCTGCCTCTGACACCGAAACAACAGATGGGGGGGAAAAACACAACAAATGCACTCTCAAAAGCCTCTAGGCATTAAGAAAGCCACTTAGACAAGTATACAACACTAAAAAACACATTACACAAGAAAGTCTTGAGAAAACAAACGCTGAGAGGTATTTGCTGCATTTACGCAAATTGTTGGTGCTAACACCATTACCACTCAAAGTGTTAAAATTACTGTTTGTTGAAAATATGTACCTGGATTGAATCACATCTTTATCACATTTACACAGGAAGAAAGTTGGAAACTGAACACAGATGATCTCGTCTGGTGTGTAGCCAGTAGGTTAGGAAAGAAATGGAAACATCCTGCCTCACAGATAATAAGGTGTTGTTTTTTTCTCCTCTGAAGGACAATATCTACATCTTATTAAACCTGGATTCTTAGAAGATGATCTTTGAGTAAAAATTATGGGGTCCTGCAGAGTTTTATAAGGATTTTGAAAAGACACATCTGCATTGAAAACTGGCAGACAGGAACTAGATTTGCACATTTGAATATATTAAGTATTTTTAAAAAATCAGCTCCAAAGTACTGTGTCATCCTAATATCTCTCTCTCACTTTGCCATGGGCACTTAATTGATTAACAATTCTCTGTGGAGTTGCTTTTCTACATTTGTTTAGCTGCTAGGCCCCATTCATGGTTCCACTAATATCAATAAAAAGATACTGGTTCCGTTTGTATGACATTGTTATCCATTGTTAACGGAACCACGATTTAATAAACTCAATTTTCTGAGGGTTCATATTACAATAAATGATTAACTAACCAGATGAGCAAGTCTGCATAATATGCTAGGTTAAAATATGTTTAATTTATTTGCAGGCAGTTGTCTGAGGGCCAAACTACATATAAGCAACACTGAACATATCACATTAAGTTTGCAAATTCTTTTGATTTTTTTTTATTAATGGTACATTTCTTCCAGTTCTACTACCAGGTTGGTACTGCTGTTGAGAATTTTCATTGGAACCATATTAAAGGAAAGAATTAGTCCACCTTCTCACAGTCCTTCTCAGAAACGTAAGAAGTCTCAGGGATGGGGTGCCATCTACAGGACTCTAAGGGACAGAGAATGAACTATGAAACTCAGCAGAAATGTGTTCCAAGGGAGCTGGGAATATGCCAAGCAGTTTCAACTGAGGCATGAGGGATTTTAAATAATAGGAACAGTTTCATTTCAAAAGACTGGAATGATAAACATTTAGTTTTAAATTCAGAATGGAGTGTGTATGGGGGCAAAAGCTGCAGTTGCCATTTTTTTTTTCTTTTCTTCCATTTTCCTGCAATGAGCAGAAAAGAAAACCAGAGAGCTTTTCTCATCCCCTGCCCGAGTTTTTCATCTAAGGAAACACTCTGTGACTTGCTTCAGAGAAAAGTGCTATATGCCATCATGAACTTTCCTTGTTTGTGACTTAAGGTATTTTGTGAAGTTAAGCACCTTGATTTGCAAGTTGTGCCTTATGGTAGCATACTGCATAAACACAGCTAACAAATTCCATCCTTGCGCTTAAGTCAGGGGTCTTCAAACTTGGCCCTTTTATGACTTGTGGACTTCAACTCTCAGCCAGGCATGCTGGCTGAGGAATTCTGGGAGTTGAAGTCCACAAGTCATAAAAGGGCCAAGTCTGAAGACCCTTGACTTGGGTAAATATATTTACCTATCACTTAGGTAAAGATATTTTGTGTGTGGGGGAGGAAATCATCACCTTACACTGTAATGATGAATTCCTGAATTCCTGCTCTATTTTGTGAGCATGCTGAATGCAACAGAGGTCAAAACAACCCACATCTCATGGAGGGTAGATCAAAAGGGGAAAACAGTCAACATTTCATTTTTAGATACCATCTAGAAGACAGTAAGTATACCATCACCAACATCATCATCACCATCATCATCACCATCATCATCATTTCTTGCCTGTAAAATCATGTAATTGTGGAAGGGCATCCAGAATTATGCCAACCAGAGGCAGATAAAGTGCAGCAATTTTCACTTTCATTTCTGGCTTCAAGCAGGATTTATCCAAGTCATGTGAACTCATCAAGCTGTGGACAGCGCTGACAGCTTTCCTCTGCACCTTGCTTATTCTGTCAGGATAATCGCAGAATAGTCCAAGAAATAACAGGATAGACATAATTAATATGGAAATATTTTGAGAGGCAAGTTAAATACGTCCCCTTCAGGGAAAGAATTTAAGCCACAGATTGTACATGCTTTCTTTTTAATTAAAAAAAAATACTATTTTCACACTGCTTGGGGATTAACAAAATATTTGCAGGTCACATTATGAATGCTGGAGCTTCCTAGCCTAGTAAAATAATACAAACCCAGTTGTTTATCTCTTTTGGTACAATAGGGTCAGATTATAACATTAGTCTAAATGTTAGAAGTGACTGAATTCATACAACATGTTAGAGTAAAATGCTTCTTAAGTTGCTTTGGTATATAGGATACAGGTAGTCCTCATCTTACAACCATTTGTATAGTGACTGTTTGAAGTTACAATGGCACTAAAAAAAAACCTGACTTACAGCAATTTTTCATACTTATGACCACTGCAGCACCTCCCATGGTCACATGATCAAAATTTTGGATGCTTGGCAACTGGCATGTATTAATGAGGGTTGCAGTGTCCCAGGCTCATGTGATAATCTTTTGCAACCTTCTGACAAGCAAAGTCAATGGGGAAGTCGGATTCATTTATTAACCGTGTTACTAACTTAACAGCTGCAATGATTCACTTAAGAATTGTGGCAAGTAAGGTCATAAAATTGGGGAAAAAATAACAAGTGTCTTGCTTATCAATGGAAAATTTGGACTCAATTGTGGTCATAAGTTGAGGACTATTCTATACTGCATAAACCAAACTTATGGAAAAACATGACTGAACGTTATATGAACATACCCAACCGTGGTCTATCCATTAAATGATTCTCAATCTACATATTTTCAATCATATCGTCATTTAATCATTTAATAATATTTCGACTTGGCTTAATACTAAGTCCCCAGGCGGACAAAATTGTAGAATTTCTACAAACCTGCTTATGGATTTTGATCTTGTCAACACAGCAGTCAATTCACTTTTTCTTTCTTTAAATTCTGTCTCAGATTATTACAGGATGTAAATTGGTTTGCATCAGTTCAGAGGTGACACTGACTTTTATTTATTTTATTGATTTATTAAATTTTTATCCCACCTTTATTACTTTATAAGCAACTCAAGTAGCAAACATACATAATACTCCTTCCTCTTCCTATTTTCCCCAAAACAACAATCCTATGAGATGGTTGGGCTGAGAGACAGTGACTGGCCCAAGATTACCTACCGTAGCTGTCTTTCCTGATGGCCAAGGTGGGACTAGAACTCACAGTTACCTGGTTTCTAGCTTGGTGGCTTAACCAACAGATCAAATTGGCTGATTCTGGATATATGAAAAGAAGTGAGTGCATAAAGTATTTCAAGAATACTTGACTGAAACCCAATTCAGTACCCATAATTCACAAGTGTTGCTTACACATCCAAGTCTCTGGAAAAAACGAGACCTACCCTTCCCCTTCTGCATCCAAGGTAGCTGCCAACTCTGTGAAAAGTAGCCCTGTGAGGAAGTGTTGCTGCCGATAATCTGCTGTAAGCTCAAACATGCTGGAAAGTTTTTGATCCTGGAAACTTGAGCAGGAACTTGAATTCTGCAATAAATGAAAGAAAGGGGCAAACGGTATGCTTTTACTGAAATCAAGGCATAGATTACTGAAATCAAGGCATAGATTTAATGACACAGCACGGTTAGTTGCATTTTAAAAAAAATAACAGAATGACTTGACATAAAGTTCTTATATGAAATATCTCTACTATATAATGAAAGAAAATCTCTTTAATTTCATCTCTAAAACATTTTATATGGAATTTGAATTAACAATCGTTTATTAAATCAAAGCAAGAATAAAACAGGTCTTTGGCGCCATAATGTATTTTAGTATCATAACGCAAAATTAAAAATAAATATAAGCAAAGAAAAATTCAAAAATTTAATAGAATGAATTTATACCTGAATTTACACAGGTAAGGCAAAGACCGATTATCATATATAGATGTGCTCCCAGTTGGCAAAGGTTCAACTGAGAGATAACTGCAATATTGAATCATGCCAAAGAAGCAGAAGCTACTGTTGACTTCAGTCCCTTTGTGGGTTATTCCTGAGTGTATAAGAGTCTGAGTATGTTTGTGCACACACACCTTTGAGTCAGTGTTGAATGTATAAGATGTTTGTTTTATTTAACAGACAGAACTGATCTGATTGGTTTCTTTTTCAGCTCTTATATGGCAGAAGACTGACCTGAATGGCTACCCTCTCAGACAGACTAGATTCTGATTTTTTTAAAAAAAATTGAAATCTAATTCAATTCCTCCTAGCAGATTCCTCCCTAGAAAACCCCAGTTCTTACAAATATCCCTAGATGCCCTTTCTCTGTGTATACTGAACATATAGGAGAAGAAAGGGATTGCGGTTCGTGGATTTATTCCTGCATTCTACATGTTTAATGGATTATCTGGCCTGTGTATATGCAATTGCATTCATTCATTCATTTATTCATTTATTCATTCATTCATTCATTCATTCATACATACATACATACATGCATACATACATACCAAATATGACAAAATTAAGGGGTGATGTCAGCAAACATACTCCTGTGGATATATGGGGGAAAGGATGATAGACTCATTATGACATCAAATATTAATGTATAATCAATGAGAAAAAATATGAAGACTCAATCACCAATATATTCTGCATCTGCTAAAGAAGGAACCCCTAATATTATTAAATTGTTTTTTTTAAAAAAAAATAGGGGAAGTACCTGGGATGATATAGAAGGAGAGGGAGATGTTGGAGCACATCCTGAAGTCAAAAAGAAGAGATTCAAATTGAGGTAATGTTCATGACTGCAGAGAATTTGTAGGAACTCCAGCCTCATGGACAACAACACTGGAATATTACTCATTTTATTTGACAGCTAGAAAGGAATAGTTGCAAAGAAAAGCATGATGAATTGTTGCATAAAGAGAGAAATGCCTTGCTCTTGAAATAGATCAATAACAATAATAAAGAAGCAATAAACATTTTCAATTGTTCCATTTAATACTTGCATCACATTAAGTTTACATCTATTAGACCAGCGGTTCTCAACCTGTGGGTCGCGACCCCATTTGGGGTCGAACGACCGTTTCACGGGGGTCGCCAAACATGGCAGTCTGCCATTTTTTTCCCATTTCCCCTCGGCCGTCACGCGCGCACCGCGCATGTGCGATTCGGTCCGTCGCGCCGCGCATGCGCGGTTCGGCCCATCGCGTGCACACCGCGCATGCGGGGTTCGGCCTGTCGTGCCGTGCATGCGCGATTCGGCACGTTGCACCGCGCATGCGCGGTTTGGGCCATCGCGCGCGCGTTGCACATGCGTGATTCGGGGCATCGTGTGCGCATCAAATCATGCGTGATTTGGCCCGTTGCGCCGCGCATGCGCGATTTGGCCCATCGCGCCACGCATGCGCAGTTCAGCCCGTCACGCACGTGCCGCGCATGCGCGGTTTGGCCCATCGCGCCGCGCATGCACGGTTTGGGCCATCGCAAGCGCGTCGCACATGCCTGATTCGGGGCGTCGTGCGCGCATCACACATGCGCGATTTGGCCCATCGTGCCGCACATGCGCGATTTGGCCCGTCGCACCGCGCATGCGTGGTTCGGCCTGTCACGCCACGCATTCGCAGCGCAGGTCAGGGTCGCGCCGCACATGGGCGGCGCAGGTGGGGTCTCGGCCTGAAAAAGGCTGAGAACCGCTGTATTAGACCCTCTCTCCTAGTGGCAACATTTAATAAAATAGATTGTTTTCTGCTAATGCCACAATTCTCGCTTGAAAGCAATTCTGTAATATACTTTTTTCATCTGTGCAATTTTAAAATATTGTGTTATAAATACCCTGGCAGTTGTTACTAGCAATATTCTTAGTACTACTGAATTACATCCGTAAAATCTATCAATGCAAAACTGATCTTTTAATTCCAAAGGAGCCCTGGGAGAAAAGCAAAATTCCACAACACTGGTTTCAAACCTCTCTAGCCTGCAAAGGATGTTAAAGGAAGTATCTGAAAAAGTTGTGAGGATTTTTATATGTCTAAAATTGATAAAAGTTGGGTGTAGGAATTGTTTTGCCCAACTGAAAAGTAGTTCACTTATTCAGGAAGACAATATGATTGCACATGGGTCTATGCCAACTGAGGGAGTATCCGGAAGATCATACTTCCAATACATGGGTTCTAGTCTGGACATTTAAGTTAATTATTTCGCCTGACAAATCAGTTTTCCATGTGTAACAAGGCTAATGTAGGAGTATTTTTGAATGAGATATTCACCAATTAATTACCAAGCTGATATGAATAATTTAACCAATAAGCTGTTATGGAGATGGGATGTCTGTCTCCCTCACATTTTGACAACCTTCAATCCCTATCCGTATTAGTATGAATAAGTGAGAGTTGATGGAAGTGATGGTAAATTGGGGAAATGATGATTTCATGAATTCCAAACTGAGGCCATTTTAAAGTTACAAAAAAGACTGTTAACTTGTGAATTCTTAAACACTTTCAATTAGCAAAACAAAAACAAAAAAACACCCCTCTGGGCAGGAGTATACTAGCCATGCCTTCATTCTGTTGGTGGTCTTAGGAGTATTGGACTATTTTCTCCAAATGTACAATTTGAATCCTATCACATATTAAAGTAGTGTTGGGTTGTACTCAAGAGTTTACCCAAGAGTTGTAGACAAAAAAACCAAAAACAAGCTACTGCATCTGCAGGATATTTCAATCCTTCTCTCCTTACACTTATTTCTATGCTTAAGAGAACCATGGCATAATAACTGGGAAAAGGCCATTTTTTAAAGCTTCACTTTAAAAGCTTCCATTTTTTGCTTTAGTTATCATCCTGTCCGATGAAGAGATTTTAGGAATGTGAAATATCAAACATTATTATATGGTTTTACACTTAAGACAGTAATCTAAAATCAAATTGCAATTTCTGCACATTTGAAAGTTATATATTGGGATATACTATTGTATGGCCTTTATTTAAGGGATTTTTTTATAACGAGGCCTACCTGATTGCAGTAGTGTTTGATGAGGTTAAACACAAATCCACGATCCATCAAAGAAAGAAGATCATATAGGAAAAATGCCAAGCTAATGTTGATCTTTTCTGCCTGTTCACTTTCCTTAAAAGAAGAAAGATTATTGCCCAAAAAGAAATGTGTTTTACAAATACTCTGAGGTAAAATCCGCACAATAATTATAGATCAATATAATTATACATGAACTGACAGGTGAGGAAAACTCTCACATTTAAACTTTTGCCCATTGGGTTTAGACATTTCATAACATGATAGGCCAACACAAACAGGTTCATCAATATGCAGAAGAATACAAATGCACATTGGCATGCAGTTACTGGCCCAGAAGCCAGTATTCTGACATACTTGGAATAAAATTAGGTAATTGGCTCATCATGTGCAATTCATTCTAGATTCCATTCATCATTCTAAGATTCCTACATCATGAATATCTGATACCTGTTTGCCAATATAAAGACTAACTGAGTTTAATAAAAGATAGATGTCAAAAATGTAATAATGGTTAGGGAAAATCTGTAGATTTCAGGCTTGTTTTGTAAACTAATTATAACAAATGGATTTATAAAACATAGACCAGACGTCTGATAATATCCATTTGTCAATTGACATTTTGGACATTGCAACAGATCAGCTATTTTCCAGTAATCTCATTGGATGTTGATATTATTCAGATTAAATTTATGAAGGATGTAAGGAGATATGGGTTTCTACCATTTTTAGAAACCTAGTGGTACAGTGGTTAGAATGTAGTATTGCAAGGCTAACTCTACTCACAATCTGAAGTTAGATCTTGATAGGGTTCAAGGTTGACTCAGCTTTCCAACCTTCTGAGGTCGGTAAAATGAGGACCCAGATTGCTGAGGCCAATATGCTGACAATATAAACTACTCGGAGTGCTATAAAGCAGTATATAAGTCTACGTGTTATTGCTATTGCTTTGTCTTTTGAATTATAATTTGGTATTTTCACCCTATAATTAGAGTCATTACAATATATATATTTAACGTATAAAACTATTTTAGGGTACCTATCATGGCCCAGGATTCAGAGTCTGAATCTGAAGAAACTCCTCCAGATGAACCAGTGGAATGTCAGCCTCAGGAGACATTAGGCCAGGAATCACTGAGACTGATCAAACATAGGTATCATCAGTGAGTGGTCAGATGATGAGGTATGGCCTCCAAGCCCTCAGTCTTACCGCTGGAGCAAAGAGCAGAGCAAATAGGCTCAGTCAAGCTCCTTGCCAAGTAACTATTTAATTATAGATAGCTGGATGCAGAAGTAGTCCTGAATCATGCTTCTCTGTTGCAAATAACTGTCTGATCTGCTCTGGTGCATTGCTCATGTGTATTCTGCACATGTAAAGCAACCTGAAATTCTGACCTTTGAACTGACTGACAAACATGACTTGGCTTTCTGAACTTTGGACTGGATTTTAATTTCTCTTCTGTATCTTCCTGTTAAAAGTGAAACTATCCATGCAAGTTTTCTTTCCAAGAGACTGTTTACATTTACATTCCTTTCCTGTCTGCTGCTTATCTACTGACCTTTGAATAAATTGCTATTCTCACCTAGCAACAATGTGTGTGTGTGTGTGTGTGTGTGTGTGTGTGTGTGTGGATTTGAAACATCAACATCAATTTGAGAAGAATGTCCATCTCCTTTAACTTTTAATTTGATTCTTGAAACCTTCATTAAATAGTTTCAAGATATTAAGGGTATGATAGCGCTTAGTATTGTACCTATTGAGAAAACAATATGGCTATTCCATTAATCAATTATGTAGTATCATTACCTAAGCTTATTGATATTGTAAAGCCTAATAAGTTACACTCTGGCTATACTATAACTAAATAATAATAATAATTTGCAAAGGACCCTTTTAGTCACAATTGCCACCTGCTCATCAAGCAAGAGTTATGAATCCAGAAGTATCCTCAAATTGTATACCAATTGTCTATCTGAAGAAATACAGCTACATCCAGAATCAAAGATAGTGAATTCCTAGATGCAGGTGGCCTCAAAACTCAAAGCCTCTCAGTTTTGCCAGGATGAGCCAAAATCTATTGTTGCCCATAGAAACCCCTGAAAACTCTAGACATTAGGATAGATCACTGGCAGTATCACTTAGTTCAGAGGTCCCCAACCTTTTGGACATCAGGGACCAGTTCCATGGAGAGAGGTTTTTTCACGGACCAGAGGGTGCATGGTTTTGTGTACTGCCTGCATCCTGCGGATGGGGCTTTGCTTGTTTGTGTGGACCGGTTGCTAGCATGCCGTGGCCTGGTACTGGTCCACAGACTGGGGGTTGGGGACCCCTGGCTTAATTCACTAAGGGTGGAGCTATATAGCTAGGTATCATCAGCATACTGATGAAACTAATTGAAAATTCTGACCCTATCATATGCATGATGCAGCCCCAAATGCATGATAATCCTGTCCATGATGTTTCTCAGTTCCTCTAAAATATGAACTCCCTGAAAATGATGTTTTTCAAATGCCTCTCTCTGGTAATCAGAAAAAAAGGCAATGATCTAGAATGTTAACATAAACAGTGGCTAATTTTGAACTGATATTGAGATACAGTAATAATCTTCCTGGAATAAAATTATGCAATTTTAAGATTTATTTTTGAGTTTCTGTTTATTTTAGATTGTAAAATTACCTTCTGGGTCTTGATTGAAAGTGCAGCAACCTCTGAGGTAACAACACTGACAATTGTGCTGATGTCATCTTTGAAGCGGTTAGAAAATCGAGCTCTGCGAGGAACATCCTGCTTCTGTATATTTTCAACATATTGAGCCATGCTTTTTACCTCAAAAAAAAAAATCAGCATTGTTTATCAAATGTGAATTTATAAACAACAGCAAATAGTAGAATTGAAAGAATTCACACATTGTGAAGAATACTTTCTCTATATTTCTAAATTCAGCTCCAAAAATTCTGCAGCTAAAACGAGAACTTGCAATGCACCTGTTAAACATAAATGTGGGATTCCAGTCTAAAACTCTAAGGTGTATAATGTAATCTATATTAGGTGTATTGCTCAACTATTACAATTAATAGTATATACGTTTCCTGCTTTTACTTATACATGATTTTAAAAAATGCAATTTAACCATTGGGAGCTTCAGGGACCCAACATTAGATGCTGTTTATTCTGCTGCTCATGATTACAAAATTAGAATATCAATGAAGTGCTTCCAGTGTTTTGCACATTCACGTATGATTGATGTGTTTGATGTGACACTGGGTAACTCTAATCAGTTTGATTTTTTAAAACATTTTTTAACATTTATTTATTTTAACATTTATTTTAGGGATTTTTTTTAAATTACTAAACAAACAGTTCCTTTCGGCCAGTTTATTTTCTTGCATATCAATTAAATTAATAATCTGGATTTAACATTTTATTTTAATTGACTAGAAGAATACTATTACTTCCTTTCCAATTCATAACTTCTTTCCTGAACATGCTGTAGACATTTATTGTTTGCTCAGGAGTCATGTTTCCTTACTATCTAATGATGGAAAGGAACTAAATGTTGAAATATTTGTTCTATTTTATTTGAGTTGAATATCAAATACATATAATGTAATTTCCTTTACTGAAAATAAAAGGACCATATAAAATCTTACCAGCAATTCAAAGAAGAACCAAGAATACTTGAAGACTGATTCTCTCACCATGCCTGTGCTGACCATCATCTGAAGTGCCATCTCTTCATGAAAATGCTATATAGTACATTAAAACCCAAATGTGATTACCAACTGACTTTCAAGGTTAGATTTCAAAGCAGAATACTGAAATTAGGAGATCCAAAATGGAATCCTTTCGTATTAGTCCATGAACACACATTGGCAGCTAAACATTAAGAAAGCACAGAATGAGCTGCTGGCAACAAAAGGAATACCCTAGAATAGAGTTTTTCAACCGGTGGTACGCATACCGCTTGTGGTACATTAACGAGTGGCAGGTGGTACGCAGCCCTGCCTAGCCAAGTGTAGCGGGGGAGGGAAAGAGCCAACACAGGCAAGGACTTACTGTGAGAGAGTCCTCTGGAGCTGCAAAGTGGTTGGGGCAAGGCAAAGGCCCCAGGCTCACTTCTGGCTCACCCTCCTCCGTGAGAAAGGAGGAGGAGCGGGGCAGAGACAGGAGAGGCTAAAAAGGAGGCAGTTTGGGCAGGAAAGGGAGAGAGAGAAAAACAGCAGTAGTCTTGGGAGGAGGCGGAGTCAGCTCTAGCTGCACTGAAGGGAAAGAAGAAGGAGGAGGAGGAGGGTGGGGGGGAGAGGAGATCAAATCAAATCAAGCAGGCCGACCATGAGCCAATCTACAATTGCTGTGGCAGCCACCTGTATTGGCAGCAGCAAACAGGCAAGAAATGCAGTGGAGAGGGGTCGCTCTCCAAGAGGAATGAAAAAAGGCAGCAATGGCTGGAGGTGAGGCATGGAGGGAGGGAGATGGAGAGTGGAAGAATTCTTATGTGCTTTGGTGACTTTGAAGTACTGGGATTTGTGCAATGTGGGCTTTGTGTTCTTAAGGAGTGTTTGGCAATTTCTATTTGGCTGATGTTAGCTTCTATTGCTCTGTTATTGTTAGCTGTAAGTTTTGTTGCAATGAAGGAAGGAAGTCCCACCTTAGCACTTGGCCACCAGCAATCCTGCCATTGACTTTCCTTGTCAAAAGGTTGCAAAGGGGATCACATGACCCTGGGACACTGTGACCATCATAAATATGAATCAGTTGCCAAGCATCCAAATATAAATCACATGACCCTGCGCATGCTGCAGTGGTCATAAGTGTGAAAAATGGTCATAAGTCATTTCAGTACAATTGCAACTTTGAACAGGGTTTTTTTTTTGTCATCAAGTTTTTGACACCTTGCTAGGTAGTACTCGAATATTGCCATATCCTAAAAGTGGTACAGTTGGTGAAAAGGTTGAAAAGCCCTGCCCTAGAAGACTGACCAAAAATAATAGCTGAAGAGATGGTGGAAAAATGGCAGAACTAGAATGAATTAGTAGATCCTAATAAACCTTACAATAGCAGTAGTAATTTTTTCCAAGAAAAAATAGTAAAAATTGGTGATAATTGCATGTATGACCAACACATAGGTGGTCCAGAATGAAAATCTAAATCTTCTGTGGCATGCAGTCATATTTTAATTAATTCTAACTTAACTGAATATTAAGTCTACAATGATATGTGCAAAAGGAGACTGTCACATAAAGTAGCGTGGAAGACTTTAGCTTTAATAAAAATGAAATTAGACACCTTGCAATTATTTGAAGATTACTCAAATACAACTTAAAATGGACTGAAAACATCAATTACTTAATGCACTTTGACAGTTAAGATTAAACATTACAGTGGTCACTTTTTTAAACTGGTGTGTTAACTGGGTTTTTCCTTACCGTTCGACTTTCTGTTATTCCTAAATCCCACTATATATCTAACATTTATCCCATAAAAAGAATCTCCCTTGCACTGTGTGCTTTTTTTTTCCTGCTGCAATAGAGAAAGGTGATTTATTATAATCTCTAGAGAACAGTTAACTAAACTATTAAATTATCCTGTTTGTATCTACTCACATAAAATTCCTTTATAATCACTGAGGTTTAAATTTCGATGAATATGTCTGAAACGGTAGCTTGCAATTATAGTTTATTTTTGAGTTTCACATTTTAACCTAGCGCAAATGGGTCCTTGAAGCAACTTAGGCAAAGGTATCTGGTCCTAGAGCTGACAAATATTTTACATCACCAGGTGTTATTACTTATAGGCCCATTGTTTTTTTTCCTGAGAAATTTAAAACAAATTTGGAGCCTAGGCATTTCAGAGTGAGAATTGAAAAGTGGCACATTTGTAAAAGAGTGTAGCATGTCTATCAACAAGCAGTTTGGCATTATGTGGCAGTCTACCTTTTGTTTGGGTAGCCGAGTGCTTGTGCGTGGACTTGACATATCACTGTTGAATTCACTATAGAAAGACACACGGCTGTAGTTCCGATCTTCAACCTGGAGAAAATGACCAGAAGCCATACAGAAAAGGAATTACTAGAACAGCAAAGGAAGGAAGGAAGGAAGGAAGGAAGGAAGGAAGGAAGGAAGGAAGGAAGGAAGGCTGTGCAAAATGTTGTTACATTCTTCCCAGTAAATTAAACACGACTGGACTCCTATGTCCCAATTTAGTACCATATACATACATATGCAATAAAAATGGAAGAAAAACAAAAATTTCTTTTCTAGCAGGAGGATAAACTTATTTTTATATTAAGAATGTTAAACGAGAACCAGAACCATGATTAATACCAAGGGCAGTTATGTTTTGATGCAATTAAAGGGCATTATTATATTTCACTATAGATGTAATTTGCACCCCAGATAACTCATTGGATTAAAATAATTTTAACAGTGCAGAAGTTGAAAGCTAATGCTCAGATTCAATAATACATTTGTGATGGTTGTTTATTCATTTTTATCACAAATAATAGCGCAAAATACTGAAAAAATATTACATGAAAGTCACATACATTTTCATAGCAGTATATACTGTAGGGTGGGACTAATTGCGTTCTTTCTTTTCTCGTTATTTTGTAAGATTGCTAAATTTTAGATTTTATCTCCACCTCTTCTCCTTATCTTCAATTTTTTTTTATCTTCTACAAGATAAAAATATTACCAGCACTTTTAAAAATGAACTGGCCACCATACAGTCTCGTATAGGAATGATCCTCGGCTACCCAAAACTATTTATGTTACATGTTTAGCTCATGGGTGAATCCGGGTGCTTGCCATATACTGGTCAATCTTGATCTAGATGCGAGAAACATATTTGCATAAAATGTGAATTTAACAGACCAAAATGGGGAAAGGGGTTTCAATTAAATGAGTCATGGTGGCGCAGTGGTTAGAATGCAGAATTACAGGCTAACTCTGCCCATAGCCAGGGGTTTGATCCTGACCAGATCAAGGTTGACTCAGCCTTCCATCTTCGAAGGTCCGTAAAGTGAGGACCCAGATTGCTGGGGGCAATATGTTGATATTATAAACTGCTGTAAAACACTATGAAGCAGTATATAAGTCTAAGTGCTATTTATATTAAAGCCCACTGAATATGAATTTGAATGTACAGTATTATGAATGTACATATTTGATATAAAATGTGTATGACATTTACATAAATTCCATACATTTGTGAAAAGAATCCAGACTCACCAAATAATAGCTTTTTCTATTATTTGGGAGTAAAGTCCAATGTATTATTATTATTATTATTATTATTATTATTATTATTATTATTATTATTATTATTAATAATAATAATAATAATAATAATAATAATGTTGGAAGGGATCTTGGAGGTCATCAAGTCCAACCCCCTGCTCAGGCAGGAAACCCTATACCATTTCGGACAAATGGCTGTCCAGTTTCTTCTTAAAAACTTCCAGTGTTGGAGCATTCACTGCTTCTGGAGGCAGGTTGTTCCAGTGCTTAATTGTTCTAACTGTTAGGAAGTTTCTCTTTAATTCTAGGTTGCTTCTCTCTTTGGTTAGTTTCCATCCGTTGCTTCTTGTCCTGCCTTCAGGCACTTTGGAAAATAGCTTGACTCTCTCTTCTTTGTGGCAGCCCCTGAGATATTGGAACACTGCTATCATGTCCCCCCTCGTCCTTTTCTTCATTAAACTAGATATACCCAATTCCAGCAACCGTTCCTTATATGTTTTAGCCTCCAGTCCCCTAATCATCTTTGTTGCTCTTCTCTTACATTAAACAACCTTACAGTAGTTTTAGCAGACTAGAATTGTATGATCCTCTCTTACCTTTGAGGACATGATGCTTTTCACTTCTTCATCAGGAGCATTCTGGGTCCCAGCAATATCTGGATTGCTGCTGCTTGTTGTCCGACTCTGCATGAGTCGAGATCCCACTGAGACAGCAGCCGTACGACCATATGTGTAATAACGAGATTCAGGAAGATTTGTGCTTCCACTTGTACCTACCAAGAAAAAAACATTATGCTACCCTTTGATATTTTTTTTAAAAAACACATTATGACATTGTTGGGTCTCAAAAGTGATAATTTTGCCCTTTTTTGTATGTCCCATCCTGTCCCTCTAAGCAAATGCACTTCTGGCTGTGGTTACCGTCATCCCGGTATAACCAGCTGATTCCATCGCTGTCTATTGGGGGCGAGTCAGTGGCCTCCACGGGAAGGGCTCGCAACTTGGGAGTCCTCCTAGATTCACGGCTGTCCCTTGAGGACCATCTGACGGCCGTGGCCGGGAGGATGTTTTACCAGATTCGTCTGGTACGCCAGTTGCGCCCCTTCCTAGATAGGGACACGCTACGCACGGTCACCCATGCCTTCGTCACTTCCAGACTGGACTATTGTAATGCTCTCTACATGGGGCTCCCCTTGAAGTGCACGCGGAGGCTTCAACTGGCGCAGAATGCGGCTGCGCGGGTGGTAGTGGGGGCACCCTGGCGGGTACGAATGACCCCCATCCTGCGCGAGCTGCACTGGTTGCCGGTGGCTTTCCGGGTGCGCTTCAAGGTATTGGTTATCACCTTTAAAGCGCTCCATGGCATACGACCCAGTTATTTACAAGACCGCCTTCTGCCAGTAAATACCTCCCATCGACCAGTTTGCTCCCTCAGTGTGCCATCGGCTAAGCAGTGTTGGCTGGTGGCGCCCAGGGGGAGAGCCTTTTCTGTGGGGGCACTGACAATGTGCAACGAGCTCCCCCCAGAACTCCGGACGTGTCATGATCTCTGCACCTTCAGAAGAGAATTGAAGACTCATCTCTTCAATCAAGCCGGCCTGGCCTAGATCTCCTCGGGTTTTAAATTTTTAAACAAGGCTGTTCGGGTTTTAGAATTGGGTTTTTAACCGATTTTACTAACAGCCTTGTATTAATTTAATTTAATTTATTTTTAAATATTTATTGTTATTATATGTTTTTATTGGGTTGTAAACCGTCCCGAGTCCTATGGGAGAGGGGCGGTATAGAAATTTAATAAAACAAAAACTAAAACTAAACTGTTCCAGAGCAAATCCACCATCCCACTGTGTTCTACATTTCAGCACCAGGCCCCCTCCTCACAATCATTTGAACATTTTTTGCAGAAGCAACATTGCAACCATCAAGTAGAAAGATTAACCAGATTCAGTTTATACAGGGCCCATAAACAAGTAAAAATTCTTTCTCTAAATTGGGTTAAAATGCGAGCACTATGAATTTTTTTTCTAATTTAAAAACTTACAAACATTTTCAATGAGAAAATGTTCTTCTTTGCATAAAAATCTTTCATGCAAAAATAAAAAATAAAAAAGTTTGGCAGGACCTTTTTTTTTTTTGGCATTGCTTACTTCAGTCAATTGCACACAGAGCTTTGTTTTTCACAGTTCAGATATACAACCCCATATCTTAGTCAGCAGAGATTATAGAAATGACTGACAATAGTGGCCCTATCTGGCCAAGACTTAGCAACAATTGTCCTTTCTGAAGTTTATTCTGCTCACAATCAGAAATTAGCACCACTACATAATGTCTGCTAATCCTATATGCTTGATTGTGACCAAATCTAAGCACTAATTACAGTGAAATGAAAGCTTAATTTCTTACACAGGCTTGAAGAGAGGCATGTCTGCAACAGGGGGACAAGAGGACTAAAACAATGGGTGCAACCAAGGATCCTCACCCCTTATAATGTGTATTGATGCATGTGAAAAGGGCCAATCTACAGGTCTACCTCCTATTCTGGCCCTGCTGATCCCCATTTATTGCTTGAAGCTGCTCTCTATGGTCAGAAGGAACAATTTTCACCTGATTCTTGCTTGGAGACGTCTAATCAGGTTTAAGGCTTTTTCTTTTGACATTATGAGAACTATTTTTTGCAAGATACAGTACTTACAAGGAGGCTGTCAATTACAGTTTCACCCAAAAGGAAATGAATTCTTGGCCAAGAATATAGTCTTTAACAAATATGTACTTGTGATATGCTTTCCTCTACCTAAATAGTAAATGCAATGCTGAGCATGTGGCAAATTAAATAGTCTGCAACAGTTTGACTTAAATTCCTTGGTTAAAAATGATACCATGCAAGATATTCATGATAATATCTTGCACGATGTCATTTTTAACCAAGGAATTTAAGTCAAATTGCTGCAGGCCATGTAATGCCATCAGCATTCATGATAATGTTTGTTTGCCTGGTCACCACAGGATAATTGGCAACTTTTTAAAAAAAAAAAAATCAAGGATGCCATACTATATCCTCAATTACTAATCAATTGCAAGATTGAGGTAAAGTTAAAGTTAAATGGAGATCCCCATTCTCTGACACTTTCTCCTCTTTCTGGTATCCTATGTCTTTCTAAGCCAGATAGTATTTTGCACAGTTTTTCAAATCAGAGTAAGGGTAGCATAAAATACACTTGATAGGGGGAGGGGTGGCCAAGCCAGGTGTGCTGAATGTCCTATAGTTTTCTTGGTAGTTTTTCCTTGAAATGTGTCAATTATCTATACAATCTTTCAGTACTTGGTGCAAGGTCTGGAACTTAAATCTGAGAATCCACCTATAAATAAGTATAAATAAGCACCAATGTTCTACCTGTAAGTATAAATAACAAGAGGCTGAAACCATACCTAGTTTGATAAAATCTCTCTGAAGTTCAGGAAGACGGAACACAAAGTACATGTAGGATGCTAGGAGACAGTTTCGTCCGTGCTGGTCCTGGCTCAGATTTTTACTGTTGTGGAGGCTATTCACTATTGCCACCACCGATTCAAAGGCAAATTGGGAGAAGTTTGCTGGAAACAACAAAATAATAATTTTCCTGGTTGAGTTTATTTGTAAACATGAGTCGTTTTTGTAGACTTTCTAATAAAAACATTTCTGAATTTCAACTTATTTTATCACAATTTTGCATGGGGAAACGTGAAATGAGTTGAGAATAAAGTATTCCAATCCATATTTAAAATGAATGAATACATAAAACATTTACACTTCAAAATAAAAGAGAAATTTAAAAAATTGCCCATAGCATTAAAAATGCCTTAACAGGGCATTCATCAAGATGGAATGGATGGTCTTGCCGCCGTAATCAAATTCAAAATCAACTTAGTCTCTATGGTGGTACAGTCTTTTATAATACCTAATAAAAATAACTGTGGTGAAAATTCAATACGCTTTTTCAATATATTTTGAAGAATCCACCATATTTTTATCCAAAAAGCCTTAATTTTTTTACAAGGGTCAATATTGGAAGACATCTGAAACACCATCTATTGAAGAATGGACATTAAAAGTCATGAACTTGGCTGAAATGGCTAAGATATCTGCATATTTGAAAAACCACTCAAATGAACAATTTTTGATGGAGTGGAAAAAATGGATAGATTATACACAGAAGAAATATCAATTGAAGGAATTATATTTGTTTTATAGTTAAATAATTATGTATAAGTAGTTTAGTGGGGTTTCTTGCGTTTTTACCCTGTATTCACTCTGGGAAGCCTGGGGGGGGAGGGGGGAGGGTTTTAATAATAGTTATTTTATATTTTTTCAACTGTTTTGGGGATTTTCTTTTCTCTTTTTAGGTGGCAAGGGGTTGCTCGGGTGGCCTCTGGGCACCACATTGGTTGGAAGAAGAAGGAGGAGTGAAGGTTAGGCAAGTAGGAAGAAGGTATGAGGGAGAGGATGGAGGTGGGAGGAGAGGATGGAACTAGAGAAAGGTTTAAGTAGGTTGTTAGAGGGGAAGAAGAGGGGGTTAGTTTTGTTTTAGGAGGATGTGGTGGGGAGGGGGTACCGAGCAGTTTTGTTTGATTGTTTGCTAATTGTATATGTACATAATTGTTTACAGTTGAACTGTTACCGGTATTTCATTTTCTGTTAAAAATTTTATAAAAAATCAATAAAAATATTTTTTAAAAAAAAGATGGAATGGATGGAAAACAGAATCAAAACTCAATATGGATAACTCATTCATTAACTTCAGATTCAGTCAGACTTAGGCTAGATTCACTGATCAGTCTAATTAGCCTGAATCTGTATTCAAAGCAATGACTTTATTCATGAAATCTGCATAAAACAAAGCAAAATTATCTTGGGTGTGGTGGAGAGGGTCTATCAATCCAGGAAGAAATTTTATGAAGTTTCAATTTCTGATTTCTATGAGACAGTTGAATAATTTGTTTTTTTTATATCAATCTTGTTTGATCTGAAGAAGTATTCTTTTAAACATTCCAAATAACACAAGATTTATGGCTTCTGAAATCAATAGCGATGTTTCCTACCTGTCTGACCAGCTATAAGCATGGGCTGCACAGACAACTGGAACAGTTTATCCAACACCAAATGTAAAAAGTGCACCAGAGGCTCAAGGCGGGAAGAGTTCAAACAAATAAGGCTGAGTTTCAGCTCATGTTCCACACTGGCTTCTGTGACTTTCTCATTCAACACTCGAATGGGGAAAGTAACTTGGCATTCAAGTGCGTGGCACAGGGTGAAGAATTTCTCCAGGTGATTGTCCTATAAACACAACCCCCCCAAAAAAATATGAGGTGTGATGCTTATTATAGAGCTTACATTGCTCCTGTCAAATATTCACCAAAATGGGAAAAGAAAACCTATTTTTTTCCTAATTTTGCAGTTATAATGCATAGTTAAAACAGTTTAAATCTTCAGAACCAATCTAGGTCTTGCAGAAACCAAGTTTTTTTTAAAAAATGTTTTTATTATTAGATATCCGTTTGTACATGTAAACAAAAAAAAATTCAAGTTAAAGCCATTCAACTTAATACAATCATTTTAAATTTGTAGACCTTCTTCACTCCGTATATCGAAGTTTAACTATAAGCCAACTACATTTTAAAAATTTTAAATTTCACTTTTTTTCAGATCAATCCATTGGACATCAAACAAACAAGTCATCTTATTAAAATTAATAATTTTCATGTCGATATACCCATCCCTTCAACAAGTACATTCTTAGTCTATTTAATATATATCTTCCATTAATCAATAGATATATATTTGTACATGTAAACCAGGGGAGAATTCAAGTTAACTGCTATCCAACTTAATACAATCGATTTAAATTTGTAAACATTCTTCACTCCGTATGTCAAGATTTAACTATAAGCCAGATACATTTTCTTTGATTGGTGTTTCTCTTGTGTGTAGTCTATCCAATGATGCAGAAACCAAGTTTTAAAGTCTTCCCAATCTTGATATATCTAGTCCAGGGGTAGGCAACTTTGGCTCTTTTACGACAGCATGGCTGGATCAGGAATTCTGGGAGTTGAAGTCCATGAGTCATAAAAGAGCCAAGGTTGCCTATCCCTGATCTAGTCTAAGAGCTAACGTCTTTTAATTCAGAGGTTCGCAACCTTTGGGGCACCAGCGACCAGTTCTGTGGAGAGAGGTTTTTCCGCAGACCGGAGGGGCGTGTTTTTGTGTGCTGCCTGCATCCTGCAGATGAGGCTTTGCTTGTTTGCGCGGACCAGTTGCTGGCATGCCGTGGCCCGGTACTGGTCCACGGACTGGGGGTTGGGGACCCCTGTTTTAATTAACCATATTTGAAAAATCCAAAACTATCATGATCCATCTCACCAAACTTGTGTAATTTTTTTAAAGAACTGTAATCTTAGATGCTTTATTTTGAAGCCATGAAATAATGTCAACATTTGCAGGACAATATTATTATTCTTTTTTCTCTTGCAAAGACTCTGGCTCTCCAGAGCAACTTGCAAGCTTATTTGCATATATATAGTATATCAATGAACGCTATTAAACTCTGAATATCAGTATTTTTCTTCAGCAAGATTAAAAGAGATGCAGAAAGGAATCTTTAGGAGAAAAAAAATGCTCATGAGAAAAAAAAATCAGAACTTTTCATCCTCAACTTGAGGATGAAATTGTTTTAGTTCTTCAAATTACACCTGGACCTTCTTTGACATAATCCTGGCACAGCTAATGTTAGTCACAGTTACTTAGTCACTGAAATCAATTATTTTAAACCTATGAAGTAGCTGCCAAAGAGGTGTATAAATCTTTGCTGACTGTTTAGACCACTTAGGTACCAGTTTAGATCACTTAGGTACTCTACTTTTTTAATATGTGAATTTAGTTAAAAGTTATGAGACCACTTTCATCTAGAAGGCTGCTTTAATCACTCAACAGTGTGATTATATCCTAATCTAAAAGCTACACAAAAGAATCATGGAATTACACATTTACACAATATGTATTATCTTTTCAGCTCACCTTTTTTACGGTTTAACTAGAAAGACAATGGTTAATCTACTTAGGCTTTCTGTATTTGATAACCTCAGCTTTGTGAAATCTGAAGTTTTGAAGATAAGTAATTGAAGTTAAAAAATGAATTTGAAAAAGAAAAGATTAATTTTTGCACGAATGGACCCTCCCAAATTTCTTACCTGGGTATGAACTGATGATATACCTTGCACTTCCACGTTAAATACTCCTTTGTGTCCTTCCACCCATTTAATAGGAGGAGACTGTGGAGGAACTTTCTATATGGAAGACAAAATTGGTTATCAAAAGATATGTGAGGACAATACAAAAGACACTGAATTCACATTTATGTTTGCTTAATGTTGAGGGTTTTTCACAAAATATTTACAGGTAACATTTTAACAGGTGCCACAACTCAGACCATTTCCAGTCTATTACATTGATACAGTTATGGCATCCTCCCCAATATGGCACTCTTTCTAAATATTCTTTCCACAAAATAATTTCAATCATTCTTACTTACTATAATGCTATGTGGTTAGTGCACCTAAAAGAATAAATGAATAATTCAAAAATATCTATCATGTAACCAAATGAGCCAAATGCAAAATTACCACTAAATGTTTTGATGTATATATTTTATTCAAAATAAATACCCAGTTCATTATTGGTATTTACAATGGCTGTAAATAAAACCACTCACATTTCACATTACAGAATCAGATTGTCTCTCCCCAATAATTCTGTTACTTAAATATTATGAGACAGCGGTTTTCAAAATGTGTAATCTGGGGCCCTCAGGATGGCAGTTGTGTTAAAAACAAATACATATTTTAAAAATTCTCCATTTTAATGTCTAATATAGTAAATATTGATAGATATAACCCATTTAAATCAAAGTTCTCAATCATTTTTTTAGTGTACACAGACAAAAACCATTGAGAACCATTATGCTAATATGTATCTTTGTGTCTTTAAATTACATGTCTTTGTATATGTTCTTCCATTTAAGGAAGGCAAATGCTATAATATTAGGAGAAAAATGTTAACTGTGTCCTTTTCATTGGGCAAAATGATTCTTGGTGTTTTTCCTCATTACCTCTGCAGAGTGCATTGAATAGTTGGCAGGCAGTTTATCCAAAGCAACAGGCAAGCAATAATGTCCTGTTTGGAACCTATCATTTAACAGAATTGGCAGCCACTGAAACAGATGAAGAGAGAAAAAGAGTTATATCATTACTGCATGAACGATTGATAAGGCTTAATTACATTCCAAGAAAATGGATTAGAAATCAATTGAAATCTGTTCCTTTCCACATTTGTTCTTGCAAAGACCTTTACTGTCTACCAGTTTCATTATTGGCATTCAAATACAATTACTGGGATTTCTGCCTCCAAACTATCCCTCTGTAAAACTACTGGTTTTCTGAATACCTCCTCCACAAAGCTTTTCAAGAATCCAACATAATGTATGGAGAAGATCCCATGGGCAAGTTATATGCTTTTGTACCAGAGTTTTCAGTTTCCCTCATCTAGCCCATTCCTAGCCCAAGTGGCAAAGATGTACATCATGCAGATAATAAATGTATATTATATACATCCCATGGATGTTATATGTGTTGCAAATTATGAGGTATAGGTAATCTGTGGAAAAACAAATAACTTCAGATAGAATTTAAGTTAAATTCTGCATAAACCTTGACTGACATACAAAATGTGATATTACATATAGATGTTTGTTGTGATATTTTGTACCTATGTAATACATGTAATACTCAGAAGACATACAATATACAAGAAAGCCCTTACATGTATTTAATAAAGTAAATCACTAGACCAGCGGTTCTCAACCTTTTTCAGGCTGTGACCCCGACCTGCACTGCGCATGCGCGGCGACCCCGGCCTGCATCGCGCATGCGTGGCACGGCGGCCCGCATCGCGCATGCGTGGCACGATGGCCCGCATTGCGCATGCACGGCGCGACGACCTGCATTGCGCATGCACGGCGCAACGACCCGCATCGCGCATGCGCAGCGCAACGGCCCGTATCACGCATGCGTGGCGCGACGGCCCGCATCGCACATGTGCGGTGCTACCCCGCGCATGTGCGGGGCTTCCCCCTGTGCCGGCCGAGGGGAAAAAGGGGAAAAAAATTGGCGGACTGTGTTGTTTGGCAACCCCCGTGAAATAGTTGTTCGACCCCAAATGGGGTTGCGACCCACAGGTTGAGAACCGCTGCACTAGAGTTTTTGCTACAATACATTTGTTAGTCCTTAAAGTCGTACAAAGCTCTCTTGTTGTTTTTTGTGCAAAAGGTTACTTCACTGACACTTATGAAAAGTGTGCAATATTGACCCAGACATATTAAACAGATGACTGCAAAATGTGTCAAGTTTTACTTTAACAAATGGATAGAGATTTGTGCAATAAATATGCAACACAAGTGATAAACAATTTCCTTGCTTCCATTGACAATTACACATAATTTGCACATTGAGTGGTACAATACAATTTATGTTTCACACATGCTTCTTTGAAATTTTGCTTCTGTGTTGTGGACAGAAGGTTCTCAGCATGTGACAGAGCATCACCAAGTTTGTGTCTGGATCCAAAAGTCAAGCAGGATTGGGCCACCTGGAGGGTGACACCATAAAACCCCAGGGAGTAGGCTAGATTAGGAAAAAGGCAATGGCAAACTGTTTCTATACATTTGCCAAGAAAACAATGCCAATCTTTATATTGTTGCCAAGAAAAATTACATTCATGTGTCCATGAGCTCACCAGGAGTCAAGCTAAACTCAAATGTAATTTTACGGTACTTTCAATTGCCAGAAACAATGATAAATTCATTTTTTCCAAGAATTTGCTGATAGACCAAAACTGACTTACTGAATAACCCAGGAGAGTTTCTACAGAAGCTCCCTGTTTTGACTGACAGCTGATGTGGTAAAATGTGAACAGCAGATGGTGTTTGTCTGTCAGTTTAGCTGGGAGTTTAATTTTCACTTCTTCATAAAAATCAGGACACCTGTATTTTTTAAAACAAAAAAAATCTATATTTCTATATTTGTATTAATGTAAGCAGCAAACATAAAGCCTTCTTTAAAGAACTGCAAGTTTCTTTACCTATGTATTAGTTTTAGTGTATAGCATATCATAAGATTTGTGATAATATAAATCTGTCACAGAGATCATAAATAATGAAAAGAAATAGGAATTGTAATAGAATTTATAGATTCAACCTATGTTGAAGAAAAGACCAAGAATTGCTGCTTTAAGTCCAGAAGAAAATGAAATCTATATTCATATATTGAGGGAGCAGCATGGACCTGGAGGTGAGGGAAGCAACGTCGTTGAGATTGGACTGCCTGGCTCTCTAGCCAGACCCCATCGATGCACTTTATCTGACTGGCTGCGTACTCAAGAAGGACTCTTCTTGCATTGCGAGATTCCCCTCTCTCGCAATCATGGCCCTCTGTTTTACCAAGGGCCTATCTCGAGGACGGACTTTGGAGTCCTGAGAGATGGCATGTATTAAATAAGGGGCTTTGGGGTTTTTTAAACAAGTTTTTAATGAAAGTTTTAAGGGAGGGAAGGGGTGGGGAAGGGGTGTCTAGGGTGGGAGAAGGAATTGTTGGTGGTGAGCAAGAAGACAGGCCAGGCAACGGAAGGGGACGGAGTCCTGAGGGTGCGGATGGGGGGTTGATTAAGGCTAATGTAGTTCCTATTAGTACCATAAGCGGGAGGGGCAGGTATAGCGGGAGCAGGGGGCCGTATCATAATAAGGGAGTGCGCACCCACTGTTTACAAGTGGTTGTGTGCTCCGACCCCCAAGGCTCAACCGGTTCTCGGGGTTATCCAGAACCACAGGGCCCTGGCTGTAGGCTGGTGCTGTGCAATGCCAGGTCTGTGGTAAATAAGGCCCCCCTCATTCAAGATTTAATTTTAGAGGGGGGAGCAGATCTGGCGGGTATAACAGAGACCTGGTTGGGACCAGAGGGCGGTGTCCCTCTGGTGGAAATGTGCCCACCGGGTTTCCTTGCATTCCACCAGCCGAGAGCCCAGGGCAGGGGTGGAGGAGTGGCGGTCGTGATTAGGGAAGATTTTAGGCCAAGGGAGGTCACTGTTCCTCAGACGGCGGGCTGTGAATCCCTCCTGGTGAAGTGGGACCTTGGGGGTCCGAGGGCGGTGTTCATTACGTACCTGGCTCCCTGCCACGTGTCAACCGCCCTGCCCAAGCTCCTGGACGTTATCGCCGCGGTGGTGGTTGAGGTCCCTAGGCTGATAGTTATGGGTGACTTCAACCTGCCGTCCGTGGGCGGGGTGTCCGGTGAGGCTCGGGAGTTCATGGCTTCCATGACAGCCATGGACCTGGCCCAGGTAATTCAAGGCCCCACACACACAGGGGGGAACACGCTTGACCTGGTTTTTGTCTCTGGACAGTGGCTGAGTGGTCAGAATATAGGGGATATAGTCATTGAACCCCTGTCATGGTCTGATCACTCTCTCCTACGCCTGGACTTTCTGACCGTTGCACCCCACCGCAGGGAGGCGGAACCGGTGAGATGGTACCGCCCCAGGTGGCTGATGGAGCCCGAGCGATTCCAGGCAGAGCTTGGGCCAATTCCTGAGGTTCGGATACACGACTCGGTCGAGGAGCTGACGGCAGCCTGGGATAGGGCTGCGGCCGGCGCTCTAGACCGGGTCGTGCCTTTGCGGCCTCTGATTCGGCGTGCGTCTCAATCGGCCCCTTGGTATAATGAGGGGCTGAGAGAGATGAAACGCCGGAAAAGACGCCTAGAGAGCAGTTGGAGATCGAGCCTTGCTGAATCTGACCGAACACTGGTAAGAGACCATATTAGGTCCTACCTAGCGGCGATAAAAGCAGAGAAGTGTTCTTACTTCACTGCTCTTATCGCGTCATCAGATAACCACCCAGCCTCCTTGTTTAGGGTGACCCGCTCCCTCCTTCATCAGGAGGTGAGAGGAGACCCCTTAGAGGGTAGAGCTGAGGATTTCGGAAAATATCTGCATGATAAAATCGCTCAGATACGGGAAGGCTTTGATTTCAACTGGGTGTGTCCGGTGGGAGAGACGGAGTCCGGTCTTGAGACTGTTATCTGGGCTGAGTTTGACCCCGTGACTTCCGAGGACGTGGACAGGTTGTTTGGGGGACTTAGGGCGACCACTTGTTCATTGGACCCGTGCCCCTCCTGGCTGGTGCTGGCATCCCGGGAGGTGGTATGAGGCTGGTTCCAGGTAATTATTAATGCTTCTTTAAGTGAGGGTGTCTTCCCTGCCGCCTTGAAAGAGGCGGTAGTGAGGCCCCTCCTTAAGAAGCCTACCCTGGATCCAGCTGTTTTATCAAATTATCGTCCTGTCTCCAACCTTCGCTTTCTTGCGAAGGTTGTCGAGAGCGTGGTTGCCAGACAGTTCCCACGACACCTGGAGGAATCGTTATACTTGGATCCACACCAGTCGGGCTTCAGGCCTGGCTACAGCACGGAAACAGCATTGGTCGCGTTGGTGGATGACCTCTGGCGGGCCCGGGACAGAGGTTGTTCCTCTGCTCTGGTGCTATTGGACCTCTCGGCGGCTTTTGATACCATCGATCATGGTATCATGCTGCAACGGTTGGAGGGGTTAGGTATAGGGGGCACTGTTTTGCGGTGGTTCGCCTCCTTCCTCTCCGGCCGGATGCAGTCTGTGTTGACAGGGGGTCAGAGGTCGACCCCGAGACCCCTTGTATGTGGGGTACCTCAGGGGTCGGTCCTCTCGCCCCTACTGTTCAACATTTATGTAAAACCGCTGGGTGAGATCATCCGTGGTTTTGGTGTGGAGTACCATCTGTACGCTGATGATACTCAGCTGTACATTTCCACGCCGAACCACCCCAACGATGCTCTTGCCGTGCTGACCCAATGCCTGGAGGCCGTGCGGGTCTGGATGGGGAAGAACGGACTCAAGCTCAACCCTTCCAAGACCGAGTGGCTGTGGCTACCGTCGTCCCGGTTTAGTCAATTGACTCCTTTGTTGTCTGTTGGGGGCGAAACAGTGGCCCCCGCGGAAAGGGTTCGCAATTTGGGAGTCCTCCTGGATTCACGGCTATCTTTAGAGGACCATCTGGCGGCCGTGGCCGGGAGGATGTTCTATCAGGTTCGCCTGGTACGCCAGTTGCGTCCCTTCCTAGACCGGGACTCGCTATGCACAGTTACTCATGCCTTCGTCACTTCCAGGCTGGACTATTGTAATGCTCTCTACATGGGGCTCCCCTTGAGGTGCACCCGGAGGCTTCAGCTGGCCCAGAATGCGGCCGCGCGGGTAGTGACAGGAGCGTCGTGGCGCTCCCATGTAACACCGCTCCTGCGCGAGCTGCACTGGTTGCCGGTGGTCTTCCGGGTGCGGTTCAAGGTGTTAGTGACCACCTTTAAAGCGCTCCATGGCATCGGACCCGGATACTTACAGGACCGCTTACTGCTAGCAAATACCTCCCGCCGTCCGGTACGCTCCCACAGAGAGGGCCTCCTCAGGGTGCCGTCGGCCAGACAATGTCGACTGGCGACCCCCAGGGGGAGAGCCTTCTCTGTGGGAGCTCCAACGTTTTGGAACGAGCTCCCCCCCGAACTCCGTACGATGACGGACTTACGCACCTTCCGTCGGGAACTGAAAACTTTCCTTTTTCAACAGGCCGGCCTGGCATAGAAGCTCCGGCTCCAACCGGGTGAAAATGTTTTAGGGGGATTGTGCAATTTTTAGGACTTTTGTAATTTTTATGATTTTAGGATTTGTATATATTGGGTTTTATAGATTTTATGGCCTAATTTGTTTAATTTATTTTTAAATATTTTAATTTTGTACATTTATATGTTTTTTAAATTTTAAGGCTGTAAACCGCCCCGAGTCCTTCGGGAGAGGGGCGGTATAGAAATTTAATAAATAATAATAATAATAATAAATAATATATACAAAATATAAAATTGTTTACAAGTACATATAATTAAAATCTAATTTATTTAATCAGTGTAGACCAAAACCAGCATAGGTTTATGTTGCAATAATGGGGAAGCACAATTTTGTCCTGCCACATTTAACAGTAGTTAACTATTGAATTAATGGTGATATTAACATGGAAATTATTCCTACGTTTTTAAATCCAAAATTGACAATTCTGTCCCTATCTACAATTAACATCACTACATCAAATGTTAAGTAAAAACATGGGAGATAACGAGACAGTATGGTTAATTCCTGATTATGCTGTACAACTACTCTCAAGTAACACAAAACACTATATCTTAACTTTTCACATGCCTTAATTTTTTTGGAATTCCATGTTTCAGGGTTTTTGTTGTTTTAAGACAATAAATACAAAGTAATTGTTTTAATTACTGAATGTAAACACCTTTCATGAAATGGTTTATCTCATTTTTTTTAGCCAGCATTTATAACTACTCATTGTTATGCAAATATTCTATATTTGGGCCTAAGGATACAGATAGTAATAATAATGGCCTTACTTGTTATGATATGTCACAGGAGTATAAATCTCTTGTACGAACTCTGGACCTGTAGATTTTCCAAATATGACCTACACAGCAAAACATAATCCATTAAACAAAACAAACTAAAAAGTTACTATGATCCAAATATTTTGGGGGCAGATTTTACCAATTATTTGAAATTGGCAATATTGATTTTATTTCTGATAACATTGAAGTCAGGCAGCCATTATTTTAAAATATAAAATCATAAAACAGATACGTTATATTGTCATTTGTTTAACTGGTGACACAGAAACACAGATTTTAAATTGACAGATTTTAAAACAGTTGGCATCCATCTTCTTAAAAAGGAATAGATATGTATCCTTCTGGCTGGACACTATAAAAGATGACGCTGAGATGCAGATGTGAAGGAGGTAATGAGAGACAAAGGGGCATGGAGAGTACTGATCCTCAGAGTGGCCGAAGGTCAGATATGGCTGAATGGCTGGTGACCACAATGCTTCATCAAACCATGTTTTGCAGCCCCCAGACATCCTCAGGGATTATACAACTCAAAGCTGGCCACAAAATTTCAACTGTTAGTGGCAAAAAACTAGTCAACCTGACTTTAAAATAAATGTGAAGAGCTCCTGGGATGTATGTAAAACAAAGTTCCAATCAAGTGAAATTGAGCATTTTACTTTATAGCTAGCTATTAAATGGAAAGTATAACAATAATTGATCAAAGTAATGCTTTAGCAAATGAATGATCAGAGCATAGCTAATCTTGATTCTTTGATCGTACAGGTAGTCCTTGATATATGACCAGTCACTTAACAGCCATTCAAACTTACGACATGCTTCCCAACAGCTACATAAAACCCCATTTTGAAGTTATGGCTGCAGCAACATTTCCCCCGCATATCCCCCCCCGGCCAGGAGCCCACAGTGCTTGGGCCTGCTCCCCATACACTGGTCACCCATTGCACAATCACAATTCTGGACACCAGAATGCAATTTGGCCTCTGCAAGTCCAGAATTGCATCATGCAGCCAAGAGAGAAATCTCCAGGGCCCTGCTGAATGCTTACTAGGCTGAAAAAAAAAATCTCCTAAACGGAAGAAGTGCCAACATTCTGGAAAAGTTTGGTTTTATCCAAAGATAATTGGAAGCATTTGTTGCAGAGAAGTGCCAATGTATGGGAAATTTGTATGGAAAACAAATCTGAATAATTCTGCACAAACTGAAGAGGCAGAAGAACAAAAGACTTTCTTACTGGCATTGCACAGGTAGGATTTTCTCCACACATATATTGAATCTTAATGGTAATGTTTCGTCCTGAAGCCAAGCGGTTTGCAAAATTCAACCGTTGTGGATACACATAAAGAAGATTTCTGGGGGGTGAGAAAGATGATAACGATGATCGTGTTAATTAAGCTTATGCTAGTTTCACTTTCCCTTTCCTCATCAGCAATACTTCTTTTTTCCCCATACAAATACTAATGTACAAAAATCCTGAAAGTGGATTTCACCGTTTTTAAGACAAAGAAATGCACTTTTTCTTTTAGATTATCCCTTTTAGCAAACCAGAATAAACATTTTTCTCCAAGTACAAGGATGAAAAAAATAACTTTGTAATCTATTTTCCAGATTATCTGGCAAGTAAAAGAATATGTTCCTCTCCCAAATTATTTATTTTAGAAACAAAACAATCAAAGGCAAAAGAAAGGATGTAAAAGAAAAATATTTTGTGGCGGGGACACAAAATGGACAAGATGGTGGACGGAGCATCGCAATGCAAATCTCATTCTCTTTTGAATGCAAGAGATATACATACAAATGGGTGAGGCTTGGATTGTGACATGATACTTGCCTTCTTGCCAATTTTGACAAAACCTTGTCCTGTGAATGCTACTGATGCTAAAGAAAATAAAGTTCAAACCATGCAACTGGTAATTGAAAAGAATGCAATTCTAAAGCAATTTTATTTCAAAATTAATGAACTCCTTTCCAGAAAGGAAAGGAAATCCTCAAGTATTTTAGAGTGTGGGTATGCAAGTGATATTGGATATTCTTTGACATTCGCAATGGAATGTTTTAATAAGGTAATCATCTGGTTGAAACTGGAGATCTGGTGTAGATCCTATTTTTAACACCAAAAAATGTATCCACTTATCCTCATGAGCAGAATGTCAAAGCTTAGTTCCACAAAATCAAGAGATTTTAGAAGGGCCCCCACTAATATAAGATGAACCTACTCGCTTTGCACTGAGATCTCATCCCCTCATCCTTCATTTTACAAAAAAATATTAAAACACCAGCCATCTAAAGACAGACTATTCCTAAGTTAGGATTTATTTAGGGGGTGGCTGTCTTAATAATAAATATGTTAAACTATAACTTGATAAATGGGAACATTTTCTAATACAGTTAGATATACAGGTTCTCACACAGTTACCAAGACACCATAATTCTCATGACGTCCTTATTATATCATTACAGTATGTCAGAAGTGGTGAATCAGCTGAAAGTACTGCAATAAACAAACAGGTCACAGATGAATGTTTTATTTCTTATGATGTAAATTATGTTATGATAAAAAAGTGGTCAGATTTGATTTAAATTCAATAAAGAACATTTTTTTCTGAAAGTACAAATATAAGAGTAAGAGATAAAGTCTGTTCTGGTTGCATACCAGGAAATATTTCTTGAGCAGATTGATATTTAATGCATTTTCTGTCTTTATCTTCTTACTTTAAAAAATGAAATTATAAAGCAATTTGTTTAAATAGGTAAAATGTAATACTACAGAATTAATTCTCCACCCTTCCCCTTTCTAAAAATATTTTGTCCTATTGAATGCCTTCTTTCTTGCTGTGAAGCAGATAGGGCTAAAAATAGGGCAATTCCTCCATTTGAAGAGACCAATTTTAAACTAAAATTGAGGGGGGAGGGTGACCAATCTTTAGAATCTCTAGAACCCAAAACCAATTATAAATCCCAAGAAAACAAATCAAACAATGAGGTAGGCAGAGATGAGAAAAAAGAAAAACCCAAACAACAATCAGGAGATGCAGGGAACATACTCACGAACAGACATAAAAGTCTTAAATGCTTATATACAAATGCTCAAAGCTTGGGGAACAAACAGGGTGAACTAGAAGCAATAGTACACAAGGGAGGGTATGACATAGTTGGCGTTACAGAAACCTGGTGGGATGAAACCCATGAATAGAATGGACTGATGGATGGATACAAATTGTTCAAAAGAAACAGGTCTACAAAAATAGGAGAGGGAGTTGCACTATATGTAAGAGAATACTACATATCTACAGAAATGCACATAATCCAAGATAAAATCTCTCCAGAATGTATATGGGTCAATATAAAAGAGAAAAAAGTGACATTACCATAGGTATATATTATAGGCCACCCAACCAATCAGAAGAAATAGATGAACTCCTTGCTAACCAGTTAACAAATGTATGTAGGAAGCATACCACAGTAGTAATGGGAGACTTTAACTATCCAGATATCAATTGGAGATAAACTCTGCAGCAAATGGGAGATCAAACAGATTCCTAACCAACCTAGCCAACAACTCTGTCATCCGAAAGGTGGAGGAGAAAACTAGACATAAAGCCATACTGGACTTAATTCTAATTAATAGAGAAGAAGTGATAGAGGGAGTTGAAGCTGCCGGAACCTTGGGCGAAAGTGACGTCATACTGGAATTTAATATAACGCAAACACTAGCAACAGAAAACAATACAACCAGTGTCTTGAACTTCAAAAGAGCTGACTTTAACAAACTCAGAGACAACCTAGGAAAGATCCCATGGATGAAAATCCTAAAGGGGAAAACAACCCAAGAAGCATGGGAAACTCTGAAAAATGTGATCATAAAAGCCTAGACCAGCACAATACCACTGAAAAAGAAAAACAAGAAATTCAAGAAGATACCAGCATGACTGCACAAAGATCTCTCTGACAAACTGAAAGACAAAAAGGACAAATACAAAAAATGAAAAGAGGGGCACATAACTAAGGCCAATTATCAGCAGACAGCCAGAACATGCAAAGATGAAGTCAAGAAAGCAAAGGCTCAGAACAACAAATACTTGCAACAGAAATCATGGATAATAAGAAAAGTTTCTTCCAACATATTAACAACAAGAAAAAAAATCAAGGAAACTGTAGGTCCATTAAAGAGAGAAGATGGCAAGGAAACAGGCAACAGGGAAAAAGCAGAGCTGCTTAACTCATACTTTGCATCAGTCTTCACACAAAAAGAAACTATAGCCCAACACACCAAAAAACCCACAGCAAAAGATAAATTAGAAACAAAAATTAAAATAAGCAAGACAATGGTAAGAAAACATCTATCTGACCTTGATGAATATAAATCACCAGGGCCTGACAGATTACATCCTAGAGTTCTGAAGGAACTGGCAGATGTTAACTCAGAACCATTGCACCACATCTTTCAAAAATCCTAGAGTATCAAGGAAGTACCTGAGGATTGGAATAGAGCTGATGTGGTTCCCATCTTCAAGAAAGGGAAAAAAACGGACCCAGGAAACTACAGACCAATCAGTTTAACATCAATGCCTGGGAAAATCCTAGAAAAGATCATCAAAAAACAGATCTGCGAACAACTAGAAGCAAACAAAGTTATAACTAGTAGCCAGCACGGGTTTGTTAAAAACAGATCATGCCAAACCAATCTTATTTCATTCTTCAACAAAATGACTAAAGTAATAGACCAGCGAAATACTATGGACGTAGTAGACTTCAGTAAAGTAGACCACAACCTACTCCTTGGTAAGCTAGAAAAAGGTGGAATAGACAACATTACCACCAGATGGATCTGTACCTGGCTGGCAAACTGTACTCGATAAGTAGTACTCAATGGCACTATATCCACATGGAGAGAAGTAAGCAGTGGGGTTCCGTCTTAGGCCCAGTACTCTTCAATATCTTCATCAATGACTTAGATGAGGGAATTGAAAGGGAACTCATCAAATTTTCAGATGACACCAAACTGGCAGGAGTAGCCAACACCCCATGAGACAAACTCAGGATCCAAAAAGATCTTGACAAACTTCACCAATGGGCCCTATCCAACAAAATGAGTTTCAATGTGGAGAAAATCAAAGTTTTAAGCAGGAAAAATCAAAGGTACAGGTACAGATTGGGCAAGACCTGGCTTAAAAACAGCAACTGTGAGAGGGACCTTGGAGTCCTAGTGGATGATCACTTAACCATGAGCCAGCAGTGTGCAGCAACAGCCAAAAAAGCTAATACAATCCTGGGTTGTATAAACAGAGGCATAGAATCAAGATCACGCGAGGTGTTAGTACCACTTTATAAAACCCTAGTAAGACCACCACCTGGAATACTGCAGCCAGTTTTGGTCACCATATCACAAAAAAGATATTTAGAGTTTGGAAAAAAATCAGAGAAGAGCAACTAAGATGATCAAAGGCCTGGAGACTAAAACATACGAAGAATGGCTGCAGGGCTTGGGTTTAGCTAGTCTAAAGAAAAGAACAAATAGGGGAGACATGATACCAGTATTTCAGTATTTGAGGGGCTGCCACAAAGAAGAGGGGGTCACGTTATTCACCAAAGCACCAGAGGGCAGGACAAGAAACAATGGTTGGAAACAGATCAAAGAGAGAAGCAACTTGGAATTAAGGAGAAACTTCCTGACAGTGAGGACAATTAACCAGTGGAATAGCTTGCCTCCAGAAATCGTGGGTGCTCCATCACTGGAGATTTTTAAAAAGAGGCTATATAGTCACTTGTCTGAGATGATATAGGTTCTCCTGCTTGAGCAGGACTAAAAGACCTCCAAGGTCCCTTCCAGCTCTATTCTATTCTATTCCTTCCAATTCCATTCCATATATTCTATTCTATTCTATTCTATTCTATTCTATTCTATTCTATTCTATTCTATTCTATTCTATTCTATTCTATTCTATTCTATTCTATTCTATTCTATTCCTTCCAATTCCATTCCATATATTCTATTCTATTCTATTCTATTCTATTCTATTCTATTCTATTCTATTCTATTCTATTCTATTCTATTCTATTCTATTCTATTCTATTCCTTCCAATTCCATTCCATATATTCTATTCTATTCTATTCTATTCTATTCTATTCTATTCTATTCTATTCTATTCTATTCTATTCTATTCTATTCTATTCTATTCTATTCCTTCCAATTCCATTCCATATATTCTATTCTATTCTATTCTATTCTATTCTATTCTATTCTATTCTATTCTATTCTATTCTATTCTATTCTATTCTATTCTATTCCTTCCAATTCCATTCCATATATTCTATTCTATTCTATTCTATTCTATTCTATTCTATTCTATTCTATTCTATTCTATTCTATTCTATTCTATTCTATTCTATTCTATTCTATTCTATTCTATTCTATTCCTTCCAATTCCATTCCATATATTCTATTCTATTCTATTCTATTCTATTCTATTCTATTCTATTCTATTCTATTCTATTCTATTCTATTCTATTCTATTCTATTCTATTCTATTCCTTCCAATTCCATTCCATATATTCTATTCTATTCTATTCTATTCTATTCTATTCTATTCTATTCTATTCTATTCTATTCTATTCTATTCTATTCTATTCTATTCTATTCTATTCCTTCCAATTCCATTCCATATATTCTATTCTATTCTATTCTATTCTATTCTATTCTATTCTATTCTATTCTATTCTATTCTATTCTATTCTATTCTATTCTATTCTATTCTATTCTATTCTATTCCTTCCAATTCCATTCCATATATTCTATTCTATTCTATTCTATTCTATTCTATTCTATTCTATTCTATTCTATTCTATTCTATTCTATTCTATTCTATTCTATTCTATTCTATTCTATTCTATTCTATTCTATTCTATTCTATTCTATTCCTTCCAATTCCATTCCATATATTCTATTCTATTCTATTCTATTCTATTCTATTCTATTCTATTCTATTCTATTCTATTCTATTCTATTCTATTCTATTCTATTCTATTCCTTCCAATTCCATTCCATATATTCTATTCTATTCTATTCTATTCTATTCTATTCTATTCTATTCTATTCTATTCTATTCTATTCTATTCTATTCTATTCTATTCCTTCCAATTCCATTCCATATATTCTATTCTATTCTATTCTATTCTATTCTATTCTATTCTATTCTATTCTATTCTATTCTATTCTATTCTATTCTATTCTATTCTATTCTATTCTATTCCTTCCAATTCCATTCCATATATTCTATTCTATTCTATTCTATTCTATTCTATTCTATTCTATTCTATTCTATTCTATTCTATTCTATTCTATTCTATTCTATTCTATTCCTTCCAATTCCATTCCATATATTCTATTCTATTCTATTCTATTCTATTCTATTCTATTCTATTCTATTCTATTCTATTCTATTCTATTCTATTCTATTCCTTCCAATTCCATTCCATATATTCTATTCTATTCTATTCTATTCTATTCTATTCTATTCTATTCTATTCTATTCTATTCTATTCTATTCTATTCTATTCTATTCTATTCTATTCTATTCTATTCCTTCCAATTCCATTCCATATATTCTATTCTATTCTATTCTATTCTATTCTATTCTATTCTATTCTATTCTATTCTATTCTATTCTATTCTATTCTATTCTATTCTATTCTATTCCTTCCAATTCCATTCCATATATTCTATTCTATTCTATTCTATTCTATTCTATTCTATTCTATTCTATTCTATTTATTTTTTTATTTTTTATCTTTTTTATTTTATTTTTATTTTTTTTTTTTTTTTTTTTTTTTTATTTTGTTTATATTTTTTAATTGTTTATTTATTGTTTTTTTCTCATATTTCTATGTTTTTTTAGACAGTTCTATTCTATTCTATTCTATTCTATTCCATTCCTTCCAATTCCATATTTTCTATTCTATTCTATTCTATTCTATTCTAAGCACAAAATTGCTTATAGTTTTGTTTCTGAAGATAGATAATTTCTTGAATAATCTCCAAATTTGAAAGAGATTATTGAACTACATGCACACACAAGGTCTCTCCAAAAAACAGTGTGCATGTACAAATCAGCAGTCCTGTTCTGTAGGTAGCAGCACTGTTGGCAGCAACATATATTAACTATACTATACAACATTCTAGATGCACTTTTGCTGAGGAACATACCACTGATATACACACAACATAGGCATCTAACCAGTTAAAATGAACAGCAAACCTCACAAATCCCCATTTTCTTGTTCTTCTTTCAAAGCCAAGATTTTTTCTTAACCTGATTCAGATATGTGTTTGTGTGGATTTTTATCTGTTTAAACTTGCATCTACCCTACAGGTAGTTTTTGATGCATAAAATATTGAACGTAACTATTCATAATATTTCACTGACTATAGTAAACAAAGCCAGGATCTTTTTATTATATGTGGTGCGCGCATGCGCGCGCATGCACACACACCCACACACCCACACACCCACACACAATTTGTTAGGAAATGAGCTTAAGCCTAATCAAATCTGTATTTCTGGAGAATTCTAAGGAATATTCTGAATAATTTCCTAAACTAAGAAAAAGACAAACTGGTATAACCCTGTTATTGATGGTTCTTCCATTTCTTCCTGCTCTTTTGTTTCATGATGTACTGAAGGATATAGCTACAATGCAACGAGTTTAGGAAAAGTGAGGACTCTCTGTATGTTTTTTCCAGCTGAGAAAAATAACAATTTTGGATAAATTAAAAATGAATATCCCTTCAATCTAGGTCTTGGTTTTTATTTTCCACTGAATTTCAGCAGGAAACAAAAAGAGGAAGGAACAGTAGGAACTTGGCACAGACCCAAATCATGCCAGAACCACTGAAAGTTGGTAAGGGGAACTGAATCCTAGTTTTCCATTGTTGCCATTTTCAATTATCTTTGTTTCATGAAATTTTCATTTTCTGCTTCTTATAGTCTAACAAATACAGATTAAGCAAAACCTGGCTCAAAAACAGTAACTGTAAGAGAGACCTTGGAGTCCTAGTGGACGATCACTTAAACATGAGCCAGCAGTGTGTGGCAGCAGCCAAAAAAGCTAATACAATCCTTGATTGTATAAAACAGAGGCATAGAATTAAAATCACATGAAGTATTAGTATCATTTTATAAATCCTTAGTAAGGCCACACCTAGAATACTGTATTCAGTTTTTGTCCCCACATTACAAAAATGATGTTGAGACTTTGGAAAAAATGCAAAGAAGAGCAACTAAGATTTAATCATCTTAGCCTGGAGACAAAAACAAATAATAATAATAATAATAATAATAATAATAATAATAATAATAATAATAATAATAATAATAATAATAATAATAATAATAATAATAATAATAATAATAATAATAATAATAATAATGTTGGAAGGGACCTTAGAGGTCATCTAGTCCAACCCCCTGCTCAGTCAGGAAACCCTATACCATTTCAGAAAAATGGCTGTCCAGTCTCTTCTTAAAAACTTCCAGTGTTGGAGCATTCACCACTTCTGGAGGCAGGTTGTTCCACTGGTTAATTGTTCTAACTGTCAGGAAGTTTCTCCTTAGTTCTAGGTTGCTTTTCTCCTTGATTAGTTTCCATCTGTTGCTTCTTGTCCTGCCTTCAGGCGCCTTGGAAAATAGCTTGACTCCCTCTTCTTTGTGGCAGCCCCTGAGATATTGGAACACTGCTATCATGTCTCCCCTCGTCCTTCTCTTCATTAAACTAGACATACCCAATTCCAGCAACCGTTCCTTATATGCTTTTCAGTCTCCAGTCCCCTAATCATCTTTTTTGCTCTTCTCTGTACTCTTTCTAGAGTCTCAACATCTTTTTTACATCGTGGTGACCAAAACTGGATGCAGTATTCCAAGTGTGGCCTTACCAAGGCATTGTAAAGTGGTATTGACACTTTACGTGATCTTGATTCTATCCCTCTGTTAATGCAGCCCAGCACTGTGTTGGCCTTTTTGGCAGCTGCAGCACACTGCTGGCTCATATTTAAGTGATTGTCCCCTAGGACTCCGAGGTCCTTCTCACAGTTACTACTATACTATACTATGCTATGCTATGCTGCTATGCTATGCTATGCTACGCTACGCTACGCTACACTACACTACACTACACTACACTATACTATACTATACTATACTATACCTGTACATTTGGTTTTTCTTGCCTAAATGTAGAACCTTACTTTTTTCACCATTGAATTTCATTTTGTTAGATAGCGCCCAGTGTTCAAGTCTGTCCAGATCCTCTGTATCCTAAGCCTGTCTTCTGGAGTGTTGGCTATTCCTGCCAGCTTGGTGTCCTCTGCAAATCTGATGAGTTCTCCATCTATCCCCTTGTCCAAATCGTTGATGAAGAAGTTGAAGAGCATTGAGCCCAGAATAGAGCCCTGGGGCACCCACTACACACTTCCCTCCATGTAGATGCGGTTCCATTGAGGACCACACGCTGAGTATGGCTGGTCAGCCAGCTACGGATCCATCTGGTGGTGATGCTGTCTAACCCACATTTTTCTATCTTATCAAGTAATAGGTTGTGATCTACTTTATCAAATGCCTTACTGAAGTCCAAGTAAATTATATCCACAGCATTCCTCTGATCCACTAATTTTGTCACTTAGTCAAAGAATGTAATAAGATTTGTCTGGCATGATCTGTTTTTGAAGAAAGGTTGCAGGAATTGGGTATGGCTAGTCTAGAGAAAAGAAGGACTAGGGGTGACATAATAACACTGTTCCAGTATTTGAAAAAGAAGGGGTCAACTTATTTTCCAGAGCACTAGAAGACAAGGCAAGAAATTATGGTTGGGAACTAATCAAGGAGAGAAGCAACTTGGAATTGAAGAGAAACTTCCTAAGAGTGAGAAAAATTAACTAGTAGAACAGCTTACTTTCAGAAGTTGTGGGTGCTTTATCACTGGAGGTTTTCAAGAAAAGACTGGACAGTCACCTGTCTGAAATGGTATAGAGCAGCGGTTCTCAACCTGTGGGTTGCGACCCCATTTGGGGTCGGACGACCATTTCACGGGGGTCGCCAAGCACCGCAGTCCGCCATTTTTTGGGGGGTCGGCCATTTTTTCCTATTGTGATGTGGGCCGTCGCGCCGTGCATGCGCGATGCGCCCCGTTGTGCCGCGCATGCGCGGTGCAGGCCCGCCATTTTTGGGGGTGGGTCGGCCATTTTTCTTTTGGTCGGCCATTTTTTTTTCCTATCGCAATGCGGGTCGAGCCTCGGAAAAGGTTGAGAACCGCTGGTATAGAGTCTCCTGCTTGAGCAGGGGGTTGGACTAGAGAACGTCCAAGGTCCCTTCCAGCTCTGTTCCAATTGATTCAACCAAGCCTTTACTACAATGACTAACTGGTCGGAGCAGGATTCAGTAGAATCCGTGAATTCAAGAAAATTACAAATTTGTAGAACTATAGTCCTCAACTTACAATCATTCGTTTAGGGACCATTTGAAATTACAATGACACTGGAAAAGGTGACCGATGACTTTTTTCACCCTAATGACTGTTGCAGCATCCCCGTGGTCACACGAGCAAAATTCGTACGCTTGGCAAATGGCTCATATTTATGACGTTTGCAGTGTCTCAGGGTCCTATGATCACCTTTAGTGACCTTCTGACAAGTAAAATCAACGGGGAAGCCAGATTCACTTAACCACCGTGTTAACTCACTTAACAATTGTAGCAATTCATTTAACAACTGTGGCAAGAAAGGGGGTAAAATGGGCCAAAACTCACTTAACAACTGTCTTGCTAAACAACTGAAAATTTGGGCCCCCATTGTCAGTCAAAGACTACTTGTGCAGAATGTTTTGTTTTTGTTTCAATGAGAGCAATCCAGTTAGGGCTAAGCAGAGTCAGAGATCATTCTGGGTAACTCCAGGGGGGAAATAGAGGAATGGGAAATTCTGGGAAACAGCATGCACAATTGACTGCTGCTCTGAATAAAAGAACTAAAGAACTTCAACTTGCAAATACTGCCTAAATCATAAATTGAATACCAGAAAACCGAACACGTAAAAGCAGCAGAAACAATTCTATGAAAAAGCATTGTACTTTTACTTGAACTGATTAAAGGAAAGGTGATAAACCTTTTTTGAACATTTGACAAAATAAACAATAATCTTTGGCGCTTAAACACAGGAACTGACTAAACTTCAACGTGACATTATTCCATAATAATCATTAGACCACCATTTACAATTCCGTCTCTTCAGTTACCATCCTCAATACCTTGGAAGATGCAGGTACCCAGAAAAGAAGCTCTCATAATATCTCAGTGAATAGGGTAAAACAAGCACGATAAATTAGAGAACCAACAAAAACCTAGAAGGGTCTTTCTTTCTTCCTTGCCCAGTTCCTGTTATTTATATATTTGTTTCTCTATTTAGTTTAATGTGTACAGTATAGGAGACTCCCAATTCTGTAGTTCTAGCTACCTAGAAACATTCTTACACAATGAAATTTAGAGGAATAACCCTTACTTGGTTTCAATATCTACAATTGCAGACTAGATGGAAAAAAGACCTGAAGATGGGTTTATCTCAAATAGATGAAAATTTAATTAAACAAATTAGAGACCAAAGGTCAATGCATATTAAAAGATTGTATAAGGTATTGATAGAAATTGATTCGGAAACTGAATTAGTTAAGGACTGTATGATAAAGTGGGGACAAAATTTCGGACAACCAATTATGATGGAAACTTGGGAGAGGATCTGGGTGAAAAATGTAAAATTTACACAAGCGCAACATTGAAGAGAAAATTTTTATAAAATGTTTTATAGATGGCATTTGGATCCGAAGAAATTATCATGTATGTACCCTAATTTAAAATCTAACTGCTGGAGATGTGAATGTATGGATGCTACTTATTTTCAGGTATGGTGGACTTGTAGAAAAATCAAGGCTTTTTGGATAAAAATATGGTGGATACTTCAAAATATTTTGAAAAAACGTATTGAATTTTCACCACAGTTGTTTTTATTAGGTATCATAAAAGATTGCACCACCATAGAGACGAACTTAATTTTGAACTTGATTACAGCAGCGAGACTGTTGGTTGGACAATATTGGAAGAAGGCAGAATTACCATCCATTGAGGAATGGACTTTGAAAGGTCCAATAATGTACTCAGCTGTAATACTTGCAATATATAAGAATGATATATTTATTAATATAAGAGGGGTTGCTCGGGCAGTACCTCTGGACCACATCTGGTGGGGGTGGAGAGTGAGGAGTGAAGGAGTGGAGGGAAGTAGGAAGGTTGTAGGAGAGGAGGGTGGAGAGTGAGGGAGGGAGAGAGGGGAGGGGGAGGGAAGTACGAGATAGGGAGGAAGGAAGAGGAGGATGTGGTGGAGGGGGTGCTGCCGAGCAACACCCATAGTTATTTTAAGTATTTTACGCAAGTTTTTAAAAGAATGTATGTTTTGTTTTGTCTGGGAGAAAGTTGAAAAAGATTGTATGCAGTTGAGTTGTATTTAATTTGATTCTTTGTTTATAATTATAAAACTAATAAAATATATATAAAATAAGAAATTTAGACCAACAAACACAGCATCATAAAAACTCTAATTTAGAGAACTCTGAATGGATAAAACAGAAACTGTAATAGGAAGGCCAGCCTCAGCTCCAGTAGCAAGCTGCTCCACAATCTAGTTCCTACCATAGAAAAAATAGAGTTACCTATTGATCTCAAAGGTATCCATGAAGGTAAAGGTGTAGAAAATATACAAAACAATTATCTCGTTACAATATTCTCTAGCAGTTATTGTTTCTGTCTTCCAAGGTAAATACAACAAAACATGTTTGCAATAATCTCATGTATTCATTAAAATCCAGATAACAAAGCTAAACTATTTTCATCTGTTTTGATGTACACCTGAGTCTTCTAATTCAGCAGGATAGATAAAAGATCTTACCTATATACAGTATGGGGTACATAGACTTCTCGTACTGGAAACTCCAAAATCTCTTTATAAATACGACTGCGATTCTCAGTGAATGGCTTTACTTGTAACAGTTCTGAGCTGAGACAACAATTGAGGCCTTCTGAAGCTGGGGAGATCTCCAATTTAAGTAAGCCTTAGGAAAATTAATAAAATGAAAGTGATATGGTATATTAAAAGTAAGAATGCCGTTAGAAAATCCCTACTCGAAAAAGTCTGGTTCACATATGGTCTAGCCATATGGGTTGGTTGACAGAACAAAAGCTTGTTTTTTACCCTCCACAGAATGTGTTAAAATTTGCATGAGCACAAGTGCGTGAGAACAGGTTCATCCCTTCCAATTCAGTGGGAAAGAACAGAAAAATATCGGGCTAGTGATGACTAATGATGGCTAGGATATGATAATCAGGAATAGGATGGCAGGGCTTAGGCTAAGAGAAATGGGTCTAAGAGAAGTCCCTTGGGGGAGTTAAGACTCATCATGGGAATTCTCCATTAAGAGGGTCCAACTTCTTTACTCGTACATAACAAAGGTACCTGGATATCTTTAAAAGAAATTGGATAAATCCACAAAGACAAGTCATTGAGCACTCAATACTACATCTAGGATGGGGACATATCTAAATATTAGTTGCAGGGCAATAAAGAGTGCATTACATTTTCAGCACCTATTTACAGCATCCCCAAACATCAATTTGGCTACACTGAGAAAAATGCAGAACTAATATTGGTTTTGGCTGATTAAGTAGTAGTTTATTATGGTCTTAAGTCAGAGTCACACAAAAATACACATCACATAAACCAAACTTAAAACATTGTAATTTACTTCACTTCAACCATTTTAAAAATCCCATAGCCCAGCAAGTTCTTTTTGCTAGAAAGCAAAAATATGTGACTAAATATGCAGAAAATCTTTAATATAAAAGTTATTCAGTGGCCTGGTATATGTTTTTATTACCATCATTAATGGCTGAATTAAGCTCAAGTTAAAATCAGAATAAAACATGCAATGGACATGTTTAAATAATTCAACCTTCCTAGATTTAAATGGCATATTATCTTGAGGGGTATTGTTACATCTATTATATAAAAGTGCCATGGGAGCGTCATTAAATTGAGCTCTACGAGAATTCCTAATATTATTAAGCAGTTTGCAAGAAAGCATCTCTGGGCACTTCTTAAGGCTCAGCACAGTAGATGTTTGTGATTAGACTCAAATTCAGCCATAGTTTCATTCCATACAGCATTAACCTTGTGAATTCTCAAGCTTCCTCCTTCCGTTATATATTCAAGATGGAGAGTATTTAGCATTTACTTGTTATGTATATGTAGGAGTGTGGGTTTATACGTATGCTGTATATAATATGTTTAGGTGTGTGTCATGTATGTGTTTCACTTGAGAGTGGGCAACTAAATTTCATTTTTGATGTGTGCTGTTCTGCCCACAGTAAAAAAAAAATGACAATAAAGGTTATCTCTATCTTATCTAAATCATGTTGGAATTCTGTGTCCTCAATTTGCCCGATAACTTCATTAACTTTTTCAAGGCCAGAGAATAAAACATTTTGGGGTGATAAGTCATACCACAGCAACTTTTGAATGGTATTTTTCAGCAACCCTGTCTAGATGTTATTAATTGAAACAGCCCAATTGGGGCCAGGTGAAAAGCTCATCCTTACCTTTGCTGTAGGCTTCTTATTTTGCTGACATTAAATTGCAATTCCCTCATGCATTTGCAGGGAACTTTTATTAAATAAGCCATTGTTTTTCTTGGGGCAAAAAATGGTTACTCAAAAATAGGTGTGATCTGGCCAGTATATAGTATGAGAATCTAATATCAATATTAAGCATACCTGGTAAAGACTTTATTCTTCTCTGCAATGAAGACCTTTTATAATCAGCTAAAAACTTGAATAAATCTTCATCACTAAGCCTGTCTCCTTCCTGAAACAGTAAGTTTTTGAATAATGATCTATTGAAAACTAAGTTGCATCTTTATTTGTAATTAACTATATATAAAAACATATACCGGTAGTATGAGTTAAATTTATTGACAATGTCAGTTTCCTTGTTTTTGATTTCCATTTATTCTACACGACTGAGAAATAAATTTATCTTTTAATAATTTTTCATAGAGGACACACATTTTCTCTTCCTGAATTCATTTTATTCTTGCTCTGCTTTCTTTTACTTCTTTCCTTTTTTTAATATCTTTTTTTTCCAAAACCTACTCTTGACAGAACTAAAAAAGTGATTTTCCCCACATTCAGAACTTTTCATCAACCTTTTATGCTTCATTAATTTTCTTAAATGTTTCTAATAAACAAATCAATCACGCTTTTACATTAACTTTCTTTCTTTTCCACATGTTTGGATGAAAAGATTTATATCTAAACCATGTTTTTAAATAGAGACTTTTTTTCTGAGTAGATGCCCACAAATGCCAATTAGGTTGCTCAACAGTCCAGATATTTATGTACAGATATTCCTCGCTTACCAATCGTAACTGATACCGGGAATTCCATCATTTAGTGACAATCATAATATATGAAATCACATGACTGTGCTGACCTACAATGGCAGTTCCCTTCCCTTCCCTGAATATATTCATCAACTACATTCCACAACATAATCCACCTTCATTCCAATCTTTATCATTTTCTTGTTTTACATTCCATATTATAATCTTCCAAAGCTACTGGCCTCTGCAGTCCATCATAGCATTAGTCAACGAAGGTTTGTTATAAGATTTTTTAGAAAGTCAGGTAATGCAGTATTCCTTGCTGATGTAACAGTGTAAGCAAAGCTTACTTTTATCCCATGTAATTGGTCTATTCTGTGAAAAGTAGGACCACTAATCTAGAGACTACCTTACACTCTCATAGATTTTTGCCAACAAGAGTTACATCATCTTCATCATCATCACCACCACCATCATGAAAAACCTTGGCCAATTTCTGATTAGCCAACATTATAGAATACCTCACTAATCTATTTTGACAAAAGTTAGAGGTATATAAATCAGGACAATAGTAGCAATATGGCTAGACCAGTAATTAGAACCCCTTTATACCACCACAGTAAGGATTGATGGCACTTGGAATTACTCATGTTGAAAAATTTCCCAGCAAAGTACTGTACCTGTTTAAAAAAAGTGTTGAAAGTCAGAGTTGTGGTTCTGAAATTCACTGAGCCAGGGATGTCATCTGAACTGAGGCCTCTTTCAGAATATCTTCTAGATTGCAGTGTCCCCGCTTTTCGATCGCCACAAGACCCTTTTCCTTCAAATGTAACATTTCAGTTGGATTTTACTTGGCTTAATGAAAAAGGTAATCCTAGCTATTGCTACATTGTGCTGTTTCAGAAAATCAATTACAGGTAGTCCTCGACCCACGACCCAAAATTTCTGTTCCTAAGTGAGACATTTGTTAAAGGAGTTTTGCCCCATTTTACCACTTTTCTTGCTAGGGTTGTTAAGTGAATCACTGTAGGTGTTAAGTTAGTAACACTGTTGTTAAGTGAATCGGGCTCACGTGATCCCAGGGACACTGCAGCTGTCTTAAGTATGAGTCAGTTGCCAATTGTCTGAATTTTGATCACATGACCATGGGGATGCTGCAGCGATCATTAAGTGTGAAAAACTGTCGTAAGTCCCTTTTTTCAGTGCCGTTGTAAGTTTGAACAGTCACTAACCAAACTGTTGTAAATTGAAGACTACCTGTACAAATAGACTGTTCCTCTTAAAATTTGCCTTCCTTCCAATATTTTTCTACCATGGCATGTTTTCTAGAGATATAAACCATATATCCAAAAGAGTCAGAATCTCAATACAAATACTCCTCGATTTACAACAGTTCATTTAGTGACCATTCAAAGTTACAATGGCACTGGAAAAAGTGACTTATGACCATTTTTCACAGTTTATGACCTTTGCAGCATCCCCATTATCATGTGACCAAAATTCAGATGCTTGGCAACTGGCTCATCTTTATGATGGTTGCAGTGTCCCATAGTCATGTGATCATCTTCTGCAAACTTCTGACAAGCAAAGTCAATGGGGAAGCCAGATTCACTTAACAACCGAGTTACTAACTTAACAACTGCAGGGATTCGTTTAACAACGGTGGGGAAAAAGTCATAACATGGGGCAAAATTCACTTAACAAATATCTCACTTAACAAAGAAATTTTGGACTCAATTGTGGTCGAGGACTACCTGTATCTCATTTATGCAACAAACCTGTAGGATATACTGCCATTTCAAATGAAAACAAAGGATGAAACCTGGTAATTTGCTCAACCTCTTACAGCAGTGGTTCTCAACCTTTTTCAGGTTGAGACCCCACTTGCGCCGCTCATGCGTGGCGTGACCCCGACCCGCGCCGCGCACGCGCGCGCGCGACGGCCCGATCCGCACATGCGCGGCGCACACGCGACGGGCAAAAAAATGGCGGACTGCGGTGTCTGGCGACCCCCGCAAAACGGTCGTTCGACCCCAAATGGGGTCGCGACCCATAGGTTAAGAACCGCTGTCTTACAGGATTAATAATTAATTTGTATGCTAGAATGATGAAGATGCTACTGTGATGACTTAATGCAGTATAAAGTATAGTGCCAATAAACACATCCTTTTTTCTTATCACAAGTCCATGTTCAAATATTAATAAGGCAATAGGATGAGGTAATAGTAGTAGTTTTCCTGCAATTGAACTATTATTCCAGAGCAAGATTCTTTGGATCAGCTAAAAAAAAATATTTCGATCCAAACACTTTAATGGTATAGAGCAGTGGTGGCGAACCTATGGCACGCGTGCCAGAGGCGGCACTCGGAGCCCTCTCTGTGGGCACACGCACTGTCGCTATAGCCCCGCCTCCCCCGTGGCCCCCTCCTCACCAGCAGCCCCCCCCGGAGGAAAGTCGCCTCCTGGTGCGGCCCGCGCGGAGTAGCGCAGCCAAGGACATAGCAGTTGGGCAGCAGGGATAAGACTCCGCCCTCACGCTCCATCATGTGCAGATGATGCTGCAAGGCACGAGCGGAGGCCGTGGCCACCATGGTGCTGCTGGGCCACCTGGGCAATCTCTGGCGGGCCGTGGAGGCGGTGAGTGGCCCTGCGGGTGGGGGTGGGAGGGGGCGGGGAGGTTTTTGGGCACTCGGTCTCTAAAAGGTTCACCATCACTGGTATAGAGTATAATACATTTCTGTAATGATGAAGACAAAACACCATGAACAGTTTTTTTTCCAATTGTCCATCAATTAAGAGGATAACTTCCATATCAGAACACTACTTATTAAACTTGCTTAACTAGATGACTAGTTAAGGATATGCTTCAATTTTTGTTCAGTATGTACCCACATAACTCAAACCTTACAATTAGAAAATTACACAGAGATTATAATTAAGAGAGGATAGATATTTTCATTATAAAGTAGAATAGAAATAATGGTATTTTATGTGTTTATACAGTTAGTAGAAAATAGTTAATTACAGTATCTAGGATGAATAATAATAACAGTAAGAAAATAACAACACAGTATTATATTTACACTTACCATTTAAAACTTCTAACTCAGCTATATCTTTTTCAAGTGTTGGAATACTAAAGAAATTCGCTAAATTTATAGGTATCCAAGCAAAAGGCATGCGGTATTTTCCTAAACGTTGACAAAAGTTCTCTGCTTGTTGTTTTAATTTCTCAATCTTTTCCTTAGTCTAAAAAAATAGGCAGAAAAATATATGCTGGTCAAAGTCATAAAAATCAATTAAACAGAAAAGAAATGAGCTAATGTGCTTTCATACCATACATTTTTTTTTGCAAAATTATAACCAAAAACAAAAGCCAGCAGAGTCAGGGACAAATCTGATCAACTAAAGCATCAATGAACAGTAGGCAGAATATAGGAGTTATATTTAAACTAGCAAGGCAAAGAAACTGAGAGTCATAACTGAATGGGAAATGACTTATTTAAGAAATTTAAATCTGGTATCTTAGACTTTACATCATCATTGCTAAAGGTGATAATAATAATAATAATTTTAATAATAATAATAATAATAATAATAATAATAATATCATTGGCACTGACAAATTCGCTATTAGTCAATTGCAAAAGGCGGCCTTACTAGGAACTGCTTCCATCCTGCGACAATATCTGTAATACCATCAAACATCCACATCTGCCTATCCCAGGTCCTGGGTAAGGACTCGATAGGTAGGCAAAATGCCAAATTCAGTCTGAACATCTGGCTGACTGTGCGATGATCAATAATAATAATAATAATAATAATAATAATAATAATAATAATAATAATAATAATAAAAGTTGGAAGGGACCTTGGAGGTCATCAAGTCCAACCCCCTGCTCAGGCAGGTAACCCTATACCGTTTTAGACAAATGGCTATCTAGTTTCTTCTTAAAAACTTCCAGTGTTGGAGCATTCACTGCTTCTGGAGGCAGGTTGTTCCACTGGTTAATTGTTCTAACTGTCAGGAAGTTTCTCCTTAGTTCTAGGTTGCTTCTCTCTTTGGTTAGTTTCCACCCGTTGCTTCTTGTCCTGCGTTCAGGCACTTTGGAGAATAGCTTGACTCCCTCTTCTTTGTGGCAGCCCCTGAGAGATTGGAACACTGCTATCATGCTCCCCCTCGTCCTTCTCTTCGTTAAACTAGACATACCCAATTCCAGCAACCGTTCCTTATATGTTTTAGCCTCCAGTCCCCTGATCATCTTTATTGCTTTTCTCTGTACTCTTTCTAGAGTCTCAACATCTTTTTTACATCGTGGTGACCAAAACTGGATTCAGTATTCCAAGTGTAGCCTTACCAAGGCATTGTAAAGTGATATTAATACTTCACGTGATCTTGATTCTATCCCTCTGTTAATGCAGCCTAGCACTGTGTTGGTCTTTCTGGCAGATGCAGCACACTGCTGGCTCATATTTAAATGATTGTCCACTGGAACTCCGAGATCCCTCTCACAGTTACTACTATTGAGTAAAGTACCCCCTATACTATACCTGTACATTTGGTTTTTCTTGCCTAAATGTAGAACCTTACTTTTTTCACCATTGAATTTCATTGGTATTAATGGGTCTTGTAAGATTGGAAACCTAAGTCTGATACACAGGTAGTCCCCAACTTACAACCCTTGTTTAGTGACCATCTGAAAATAGTGACTCATTTCACACTTATGGTAGTTGCAGCATTCCTATGGTTGTGTGATCCACCTTTTGCGACTTTCTGACCAGCAAAGTCAATGGGGGAAGGCAGATTCACTTAACATCGATGTTACAAACTAAACAACAGCAGTGATTCACTTAACAACTGTGGCAAGAAAAGTCATAAATAGGGCAGAATTCACTTAACAACTATCTTGTTTAGCAATGGAAATGTTGGGCTCAGTTGTGGTCATTAGTCAAGGACTATCTATACTTTGTGCTAATTTCTCAATTGTTGGAGAGCACAAGCTTACTTCCTAGGACATACCTTATAAGACTACTATACTTGTATAATCGTATTTTTAGAATAAAAATTGCCTGATAAGATCAATCTCTGAGCATTTGTTTATGTACATTTCAAGACATGGGTAGAAAAACAAACGTGAATTGCATATATACGTAGTACAAGTTGAACTAACACTTTGAAATCCGGGCACATAAATATTCCTGTTATCAGGGTGATATGTGTACATTTCCAGTTAAAAACCTCTATATTATATCTACCTTCCCACTTTCACTTTCTTTTAGAACGATGTAGGGTTCTGCACAATCTCCAATTTCTCCTTGTTGAAGGACTTTTTCAATCTACCGCAAAAAAACAGAAATTAATTAACCACCAACAAAATGTTAATAATAGTTATACACTATTTTGCTAGCGCTTCCATAATATAAAACTGGAACATAACACATAGTCATCTTTTCCAATGTAAAAGATAGAAGACAGAATCCTATGCCGCCCTACCATTTTGTAAATACATTAAGCATAATTTTGTAGCATCCCATTCTTCCATAAAACTAATATAAGCCTGACTTCTTCAGTTTATGCAGTCTGTGTGTGTTGGTCTAGCAGTCCCATTATCCCCATCTAGAATAACCAATGCCATCATCTGGTTTATCAATTAATAATAACTCTTTCTTTCTTATTTCCGCTTCTAAAACTTGCCTCTTTTCCTCCTGTTTACGTCTATGCCTAGCATTCAGTTCAATTAATATTCCACGCATATGGGCCTTACTAGAGTCCCACACCACTTCTATTGGTAAACCTACATTCTTGTTTAACCTAAAAAATTCCTTGATAGCTTTTTTACATTCTTGCACATACATTTCATAATTAAACAGATTTTCATTAAGTCTCCAGGATCTACGTAAAAATTGGCCAGACCTTAATTCCATCATAACTGGATTGTGGTCAGACAATACATTAGGTAGAATTTTAACTTTCTTTAAATTTAACATAAAATCACTAGTAGTTAAAATAAAATCAATTCTAGAAAATGATTGATGTCTGTCAGAGAAAAAAGTAAACTCTTGATCCCTACCATGTCTTTCTCTCCAAATATCAAACAAATTAAAATCATCTTTAATATCAAAGAAAGATTTAGGTAAAATTGAACGCGATTGAGAGACTAATGAAATCTTTTTCTTGTCCAAACCAGCATCAAGGATTCCATTCCAGTCTCCCATTAAAATACAAGATCTATAGTCCAACTCTAATAACTTTTTGTGTAATGATTTATAAAACATGCCTTGTTTTTGGTTTGGAGCATATATACCCATCAAGAGAACTTTCTTCCCATCCAGTAAAATTTCTATAGCTAAAAATCTACCTTGAGTATCTGCTTCTAATAACTTAGCTTTTATATTATTTTTAACATAAATAACAATTCCATTTGATATTAAATGGAATATTAAAGTGATATTAAAGAAGGGATAAAGGTTTTACGGAAACAATTTGATATTTTGATGACCGACCAGGTTGCCAGGAATATACAATATGCTAAACATAATACTTTTTTTAATGCTAATAAACCTGGCAGATGGTTGGCTTATACATTAAGGAAAAAACAAAAATCCCGTTTAATTGAGAAGGTTGAATATAAAGGGCAAGAAGTGTTTCATCAAGAAACTATTAAGAAGGCTTTTCTAGAGTTCTACACCAAATTGTATGCTGAAGAAAAAGTTCAAGAGAAAGAGATAGATGCCTTTTTACAAAATCAAAATGTTTCCGAAATTACTTTGGAACAAAGAGATAGATTAAATGCTTTGATTAGGCCAGAAGAAATTATTGATGCAATTAAGCAATTGAAATTGGGAAAATCTCCAGGTACTGATGGTTTTACCACGATTTATTATAGGTGTTTACAGGAGGAAATGGTGGAACATATGAGGGAGTTATTTGTGAATATACAAGAGGGTGGTCGGGTTCCACCCTCCTGGAAAACGGCTAATGTATGTTTGATTCCTAAAGAGGGTAAAGATAATGTTCAAGTAGAAAATTTTAGACCTATTTCCTTGTTGAATACGGATTATAAGATTTTTGCCAAAATTTTGGCTAATAGATTAATGACAGTTTTGACACAGAGGATTCACCCGGATCAAACTGGTTTTTTACAAGGGAGACAGATGAAAACCAATGTTAGACAACTTGTTAACATATTGGAATATTTGGATAAACATATCCAAGTACCAGCTGTTTTAATGTTTTTAGATGCAGAAAAAGCTTTTGATAGACTGAATTGGACGTTTCTGCAAAGGCTTGTGGTAAGGATGGGAATGGGGGACCAGTTTATTAATTCTATATCAGCTATATATCAGAAACAAACAGGACAGATTATAGTGAATGGACAATTAACAGATTCATTTAATATAGAAAAGGGTACTAGGCAGGGTTGTCCCTTATCCCCTTTATTGTTTGTTTTAACCTTAGAGGTACTATTGAATAGGATTAGAGCATCAGAGGAATTAAGGGGGGTACAAATTAGACAACATGATTATAGATTATGTGCCTTTGCAGACGACTTACTTGTGACGCTAACTCAGCCAATACAATCGGTTCAGAGTTTGATGGAAATTATTCAAAATTATGGAAAAGTTTCAGGTTTTAAACTAAATTTATCCAAGACAAAGATGTTGGTTAAAAATGTTGATAACAAATTAAAACAAGATTTGGAAAGAATAACGGGATGCGAGATAGTTAAAAAAGTTAAATATTTAGGAATTTATATAGAAGCTTCAAATGGTAAATTATATAAGAATAATTATGAACTTTTATGGTGTAAAGTACAAAAAGAATTGGAGAATTGGAAAAAACTACAATTATCCATGTTGGGCAGAATAGCCGCTATTAAAATGAATGTATTGCCGAAATTTTTATTTTTATTTCAAATGTTACCAATACTTAAAAAGGATGGAAATCTCGATGAATGGCAGAAAGGTATAAACAAATTCATTTGGGATGGCAAGAAACCAAGGGTTAAATTTAAAATTATTCAAGACACAAGAGAGAGAGGTGGTTTGAAAGTGCCTAATTTTAAATTATATTATTATGCAGCAGTTCTAGTGGTTATAAGTGATTGGATTAACTTAACAAATGAAAGAATATTAAATATAGAAGGATATGGGTTAGTATATGGGCTCCACGCGTATTTAGTTTATGACAAAAAATTGGATAGGAGTTTTAAAGAACATATAATAAGAAACTCTGTCTTGCGAGTCTGGAAAAAGTATTATTATAAGTTAAATGGTGAAATTCCTTTATGGACAGTTCCCAGACACGCAATACAGAGTATAGGTATACAACAAATTCAAGACGTGGTGCCCTATGATAAACTTTTAAATAAAGAAGGGAATAGCATAGAACTGAAATCATTAGATAAATTAAGGGAGGAAGGTATAGCTCATAATTGGTTTTATCATGCACAACTTCAAGCCAGATGGCAAAAAGATGTCAAGATGGGTTTTTCTTTAAAGGATGATGAAAAATTAATTATACAAATTAGAGATCAAAGAAAGATGCATATTAAAAGAATATATGATGCTTTAATTGAAATTGATTCTGGAACTGAATTAATTAAAGACTGTATGATTAAATGGGAAGGTAACTTCGGCCACCCAATTATGATGGAAACTTGGAAAAGAATATGGGTGAAAAATGTTAAATTTACACAAGCTCAGCATCTAAGAGAAAATTTTTATAAAATGTTTTACAGATGGCATTTAGATCCCAAAAAATTATCGTTTATGTATCCAAATTTGCAACCCAAATGTTGGCGATGTGACTCTATGGACGCTACTTACTTTCACATTTGGTGGTCTTGCAAAAAAATTAAGGCTTTTTGGATAAAAATATGGTGGATTCTTCAAAATATTTTGAAAAAGCGTATTGAGTTTGTACCACAGTTGTTTTTGTTGGGTATTACAAAGGATTGTTCCACCACAGAGACTAAGCTGATTTTGAACTTGATTACTGCTGCAAGACTGTTGGTGGGACAATATTGGAAGTCATCTGAAATACCATCTATTGAAGAATGGACATTAAAAGTTACCCATCTTGTGGAGATGGCCAAGATTTCGGCATACCTGAAGAACCACTCAAATGAAACGTTTTTGATGGACTGGAAGAAATGGATTGATTATATGCAAAAGAAATATCAGTTGAAAGAATTAGATTTGATATATAGTTAAATAGTTTAATATAGTAGTTTAGTGAGGTTTCTTGTGTTTTTACCCTGTATTCATTCTGGGAAGTCGGGGGGGGGAGGGGGGAGGGAGATAATATACGTTAGCTTATGTTTCTCAACTGTAGTTGGGGGCTTAGGGATTAGATAATTTTTGTAGGATGCTCGGTAGAATTGCAGCTAGTGTTTTGGATGGCGAGGAGGAGGAGCGAAAATACAAGAGGAGTGGGCTGGTGGAGGGTGTTCTGGAGGGGGGTTCCGAGCAGTTCTTTGTATTGTTTATTTTTATTATGTAATTTGTTTGTTTTCAGTTGAGTTAATAGGTTACTATGTTATAATTGTTAAAAGTTTTTTATAAAAAATTTTAATAAAAAAATTATTAAAAAAAAAAAATAGAATAACCAATGCCATGATGTCTAGAAATAAAAAGAACTATGGGCTATCAACCAGCAGAGTTCATTAGGCTGGTCAATGTTGGTATATGCTGTCTTGCTTGCTTCCATTACAGTCAACTCTGGCTCAAGTCAGAAAGTAAGAATAAGAAAGAAACCGTCACTGTAATACAAATAATGTGACTCACCTTCAGCACAAGATAGATATCTGATGAAGGATATGTTACCGAAAATACAGCAGCCCTAGCCTGAGTAGAGGAGTCAATACACGGTGTATGGGATCGCAAAAACCCTTTAAATTGTTCGGAGTTCAAATCACAATGAAAACTTTCAGAGATCTTTAAAAAAAATGAGATGAAAGAGAAGATGCATTCCATGTTGATTACGACATGCATCCTACAATATCGTCATCACAATAACATAACATAACATAACATAACATAACATAACATAACATAACATAACATAACATAACATAACATAACATAACATAACATAACATAACATAACATAACATAACATAACATAACATAACAATACAATACAATACAATACAATACAATACAATACAATACAATACAATACAATACAATACAATAATAGTAATGATTATACTATATACATTTTTCTGGTTATACATTAAAATGAGGAACTAACTGCTTGATTCCGTAAATGTTTTGACTTAGGAAACATCAGAGCCATGCCTTTTTCAAATTCTGATACTATTTTTAATCTTAACCTCCCATTCAAAGGATTATTGGGCTGATATAAGCAAGATTTCCTGTTCTATAAAAGAATACATAGAATCTCTCACTCACCTACCATTCAAAATTTGATGAATAAATAAGAAATGGCTAAAAGAAAAGGCAAATTCTAGAAATTGCTACACGCATTGCTTATTTCGTAATCTACTAAGAGTCGTGTTCACTGTGACAGGCTAGATGTGTGTTGAATAAAGACATAAAATAAATCATTAGTTAATTATATTTCACAAAACTATAGACAGTTGTTGAAAATCTCTTTCTGTATTAGATATGTCCAAACCTCGTGAGGTAGAACAAAATAATTTATTCAAATTATGAGCTAGAACTAAGTAATTCAGACTGGATTTTCATTCCCTTGGATCAAAGCATAAGGTTGTAAATCTATGTTTTATTTTCCTTGGCTATCAAAGAAGTTTCAATCCCGTTGCATTTCCCTGGAAGCACAATATCTTGGCAACCAAGGTGGATGGAGATGAAAATTCAAACCGTTTGTCTTTAGGTTTAAATAATCTTCCAATATATAGTCCTTACAGTGAAATATAATAAATATTAACCATAGGCAGGAACTATTTAAGACTAAACAATCTAGCCAATCAAGTCAGATAGGCTAATGGGAAATAGGTATGTAAACTAGATCAACCCTGATTAAACAAGCTGCCACATACAGAAAGCCATCAAGCTCTGTGTCCCTGAGTCAAAACATGACAATTAGATAATGTCTAATTTGGTAATGAAACTTTTGCCAGAAGAAAACCAAGCTTAGCAAACACCAAAGATCTCTGCAAAATATTAAACACTGCATTTGAATGAAAAATAGTGCTGCTACACTCTTACCTTTTTCCTTTCTTTTATATCATAAAGAGCTAAGGTTACAAATAATGGCTCAATTTCAATTTCAAATCTGCAAAGGAGAAAACAAGGCACTGCTAATAATTAAATAATTCATGTGACACAAAATCAAGCACAATGGTTCCTTGGAATAATACTTATACTGGAAATATTAACTAAAACTTGCTTTATCTACTTAATCCTTAATCCTTAATGCTTAAACAATTTCAATATGTATAGATACTGTAAGCATATAATGTAGCTATCTTGTTTTCTTATTATCTGCTTTGGATGAAATCGAAAATCTCTTATGAGTAGAGGCATACTTATTATTTACAACAGCAAAACAATGATCACTTAATAATCCACTAATAATAAATAAATAATATGGTCCCAATTTCCTCTTTATAAGCCAACGTTTTGAGAATGGAGCAAATGGGATCTACCTAATCTGATGGAAGAAGATGCTACAAAACTGGTTGCAAATCCTCTTTTATTTAAAACCTCCACCCATTGTAACACCACTGTAATGACACAGAGGTTTTTGTAGCCATCCTGATAATTTCTTCAGAAGGTAGAATAATAGGGGCAGCATTTTATCATTCTAAAACAAAAAGGCAGCAATGCTAACAAATGTGTTTATCTCATGAGGCATTGTTAAACTTCAGTTAAACATGAAAAGCACTAGACTCAAAATTAAAACTCATTTTTAAAAGAACATAACACAGTAGCTAGACCCAACTCTTGCTGAGTGGATATATACAAAGACCAGAGTAAGCAGAAATAGAAAAATCTATGGAGTGTTTTGTCTACTGCACATGGCAAGTTTTTAAAGTACTTTCCCAAATAAAAAAGCTTTCTGAATGAAGAAAAGTAGCACATGGAGGAAATTTGTTTTAAACCTGTCATTTCATTCCATCATTCTATTGTGTGGCTTGCTCAATATGCCACCTGATTGACCCAAACCCCTAAACATGTCCCATTACCACCACAGATGTAGAACTTACTTTAGTGTCTGTACTTTCACTAATATCCTATTGCCCAGATACTCCTTTGGGCATTCAGGTATTGGTCGTATTTGTACAGAATCCTCCTATTAAAGACATTAAGAACAGTTATTTGTTTTGGTTCGTTTTAGCTTCCTGTATTTTGACCAACATCATCTATTACCATCCCTTCATATTTTTTTTACTTTACAATCAGGCAAAAAGTTAATGCAGAAAACATAGGAAGTCATCAGAATTATAGTAAAGCCAGGGAAGTTATAATAATAATAATGATAAAGCTGGAAGGGACCTTGGAGGTCATCTAGTCCAACCCCCTGCTCAGGCAGGAAACCCTATACATTTTGGACAAATGGCTGTCCATTTTTTTCTTAAAAACTTCCAGTGTTGGAGCATTCACCACTTCTGGAGGCAGGTTGTTCCATTGGTTAATTGTTCTGTCAGGAAGTTTCTCCTTAGTTCTAGGTTGCCTCTCTCCTTGATTAGTTTCCATCCGTTGCTTCTTGTCCTGCCTTCAAGCGCTTTGGAAAATAGCTTGACTCCCTCTTCTTTGTGGCAGCCCCTGAGATATTGGTACACTGCTATCATGTCACCCTTAATCCTTGATACAAAGACTTTACATCATTGTTGCAGGAGCTGCAGTGGTACTGGTATGCAACTCAGCAATCAGCAATTCAAGTGCTGATTGCTGCCTTTAAGACTTGTCCCAAATAACTTATAGAGTCATAGAATCCTACAGCTGGAAGGGACCTTAGAGGTCTTCTAGTCCAATCCGCCCCCTCCCCTTATAAGAAATTATAAAAGAAATTATAAAGCAGGAGACCTTATATTATCATGGACAAATAGTTGTCCAGTCTTTTCTTGAAAACGTTCAGCAAGGGAGCATCCACAACTCTGGGAGGAAAGCTGTTCCATTCGTTCATTGTTCTCACTGTCATGAAATTTCTCCTCAGTTCCAGGTTAGATTTCTCTTAACCCATTACTTCTTGTCCTACCCTAGAGTCCTATGGAGAATAAATCAATGCCCTCTGTTCTATGACAGCCCCTCAAGAAGACTAGAAGATTGCTATCATACCACTCCTAGTCCTTCTCTTTGTTAGGCTATACCAGGGGTAGGCAACCCAAAACACTCAAAGAGCCACTTGGACCCGTTTCCCACCGAAAACAAAACACCGGGAGCCGCAAAACCCTTTTGATATCTAAAATGAAGCTAACACTGCATATATCCTTTTTTACCTTTATTATAAGTGTGTGTGTGTGCTTGTGTGTATGTATGTATGTGTATGTATATGTATGTGTGTATATATATTTTAAATATATATATGTATATGTATGTGTGTATATATATTTTAAATATATATATGTATATGTATGTGTGTATATATATTTTAAATATATATATTTAAAGATAAAAAAGGATATATGCAGTATTATCTTCATTTTAGATGTCAGAAGGGTCTCTGTCTCTCTCTGTGTGTTTCTCTCTTTCTCTCCCTCTTTTTCTCTCCCTTTCTCTCTCTCTCCCCCCTCTCTCTCCCTCTCTCTGATCTTCTGCTTACCTGGCAAGCTGGCTTCAAGCTGTTCTCCAACAAACTCAGGGATAGGCAACCTCGGCTCTTTTATGACTCATGGACTTCAACTCCCAGAATTCCTGAGTCAGCATAGCTGGGCTAGCTAGCTCTCTCCTCCCCTTCCTGCTTCCTGTTGAGACGCAGCAAAGGGAGGAGCTCAGCCCAATAAGCTTTTCAGCTCCTCGGAGAACACTGTGAGTCCACTCTCGTTTGTACACACAAAGAGAGAGAGAGAGAGAGAGAGAGAGAGAGAGAGAGAGAGAGAGAGAGAGAGAGAGAGAGAGAGAGAGAGAGAGAGAGAGAGAGAGAGAGAGAGAGAGGCGCAAGTGCCTGTCTCTGTCTCTGTCTCTCTCTGCAAATGGCAGAGGAGGCTGGGAGCCGCAGGGGAAGGGCTCAAAGAGCCATATGTGGCTCCGGAACCGCAGGTTGCCAACCTGTGGGCTATACATACCTATTTCCCTTAATGATTTAGCCTAGCATTTTCATTGCTTTTTCTTCAGATTTTTTTGAACTACAATTGCCATAGCTAATTACACCAGCTGAGCTGCATGGAATTATTGTCTAACATATTCCATCCTTTGTATTATAGTTCCCTTGGAAACCCAGATGGTTGCAGTATAGTTGTGCCAGAAAATATATGGCTTACCTCATCTATACTGGGATACAGAGCAAACAATTCAGTCGGCCTGTTGGCTTGGCGTGCCTCTTCATTTTGCCTTTGAATGTCTTCTGCTTTAACATTCTGCAGTAGGTTGGTCAATCGGGGATCAAGTGGTAGGCTGCGCAGGCAAATAACTCCAGGTGTCAAGGTGCTCTTACTGGATTCATCACAGAGGACTTTTAAGTGACTGGGACCTGTCTGCTCAAGCAAATAGGGAATAATTGAACAGATTAAACATACTGAATATTTCTGTCATATTTCTGTCTCATATTTCCATACTTATCTGTTGCAATATCAGGTATTAGATTTCCAACACCATGAAATAAATGTTAAATGGAACCATTAACTCTCCTTTTAACAGAACCATTTATTTCATGCAGAATAACAGAATTGGAAGGGATCTTGGAGGTCTACTAGCCCCTGCTCAAGCAGGAAACTCTATACCGTTTCAGACAAATGGCTGTCCAATCTCTTCTTAAAAACATCCAGTGTTGGAATGCCCACAACTTCTGGAAGCAAGTCATTCCACTGATTACTTGTTCTAATTGTCAGGAAATTTCTCCTTAGTTCTAGGTTGGAACTTTCCTTGATAAGTTTCCATTCGTTGCTTCTTGTCCTGCCTTCAGGTGCTTTGGAGAATAGGCTGATTCCCTCTTCTTTGATGCAGCCCCTTAGATATTGGAAGACTGCTATCATGTCACCCTTAATCCTTCCTCTCATTAGACTAGAAATACCCACTTCCTGCAACTATTCTTCAATTGTTTTTTTTCTCTACTCCCCCAATCATCTTTGTTGCTCTTATCTGCACACTTTCTAGAGTCTTAAGATCTTTTTTATGTGCAAAAACAGTAGAACAAAGTACTTTGGGAGAAGATTAAGAATTCTTAGACTGCTATAGAGCAGGAGTGTCCAAACGTGTCAACTTTAAGATTTTGGACGTCAACTTCCAGAATTCCATGGTTTCCAGTTGAAGTCGACAGGTCTTAAAAGTTGGCAAGGTTAGATTCCTCCGCTATAGAGCATAACATTTAAAGATAAGACAACTTTCTTATCTTACTCCACACTATTTAAAAAAAATAATGCTTCATTGTTTTTCAAGTTCCCACATCACCTTGGTGCTATTCCTTCTAATTTGGGAAGGAAGTTTAGACCTGTCACTGTAGCATGACACACAAATGATCTCAAGGCATTCTGGGAAAAAGAAGTTCCTCCCACTGGCAACTCCACCACTTCCTACTGCTCCTTTTTCTTATCAAAACATTCTTTTAAGGCTATTCTTAAGAGTACCTGATAACTGGAATTGTCAAAATCCAACATTTCAGACGCAAAGGTTTGCTTTCGAAGGCTTTTGTGGAAGTCTGCTCTGGATCCCGTTTTCATTAAGTTATAAGCCTCATTACTTCCTTGATTTCTTCAATTAGATTTCAGTTTTAGAAAAAGAGACACAATGAAAGATCAATTGCTGTCATGCAAACAAATGCTATCAAAATATATACAATACCCCAAGTTAATTTAAGAACTGCTTAAATGGAATACAAAGTTATAATGAATTGCTATATGGGTTACTACCACAGAAGAATATGGAGGGCAATCTTATGCATATTTTTTTTCAAGAGAACACTCACCCCCCCAAAACCTCAGTGTCCCAGATGTTGTCCAAAACTATCAAGAGAATCGATCCATTTAGTAAACCTAATGAAAGTAATTATCACTTACTTCTTGAATAATTAGATAATTAATCAAAGCAATAGGCTTTAATTTTTCTCTGGGTAATTATTGAGTTATAAATGAAGGACTTACTTTCGATTCACAATCAACCAGTCACGAATATAAGTCTGAACACAGTCCCGAACATGTAAATCCAATTCAGTTCTAGGAAGAAGCAAAAATATTTCTATGCATAATCAGTGATTATACAGAAAGCTAGTCAATAAAATAACAGCAACATAACTATTCATCCTGCATAATAAAAAATTGTTAATTTTGAAGCCACTTTTGTACTCTCTAAATCCAGTTTTCAAGATAAATTTTTGAACATCTTTTTCAACATGTGATAAGAAAATATCATGTATAAAAACTAACTTAAAAATTAAAAGATACTGATAATATTATCAAGTATAATGACTATACTCCAAGTATAAACCATATAATGTGTAAATAATTAAAAAGCACCAGTCAGCTAAAGCACAATTCAGTAAGAAAGAGATGCTGGTAACATGGATAAAATAATCCCTTTATCTCATCCGAGGAAAATGATGCAATTCATTGATACAGTACATATTTCGTATGAAAATATTCAATCCTAGGTTCTCCATATCAATTAATAGAAAATTCTTCAGAGAGAAAAAAATGCTTTAATGAAAATTAAAATGTTCTAATGTTTGTGATTGTTGGGCTTCTCCCTGATAGGCTACACTGGAACCAATTAAATAGGTATATTACAATCCAAAAATTTCAAAGTATGAATTTAATTGCAGAAGCCACAGTGAAAGAAATTCCAGCAAAAGTTGTATATAACAGTGAACTCAATGTTCAATTTTTTTACATCTTTTTTCCTGTCCATACTATACAATGTGCTAGCAAATCCCCATTTTAGACATAAGGCTCAATTTCCATCTTTCTCTTGTTCTGGAAACTTTAGGTTTATTAAGTTTTTTTCTCTATGTGAAGAGTGTTTCCTGGATTACCAAACTGCAACTGGTGCTATGCAAGTACTGTGAAGTCTTCAGCAGTAGACCTTGGATTATACTCACAGACAATAACCCTCAATCACCACAGACTAGGGTCCAATTACATGTGCTAACTACCACCCTGGGTCAGCAGGGGAGCAATTTTCTTTGGAACATAAAGGGAAAGAGAATTAACTTTTTCCTTTCAATATAATCCCAATATAGTCGCTCCTTTTCTTTCCATAGCTTTTACCCTTATAAGGTAAACCCTTACGGTACTTGTCACTTGTGAGAAAAAAAGAGGTATAATGACTGGCAAAGAGAATAATTCATGTGGTGGAGACAGAAAAAAATATTGCTATTGTACTGTCCTTAGCTTGCCCCTAGATCAGTGGTTCTCAACCTTTTTCAGGTTGAGACCCCACTTGCGCCGCGCCCCCCCGACCCGCGCATGCGCGGCACGCGCGCAACGAAAAAAAAGAAAAACAAAATGGCGGACCGCGACGGGCCGATCCACGCATGCGCTGCGCGCGTGCGACGGCCCGAACCGCGCATGCGCAGCGTGCGACAAAAAACCCCAACAAAACAAAATGGCGGACCGCGGTGTCCGGCGACCCCCGCGAAACGGTCATTCGACCCCAAATGGGGTCGCGACCCATAGGTTGAGAACCGCTGCCCTAGATACAGTTAAGAAAAGCAAAGAGGAATCAGAAGAGCTTGTGACAATGGGAATGATGGGCAAACCCTAAGGTAAGTCAAGATCTAAGGTCAAAATGGTTTGTTCTGGCTCCGTATTTTGAACTGGGAAAACCTGAAACTCTATCAATTCAAACTTTGTACTTATTCTATTTACCGCCATTCTGTCATTGTACATTGTACAGGGAGTTTGCCCTGGGTGAATAAATGTTTAGTGAATTCAACATTTATGAATACAATTTCTGAAAACAAATTATTTTTCCAGAGCTGATTTGAAGTGTTATAGTGATATTCCAGAATATGCAGCAATAAAAAGGTGTTTGTCAGACCAGTGGGTAACCAGCATACATTGATGAGAAACACTTCTGGTACAAAGAATCCAAAAGGAATAGTACAGGGGTAGTCAACCTTGGCTCTTTTATGACTCGTGGACTTCAACTCCCAGAATTCCTGAGCCAGCATGGCTGGCTCAGGAATTCTGGGAGTTGAAGTCCACAAGTCATAAAAGAGCCAAGGTTGACTACCCCTGGAATAGGAACATGAAAACAGGTTTTAGCTACTTGCTTAAAAAAGTTTTCTCACCGTTCTTCGGGTAATGATGGTTCCAAGGTTCTGTGCTCCTTTGCAGCATAAACCACCTCCAAATCATCTTCAGGAAAATCACCCAATTCTTGCAAGAGTTCTGAATCTAGACTATTCAGCTGCATCATTAAGAGACCTTCAAAATCCACTGGTTCTACAGCATCATAAAACTGAGGCTAAATGTTACCAAAAAGAAAAAGAAAAGAAAAAGAAAGAAAACAGTTTGTTCGTGCTTTTTTAGGAATATAAAACACATTGCTGAGTCTCCATTAAATGTTAATCTCAAATGCACTAGCCAGCAAAAAAAAGTTTATTTTAAGGATCAAGAACAAAGGGCACAAATCAAGCTTAAATTCTTACGCATAACCATAATCGTTAAGTCTATAGTTTTAAAACATTAGTGTACTTAAACCCTCTTAACTTATTAGCTCTTTCAGTTTAATTTCTCTTTATATCTATGAGATTTAATTCTTCATAATTAAAAAGAAATCACAACTACTTTCATTAGGGAAGTGCCATGTGCTACATAACCAAGCCAAACATCATAGAATAGAAGCGGAAGTCATTTTACTTTAGTGAGAATGTGGTCATAAAGGAAGATATTGTCACAAGCTAGCAAATTTGAGAGCGGTACATTCTTGCCACAATGAGTAAACTAGCATTGTCCTTCTTCTGTTTTATTTTAATTATGTATTTATTTATCCATCACATTTTTATACTGCCCATTTCACCGGGTGGCTTACAAAAAAAATGGTACTCTTTATGAGTCTTTGCAGTTGAAAATATCATTGATACAGGCTCTCCGTACAAATGAGGACTTAGAAAAATCAGGATCTTCAGTCAGTAAAGAATCTCCAGCTGCCTTAATAAAAAACGAAGTCCTAATGATTCATATGTTAAGCCCTTGAACTCTATTCAGTCATTCTAGCTGTCAAAGCAAGGAAACTGAATATAGTTAGAATTAGTATACGGAATTTTTTGAAGTATAAATAATCTTTTTCTCTGGTGTAACTTCTTGAATGCGTCTGGAGACTGCGATTGTCTTCTTTTTGGGTAGAACCACATTTATCCCCACTGTAATTTTTAATGTGCATTTAACAAATTAAACTAAAAACTATAAAATTTATGAATACACACACACACACATATTGATAGCTAATTATAGACAACAGCAGACTTGGTAAATATATAATGCAGCCACAAAGCCTGTATACATAGCACATGCCCAGACCAACCGGGAATTATTGAGAGGTGACAAATATATAGAGGAAAGAATTGTTACAGGAAGGTAAAAGCCATTAGTTGAAAAGCAGCAGTTAAGATTTTGGCAGTGTGGTTTATCTATAAAAGGCAACCTAAGGCTTACAGAGAAGCAATTAACGTACCTTTTTGGTGTAGTAAAATTAGCAGTGTGGTGCAATCAAAATGGTGGATAGATGAAACAAAAAGTAAGCAACTTGGCAGAAAGCCTTTTGAGAACAAAATACACATTTTTTATTATCCAATGAAACACCAACAAAGTTAAACCGACAGCTGCTCAAGTTGAGGAAGTGAATTAGATGTCTTCAAGAGACAGGAAATATATATTTACTGTGTTTCACTTTTCAGAACTGTGGGTTCCTAATAACCTGTTTCTTCTTATTAAAATACACTTAAAAGGTCTGAGGATAAATTTAAAATTAGTTGAACAAAGTTCTGCAAAATTCCATTCACTCTAGCAGATATTAAAATCAAGAAGAAAATATTGTCTCTTAATAATAACATTTGTAATCAGTGATGTCTACAGAAAGATTGGACAAATGACAAAAAGAGGCTTTCTTTCATCCTTTTATAGAGCATTATAATATAAAAGGAATAGAGTTTGCAGTTTGATGATGTGGTAAGGCTCTTGTCATTTTGATATAAAGCAACAAAACTTGAAAACTCCTTTGTAATGTTCTCTCAAGATATTTCATAACTTGTATTTCATAATATTCATGTGTTAAATGTCCACACAGACATTATACAACATTAATTGTGAAAGATGATGCTCTGTTTCAAACAGAATTGAGAAATTAAGAAATAAGAAATTGTATGGGGCTATTTTTAATAGCATAATTCCATAACGCAAACTTTCAGCAGAACATCATAACGAAATCAGTTGGATTCATAGGTGTCTGAACATCATAGCCAACACATGATATTTGATCCATCTATGTCCATATGGAGCAACAAATGTAGTGGGGTATTTCAGCATTCTGTCCTGGGCCCAGTACTGTTCAACATCCTGTTAAATGACTTAGATGAGAGAACAAAAGGCATAGGTATAATATTTGTGTATGACACAAAGCTAGGGAAGATTGCTAATAATTCTAACACTGGCTTAGTAACAGTACTTGCAAGAGAGGTCTGGGGGTCTTGATAGACCATAGATTAAAGATAAACTAGCAATTTGCAGCAACCGCCAAAAAAAAGTGTAATTGGGATTACATCAACAGAGTATAGGTCTGGATCTCACAGGAAGTGATAATACTGCTCTGTATTGCATTGGTAGGACCACACTTGGAATACTGTCTCCAGTTCTCATCATCACACAAAAGATGCTGGGGAACTGGAAATTATGAAGGGAAGAATAACAACGATGGCTTGGAAGTTAAATCCTACAATGACTGGTATTTTTAGCTAAAAGAAGGGAAGAATAAGGGAAAATATGACAGCAAGTCTTCTGATATATGATAGAATGTCATACAGAAGAGTAGATTTATTCTCCCTAGCATCTGAAGGTAAGACAAGAACCAGTCAATGGAAGCTTAACAATGAGATCCAAACCTGAATTAACAAGGAATTTCTTGATTGTGAGTGTTACTGTATTAAACAATGGAACAGACTGCCTATTGACTTTGTGGGTGCTCCATCACTGAGAAAGCACTGTCCCCACACAACTTCATAATATATAGTTATTAATAAGACACATTTGTTATTTTTCAATTCCGATTAGATAATATCACTTTTAAGTAATTTTTCTAGTAGGCAGAAAAAATTCTCTAAGCCCCTTAATTTTTCTTCAATATATGAGCAAACTTTCACATACTTATATGTATATAAATTTATTGTAGCCAATGTCTGTCAGGGCATCTAAGGGTCATTAAAAAATAATAAAGAGCGAATTCACAGTTGAATCATGAGAGGCACAATCCTTTTCTTGAAACTATTCTAACTTTCCTTCCTCTGACCTATTTCATAAACATAGTGTCCTTCCTCATGTTAACTGGGATAAATGAAGCACAAACATTAATAAGGGCCAGTTTAGTCTAGTGCAGGGGCTGGATGCTTCATAGCGAAACCGCACCCACCCCATTGCCGACAATGAAAAAAAGTTGCGATATGTCACGAAACGTCATGTGACATTGCAAGTTTGACATCCCTGGTCTAGTGACTAAAGCACTAGGCTAGAAACCAGGAGACCCTGAGTTCTAGTCCTGCCTTAGGCATGAAAGTCAGCTGAGTGACTTTGGGTCAGTCATTCGCTTTCAGCCCAACTTACCACACAGAGTTGTTCTGGAGAAAGGAGGAGGAGGAAGGAATATTAGATACATTTGCCACCTTGAGTTATTTATGAAAAAATAAAAGTGGCATAAAAAAATCTTTAAAAAGTAACGGTTTTTACACTTACCAGATTAATGGAAGAAAAACCAGGCGTACTATTACTTCTTTGACTGAAGGGTCCAAAGGATGGTTGATGCACAAACTGTCGTCTTATTTCTGCTGAGGAATGCCTTCAGTTTAAAAAAGACAACAAAATTGGTTACACCTGTTACATTTAACTGACCATATTTTCTTAAATATTTGAGCACATTCTGCATAATCAAACTGTTATCCCGGTTAGCATTTTTAGCATTAATAGAAAAATGAGGTATGCAGATGTCTCTTTGCTTGAGAGTGTTTCTCTCTCAAATTCAGGGACTAGGTTCTTTCCAGTTCCACACCAACTCAGGTGCCTAGTTTTATGGGCAATACAACCTCAGCAATATAAGGAAGTGCAGACTTCAACTCCCAGAATTACCTAGTCAGCACTGGCTAGACTAGAAAATTCTGGGAGTTGAAGTCCACAACTCTAATCGTTGTGGAGGTTGGAAATCACTGTTCTATGCATTAAAAAAACCCCTTACCTTAATGAACTTGCTAACTAAATAGGGCTGCTGCTGGTTCCTATTTTTATATTTTATTAATCCAGATACTGAAGATATTTGCAAAAAATTAAAACAATATCACTCTTCTCATTATTTTATTTGTTAAAAATACACATTTTTCTTGAAAAATATTTTATTTATGTCAATATCTAGTGGTTTAATATTATTTTTACATGATTCAATAAATAAATATTCTATGTATGCATCACTTTCATCTTTTAATGAGTGTCGATAGATATCACCCAAACCCTGTTTTAGGTTCCTCCATAATTTTTAAAAATAGGAAAGAGTCCTGAGAGAAAAAATGTTTAAGAAACAGTGTTCTAAAGGAATACAAGGCGTAGTATGGGTAGTCATCAAGTTACAACCGCAAAATTTCCATTGCTAAGCAAGACAATTGTTAAATGAGTTGCGCTCTATTTTACAATTTTTTGCCACAGTTGTTAAGGGAATCATGCAGTCATTAAGTGAATCTGGCTTCTCCGTTTGGCTTTGCTTGTTGGAAGCCAGCTGGGAAGGTTAGAAATGGTGATGACATGACCCTGAGACAGTGCAACTGTCATAAATACAGGCCGGTTGCCAAGCACTTGAATTTTGATCATGTAACCATGAAGATGTTGCAACGGTCATAAGTGTGAAAAACAGTCATAAGTCACTTTAACCAGTCACTAAACAAATGGTCAAGGACTGTCTGTACCGCAGACAGCACAGAAATGGCTTTGACAAAGAGAAGGAAGATTTGTTACCATGACAACAACCAGAGAAACTTGACATGAGCCCATACCAAAACAGATTTGTGAAAATGCCTCAGAGAAGCCCTCAGTTCTCATGAAAGATAAAACCAGGGGTAAAAAGGAAGCACATTCAGATTTGCAAGATTCAGTTGCAATAGCCCTTCTAATAAAAGTAGTTTTAGGCCCACACAGTGTCTGTTTCTTAGTCTGGCATCTTACCACAGTAAACTGACATCTCAAATACAGCACAGAACAGAATCTGTTAACTGTACTTTGTTGCGGTTCTTCTCTCTGCTGCAGCTGTTTCCCTTTTTTTTTAATTTCCGGAGTGTAAATGTTTGTGATTAACATATCCTCAGAAACTACTCTTGAATTGGTGACAGACAGGCCACAGGTCAATCCTTTTATGGCCCAGGAGGAGGAGAAGGAGGAACAGCAGCAGCAACAGCAACAGCCCAGGAATAATATATATTCTAGGAATAATACGGTAGTAGTGAAGAGGCAGATTCCAGCAATATTGAAGCCAATGATTCTCCTCTGGTTGAGGCAGGCTCAGCAACCCCCCAGGACTCCCACCTGCACCCACAGACATCCCTCAGACTTTATGGTTCACCCATTCAGTCCCAAACAGAGGCCTGCATTAAAGATACAACTACAGAGAACAGATCAGACGGATCAGCCAAAAAGCAGACTGGCAGGAGAGGAGATTCCAGCAAGTAATGTACCTTAGCTTTGCACTTGGGTGGTGCCTCAGTGCAGCTTCTTTATTGGCCTCCCTCCCTGAGAGAAAATGCCGAGAATAACTTTTCAAGTCTCAGCTCTGGTGCTACGCTCTGACCTCTGGATTCCACCTCGCTGTGTCTCTCGTCTTTCCCCTTGGATTTGCCATTTGTTTGTTTGCTTCTAAAAAGTTCTGAGTTTGCAGAACTCTGGACTGTGGCAGGCAGCCAGCTGGCTACCTTGTTGGCTGGCAGCCAGAAAGGCTGGCAGTATAAAGCCCTCGTTGAAATATTTATATGGCAATAATCTATAGAAAAATGTGAGACAAAACTGGAAAATTAAAATTAAAAATGCTAAGAAAAATGCTAGAATCACCTGAGAGGAGGAGTTCACCTTAAAAGACACAATACATAAAAAAAGAAGTTTGTCAAGATTTCACAAAGTGAAATTTAGCTTAAGCTTCTTGGTAGTTTAAATTTTTCCTCTGCAGAAGATGAGCCCCCTCTAGTGGCTGTCACAGAAGAGAAAGTTGTTCAAGTAAACTGACCAAAGGAGGATCAGGTAAGAATGCGGAGAATGAGAATGAACCCCAATTTATTTTTCTAGTTCATCATTCACAATAATGAGCCATGTGACATACAGAATTACTCAAAACAAACGTTTGATAACAATAGGATCTGATTAGCCACAGCAAATATATACATCTTTCTCTTATATCATGTCTTCAAAATGTTCATTTTGTTGTGTAAAGGAGTTCTGACTAAGCAAACACCCTTTCTCTTTCTCTCTTGCAGAGTGTTTAATAATAATAATAATAATAATAAAATTTGCCATTAGTCAATTGCAAAAGGCGGCTTTACTAGGAACTGCTTCCATCCTGCGACAATATCTATAATACCATCAAACATCCACATCTGTCTATCCCAGGTCCTTGGGAAGAACTTGATATGTAGACAAAAATGCCAAATCCAGTCTAAACATCTGGCTGACTGTGTGATGTGCAATAATAATGACTGTGCAATAATAATAATAATAATAAAAAGTTGGAAGGGACATTGGAGGTCATCTTGTCCAACCCCCTGCTCAGGCAGGAAACCCTATACCATTTCAGACAAATAGCTGTCCAGTCTCGTCTTAAAAACTTCCAGTGTTGGAGCATTCACAGCTTCTGAAGGCAGGTTGTTCCACTGATTAATTGTCCTAACTGTCAGGAAATTTCTCCTTAGTTCTAGGTTGCTTCTCTCCTTGATTAGTTTCCATCCGTTGCTTCTTGTCCTGTCTTCAGGCGCTTTGGAAAATAGCTTGACTCCCTCTTCTTTGTGGCAACCCTTGAGATATTGGAACACTGCTATCGTGTCCCCTCTCATCTTTCTCTTTATTAAACTAGACATATCCAATTCCAGCAACTGTTCCTTATATGTTTTAGTCTCCAGTCTTCGGATCATCTTTGTTGCTTTTCTCTGTGCACTTTCTAGAGTCTCAACATCTTTTTTACATCGTGGTAATCAAAACTGTTTAGTGGATAAGTATTCAGAGTCTTCCCTAGATATAAGACTCCGCCTTGTTAGGTAGATGTGTGGTATATAATTTAATGAATAAATAAAATGCACAACTTGGTGAGAAATAAGGAGATTTTATTAACTTCATATAGATCTAGAGCCAACTCTTGAGACTCAGCAAGTATTTTGGCACTGTTTTAAGATTTTACTCAAAAGTGGAAATCAGCAATAGGAAGTAAATGTGTCACAATCTGCCAGGATTGCTATAAGTCAAGTCACTCAGACACAAACTTCTGGAAACCACTAAACAGGAAGGCCTACTGATAACCACAAATGCTCAACTTACTCTAGTTGAATATTCTTCACACAGAATTTACAAATCCATGTCATATTTTGGCAGGCCCCCAAAAGCAACTGATGGCTGATATTATCATATGCTAACAGGATGGCCATGAATTTATCAGTGGACTCACTGAGCACGATGTAAAACAAAAGCCAACTGCTCTGTGAGTAAAAGAAAAGGCTGACCTTGTTAGATTTCAAATCAAACAAGAATTCACAACAAACGTGTTGTTTTTAAAGAACTTTATACTAGTATAAAGTTATCAAACTTAGTAGGAAGAAATAAAACTTCATCTTCTATTAGAACACATATCTGGGCAAGATAGTAGAACAACAACAGCAAGTCAAAAAAAGGCAGCTTCAAATACTTCACTTACTTACCTACTTAAATCTTTTGGGGCTCCTAATGTGTGAATTTATTTTTGATTGTTAACATGTGGTAGTACACCTTATTTGTCTTAAAATGTGTACCTTAAACCCTATCCTTCACCTAGCCTACAAAGTATACAAAATAAAATACACCCATCACTACACAGAGATGATAAAATCCCAGTAAGCATTAACCTATGAACGTGAGGTCAGAGTGTGCTTCTCTTTCGATATGCCTACGAAAGAAAGTGGACAGCTGAGAAGCAGCTGTTAGCAGGGCAATAAAAATTACTGTTGTATCTTATGATCTATGATGAATGCTTCTTAATATGATATTTTGATTAATGTTGATTGCTTTAATAAATTTTTTTTAAAAAAAAGCTTCCTTCAGCTGTTCCTTCAATGATGATAACAATGGAGGATTACAGTCCATTTTAAATCAACTTGGCTTACGAGAGCTAATAGCAACCTTCAGTCTTTAGGTCTCTCTTTGGAGAGCCTTTGTCTATTAGGGTTTAAAGATGTCAGGAATCACTCTGTATCTGGGATACTGGTATTTCCAAACCAATCTAAATCTGTTATCGAATGACATGGATTTTATTGCACTGGGTCTTCACTCTTATCAGGTTGGATGCCTTATCCTTCACAGTCCCCTGGGGGCATTACAAAAACACCCCTTAACATTAATGCCAATATGGGGGTGGCTGTAGTAAAATCCCTGAATCATATGCTCCTCTGTTGCTTTCTCACAGGAAATCTCAAATGACATTCATTTATCCCATTCTAAGAAATACCCTGGCAGAAAATATGATGTTCATTTGATCACTTCTTAGGATTCTGATGTATTTTTTCAGGTTGCCCGATTCTGCATCTATGTTTGTTCTATTTGGCCCATTTATAACAGAAGATAGTTAATTTTGGTAGTCATCACTATTGTTTATATTATTTACTGTTAATTTTATGCCTATTTTATTCATCTTTATTTTAGGGGAGAGAGAGAGAGAGAGAGAAAGTGTGCTTGTGTGTGGGGGGGTGTCTTGTGGTTAAGCACCAGTCTAAAAACCGGGAGACTGCGAGTTCTAGTCCTGCCTTAGACTTTGGGCCAGCTGGATGACTTTGGGCCAGTCATTCTCTCTCAGCGCAACCCATTTCAAAGGGTCGTTGTTGTGGGGAAACAATGGAGGAGAAAGGTGTGTTGGACATGTTCACTCCCTTGAGTTGTTTCTACAAATAATAATGGGGGATATTATTTGTGTATCTTATGTGCAGTACATTTTTGTGTATGTTTTCTGTTTTAAAGGCCATAATTAAGGATTGGTGATGAATGGTTAGTTTCCCTTAAAATAATACTTTTATAGGAATGCAATTTTTCCCCATACACTAAGATAGTTGGAAAAAGAAATGCTAAATCTGATTATGAGGGTACTCAATAGAGACTATCATGTATTGTTTACAACCCTTTTTTAATTAATAAGCCCAACTCAAGCATTCCATAGCTATAATACAACAGAAAAACAGCATTTTTTTTCACTGTGATGATAGCATACACAATAGCCAGATTTTTCAGGTTGTGAAGTTAATTACACATTCTTTCAAGACTGTTTTGGCATTTCAACAGAAAGAGACTTCAACCCATTGTTGGAAATGTCTGAGATTAAGCACAAAAATGAGTAAATATTTAGAGTTATTGTTTTAATCTCATAGCTAACAGAAACTAGAGCTCTCTGACTGAAGAATGTGAATGGAAAAAAATTTGCATCTGTTTCTGCTGTTCAAAGCTTCACTTGCGATTACTAAGTTTGACTTTTCAGCAACCAGTTTTTCAGGTAAATCAAAAGTAGCATGGCTATTTCCACACTTAAAGAGAATATCATATGTCACTAATTTTTTCCCACATGTCACATACATGTGGGTATGGGACTTGTGACACATAAAACTGCATTTAGTTGCCATCTAAGCTCCATTGATTACATTATGTAGAGGGGGATTGTTCTATTCACGGGTTGTACTGATGATGGCTGCCTTACCTATATAATTCATAAGGCCTCATTTCATACAGACTTAGGGGAGGAAATTAACTTATGGCTCAAGAACCTTTTTGGCCTCCAAACATGAAACCAGGAGATTAAATGGGTCTATTCTCATAGCAATCCCTGACACCTACTTTTAGAAACATGTATTCCCTGTTGGCACATATAAAAGACAAAGCAAAAATACCAAGTGAATTGCTAGAAGACAGTGTGACCCAAATCCCAATCAAGCCAAAGACAGGCTAATCTACTGGGCAACAATGAAAAAAACCAACAATCTATGTCTGGCCATGGGCTAGCAAAACAATCATGCATTCTCATGTTATCACCATTAAATAACATTTGCAGGATATATTGTGTTATATGAAACTGCTATCCTGCCATCACTAGACTTTCTCTTACTATGCACAAATGTCCATCCAGTGACCAGTGTTTATCATGAGAAAAATAACTGACAGTTCAAAATTTAATGTAAAAATGTATAAAGAAAAAAAAAGTCTACAGACCCTTTTCCATTTTTTTCTGAGCTGAAAACCAGAACATTACAAACATTCTAGGTTTTGGCTCAGCCAGACTACAACTGACTTGAACAAAACACATTTTCTACTTTGTGCACAACCTCAAGATGGTGCATTTGGAATTTATAGATGTTGTATAATAATAGACCATTGATATACATCTTTAATTCAGGTTTGTAAAGATCTTACATTAGCTGGCAGAAATTAAAAAAAATATTGATACATTTTCTATTAAGAAGGACACTGACAATGGGAAATGGTTTTCTTGTTTGACAACATGAGTCCTTCAAAGCTGACATGAATAGGAAACAGACTCCACAAAATAAATGGAAGCTTTATTGAGATAGGCCAGGAGTGTCCACTTTAAGATCTATAAACTTCATCTCCCAGAATTCAGGTAATTGTGGGAGTTGAAGTCTACAGGTCTTAAAGTTACCAAGATTGGACACCACTGAGATAAGGTCTATTAATAAAATTTTGCAAGTTTGTGTTTTTCCTCCCATTCTTCTTACAACCCAATAATATCAGGGAGGAGCCAACCTGAGCATCTTCCTAAAACCTTCTTCTTCCCCAGGGTTTAAGGAATGCTTCTGCCCTTTCTGTTTTGTAACAGCCTCAAAGCCACTGCCATAACTCTCTGCAGACAATAGTTTGGGTCCTGCACATCACATGAGCTGGGCTCTTTCCACAAGTGGAAAGAATGAATCGAACTAACCAAAAAACAGGAATTGTTTGTATTTGTTTTCTGATTTTTGCACCAAAAGATACCATGGGCTTATAACCCAGATCAATCTTTGCTTTATGTTCTATTTTGTAAAGAAAACAATGAATTTAGAGACCTGACTTGGATAACATGCTGAGAAAGATCTTGGAAAGGCTTCCAAGTCTGACCCCAGATGTAACGTGTTTTAAAGAAATAAAGGAAACACCCTAAAAATTAAATGCAATACAGAGGAAGAATTATAATAGGCAAGATGCACCATAAGGTTGTAAAGTATGTTGTAAAGTATGTGTAAGGATTTGATCCTTCTCCAACAACCCTCTTGATCTCACAACACTGTCCTAGTTCCATAGGAAAGTAAGAGGTCTTTTGTTTCACTCTGTTTTCTATAGTGAAAAATAATTTAGTTTTCAAGACTCTAGTTGGTTTTTTACAAAATTAATTTATCTTCATCTTGGGAAAGGATTTTAAAATTAAAATGAAGAACAGCAGTACAAAATGTGTTCTTGTCATTCATGAGATCTAATAAGATCACAGGAACCTAAAGTTAAAATATTATCAGTCAAGTTTTTACCTATATTGCACTCTGTAAATAAGCATAATACTGTTTATCTACAATATTACGACTTCAGATGGCCAAAAATAACACTGCATAGTGCAATCTTCAATATCATAAGGATTTGAATGAGGATTATAGCTGCAGTATAATATTAGGGTTGAAATATTAAAATAAATATTGTAGTACCATACTGGATTAAAAGAAAATAGCCTGCAAGATATTTTAGTTGTAAGTCTGGCAATATACAGACAAATAATGATAATGATAATGTATCAGTATTATTACAGCGGCTTAACAAGTATAGAATCTCTCGTTCTATTTGTAACAACTCAATAATATTGGCAAGGCAAAATGTATAATGAATTAAAATGTAGTTGTGTAAGAAACAGAAAACTCACTGAAGTATAAAATCAAATTATAAAATACTCAAGAAATGCAACAAGGTATAAAATGAATTCATTCACTAATAATATTGTTGCAATGAGTACAGAAAAATACAGTCTAAAATCAAAAGCAAAAAGTATAGGTTTAATTACATATATTATTCCTTTTGGAAAAAAATATCTCACATGAAATTAATACTTGCTACAAGTCTGGTTAGTTCTAAATGTCAGAACTATTAACCTTTTTTTTGTGACCACGTATTCAGCAAGTCAATCTATTTAGTGGTGTGTAATAAAAGTCTCTGCTAAATTTCTGTCTGCTATGCAATTGCACAAACCATAAGACATGACACACTGTAACCACAAACTGCATGTTATTTCCTCAATGTCTTGCCTCTAGCTTAATCCCATTATATTTACAGGAATTCTTTAAAAAAGGGAAAAATGACTGATTTGTGGATTGCAGACTTTAACTGCTGAAGAAAACCTCAGTATACTGTGAGGGCAGGTCATAGGAAAACTCGAAAGAAGTCTTTCAAATTATTCCAAATCAAGTCATCTTAAAGAAGTAAAACATCCTGTTAAAGATTTACTGATAGTATTATAAACAGGCTCACAGCAAGTTCTGACCAAGCGCTTGGCATTTTCTACCTGCCAGAACTATAAAGATGTTTTACACAGCAAATAACTCCCTACCCAAATAACGTCTTTGCATAATTATTTAACAGGGAGGGTGCTTTCCAAAGGAAGAAACTGTTGAATCTAGAGCAGGGGTTTCCAACCTTGGCTACTTTAAGACTTGTGGACTTCAATTCCCAGAATTCCCCAGCCACCCTCCTGAGAGTTAAAATCCACAAGTCTTAAAAGTTGTCAAGGTTGAACACACTTGCTGAAGAGTCTAAAAATGCTAAAGTGGTAACTCATCTAGGATAGGGGAGTTCTATACAAGGCCAGAATAAATTCCTTGAATGTGACCGTCCCTACACACCCTTCAACCGGCGCGTGGCTCTCTCATCAGATCCGCAGCTCATCCTCACACCTTACTTAACTGCTCAAGCCGCGGTTCTCCGTTCCTCCTCCCACTCCACCCAATCAGCCTTCCAGGCGCGCCAGCAAAAGCTGCCCAACTCGCGCAGCCGGTGAGGGGCAAGGAGTAAATAAAGCCCCTTCCAAACGCCCAGGAGACGAAGCCTACCTGTTGATTTTCAGGGCAAACGCCCTCCGGTCGCAACTGGGCAGAGTAGCCATGGAGGCGACTGCTCACTTAAAAGGCAGCCGGGCTGTCAATTCGGCGCGGAAAACTTCCGCATCTCACACTTTCCTCGTCGAAAGCAGCCAATGGGGTGAGCGCAGCTTCTGCAAGGAACTCAGGATGGGCGCACAGCTCCAATCCAGAGGTTGTCAACCTTGGCAACTTTAAGACTTGTGGACTTCAACTCCCAGAATTCCTCAGCCAGCAAAGCTGGCTGAGGAATTCTGGGAATTGAAGTCCACAAGTCTTAAAGTTGCCAAGGTTGACAACCCCTGCTCCAATCAGTCTTGAAAGGCGCGAAGGGGTCCCGGGGCGTTAGCGCGCTATACCACTTTGGCTTCTCTTTTTAAAAGGAGCCCCGCAAGCGACGCTTTCTTTGAACTGAAAGGCTTCCCGGCTTGGGGGGGGGAGTTCTGGTATTTCTTTTTAGGCTAGAAGCGCCGGGAACAGCAGCACCCTCGAAGCCAACCCCAAATTTTGCTTCGACGCCTAACAGCCCGAGTTGGAACTTGCAAGAGGAAGAAGCCCCAGGAGCAAGAAGTTCGAGGCGTCTGAGAATTGCACTTCAGTAAATATTTAAATCTCGTCTCGCATAGGCGAAAGCAGTTTTAAAGCTGTCACGAGTACTGCTGGCTGCTACGGGAACGTAGAGCCCATTTGGAACAGACCCGGCGGAGGAAGAGGGTTTTAAACAACCCGCGCTGAGACCAAGCTTGCTTCCTAATTTATTTTTAATCTCCCTTCTGGCCCTGCAAACGTCCAACAAAACGCCACCCCCGCTGAGTGTCCACCATTGTTTGTTTTGCAAAGTCAGGGAGCTGTTCGCAGTCGAAGTTGCCCTGCTACGATTTGCAACTATTGGCTGGCTTGTGGACCTGTGTCAGTCAGTTCTTTGCGGGTAAAAAGGGAAGTGCGGCAGCCATTCTTGCGGGAAAGTCCCATTTATGGACGTCAAGGGACTCGGCCGCCGATCGAGAAGATTTCGGGGTTATTTGTCGGAGTACAAGATTTGGATTTCAGTCGAAGCAAAAGAGGTGGTTTCTTAAGTTTAGTGACTCCTGGAGGTGAGACTTAAGAAAAGCTGTGGGGTCCTTGGTGCTGTCTGAGCTTGGTTGTTTTCTTGCAGCGGTTTCATTACCCAACTAAGTAACATCATCAGTGTTAGAAGGGAGTGGGGTTTGGTCTCTGTTTAGAAACCCCACTCCCTTGTAGTTCTGATGATGTTATCTAGTTGGGTAATGAAACGTCTGCAAGAAAACAAGCTCAGACAGCACCAAGGACCCAGAGTTCAATCCTGAGCTACAGATATTCTCTTCTGTTGAGAAGGGCTGTTAGGAAGCAGCTACACCAAACATTGAACCCGGAGTCAACACCCCAAGTGGCTTGAACTTGGCACCTAAGCCTAGAATGGAGCACTGAGACAGTCAAATGCAAGCAAATTACTTATAGATTATAAGAGCAAATCTGGACATGTTGTAAGTACACTGTGCCCTTTGTCTGCCATGGAATTTGGGGAAAGAACTGGGAAACGAAAAGGGGCACTTAAAATGACATTGAATTAGGTCCATTTTACTGCAATAAAAATTTCAAAAATCCAGAATATCTAATAGGTACTTTTCTTTTGCATGCTTGGAGCAAAAACAGCAGATTCTCTGGACCTCCCCTTTTCTCCCAATACTAATATTATCCATGTGTCACTGCCCTCTCTTGTTGTAGTGACGCAGCATACCATCACCTTTCATAACTGCTTTGAGTAAAGCCCAATGCCCAGTGAATAAAGGTAAACAACCTTGCTTTGGATTATAATGCAACACGAAATTATTAAACTGATGTGCCATTTATGGTAGTGGATTTATAAATATTTGCAGGAGTTATATAATCAGTTATCAGTCAAGATTATCTAATGCTTTCAAGATTATAATAGTGTCAACTAAACGGGGATATTTCTTTGGTGGGCAGAAGTAGATCAAGATCTAGGATACCTGCACAATATATGTATGTATATATATTCATACACACACACACACACTGTCCCAAGTCCACATAAGTAGAGAAGATCCCAACACTGGGGTTTTTTTTAAATCACATCTTTTGTTCTGAGTCTCAAGGGGTCTACTTACTGTTTCCCATAATAAACCAAAATATACACATATGTAGATGTGCAGCATTCACTTGTTGCAAAACAACAATCACTCTTCATGTCACTTTACAGCACCTAGCAGTGCACAGAATTACACTGTGTCTTTGTTCCTATGGCCAGGAACAGAGTGTTCTTCCCTCTGTAGCCCCAGAAAGAGTTCAAGATGAATTTTTTTTCTCTGGCAGGCAGTGGGGTTAGAAGTAAGCTCCCTTCAACTTGCTTGTCAAATGTTTCTTGACAAGGAGTACTCTGCATATATGTTTCCTCTGAACATGACTCGCTTAATAGGAAAGCACCTCTTATGTTTATTATGAACCTTATCATTGTATACACCCCAATCTTTCCACCATTTAGTGCTCTATGGAACAAGTGAGTATAGCGCACCTGAATCTGGAAGAAATAGACTGAAGACTGGTGGGACCTACAATGTGTTGTCTTGTGGGCTGCAGGTGTCTAGGATTCTACCTCCTATCCATTCTCCCCCTCCACTCCCAGGGCAAGAAAGCACTGATAGCTGCTGGGAAAGCTCATTAACCAGACTTCTGCTCAGATGTTCTTCCCAATATTAATATATTACTTGAAAGTCCCCTGAAACCTATTGATTCTGCCCTCTTGAGTGGAGCTGCTGCTTGGAGTTCATAAGCAATGGTAACTGCAGAAAAAAAAATCTCAAAATTATTCTGGGCTCTACATAGTTTTTTTTTTCTGTTTTCCAGAATCAGAGCAACCAATTTCAAAGTAATCCCACTTCAAACTGAACTTCTCAAAAAACAAATGACTTAAGGACCCTGCTATGCTTTTTTCTTCTAGCTGGTTCAAAAATAGGTCAGCTCAATAAGAGTATTTATCCATTTATGAAACCGAAGAACTTTTAAGTGTTTTACATTTCTTCAGTATGCTGGAGAGTGAGGGAGGGGCTAAACTCAGTTGCTGGTTTCCTTCCTTTTTTGTAATATATGCATGGCCTAATGAAATGAGGAACATACAAGTAAAAAGTTCCACAAATTCCAAGACAATTTTAAAAAGTTTCTGCTGTTAGAAAATAAAATTTGATCATGTTGGTAACATTGAAAGTGCAATCCCATAAATCTGTCATTTCAAATTTCAGCTTGATACATTTTGTGGCTTCTAACCACACATTTTAAACAGCAGCAATGCTTTTCTGTGAAAATATGTATGTCATTGTCACGAGTTATTAATATGGCTTCTCATATGGAACAGGAATGGAGCACAGCTCATATGAACACCTGAAAAGCAACTCTGAAGTAAACTGGAAAAATGTAATTCTACACAATCTTTGTTCTTGCTACACATCAGCAAATAAATTGCTTTTTCCATCTGTGTATCTATGAGTGCTTTTACAATATGACAGAACCATGTGGAAAAGGGGAATTCACCTTAGTATCCTTCTTGAAATCATAATGTTAAGAGCAGTCTTCACCTTTGTGATTGAATTATTTTCCTATTTTTTGTAAAGAAATCATTTTTTCTGTACTTTCAAACAAAAAAAATGTAATGATGGCATATATCACGCCCAGTAAATCTGAACAAACATGGCAGTTCTACAGCAAACAATTTCAGCACAAGCAAGCAATGTCCCAAATTGCTTGATTGTGCTGAAATTAATTTAACGATTGCACCTTGGGAAACTGATTTATAGCCAGGTCTGCAAAGTAGAGATGAAACAAATGATCTTTCATTTTGAAACAAAACTGTATTTTTACTGAACCTGATGCAACTTTAAGCCACAGTATGGGCTACGGTTCAATGATACCTTAATGCTTGGAATCTAGAAAGGCTGGTCTTCCTGTCAGGACATAACTTTTCCCTGTTTTAATAGATGAGCACTGTTAAGGTAAACGTGTTATTGATCCATTTATTATAATCCGTCCTGTTGCGTTTGTCGCAGAATGCAAAGAGAAATACCGATTATTTCCTGGCTGAGTAGACATACCAAAAGCTTCGCTTTATGTATCATAGAGGAAGCTTTTGAGCAGCTCGGGCGGTCTTCAAATTCACTTTTCCCTCTCTACTCCGTTTCTTTGCCTTACTTACACCGATGCACAGCTGTTAATCTGGTTGAATGCAGGAAGGACGAAGAAACCCCGCCCAGGATAACAGGTTGCATCTATCAGCGCATGCAACAAAAGAGCGCATGCGTACTTAGGATAGGAACTTGTCAGAAGAGAGGAGGAGTTCCAACAGCGGGAACCAAAGGACCGGCGGTAAGCGGAAGTGGGAGGGGGAGAAAGAAATGTGCGGGTTGGGGGAGTTTAGAAATACAGTGTTTGGCTTGTTAAGTTAACCGCAACATGAGCCTTATCGAGTGTGTATCTGGACTGGCAGAGCAGCTTGATGGAGTTGAATAGGTTTTCTCGGTTCGCGCGGTACTTTATTGTAATATTTCTTCAATTTCGCGCGAAACAGTCCCATTTCATTCTGTCAGAAAGGCTCTAGTCCGGGGACGTTCCAATCTTGGCCACTTTGAGACTTGTGGACTTCAACTCCCATAATTCCTCAGCAAGCGTGGCTGGCCGGGGAGTTGTGGGAGTTGAAGTCCACAGGTCTAAAAATGGCCAAGTTTGGATGCCCCTTCTCTAGCTCTAGAGAAAACTGGCTGAAGGTGTCTCCTGTTTTCTACAGCTGTTGACATTCTTTCTGAAAACACATAAAATAATCTGATCTGTTGTCTTTCTTACCCTTTTTCTTTGAAAAGAGACCTTCCTGAGGTCAAGCCTCCTAGCTATTCATGCTGAATCACATTTGATCTTCAGGCTTCCTTAAATGATTGCGGTTACTTAAAAGTAGTGTTTAACATGCATTTCTCATTCTCCATGATGAAAGAGGGAGAAGCCAAAGGATGCTCCTGTTTGGAAGTTCATAGAAAGAAAAACCAGTATACCGAATACTATAGCTATTTGTGTTATTCTCTCCACCTGCATCTCTCTGGGTTTCTATGTTCAATATTTTAGTGAAATCTATATCTGAGACCTTTTTATATAATATTTCATAAATGTTATCTTTAGTTTGACAGGTGAGAGATGGAAAGTTCATTTATGGATGATGAAGAGGATTGCCCTGAATTGATTCCCATAAGGGAGCCAGCAATAAAGGATAATGTAGAAGACATTCAATCTAGCAACAATTTTAAGATTCCTGTTACTATAATCTCAGGATATTTAGGTAATAAATGGTAGATTCACTCTGATTTGTCACAGTTCTTGGTTTTTAATGAAGAATTACTTTACTTGAACTTTTTGTTGTCATAATAATAAATGGATAGCAATTTTAGGAAGGCATCTTGTGGCCATGCAGAAAATTTTGCATTTCTACATGTGCCTTCTACTCCTAGGTGGCAGAATATATAAATCAGAATTTACAGAATAATTTGGGGGTTAAATGAGCTCCATTAGAAATATTCCTTTCTGTGAGCTTATTTCTTGATGAGATGTGATGACAGGACAAGCATACTCCAACTGTCAACGCATTATGTCTTCCTGGACATAAAGAATAAGTAGGAGCCTTATACAGATGCTCAGGTCCTGAGAAAGGAAGCAACCCTAATTTTGCCAACCCCAATGTTATCACTCTTCTTATTTGCATAGTAGGCTTCACATTTTGTGTGTGTGTGTGTGTGTGTGTTTTCTGAAGTTTTTGCGGGCGTTTGTATGTAGGTTTTTGGTTATTCGGGTTTTCTCCCGCGTAAAATTGGAAGTGTCTTGGCGATGTTTCGACGAAGTCCCATTCGTCATCTTCAGGCTGGTGTTTTCGGCTTCATGCTTCTAGGAGCAATGTGTAGAATTGCTCCTAGAAGCACGAAGCAATTGCTCCTAGAAGCACGAAGCCGAAAACACCAGCCCGAAGATGACAAATGGGACTTCGTCGAAACATTGCCAAGACACTTCCAATTTTACGCGGGAGAAAACCCGAATAACCAAAGATCTATATATATGTATGTATGTATATATGTATTTGAAATATTCAGGTAAGAAGACTTAAAAGATTGCTCCTGTGTTCTAGAACATTACAATGTAGTTGATATTCTTTAACCGTGGCATCTTGAAGATGTGGATGTCAGCTCCCAGAATTCTGCAGTCAGCATGTATGGAAACTGAAATCCATATATCTTCAGTTGCTAAAGTTTGAGAAACCCTGATTTGAGACTGATAGAGCACATTCCTTGAGAACCTTTTGGGAGCTGCTTAGTGGATAGTTATGACTGGCTACAGATGGCCACAACAGCAAACCTCTTCTACTTTTCCTTCAGCATGGTTATAGTGATTATAGTAGTTCCTGGGAGGGGCCTGCTGGTCTGATTTGACCAAGTTTAGATTCAACAGCTCAAGTCCAAAATCCTTAAGTTAGTTGCATTTACATTATACTAATTGATTATGGCTAATTCAAGACAAAATTATTTTTATGGTTTAATACAAAGGTTTTCAAGGTGGGGTGTGCAACTCTCCAGGAGATTACACAAATTTGAGTGAAGCAGTTTGCATGTTTTGCCGGGCTTGTTCATGCAAAGCAAAGAATACTAATATGATTTGCCCTTACCTTGCCTGGGCAAGCCAGCAACAAATTAATTTTTTTTATAGTTTTGGTAATAAACTGCAAATATAAGTGAGAAGTGAGTGGCTGTCCCAAAAATAGAAATGGAATTCCTCAGAATTATGCAGAATTAAGTAAGTCATTCTCGTTAAAACATAGTTTTAAAATAGATGTTTAATGATTTCCAAAGAAAAGGTTTTTAATTTGTTTCATAATTAGGTGATTGTGGCACTTCAGATTTTGACAATCCAGGCTAGTGGTTTGTGTAAACTCATGCACTATTAGTATTAGCTGGGAGTTTCTCAACAGACCTATTTCTGCACCCAGTTTCTTTTTTCCCCTCTCTACTACAATCTGATGCTTCCAAGTAATAGTTAAAAGAACATAGAATTTGTTGATAATGGCACCAGCTCAGACCATAAGCATCTAAGGAAAATATATAAATCTAAAATTGCATTTTGAAATTGTGTTAAATAGAAGTTTAAGAATGTACAAAGCATGTTAAAATTCATTTCAATATTGTAATGTTTCTGAGGGTTTCTGGTGTTTTATTTTCATCTTTTGTAGTTTAAAAGGAAGAAAATCTTACAAAAAGTTAAAACTGTTACAATACAGTTGCATTTACTTTGTAGTGTCCATGGACATTTCTATTTTTATTATTATGGTCTCTGAATACATGATCAAATTCTGCTTTTTCAACTATAGGAGATTGCTGACTTTAAAAGATAGAGGGATTAGAAAACTTTTTAAAAAATTATCAGAATGACATCTCAAAATATCTCCTTAGTATTAAGAATGGGACATTAGTGTTCCTTTTTAGTCTAATGAAATTTGTTCTACTTTCTTTAGGTGCTGGAAAAACTACTCTTCTTAATTATATTTTGACTGAACAACATAGCAAGAGAATAGCAGTTATTTTAAATGAATTTGGTGAAGGTATGTGAAAATGCAAGTGTGAGTGGAAAACAAAGTTTCATGTTGAAGCCTAACTGTTTACTTTCAAAAATGTAAAATATTTTCTTCAATTTATGTTCATATATTTTAAGAGTTGTGATGCAAAATTTGCTTTCCAAGTAATATTATGCACTCTTGCTGTAATCTAAAGACCGTGCTTTAAAGTTTGTGCTTTTGAATAAGGACATTAGGACACATGGAAGTATAGCAACTGAGAAAGTTATTTCCATTTACTAAAGATTGATGCTGCAGGAAAATTAGGGCATGGCCTAGTTTTCTGGCTCCTTTAGCATTCCTTTCTCAACAAACCTAACAAAACCGAGTCTTTTGTGTAATGGAAGTCAAGATACTTTCCCCATCCAAAACCTGAAATGGATTATTCTTTCACTCTTTTATTTTCTTTCAATAAAAGTACTATTTTTATTATAGCTTTTCTCGTTTTCTCAGGCAGTGCGTTGGAAAAATCCTTGGCTATAAGTCAAGGTGGAGAACTCTATGAAGAATGGCTGGAGCTCAGAAATGGCTGCCTTTGCTGCTCAGTAAAGTAAGGATTTTTTATTTGGTAAAATTGCCAATTCTAACGTTGAGGATTTCAAACTATAGTCTGCGTTTCTCGTGATGAAAAGGCCAATTATGCTAGGGAAGATCTAGTATTGTAATACAGATAGTTCTTGGTTTACAACCACAATTGGGGCAGAATTTCCATTGCTAAGCAATGAAGTTGTTAAGTGAGTTGCACCCAGTTTTATGATCTGTTTGTCCAAATCCATGCAGTTGTTAAGTGAATCATGGAGTTGTTAAGCGAATCCAACTTCTCTCATTGACTTGACTTGTCAAAAGCCAGATAGGAAGATCGCAAATGGCTATCACATGACCTTGGGCTGCTGTAACTGCCTGATCTATATGTTTTAGTAAATTTAACAAATCATAATAAAATTAAGTTCTTAAAATTAAGGTTAAAGTGTCATCTGTATTGCAAATTGCATCTATTTTAAGAGAAAGAATATTGATAAATTGCTTCCTTTTTAACAGTTTCATCTAAAGTAATGAATAATTTAGAGAAGATATAAGAGAACGGACAGCATGCAGAAACTTAGATATATAGAAACAGACTTTTAAAATTAACATGGGTCTATACATTAATTGTAATTATTTACAAATTAATTATAAGGAGGTTTGCAATTAGTTTGTAAACTTATTTAATAAATACATTTTCTATATTTCTGATAGATTTGTGATTGAGAGATAATATTTTACACGCAACATATAGAATTTGACATAAATGTAATAGAAAAAAATAATGTTCTTTGTTTGATTTTCTCATTAGAGACAATGGTTTGAAAGCAATTGAAAATTTGATGCAGAAGAAAGGGAAGTTTGATTACATTTTGCTAGAGACAACAGGATTGGCAGATCCAGGTATACAGGGAAATGGGAATGATTGTAAAACTCTTTTTTTTCTGGAAAATCTATTACGTGTGATAAAATTAAAGATATGTGGTTAGAAGTTTCAGTGCGCTTCTGCTTTATAATATGTACTATTAATCTAGCTAGGATAAAGGTCATAATTAGAATAGCCACAGAACAAAGATAGGCAAAGTCAGTTAATCTGAATTGCTTCTCTCACAACAGAATCTAACTAGTAGGGCAGGCCACAGAAGGACTATATTTATTTATTAGATTTTTATCCTGCCTTTATTACTTTATAAGTAACTCAAAGAGATGGACATATATAATACTCCTTCCTCCTCCTATTTCGCACAACAACAACCCTGTGAGATGGGTTGGGCTGGATGAGAGTGACTGGCCCAAAGTCACCCAGCCGGCTTTCAGGTCTAAGGCGGGACTAGAATACACTGTCTCCTGGTTGGTAGCCCAGCACCTTCACCACTACACCAAACTGGCACTCTTCTATACCAAACCACCTACCTTCACCCACATAATACTACTGATAAGCAGCACTATCTGTCCAGCTAATCTTGAAAATGCTGACAGTATATGATAAATGGTACATGAATGTGCTTCCTATCCCGAAAGGCTGATGGAGTGCTTGCTTGTGCTATATATGGAAGGGCTCTTTAAGAGTTTCATTACAGCTCCACATCCTTATCATGGCTAGTCCCAGTTACCAATAGTTGGTAAGTGAGGACTACTTGCACTATCCCAATTGCAAGACCCTGGATAGTGCACAGCAAAGAAAACCCAGAGATTATGATCTTCCAACTTCAATATGAACATGATCAGATGCTAACCTAGGAATTGCTCACAATCATTTGAAGGGTTGAAGTCATTCCCTAGATGCTTGAGAAGCAGGAAAACTTTTCCAGCTTGAGAAGCAGGCCTTCATCCCTCAGAGGGACAACTGCATCCAGTAAACCAGCATCCAGTAAACCAAGAGCAGTAAAGCAGCAGCAACAACTTACAACTTGCAGCAAAGAATACAGAACTTTTCCAGCTTGAGAAGCAGGCCTTCATCCCTCGGAGGGACAACTGCATCCAGTAAACCAAGAGCAGTAAAGCAGCAGCAACAACTTACAACTTGCAGCCAAAGAGCAGCAGAGCAACTTACAGCTGAAAGGCAGCAGCAGCAGCCGGACCGGTGAACCAGCATCCAGTAAACCAGCATCCAGTAAACCAACAGCCAGCAACCAGCAGCCTGCAACCTGCAACCAGCAACCTGCAACCTGCAACCGGCAGTCTGCAGCTAGCAACTGGCGACCAGCGGCCAGTGACTGGCGACTGGCGACTGGTGACCAGCAAGTCCAGGGGGGCTTGGAGCCTGCTCACCTGTTGGAGGTGTCCATCTTGTCCTTCGCTGGCTCGCCCTGCTTCTGCCATTGCTGTCTGGTTTTATGTGGCTTTTGGGGGATTTTCAAACAGGAGAGCTTTTTGGTTTCCCTGCTTTTTGCCACCAATTGTTTCTCGGCCTCTACTTTGCCGAGTTCTGGTCCCGATGCTGGCTTGTCCTTCATTTTCATTGTACTGGCTTGCCGCCTCCCCTTTCAAGGCAGGCTGCCAGAGATCTTGGAATAGGCTAGCTTCGGCTTTGACGGCGCTTTTCTCCTCCTTCTCCCGGCGACTAGAACGGAGGGAAATTTGGAGGAGACTTTTGCTGGCCTTGACCCTGGACTATTGGAAAGGACTGCAATTGTGGAAGTGGTTATCGTGGCTAGTGGGCCTGCTCTGTCGGCTGGGTGCTTCCTGCTAAATTTTTAAGACCTGTGGGTGAGGCCTTTGTTGCTGCCGCCATTATGTTGGATTTTTTTGAAGGCCTTATCTTTGGGACGTTGGGTTCCATAATTACTGTTAGTATAATTATTCCTCCTGTGGGTTCTGTTTTGGACTCTACTACAAGTTTTATCTTAGGAGGGACTAATACAGGCACAGCTATAGTTATTGCGGCAGGATTAACATCTGGCATGCCTGTTTTTATTTTTTTATTACTATGTTTTTAAATTGTTTTAATTACTATTTGTTTAAATTTTTAAATAATTCAAGTTGTTTAATACTGTTTTAACTTATTTTTGTTGGATGTTATGAATGATGTGGGGGGGGATTGACTGATTGTGGAGTGAATCGGGTTGAATGGATGGTTAGTTTATTGTTTTTAATGTGTTTAGTTTAAAGAGTGGGAGAGATAAATTAATGATATGGATGGAGTTGTGGTTGAGTGGAATGAATGTGATGAACTGGCTAGCCTGCCTGGCATGGCAGAGGCGGAGGGGAGGGGAGACGCTGGCTCTGGGGTGATAGAGGGCCAAAGTATACCGGTCTTGCTGGGGAGAGGCAGATATGGTGGGAGCCATAGGGTAGGCCATTCCCGGGGAACAAGAGCTCGCTGTCTAAAAGCGATCCCTTGCTCCGACCCTGTGAGTTCAACCCGAAGTACTGGTAATGGGCGAAATCCGGACCCTGGGCTCAGGCTGCTGCTGCTCAATGCCAGGTCGGTTGTAAATAAAGCTCCCCTCATCCATGATCTTCTCCTGGATGAGGAGGCCGACCTCGCATGTGTGACCGAGACCTGGCTGGGCCCGGAGGGAGGAGTTCCTCTCTCTGAGATGTGTCCAGCCAGGTTTCAGGTATGGCACCAGCCACGACCCCAGGGAAGGGGGGGAGGAGTGGCTATTATAGCCAAGAAGACTTTTAGCCTACGCAGGCTCGCTGTTTCTGAGATTGCGGGTTGTGAGTTGCTCCTTGTGAAGTTGGACCTAGGGGTTCAGGTGGGCTTGTTGCTCACGTACCTGCCTCCCAGCTGCGTGTCAACAGCCCTGCCTGCGCTACTTGAGGGGGTTGCTGGGCTGGCGGTTGAGTTCCCCAGGCTTATTGTCTTGGGGGACTTAAATCTTCCATCGCTCGGCGAATCCTCTGGGTTAGCGCAGGAGTTCATGGCCACCATGGCAACCATGAACCTGACTCAGGTAGTTCAGGGTCCGACTCACGAGAGGGGACACACTCCCGACATGGTATTCCTCTCAGAACAGTTGAGCAATGATCTGAATTTAAGGGGCTTAGATATTTTGCCTATGTCATGGTCAGACCATTTTCTGTTGCGGCTTGTTTTCAAGGCTCCAATCCTCCCCCGCAGGGAGGCGGAACCGATTAGGTGGTTCCGCCCCAGACGTCTGATGGATCCAGAGAGTTTTCAGAGGACGCTTGGGGAAATACCGGATTCTCTCATTCACAGTTCGGCAGAGTCCCTGGTTACGGCCTGGAATATGGCTGCGAAGGGGGCTCTTGACCGGATTGCGCCGCTGCGACCTCTCTGTGGTAGCAGACCCAGGAGATCTCCTTGGTTTACTGAGGAACTCAGGGGGATGAAGCGCCAGAAGAGACGCCTAGAGAAGCGATGGAGGAAAAGCAAATCCGTATCTGACCGAACACTTGTAAGATCTTATATCAAGACTTATCAGGTGGCGCTCAAGGCGGCAAGATGCGCGTATCATTCCGCCTTGATTGCATCTGCGGAATCCCGCCCAGCCGCCCTGTTCAGGGTAACTCGCTCCCTCCTTAATCAGGGGGGGGGTTGATGCACCCTTGCAGGGTAGTGCTGAGGACTTTAATAAGTTTTTCGCGGATAAAATCGCCCAGATTCGGATGGACCTTGACTCCAATTGGAATGCAGTATCGGCTGATAATGATTCAGTCGAGATGACAGGGACTCGTCTTGATCCTGTTGTGTGGGAGGAGTTTGACCCGGTGGCACCTGATGAAGTCGACAAGGCCATTGGAGCTGTGAGCTCCGCCACCTGTTTATTGGACCCGTGCCCCTCCTGGCTGGTTTCGGCCAGCAGGGAGGTGACGCGGGGCTGGGTTCAGGAGATTGTCAACGCTTCTTTGAGGGAGGGGTCCTTTCCGGCTCCCTGCAAGGAGGCAATTGTGCGCCCCCTCCTCAAGAAGCCTTCCCTGGACCCAGCTGTTTTAAACAACTACCGTCCTGTCTCCAATCTTCCCTTTATAGGGAAGGTTGTTGAGAAGGTGGTGTCACTCCAGCTCCAACGGTCCTTGGATGAGGCCGATTATCTGGGCCCTCAACAGTCAGGATTCAGGCTCGGCTACTCCACGGAAACTGCTTTGGTCGCGCTGACGGATGATCTCTGGCGGGCCCGGGATAGGGGATTATCCACTATCCTGGTGCTACTTGACCTCTCAGCGGCTTTCGATACCATTGACCATGGTATCCTTCTGCACCGACTGGAGGGGTTGGGGGTTGGAGGCACTGCTTTGCGGTGGTTCACCTCCTACCTCACTGGTCGGTCGCAGTCGGTGTTGGCAGGGGGTCAGAGGTCAACCCCTAGGTTCCTCCCTTGTGGGGTCCCTCAGGGATCGGTCCTCTCCCCTCTGCTGTTTAATATCTACATGAAACCACTGGGCGAGATCATCCGACAACACGGGGTGAGATATCATCAGTATGCTGATGATACCCAGCTTTACATCTCCACCCCGTGTCATTTCAGTGAAGCAGCGGAAGTGATGTGCCGATGTCTGGAGGCTGTTAGGGTTTGGATGGGTGCCAACAGGCTCAAACTCAACCCCGACAAGACGGAGTGGCTATGGGTTCTGCCTCCCAAGGATATTTCAATCTATCCGTCCATTAGCCTGGGGGGGGAGCTTTTGACCCCCTCGGAGAAGGTCCGCAACTTGGGCGTCCTCCTCGATCCACAGCTAAATTTGGAACATCATCTTTCGGCTGTGGCGAGGAGGACATTTGCCCAGGTTCGCCTGGTGCACCAGTTGCAGCCCTATTTGGACCGGGAGTCTCTTCTCACAGTCACTCATGCCCTTATCACCTCGAGGTTCGACTACTGCAATGCTCTCTACATGGGGCTACCTTTGAAAAATGTTCGGAGACTTCAGGTAATGCAGAATGCAGCCGCGCGAGCAGTGTTGGGCTTGCCTAGAAATGCCCACATTTCGGCATCACTCCGCGAGCTGCATTGGCTGCCAATTGGTCTCCGAACCCAATTCAAAGTGTTGGTTATGACCTATAAAGCCCTACATGGCATTGGACCAGGTTATTTACGGGACCGTCTGCTGCCCCATGAATCCCAGCGGCCGGTTAGGGCCCACAGAGTGGGCCTTCTCCAGGTCCCGTCAGCCAGACAGTGTCGCCTGGCAGGGCCTAGGGGAAGGGCCTTCTCTGTTGCGGCCCCGGCCCTCTGGAACCAACTTCCCCCGGAGATCCGTGTCGCCCCCACCCTCTTCGCCTTTCGTAGATTGCTTAAAACATACTTTTGCCGGCAGGCCTGGGGCAGCTAACACCTTGCCCCTAGCCAGTGTATGTTTCTGTGTATGTTTGTGGAGTGATTGGTTTCTTTTAGCTCAAGGGTTTTTTATAGATATGTGTTTATTGTAATTTCTATCATGCTGTGAGCCGCCCTGAGTTCTTTGGAATAGGGCGGCATAGAAATTAAATAAATAAATAATAATAATAATAATAAATAATAATAATGAATAACTCCTGATTAAAGTCCACTTTCCCTGCTTCATCTAGCAGGATCAAGTCTTACTCAAATTTCAACAGCCAAGTTTTTAGTCTATTGTAACTAAAATTTAAAAATACATTAGAGCCAGAATAGAGAATATTTAACCCTATAGATATTGATGATGCCAACTTCTGTTACATCTTGCCATTTCTATACAGCTAATGGGAATTTGAGACCAACAACATCAGGAGGGCTGCAAGGGGCGTCCTCTCAGTCTTCATCAGTTAGTTCTGTTAGAAAGTCAGTAGTAACGCGCACAAAATAGAGTTGCACAAATTCTGTTTACTTTTACTTCCTGGGAATTTTGGAACTGAATTTCAGGATTGTTTTAGGGACATTAACCAACTCACGCATCAAATTAACACTGGACCTCACCAGAACTCAATTTTATTAAAAAGTAAGTAATTTTCACTATTGATATCCATACATGATCACCTATAAAACAGAAGAGGCTATTGTTCAGAAAATGGTGGATTTCTTCAAAAGTGAGGCATTTTACAATACACACATGGCCTCAAATGTATTGTCTTAATGTTGGACATCTTAGGATTTATTTTGCTATGATTTGCTATCGTAATTCTTTTGTACCTTTCAGCAAATCTTTTAGCTTATAGGCAACCAGCCATTGTCCTGTAGACTTCAGTGTTCCCATTGTCTTTCTCCTGGCAGACTAGATACTTGCTAAATACTTGTCATGCTTTCACCTGGCTTGATTTTTCCCTGCAGCTTTACAACCTCACTATTTTCAAATCCTGGCTCAGGAATTCTGGGAGTTGAAGTCCATGAGTCATAAAAGAGCCAAGATTGCCTACCCCTGCTCTAGAGTGTCATGTTGTGTTTAAGATACCCAAACATAATCATTACTTTTAATGAATATAGATATTTGGGTAAACAGCGGATACCTGTTTTTATAAGAATTTGCATAAACCAAGTAGCCACATAAACCACTTTGTGATTCATCATCGTATTCCCCAAGTAAGTAAATTACTTCCACATGTAACCAGATATTAGCATAACATATGAATATAAAGGTGGTTGCACTGTGTAGCATTTTCTGCTCTTCTGATCCTGTTGTTGTCTACATTTGTCTACATTTACTAAAATACATAGAGGAGATTATGAGTTCCAGTCCTGCCTTAGGCACACAGCTAGTTGGTTGACCTTGGGCCAGTCCCTCTCAGCCCTAGGAAGAAGGCAACAGCACACCACTACCAAAAATTGCAAGAACCAATCCAGGCAGTTGCCAGATGTTGACATGTGTCAAAGGCACACACCACATAAAATAGGACATTGATTCAGCTCTTGTTGTAAACAAATCTTATTTCAGTTAAGTTGGAAACCATTAGGCATTTGAAGAAAACAATCAATAGATACCCGGAAACTATTAGATGTTAAGGCCTTGGCTATAACTTGCCTGAGTGATTACTGTAAACGGTTGACAGGCACTTCAGTTTTGACACCAGGGATGCTTGGCAGATCACATCTTACCAATTTAGATGGACAGCTTCAGATATTGAAACAGCTTCAGATACCGTTGTTTTAGGCATGTCTGCTTCATTTTTTAAGACAGCCTTGACATCCGCTAGATTTGAGAGCTTTTGACAATACTTTTAATTGTTGTCAAATTCTCACAGCCTTCATGTTGTAGCATTTGAGTGTGTATTGAATCAGTTCACATCAAAGTAAATTGATTTTTTATTTTTCAAAAACTATCATTTTTCAACACCATCAGTTTTCACTGCTCGGTAACTGGCACACTGTTTTCATTGCTTTATAATAGTAATGTGTTCGTTCTGACACACAATATTGCTCAATTTCATTTCATAGTTTTGCTGGATTGTTCTTTACAGAAAAAATCTATATAAATAGCCGCTAGTCACCAAAGATTCTAGCATGCTTTGAGCATTATAATAATATTTTTATTACTGATACTGCTATAGAGTAAGTCCAAAAATTGGTTTGTTTCACACTGATAAAAATAAAGTATATCTATACAGAAGTGTTAATTCTAAATAAACAAAAAACAATTGTAGGAATTCTATTGTAGAAAATAGAATTCATATCTGATATTCTATTGTTTAATCCTTACTCTTAAACTTCTACTAAACTATCATGGAGTTAAATATGTTAATTTGAAGTACATCCCATTATGATTTCTGTTGATAAAAGAAAATGTCTGTAAATTAAGCTGAGCATGAATTTTAAATATACAGAAAAGGAAAGAAAAGAAGTAAATAAATTAATGTTTGAAAACTTTATAGTATATAATTAATGTTTATTAATATATATCTTGAAAATGGAACGCCGTAGGATGACCAAGTTTTCTGTAAATGATATTTTAAGTGTAGTAATATGGTAGTCATTGACTTACAACCACAATTGACCCCAAAATTCCTGTTGCTAACCAAGACAGTTGTTAAATGAATTTTGCCCCATTTTACAACCTTTCTTCCCACAGTTGTTAAGTGAATCACTGCAGTTATTAAGGTCATGACACAGTTGTTTAGTGACTCTGGGTTTTCATTGACTTGGTCAAAAGGTGATCACATGATCCTGGGATACTGCAGCTGTCAAATACATGCCAGTTGCCAAATGGCGGAATTTTGATCACGTGACCACGGGAATGCTGCAGTAGTTGTAAGTTTGGAAAATGATCATAAGTCACTTTTTAAAGTGCCGCTGTAACTTCGAATGGTCATTAAATGAATGGTTGTGAGGACTATCTGTACATCCCGCTGAAGGTTTTTTTATACCTAAAGGTAAAATCAAATGTTGCATATGTTTTAGAACAGTGTTTCTCAACCTTGACAATTTTAAGGCATGTGGACTTCAACTCCCAGAATTCCACAGCCAGCATTGCTGGCTGTGGAATTCTGGGTGTTGAAGTCCACATGCCTTAAAATTGTCAAGGTTGAGAAACACTGTTTTAGAAGTATTCCTTCTCGTAAAAATATGATCAAAACAAATAATTCATAATTTTTTATTTTATAAAAATATAACAATTTATAACCATTTTATCATTTTGCTTGCTCTTTTATTTTCTCCCTCTTTTTGGACTATAAGAAATGGAAATATTTGTTACATTGGCATATTCTACATCTTTTATTTGCTAGGTTCTGTGGCCTCCATGTTTTGGGTGGATGCTGAATTAGGAAGTGACATTTATCTTGATGGTAAGAAAATTAATAGTTGAAAATCTAACATATGTGTGTGGGTAGAAAGAGAGATCTTGAGATTAAATGAAACACAATTGCGTTCAAAACAATTTAGTTAAATGGGGTCTTTATTTATTTATTTTATTTATTTGTTCAGACTTGTATGCCGCCCTTCTCCAAGGACCCAGGGCGGCTTACAACAAAAATACAACTAAAATTTAAAAATTAGTCACATTCATACAGCATGCGACTGTGAGGGACATTCCTAGGGCCCAGGGGCAGAGCACAGCTCATACGCCCCAAGCCTGTCGGCATAAATGTGTGTTCAACAGTTTCCGGAAAGCTAGGAGGGAGGAAGCATTACGAACCTCTGAGGGAAGCTGGTTCCAGAGGGCTGGGGCAGCAACGGAGAAGGCCCTTGCCCTAGGCCCCGCCAGATGACATTGTTTAACAGACGGGACATGTAGGAGGCCAACCCTATGCGCCCTAACCGGTCGCTGGGATTAAGATATGTTTGGATTTTTGAGAAAGTATTATGCATATTATCATAAAATGACTATGAGGCATAGGAAATATTATACTGTCACAAAATGTCAAAAGATATTAAACTGATAAATTTTAAATGTAGATTTTGCTCCTTTCCATCAACAGTTTTCTTTGCTAAGAAAGTACTTATTTCACATCTCAGAAGACAAAGCAATTGGCCTCTTATTAAAGTTTTATAACTTAATTCTACAAGTAAGAAATTTTTCTCAAATTGCTTTCTTTCTTTCACACAAACAAAACATACACAAACCACATTGCCAGCATAGGGTTTGATTCAGATTTTCCCTCTTATCTCCTCTAAACAAGGATTGGCTCTCTTCCTGTGGAACAGCCCAACTCAGTCCATTCATATATGCAACTAACCACTTCATTCGTTATAGAAACATATTCAACCCTTCTCTCTTCTCCTTAGTTGCAGTAGGTTCTTACTTTGGTGGGGTTTCTTTAATTGGAAGGGAACAAAAATGATTGTTTGGAAGCTTATTGCTATCTCCTCATTTCTTTCTGGAAAATGTTCAGGATTTCTTTAGAGCCACGAGACATGTAGGAAGAGGAAAAGGCAAGACTTTTCTACTTTCCAAAAGTTCAAATTAAAATCATTTTTAATATTCCTGAACGTGCCTACAATATTTTTTAATTAACATCAGCATCTAAGGAAATGTTTTCAAGGGTTATTGCGCTTTAGGTAATTTTTTTTCTTAATTCCATGTAAATATGTAAAACATCTGTGTCTTCTATTGGTATTCTTCAAATCAAGATTCTTCCTCCCTTTTTTAGGTATTGTATCTGTTGTTGATGCAAAACATGGGCTACAGGTAACATAAGATGGTTATTGTCAATTACATAGCAAAGAAAACAATGAGTTTTATATGCCTAATAAACTAGGATGCTTGACTACTTATGTCTCTTAAATTAACACTGCAATTGAGCCGGGAATTAGGGTTGTAAATTGTAGCTAAGCTGGTCACCATGTCATCGCACCTGATTTTTTGACCTTTTTTGCAGCAGTAGTTAAGCAAAAGCTGCGGTCATTAAGTGAATTTGTTTTTCCCCAGTGGATGCTTTTTATTGGAAATTGGAGATAAATGGCAGAAACTGACCAAAACAATTGGCAAAAATCACAGTCCCATGCAAATGGTCACTACAAATGGATGTAAATGCAAGCTGGTGCCCAAAACAGGATCATGAGATTGTGGGGGAGGGGTTGTTGCGGCGAGAACTTTGAAAATGAATCATAAGTGCTTCTGGGGACATCTGAAGGATCACTAACACCGGACAAATTGGCCCAAATCTGAGCAGTTAATTACATACATTTATTTATATCATTATTTGCCATACCACAATGTGTTTTAAGGTTCATGCAACATAAATAAATTGTCTGGCTTTTTCTGTGACAATAAATATACTTAGATTAATTATTTTATATACTGTATAGAGAAGTATTTTTACAATTAACATTTTAAAAAAACTTGCAAAAGTTTTTGAAGTAATAAATGTATAATATTTGATATCTTTGGAATGCAATATGCCTTGCGTTGTTCAATCAGTAAACGCGTAAAAAGCTAGACACATTGCCAGCGAGACGGCAGCTTTTACATTTTCTCAGTCATATGCCAGATAAATAAAGTTTGCTTTGTGTAGGGAATTTGCGAACCTGTCCAATTCCTGTGGTTTCAAAGCCTGACCTTTGCTTTGGCACATGATTAAAAACTGTCTGGAGGCTATACAAGTGATGACACTGGGATAATAGGTAGCAATTTAGAAATGTCATGCTTCGTGGATCCAACCTAGTCCGTGTGAAGCTGAGAAACTGTACCCTGTGGCCAGCAAGCCAAATTGAAACTGAAATGGTAATTGATATCATGGACTATCTCTCTAATGGGATTGTCACCTAGGAATCTGAAATATTCATGTTTTAATCTAAAGGCAAATGATTGGACAGCTTGCAATGACGGGTCATAACACTGAGGACCTAAAGCAGGGATGCTGTTCTTTTCAAATGTACAAAGCTTGGCAGCAGTGTTTTTTATAGAAAAGAATCAGTGAAAAGAAAAAAGGTCAAAAGAGAGTTCTTGTGTTCTTGTGTTGTTATTATTATTGACATCCTTTTCAATATATTTAATCAGAAAATACTATTGAAACTATTTTTTTTTCAAATTTGCAATGCAGTTTAAAAATATTTGCAGCTGCACTTTAGTCACTTCTCAATCTTTTGGCCAAGATCAAGTCTATGAAAAGAACCTTTCCATTGCATATTTCTTCTTCTTTTCCTTGAAATAATGTATCTAACTGGTAGCATCTATATTGCCAGGGTAATATAGGATTAAGGTGAAGTAAGACTGGGCAGAGTGAGGTTCAAAACCAGGCTTAGCCGTGGTGTCACTTTGAGCCAGCAGTTCTTCAGCACAACCTACCTCAGTGATTTATTTGTAAATCAAGTGAAGGGAGATCCCTGTCTAAGTCATCCAGAGTTCTTTGAAGGAAAAGGATATAAATTTAACAAACAAATATTCAAACTAAGTGTTGAAATACTGTGGCAGTGACTAACATGAATATAGGTAGTCCTCAACTTATAACAGTTGGTTTAGGGACCATTCAAAGTTACAACAGCACTGAAAAAACTTGACTTATGACTGAATTTTACATTTACGACCGTTGTAGCATCCCCATGGTCACATGATCAAAATTTGGGCCCTTGCCAACTGGCATGTACTTATGACAGTTGTACTGTCCCGGGTCATGTGGTCATCATTTGTAACCTTCCCAGCTGACAAATGACATCAATGGGGAAAGCCAGATTTGCTTAATAATTGTGTGGTTCACTTAACAACTGCAATGACTTGCTTAAGAAGCATGGCAAAAAAGGTCCTAAAATGAGACACCATTCACTTAACAACTGCCTTGCTTAGCAAACAGACATTTTGAATTCCATTTTGGTTGTAAGTTGAGGATTTCCTGTAATTGTGAAGTACTAATGACTGTTTTACTCCTAGTTTTCGTCCAGGAACATTGACAACTAAGTGAATGGATGATGACAGACTAACACAGGGGTAGGGAACCTTGGCTCTTTTATGACTCGTGGACTTCAACTCCCAGAATTCCTGAGCCAGCATAAAAGAGCCAAGGTTGCCTACCCCTGGAACAGAATGTATCTCAAGGAGATAAAACAATGAAATATAGGTACCTTTATTAGGTTTTCTGTGAACACTCAGAACTTTTCCTTTCAAAAAGCAGCCTCAGAATTTTTGCTGTAAAATTTTAAAAAAGATCAAAGTTATTAAAACACAAATTAAAATTTCTACTAATATTATAATTAGAGAGAGAATTAGCAACATCAGTCTCTCTTCATTTGAACCGAGTACAAATATCTCTCAGGGCAACTGACATATAGAAGCAGATCAAAGACAGCTATTTTAAATATCTTTATATATCTGGTTGTGAGTTTTTCTCTTTAAGCTTTTTCTTCACCTGATGCTCTGAGACTGAAACATGAAAAAAAAGTTAATGATATTCTAGGTATTTGCTGCATAATGTGTACTCAGTTTACAACACAGAATATAATGGTGTTTTTGAATCTTTTTTCCAGCATCTGAAAGAAGAAAAGCCCACGGGCCTTATTAATGAAGCTGCTAGGTATTGGTATATTGCAGGGTTTTTTAATCTAGATCTTATAGTTTGCTTAATGGGAAGTGCATAAATAGTAAACAGGTTTGGATCATTTAGGAACATTACTAATTGAAAGTTCAATTGGTGGATCCAATTCACTTGCTCTGTTATTTGTTTCCTGAATGCCTCTGCTCAATTGTTCCTCTGTGCTATCCCATAGAAGTAAAAGCTATTTCCTGAATTTAATGTATTTATTTTTATTTGTTCAATTCACATAACTGTCCATCTCACATACATGGCTCTGGATAGCTCAGAGTTAAAACAAAAAACAAAACCCATAGAAATAAATAGCTAAAAACAATGGCAGCAATTAAAACAATCATAAAATGCAGGAGAGTGCCAACCAGTAGCTTACAAACAATACAGCCATCTTGCAGGCTCCATACCTCCATGGGATCTCCAGACCTGATGGCAAAGCCGTGTCGTCAGGGTTTTCCAAAAGGCCGATAAGGTTGGGGCCAATCTAACCTTACAGGAAGTAATGTTTCAAAGGGCAGATACCACCGGGGCCATAAGGTCCTCCTCTTGGGGTCCCATTAGATAAAACTCCTTAGCAAACAGGACCCATCACATGCCATCCTGCTGAACCTGATGGGACAAGTAAATGTAACCAAGGAGAAGGGGTCCCTCAAATCACCTGACCTCATAACCAACAACATGAATTGAACCCAGATGCGATTGAATGAAAAATGAGTGGGTTCACAGATGGTGGTTAGCTTAATTACTGGCTTAATTATAGTTAAATAATTAACTATAAGTGGTGGGATTCAAATATGTGAACAACCAGTTCTCTGTGTGGATGCCGCTTCCGAAAGTCCATTCTGGGCCTGGGCAACAAAAAATTAGCTACCGGTTCTGCCGAAGTGGTGCAAACTGGCTGAATCCCACCACTGACTATAATCCATAATTGACTGGATATCCTCAACCCAATAAATTACATTAACAAAAAGCAACCCAAATTACAAGCAACTTAAGTTAATAGAATGTGGGAGGAAATGATCTTTTTTAATGTTCTGGAAATTTTTAGATTTCTGCTCAGTGTATTCCATCAGAATAAGTGACTAAGTCTGTGCTACTTTTAAATAACTTCTTAGTTCACCGTTTTACTTTTTCCGGTACTTCAGTTTCTCTTTATTGTAGTGAGAGCGACAAAGAATCTTAAAGTCTGATTATTTCTTTTATTTAAAAAGTACATTTTAAGTATAATTGTTTAGAAGTAAGTTCCACAGTTTTCAACAGTGCATTTAGGACACAATTTACAGCCTTGGTGTTTTGAAATCATGTAAGTGATTATTAGTTAAATTTGCAATAGAAATTGATTTTATTTTGCATGAGCATTATAATGTAGTCCTCCTGAAAGATAAAGGTGATACTTGTGTTAGTAAGCACACGAGTACTTTGTGTTTACTTATTTTACTTATTTTCCATTTATTCATTTTTCTCTAGGCAAGTTGCCTTAGCAGATCTTATAATCATCAATAAGGTAGACTTGGTTTCACAAGCTGAACTGATGAAATTAAGAACAGCTGTTAGGTAAGCATACATTTATTTCCAATATCTATATATTTAAAACATTTTTGTACTGTCCTTTTACTTAAAAAAAAGCCTTAGAAATCAAAACAAATACAATTAAAACAAGTTTAGAGGTGTACATTGCATTTCAACTACCTAATCATTTAGGTTAGTGTTTCCCAACCTTGTAAACTTTTAAGACACGTGGACTTCAACTGATATGCTGACTGGAGAATTTTGGGACTTGAAGTCCACACATCTTAAAGTTGACAAGGTTGGGAAAGACCAATTTAAGTGAACTGTGCAGAAGCAGTAGAAAAACAGGCAGCTTTTCACCGGAGAGAAGGAGGGTTGGTCTTCAGGCACTAATGAGTTCAGCAAGATGAAGTAGCTCCTAGGGCAGGGGTAGGCAGCCTTGGCTCTTTTATGACTCGTGGACTTCAACTCCCAGAATTCCTGAGCCAGAATTCCTGAGCCAGCCATGCATGAGTCATAAAAGAGCCAAGGTTGCCTACCCTTGTCCTAGGGCAGGGGTTCTCAACCTTAGCAACTTTAAGACTTGTGGACTTCAACTCCCAGAATTCCTCAGCCAGCTTTGCTGGCTGAGGAATTCTGAGAATTGAAGTCCACAAGTCTTAAAGTTGCCAAGGTTGAGAACCCCTGTCCTAGGGAATTTGGTTGAAATATTTATTGTTGTTTTCCTATGACTGTCACAGCCGGAACAGTAGATTACATGGGATCAAAAGAGTACATTTGATTTAATTATTTAATTGTCAAGTGTTTATTTAAATACCTTCTTTCTAAAAGATTTACAACTCGGTGTACTTGCTGTAGGCTTGGCATTTTGTACGAAGTGAAATTGTCAGAACAGAGATTAGTTGTAATCTCCGCTAGAGTTTGATGAAGTCAGGAAGCTTTTTCACTAAGGCAGATTTACAACCACGATCATTAATCATTACTGCTTTGGCAGTAGAGTTGGATTCCGCCGTGCATGGATTCTGTATAATGTAGCTGAAATCCTGTGTTTCATTTATAAGCCACCCAAAGTGGCCTTATTGGTGAGATGGAAGTATAAATTTAATAAATAAATAAATAGTGTCCAGGTTAAGGGCATAAAGTGGATTAGTTGCTTAGTTGCACTGCTATGACCAATGTGGTAACTTTAACATTTGGGGTAGAATATGATTTCAGAAGTTCTCTGGAAATTAAGTGGGCAGACCCATGCTACAGTTCCAGCATCCATTTTTTCTCACTCAGAGCACATCTGGATCTCCCTTTTTTGCCCTTAATCCTACAACTGCCACCAACACACAAAGGCTCACCCATTTTCAACATTACCGTGACATCATCAAGCCCTTCCACAACGTTCAGAAGCCAAACAGTCTTATAAACCGTTAAGCATAGTTCTTGAGTCCAAAAGAAGTTATCCAACTCTGAGCTGAGAGATATATGAAACTGTAGGATTCCCATTTTCTAATTTTCTTTTCAAACAGCAGGTTTCTTTTAACATTCAGACAGTTAAATAAATCAGAAAATTGGATAGAAAAAAAACTTAATTGTGCCTATAAGCACCAGTATACCTGCAAATACTTTTTGATAGCCATCAGTCTCCCTGCTACGCCAGGCCTATAAATCCTCCTCTGTCTTATTTAGCTATGAATCCAATTTAATCAGAAAAAGAAGCAAGAAATCTGTAGAAAAGGTCTTTATATAGGTCTTTGGTTGTTCGGGTTTTCTCCCGCGTAGAATCTGAGGTTTTTTGGCGACGTTTCGATGAAGTCCCATTCGTCATCTTCAGGCTGGTGCTTTCAGCTTCGTGCTTCTAGGAGCAATGTGCGATCGTAGCTGTTTCTTCCTTTTAACTGCCAGTGGGGGTTTGAACTGATTGGCTGGGAGCTTTAGCCAATCCCCCAGCCAATCAGAGCACAGCCAAGCCCCTAACCAATCAGAACACACCTCCACCCAATCAGAACATAGCCAAGCTCCCAGCCAATCAATAATATATTTGTTTTCTGAGGTTTTCACGGGTGTTTGTATGTAGGTCTTTGGTTATTCGGGTTTTCTCCTACGTAAAATTGGAAGTGTCTTGGCGACGTTTCGAACGCCAGCCTGAAGATGACGAATGGGACTTCGTTGAAACATCGCCAAGACACTTCCAATTTTACGCAGGAGAAAACCCGAATAACCAAAGACCTACATATATATTTTTTTCTCCAGAAAAAGAACCCTGTGAAGTAGATAGGCTGGCAATGAGCGATCAACCCAGAGGGATCCACTGAATAACAGTTGAATTGAGATTTGAGCCCTAGTCTTATCAGCCCAGGTTCAAGAGTTAATCATTGTATTACACTGGCTCAATATATACGATCATCTTGGAGGATTTAGGCAATGATGACATTTTTCTATGAATTTCTAAATTATCATATGAGGCAGCTGATCTGCCTCTTTGAGGGTTCTTCTTGCAGGAATTTGTAATCAAGCATTGCCTATAGCTATTTTATTTCTTTGGAAAGTCCTCCCTGCTGAATTTCAGGAGCATTTGAAAACAACACCCTTTAAGTTAGGTGTTCCTGTTGAAGTTTTAAAATTAATATTTAATGTTTTTGAAGTTGCGGTTTTATATTTTAATTAAACTTCCAGAAAACCTTGTTAATTCATAATATGTAAAGTCTTATTATTATTGTTGTTGCAGGGATCAGATTAAACATAGGAATCTAAATTTTGTCAAGTGGATTGTAAATTATTTCTGATCATGAGTATTCTATTATATCTTTCTTTCTTCTCTTCTTCAATAATGTTAGTGCAATAAACGGAGTTGCCAAGATTTTAGAAACTCAGCGCTCAAGGTAATTAAAACAATGCTAAATTAACTATTTTTTCCCTACTATCGTGAACAATATACATTAATCTGAAAAGTATATTTTATTCAGGAAGTCAGCTACACAGGCAGTGTCCAATCAGTTTATATTTTAATTTGACACCTATCCCTGACTGCTCCAGTGGCTTGGGGAAAAAAAACAGTTGCTTGGTGTCAGTGGACTTTGGATTCAGTGGACAAAATCTGAATTCAGACTGCTCTGGTAAACAATAGACTTGTCCACTGTTTAGCAAATCACTTTGGACAATATTTACATTCTTTATGCAAGATGTGAACATTTTAGTAAATTGTTTGCATACTTTTATAGAATTACATGCTTTTTATTTGATATACATCTGACTACACATACTCCCATCTGGTCCAGGATGGTAGAATGTAGTAGTGTGGTTTGCCATTTCCTCCTTCTTAGGACTCAGAGAGAAGCGGCTGACCCAAAGTCACAACTGTCTGTGTTCCTAAGGCAGGATGAGTACTCACAGTCTCCTGTTTCTAACCTAATGAGAATATATGATTAGATATAACATAATCAGTGGTGGGATTCAGTCGGTTCATGCCACTTCGGCAGAACTGGAAGCTAATTTTTTGTTGCCCAGGCCCAGAATGGACTTCCGGAAGCAGCATCCACGTAGAGAACCAGTTGTTCACATATTTGAATCCCACCACTGAACATAATGCATTATTTAGTCCAACCCTTAGCTGGCCATTCAATCCCCACCAGATTGTTCAAAACATTGTTACTACACCCTTTGACAACCAGGAACATTTATAATTAAACTGAGTTTATGTAGCAAAGCAAATAGGATTATATTAGCTATAGAATGTATCTCAAGTAATTAAATAATCTTACTGTTTTTCATGCTTAATTGATTTAAATTTAATTTTACTAAATTGATTAAAGCTAAAGTGTATAAATTTTATTACTCAGTTTGGAAAAAAGTGCATCAATAAGAAAATAGTATATCAAACATTAAAGAGCCTTTCTTTTTATTCTCAACCTCTAACTAGCAATTGATATAAGCAAAGCCTTAAACACTTCCAAAAACAAAAATGCAATTGATAAAGAGCTCTAATGAAGTTATCATTACATTCTGAATTCCTATAATACAGTACTTCAAAATTTGCTAACAATTAAATATAGCATGGGTAGTCCTCAACCTATGACCACAATGGAACCCAAAATTTCTGTTTGCTAAGCAAGACAGTTGTGAGTTTTGTCCCATTTTGCAACCTTTTTGCCACAGTTGTTAAGTGAATCCTTGCAATTGTCAAGGGAATCATACAGTTGTTAAACCAATCTGGCTTATCCCATTGACTTTGCATGTCTGAAACCACTTGGGAAGGTTGCAAATGGGGATCACATGACCCCAGGACAGTGCCATAAATACATGCCAAGTGCCCAAATTTTGATCATGTAACAGTGGGGATGCTACAATGGCTGTAAGTGTGAAAACTGATCCTTTTTTTTCCAGTGCCATTGTAACTTAATGTTCAGTCACTAAAACAAATGGTTGTAATTCAAGGACTACCTGTATACTGCTGGATAGGTCCTTTAGATATTGCTGGTTAATAATAGAAGTTGTAAGCATCAATGTTTGCATAGTACTGATTCAGCAAGGAACAAAGCATAACAGATGTCAACAGAAGAATATAGATGACATCACATAAATGTTTATTTAGTCTAATAAAAATACAGTTCTTGTGTAATTTTTTTATCTAAAGACGCTGGAAGGCATATGATCTAAGCCTATATTGACTTAGATCTATCAGAAATGTATTATTACATTCATTTTCCCCCTATATATCTTGTTCTAGAAAATATTTTTCCAAACAGTATCTACAAATTTATAACAGAAATATTGTTAGACAACAGGTTGCAGAGGGCCTTGAAGATACCACTTATGAATTCACCCATATTTTGCCTGACAGTGAAACTAAAATGTCATGCAATATTTTTTTTGTTACTTACTCACCAGCTGAATGCTGCATGTCCAAACATTTTAATCCCGTTAACAGATCCATTGATATAATTTAATTAGAAATTCAGATCTGCTCCAGACTGAAGGATTTATGTCCTGCTGCTTAACAGTTGCTTTATGAAAATTCTTTTCTGTAGTGACTGTCATGTTGGCTTATATGGATTACAGTCTTTGTCATTCTTTCTTTTGTTGAAAGAATAGTGAAAAATAGTTTCAGCAACTTAACACTCTAACTCAAGTTGAAGATGGGTGGACTTCAACTCCCAGAATTCTGGGAGTTGAAGTCCATCCATCAACTTTCCAAGTTTGAAAAACACTGTTCCAACATAACATTCTCTAAACTTAAAGCTCTGAATAAGTACTGTAGCTTTTCTTAGTGCCCTATTGCCTGTTAATCAATCATAATTATTCTCAGCGTGACATATTGTAAAGTGCACTAGTATTAGATTTAGATTTTTAAAAAGGCCTCTACATTCAAAACTAGAATTAGAAATTTGAGAGGGATGATGAACCATTCTTAAGTTCTAAAGATATTGTTAAAGTGTTCACAGGGAAGGTCATTATTAAAACACTCTGCAATTTCTCATTGAGCAATACCATTTCTAATTGTGCACCATAAAGCAAAATAAATAAGGAGTTGTTTTCAAGACTTTGCTTTTTTTCCAAGTCCAAAGTTAATCTAGATATTTCTGAACAAATTTTGGAAGAAGAGAAGTGTCAGTGTTGTAATAGCTATGCTGTGTGAATTTCCTGATAACAAAGAATTGTTGAGGGCTCTGTGAAGTCTCTTACATTCCTATAAATTTAAGACTTAAAGTAAGCCATTTCTGCGGTGCTAGAGAAACTGAAAGAACGTTGACTTTCTATGTAATTAATAAAGGAACTCATATTTTCAGTGAGAATGATTAGAACAAGCCTCAGATCTGTACTGCTCTGCTCTAACAGCAATGAATAAAAGCATTCTTTGTTAACTTTTGAATGGAATATTTTTCCCTGGGGTGCCTTAAGTAAAAAAACCAACCAAACAAAATTGGTTGGATTAAATCAGGGTTACTGGAATTGTAAGGATCAAGTTGTAGTTTTCAAATCCTAATTTATTCTCAGATCATCACACTTCCCTAACTTTGGCCATCACATGCCACTGAGATTCCATGTGAATGTTTGGCTTTCCATGTTAGCACAAAAGTAAATGGGGAGAAGATGTGAAGCCTGAAATAGCTCTTTCTTATATAAAATTCCATCCATTTACATCAGCGGTTCTCAACCTATGGGTCGCGACCCCATTTGGGGTCGAACGACCGTTTCGCGGGGGTCGCCGGACACCGCGGTCCGCCATTTATTTATTTATTTTCGTCGCGCGCGCGCCGCGCATGCACGGTTCAGGCCATCGCGCGCCGCGCATGCGCGGATCAGGCCGTCGCGGTCCGCCTTTTTTTGTTGCGCGCGTGCCGCGCATGCGCGGGTCGGGGTTGCGCCACGCATGAGTGGCGCAAGTGGGGTCTCAACCTGAAAAAGGTTGAGAACCACTGATTTACATTATGACTGGATTCTTCCTCTGCACTAAATAACATTGCCTTGGAGATTTGCTAGCTTTAGATGGGATCCTAGTTAGTATTGCTTATTCAATAAAGAGAGACTAACATTTTCTGCCAAATGGGTACCTACACATCTGTTCACTTCCAAAAGTTTTTCATGAATTCTCCAAGCATTCAGAGAGGCTGACCAGAAAAAAATAAAGAGCTACAGAGGAGAGGGGGAATCATAGGAAAACACCATTGAACAAGAGGTCGTCTTAATACATCAATTAAGTATTTTTTTAAAAGACATAATTCATTTTATTTTTTTACCCTAGAGTTGAGATCTCTAATGTGTTAGACCTGCATGCTTTTGACAGTGTATCAGGAAAAAGGTAAGATTACAAGTTGTTCTTTGTTTTAGAATGCAACTTGTATTTCTGTTACACCCCGATATTAACAATTGTTCAAATTATGTTTTGTGTTTGCGATGCTATGGTGTTAAATGTATTGTCCTTATAAGTTTGCAGCAGAAACTTCACCTTGAAGAAGAACCTCGTCCACATCTAGATAAGGTGAGCAGTAAGTTTGCACTAAGTATGACTGGTTAAACATTTGTTAATTGTATGTGCCTTTTTATTGTCCTTTCCCTTCAACATTATGCCAGTTCCATGAGTTAAACCAGATCCAAAAATCAGCCCCAAAGGAAGACTAGAACTGTGCTTTATTAGTTGACTATAATAACCAAATTTTGCAAATCTGTGCTTTTCCTCCTCTCTATGCATTATCAGTCATCAAGGGATGCAAGAAAGAATGCTATAAGATTCAAGTAATAATGAGATGGGAAATAAAAAAGTAAGAGATTAGATTTTGGATTTTCAAAATTTGAATACTTTATAACCGATTCAGCCCCACCTCTGCCTGGATGAACTGGATGACAGGTCAGAAAAAAAAGAAAAAAACCTCAGCCCTCAGTACTAGTCTTAACTCTCTGATACGTTTAATTTCTCCAAGCAAGATGATTCGTGGGCAAGAGAGAGGCAAGCTTTCCTGTTTTGCCTGCAGGGAATGTTTTTGGCTGTGCAGGCAGTGTTACCTGTTAGCTGCCTTTTTTATTTGGAATGTGTGAGGTAGCCTATCTTCAGCCATTCTTCGCAACCACTCTTAGTGGAATGCTTACAAGAGTTGGGATGGATTCAGTCTTCCTTCCCTCTTGTTAGATCAGCGGTTCTCAACCTTTTTCAGGCCGAGACCCCGAACTGTGCCGCGTGTGCGCGGCGCGACCCCGAACTGCGCCGCACATGCGCGGCACAACGGCACGCATCGCGTATGCACGGTGCGACGGCCCGCATCGCGCATGCGCGGTGTTACCCCGTGCATGCGTGGTGCTGCCCCCTGCGCCGGCCAGGGGGAAAAAATGGCGGACTGCGGTGTTTGGCGACCCCCGTGAAATGGTCGTTCGACCCCAAATGGGGTCGCGACCCATAGGTTGAGAACCGCTGTGTTAGATAATCTCATTAAACATGGGATATGAACAGAGAAGCTAGATCCCCCTCCCAAAATCTATGTGAATCTAATCCTTGATTGTCTTCCCTTGTGACTCAGCCTATGCTAAATAGGTACAGTAGGTACCACCTGGAAGACATGGGATCAAGCCATCCAAGGTATTGATTGGTCAGTGTAAATTTTTCTTGTGGGAATCTACTCCCAGCCTTCTGAGAACACCACTGGGGAAACTTGCTTTTTCTCAAAGTGGCTGGCCAGGAACAAAAATCAGTGTTTGCTCTGGAGACCTAGAGAATTGTCTTTTAAGTATTGACAAAGATCTGGTCAGTATAGACTTAGCCCTTAAAATTAGCCTTTTGTTGTTTTGACCCCTCTGTGCTCAGTTCCCTAATAAATGTACTGGATTGGAAAGTGGATTAAATTAGGCCTAATGTGTAATCTGGGCAATGGTCCTAGGCACATGGAAGACTGCAAGATGCTTGTATGTATTTGTTTTTTAAAGAGAATAAAGTCCAAAGTCTTCAAGTTGCCAAGATTGGACATACCTGCTCTAATTTTAGTCATTTCACAAGCTAAAATTAGCCTTGTAAAGGAAGATTAGGACCATGTTCCTTGTGCAAGGCCAAGTTCCTGATAATCTTTTACAGTTTTATGACAAATAGATAATGTTTAGGGCTTACAGTAATAATATATATATATATATACCCTTTTTAATTGATCTCTGTTTCAAAGATTTAGCTTTTTTAAAGATGTCTAAATAATGTTAATCTGAATCTTGCTTTATGAGGCTCCTCTTATTTAGGATAATTGAAAAAAAGTTCTTTATTTCTCACAAAAGCAGGGTCTAAGTGGATTAAATGGAAAGTGGTATAAAAAGGATGATTCGAATCTCAATATGTTATGCTACTAAATGAGATTCTTTGGTAACATCATGATTTAGAACTGTATCAGTACAATTGTGTTTTGTAATGTGTGAAAATGAGAGACAACATTAGAAGATGGCTCCATTAAAGCTATATACAGGCATGCACTGAAAATATGTGTGCATTTAGTTATTGCATGGGATTTTAAACGGTTCCAATTTATTATGGAAAGAAATATATATGATCATCAAATTTATAGTTCAGGAAAAAATATGTAATGTTTTTAATGTAACATTACATTACATACATTGCATCACATTGCGTTGAATTACATTACAGTACATTACATTACATTAATTTGCAGATTCCATGAATTGCTAATATAGAATTTTTATCATTAAAGTGTATTTTGCTTTTACTAAAAATTGAAATATAGCAATTTTTCTGTATCAATTTTCAGAGTATTGTTACATGCACTTTTGAAGTGCTAGGAAATACAACTGAAGAAGACCTAAATGTGTTTATTCAAGTAAGTGCTGTATTATTTGCATTAAAAATCCAAATTACTTATTTCCTATTTTCTTTACATAGTAACACATCTTTCACTTTGAGAAATAAACATGATTTGAAAGAACTTGCCTTTCCCCCCCCCAAGAAGATTATTTTATTATGAATGTATAATTCTTCCAATCATTTTTATATCTCTTTTAGAATCTGTTGTGGGAGAAAAATGTAAAAGACAAGAAAGGTAACCCCATGGAAGTAATAAGACTAAAGGTTCAGTACTCAGTATTAACATTATTATTTTCAAAACCATTGCTGTTTTTATTTGGATGCAGAAAGTGGCTGAATATGGAATGAAGGGGATATGCTAATTTGGAATCATCATGTGTTGCTCAAACACCGAAGGGCTAAAATTTCTAAAACTTTGCTCTGTATTACAGCTATATGTGGTTCTTTTTAATCAAATTTTAATAATATCAAAAGGTCTGTATTTGCAACTTCTGTACCTCCTGGAACAGTAGTGGCGTACCTATGGCACGGGTGCCAGAGGCGGCACTCAGAGGCCTCTCTGTGGGCACGCGCGCCGTCACCCCAGTCCTAGGCCTTCAGCTGGGTTTTATAAAACCTTTTCACTTTAGGCCTCTGCTGCCGTGTGCAAAAAAAAAAAAAGATTCAATCAGTCAATTTCAACTTCTCACGGGAAAAAAAAGATCTTGCAAAGTTGGAATTGATTGATTGAACTTTTTAGCCATTACCACTGCAGCCACGCCCACCCAATGGGCCACACCCACCTGGCACTCGACGATGCATAAATGGGTTTTGGGTTGCAGTTTGGGCACTCTAAAAGGTTCGCCATCACTGTTCTGGAAGAAATGTTTGATATAGTTCCTTCATGCACAGACATTACACTAATGATAATAAGAGAAGAAACTCTTTCATGATCTTTAGAACTACAGATAGTCCTTGATTTATGACCAATTGCTTAGCACCCATTTGAAGTTGCAAAAGACCATGCCAGGGGCACATTTCAGGTGCTCAGCAACTGACCTGCATTTATGGCTGTTTGCAACATCCTGCAGTCAGTGATCACGTTTTTGCTAAAACAGCATGTACTTCTGGTTTTTGACAAAAGTGGTCCATAGCAAACAATTGGTTTCCTTAGCGATTCATCAAAAAAGGTCATAAAATTGGTGACCCACATGCAACTGTCATGACTTATAACCATAATGGGCGGTTGTAAGTTGTTGATATTATAGATATTATGAAGTTTTTACCACAGCAGACATTTACTTACTTGCATTTGCTATGCCATCCTATCCTATGTTAGGCAGTGAAGAATATTTATATACATGTAGGCCTCCCTTTAGGGTTACTATAGCATCCATTTATTTATAAAATTTATAGGCTGCCCATCTTATCTCAAGATAACTCTGTCCATCACTGAAAGCAATTGATTCCTTTCACCCAAGGATGTTGGAATATGCTTTATTTATAGATTCTGTATAAAGAATTTCTAAACTTTATATTCAATTTATAGAAGCTTTCACTAGCCACTTTGCTAATTTTATTTTATTTTCTAATCAGGGATTGGTGTCCATCAAAGATAAATCTCATCAGGTGATAGTTCAGGGTGTTTATGAGCTCTACGATCTAGAGGAAACAACTGTGAAATGGAAAGAGGATGAACGAATTAATCGAATAGTCTTAATAGGTAAGAATATGTGCATTACATATGCTGGTTGTATAAAACTATTAATTCTACAAAAATGGAAACATTATCAGTATAATCGTTCTTGACACAATCCTACAGAAAATGAATTAAAACCTAATTTCTAAGAAGATATCCTGAAATTTGACAGTACTAAACTTTGCATTTCATTGACATAAATTTCCCTGTGACAATGGATGTTCCCACTCTGACAACTGAGGAAATTGCAGCCATTTTTACTCTGCTTTCAGCTTGCTTTTTTTGCTGTTTAGAGATCAGATGTAGAAGGAGGATGGGATGAATGCTTGAGCTCAGGTAGCCATAATAATAATGCAGCTTCGTGGGAACTCAAGGACACAAACCAACCAATAATGTTTTGGCGGGCTGAGGAGCTGGAGAGGGAGCCCATGCTTCAGTCTAATTGGAGAATGTGATTTATGACTGCTTCATGGGGGTGGGGAATTGCAACTTGTTATTTTGTATCTGGAGGAAGGGAATTTAGTTTTGGGTTCAACTATGTAGTGCCCATGCTGTTTCCTGAATAAAATGTTCTTTAAGGAAGAAATAGTAGTAGTAGTAGTAGTAGTAGTAGTAGTAGTAGTAGTAGTAGTAGTAGTAAAGTTAGAAGAGACCTTGGAGGTCATCTAGTCCAACCCCCTGCTCAGGCAGGAAACCCTATACCATTTCGGACAAATGGCTGTCCAGTCTCTTCTTAAAAACTTCCAGTGTTGGAGCATTTACCGCTTCTGGAGGCAGGTTGTTCCACTGATTAATTGTTCTCACTGTCAGGAAGTTTCTCCTTAGTTCTAGGTTGCTTCTCTCCTTGATTAGTTTCCACCCGTTGCTTCTTTTCCTGCCTTCAGGTACTTTGGAAAATAGCTTGATTCCTTCTTCTTTGTGGCAGCCCCTGAATTCTTGCCTTGAAGCTTTTAATGGGATTCATCTATCAGAACCATGGCAAATTGATTCTGCATCTGAATTGGTTTGCTTCCATTTTATTGTTACTATAATCTGTACTCAGAGCAGTTTCTCAGTATATGGCAGTCTTGGGCAGTTCTTGCCCAGTCTAAGTGTAATTGGAAGCAAAATCATATTTCAGATTTTTTTCATTCTCATATAAAGCTTTGTATATTTTAAAAGGTGTGGTTTTCAACCAACCATGTTTCAATTACTATGTTATCTGTATGAATTACTGAGAATTCCTTAGGATTATAGTGGTATATAAATATAATAATAAGTAATAAATAAATGAAGCCAAGAATAGAATGCAGTTGTTTATTTATCATGTAAATTTCTAATGCAACTACACTCAACAAAGAACAGAAGGGACATGTAAAGAAGGGATGCTGAGTTACCCTCCAATCTATGTCTTAACCTAGATATACACTTTATCCAATAATTAGTTTTACTGGTTTTTAGTGGCATTTCAGAATGACTTGGAAGAAATTATTTGGACCTCATTCAGCACACCCGTTAGCCATTAGAGCAGCCAACTTTATTCAGAAACCTGCATCGTCCTGAAGAAAGCTATAGTTTGTAACACTAAAAATATGCAGAATTAAGAAAAAGCCACCAAAAGGATAGGTTGCTGAAAAGCAAATAACCTTTGTCTTGTTTTAATGTTGATAAATAATGATTTAGTTGAGATTTTGGCACTGAGCTAAAACAATCATACTTCTTTCTTGAATCATAAAAGCAAATGAAAGTATTTTGCTTGGGATGGTTTTTCCTTTTATTAACTGAGCATTAATTGTATAAGGTCAGCAATTCTTTATCCCTTTCTTGATACTCCCTTTTTTAAAGTAAACCTTTATTTCATTATATTAATAAAAACAAAAGGGAAATGGTACAGTATTCTCAGCTGTATGACACTTGTTAACCCTGCTCCATTTTTTAAATGATTAATACAACTTGCATTGCCATAGTTTACATATAGTTCAAGACTAAGAGTTGAGTCAAATTCCTAATCTGTAACCCTTTGTTGATGCTCATTGATTGCATAGTAGCCTTGTTGATTAGGCATGGTACTTCTTAGAGAAATAAAACATCGCCAGGAGGTTAAGGTCTGCAGTTATTCCTGGATTTCCACAGAGTTTGCGGCTGAGGTAGCTCTAGAGAGTGTGTACAGAGGAATAAGTCAAAGCATGACAGCTTTTCCTTCAATAATTTACTAAAAATTTAGATAAAAGGCAGATGTTCCCACAGTACAAACTGGGAAAAGGAATATTAGAACTCAAGCTAAGCCAGCTTTCCTTGGAATAAGGAACGTGACAAAATGAAGCAATGGGTGTTGCATTTGATGGACGTAACTATTCATCCAAGCAATTTCCCCAGCATAGTCAGGACAACAAGCAGATCTGAGCAGTCTTGTCTGTGCAAGAAAGTAACTGAAGTAGGCTACATGAGAAGAGATGGATCCACACTGACTTGCTGGGGCTCTTCTTTATCATCTGGTTTTAATTTTTTAAAAATTAAAAAATTATTTCAGGAAACGGCGAAATAGTTTTTCCTTAATGCAAACTATTGTAAGATATTGAAAATGTTTTCAATTTTATGTTATTTGTCCCTAGGAAGGAACCTGGATAATGATATCCTTAAAGACCTCTTCATAGCAACTGTGACCAAAAGAGGGGGAAATAGTTGATGCCAGAAAAGTGCTTTTTAGCTCTGCATTTTTACCAGTGGATTATTAAAATATCCTGGACCTGTTTTTCTTTTTTAATAGTGGAGCTTTATAAAACTGTTGCTCACATATAGAATATTAAGCCTGAATTTATCCAGAATGAGGAATTAATTCTTAATAAAGTAAATATGTGTATGTCCTTGAAACGTCATTTCTCCGGTCTTTGTTCAGAGAGGTTCCATTTTAAAAAAACAAAACAAAAAAACCACGGGTCCCCAACTCCCTGTCCATGGCATGACAGAAACCAGGCCGCGCAAACAAGCAAAGCCTCATCCACAGGATACAGGGAGCACGCAAAACCATGCCCCCTCTGTTCCATGGAAAAGTGTCTCTCCACGGAACCGATCTCAAAAGGTTGGGGGGCTGCTGCTCTATGAATATTGAAAATTGTTTCTCTAGAGCAGGGGGTGTCCAACCTTGGCAACTTTAAGACCTGTGGAGTTAAACTCCCAGAATTCCTCAGCCGACATGAATTCCCGGTTCTGAGACCTGAAGTGTATGAGTCTTAAAAGTTGCCAGGCTTGGGTACCCCTGTAGTGAAACCACAGCTCAAATGTGAATAGATATCTTTAGTTTTAATACACTTCTGTTTTTAAAGAATCGGGCTGCCTTATCAAACAAATGGGGATGACAACTTTACTTTAAGGTATGAGTGTGAGCTGGTGGAGAGCATGACTGGTTCTTTAAAGAGAGAGAAAAACCTTGGCCAGTGATATCTCTCTCTGTGTCTCTTTCTCTCTCTCTCCTCTACTCTTCTAATAGATCAGATTTCATATAAATCTTAATAAAGATTTCGATCTACTTTTCAACTATACCAGTTGTCTGATTTTCTCAGCCTCAGGGTAATTATTATTTTGTAAGTATTTCAGTGGATACTTTGTAGTATAACCCTTTGTAGGTCTACTCAGAAGGAAGTCCCATTGGGTTCAATAGGATTTACTCTTAAATAAGTAGCTACACATAGATTATTATACAGTGTTTCTCAACCTTGACAATTTTAAGGCATGTGGACTTCAACTCCCAGAATTCCACAGCCAGCGTTGCTGGCTGAGGAATTCTGGGAATTGAAGTCCACAAGTCTTAAAGTTGCCAAGGTTGAGAACCCCTGTAAATATAGCAGGTATTATGGCCTTCTGAAACTGCTTTTGAGGATTAAAAAAATACAAATACAGGCAGTCTTGAAATAATATTGCTCCTGAAAATAATCTTGCTTATTTTAGAAAATGATGGCAAGTGGAAGTGGCTGATAGACTTTGAGTGACCTTGAAAAGTTAAAATCAGACTTGTTCTTAAACTGAAATTCTAAACGTTTAGTAAAGAGTAAGATCCATTGATATAATTGCAGTAAGATTGCACAAGATCAGGTGCCCAGTACTTCTAATCCAGAAACTTGAAATATTTCAAAACAAGGATGTTATTTTCCATTTTTTAGCATGATAGGAAAATAATACATTTTGGTGCATTTGATAAGTAGGTTATTTCTTCAGTTTGACTATTTTTTTAAAAAATATATTAGATAACTGCTTTAATATGTTCTGCTATTTCTAGACAGCTTTAAATAATCTTGGTAATTTTTGTAATTCAGTCCATTATAAATGAACACACTACAGATTGAAATTAAACATTCAACAGTATATCTCAATAAGTAATAGATTAACATCAGAAAGATTCTGAAATTTAAATATATTTGACTAGAAATATATGAGTGATGTTACAAGACAGTAGATGTCTTATTTTAATATATTTTGACAATTTCATTTACTGCATGGGCAGTTGACAAGAATTTTAATTTTTGTGGGGGGTGGTTGTCTACGGATAAGGTTTTTTTTTCCTCTTTTTTAATTAAAAAAGGTTCTTTTTCTGTATCTGTAAAGTGCTGTCCCTCCATGATTTGGGGGGAAACCCCTACTACTGTAACCATAGCATGCTTGTTTCTTCGTCCATCATTTCTTTCCTCTCAACCTCCACTCCACACCTTGTATAACCTGAAATACCTGCCCAGTTTATTTTTCCCACTTCAAGAATAAGCCATGCTCTCTTTCCATGAGTGTCCAATTTGCCTTGCTTTACAAAAATTTCCATTGCCTGGAGGCTCTTTTCCAGAATACGATTTCGGGACAGTAAGCCGCTAGAAAGTAGGATAGGCTTTCAAGAAGGCGTGCGTCTTGCAGCCAACATTAATTTACCCAAAAAATGGAGCAAAAACCCTGTGAGAATTCTGAGCCCAAGAATTAGCTTTAAGACAGTTCCTACTTCTTTCATACAAATATTGCAGTTCTCTTTATTTCAGCCATCTAATGGGCTGGTTGGCTTAAGTTTTCTGGACCACAGCTTCTGTCACCTGTCACCATTAACCATGTTATCAACGGTTGATGGACTAGTTAGGGTTTGGAGAGCCATGCCATGCCCATCTTTAAGACCCATTCATACGGGACACCTGGATAGGATTTCTGAGTTCACCTTCCTATCTGGTATGCCTATCAGAGGCAGAGAGGAGGGGGGGTTCCCTCCGAAGCGCTCCCCCCTTCCCCAGAGATCGGAGCATGCCAATGGAAAAGGAGACCCTCCCTCTTCAGATGCCGGCGGGGGGGGGGGGAACAGGGCGATAAAACACCCCACAGCCCCGAAGCTGGGTAATTCGGTTGCACCGGCTGCAGGTCCCCCTCGCCCCTTTTCGTGGCTGCTTGGATCTTCCCTTCCTATGAGCCCATCCGGCGAGGAAGCCCTTTCGGACCATCTCCGAGGCCGGACTTCAGATGAGGAAGAAAGTCCCGGCGTCTTGGGCGAAAGCACACGGGGACGCTGGCCCCGTCCCAAGGAGTCCCGGAGCGGTGCCGCCGGGAATAGCCAGCCCACAGGAGCAGCGGGGAGAGGGGCTCCCGGCGCGGAGGTAGCTGCAGCGGCGGAAGCACCCGAGGGGCTGGCCAAGCCCCCTTACTCGTACATCGCGCTGATCACCATGGCCATCCTGCAGAGCCCGCAGCAGCAGCTGCCTCTGAGCGGGATCTGCGCCTTCATCCGCCGGCGCTTCGCCTACTACGGCCAGCGCTTCCCCTCCTGGCAGAACTCCATCCGCCACAACCTCTCGCTCAACGACTGCTTCGTCAAGGTCCCCCGCGAGCCCGGCAGCCCCGGCAAAGGCCACCTGTGGCGCCTCCACCCGGCCTCGCAGGGTATGTTTCACAACGGCAGCTTCCTCCGGCGCAGGCAGCGCTTCAAGCGGCCCGCGCTCTCCGCCGCCGGGATCTTGCTCTTCCCGCCTCCCCCTGGCCCTCTGCTGCCTCCGGCGGTCGGGCCTCTGCCCGCCTGCGCCTCGCCGGCGGCGCCGGAAATAAGAGCGGGGGCGGCCCGAGGGCCCTTGCAAGCGGGAAACGGACGCCAGGGTCCCGGGGGGGAAGAAAAGCCGCCCCTGGGGGAGATCGGCCTGCAGGGCGGCGACGGCAGCGGGTGCTCCTTCAGCATCGACAGCATTATGAAGACGGCGCCTGCCCTGGTGCAGCTGAGCGCTTGGATCCCCTCCGCTGCCACCTGCAGCCCCAGCGCGGCTCTGCTCTCCCACCCGGAGCGCTTCGTAGCCTCGTGGAGGACCTTGCTGGCTCCCCGCACCGGTCAGGGTCCCGCAGCGCTGTTGGCGGGTCACTCAGAGTTGATCCTCAGCGTAGAAAGCCCCTCTCCTGCCTTCTAGGTCCGCGCTCCCGATTCTCTTACTGAACCTGGCCAATTGCTTGCCGACGGCAGTTTCAAGGACGCGTCGGATCTTTAATCTGACCTCTGATTGCTCTGTTTCAGCGCGACTCCGCTTCGAAAATTGAGGACGTGTCTCCTTAAATTGTGAAAATCGTTCTCCCTCTTTCGCACCAAGCTGATCAGGGTGATGGGGTGAAGCACAGCATCCTACATAACGAAAACGTCATCCTTCTTTCCGGCAGCAACTGAGCAAAGTCTACATGTGCCCCACATCTAAGGATCCATGTAATGCAGTGTTTTCTAATTTCTAATCAGAATTGCATTGGAGCTCAATTCACACCAATGGACTGCTTATTAATCGTCAACATTTTAAATACATAAAAACAGAAATAGATGACTCCGATGAAAGGGCTGAATTGATAAAGAAGTTCCATTTTATTAACTGACCCTTTGATTTCCAGGTTTTGCAATTACCTCCTTATGGCAACATATGTTTGTCTTTCCTTCCAGCTCGTTCCTCTTTTTTCTTCCCCAAATATTGTGGGTTATTCTGGATATAGTATTACTCTGGTCCTTTTCATCTGCCCTCCCATGCTACCAACATAATGCTGCATTCCTTAGTCATGATTGTAACCACTCACATTAATGTTATATAAATCTTAACATCCAAACAATTAACAAAGTTCAGATGCAAGTTGATCCAAAGACAGACAAGCTCCAGACAGAGACTAAGACGTCCAGGAATCTTCCATCAGTTTAGTTTGTCAAACATCAACAGGTTACTTAGAGCAACTAAAAAACATAACTCTTTTTGCTATTCCTTATATTCTACTTTCAACTACTTTGTTCAACATTCCTCCTAATTCTCAACAACTATAATTCATTTTGAACTGAAAAGATTTCAGTTTGCATTTCTACTTTACATACATCTCCCATCCCTTAGTTTATTCTTGCTATCAAGCATCAAAAATGTATCTTGAACTACAGGTACACAATTAGAGTAGTAAGATTGCCTGTGGCACAGGCGTCAAATATATGTATTTCTCATGTGAACGGATTGCCCTTCTTGGAGGATAAATCAGTATGTATTATGCAATCTGTCCTAGGCCTCAAAAAGTATCCTATTTAATTTAGTTCAGTAGTATATCCCACTGCAAAATTTCAGGGGGCAGCTATTAATACAATCAATTTCTATTCCTGGAATTGAGGGATCTCATTTTATTATTTGCTTCAGACAACAAAATACCGTAGTTTGGGATGATTTTTTTCTTCAATAAGAGAAAAAAGTTCACAGACATCAGACAGACAGACAGTTCATCTGCTGGGATAGGTGGAAAATTAAGCATCCTATTTCATCTGCTTGCTTTTTAATATCTATTTCCATCCTATGTTTTACATATGAACCTGGGAGATTTTATCAAAACAGTTATTATCTCTGTGAGACTTATGTAAAGAAAAACGATGTGTTATACAGAATCAAATACCGGTAATAGATTAAGATAGCAAAAAAAACATTTTTGTGAAATTTAGAAAGTTATCTTTTTAATGTTCTTCTCATATAAAAATTCCTCATTTGTAATGAAGTAGTAGATCAGAGAAGGAGCCGTGTTAATTTTTTGTGGGTTTTTTTGTGTGTGAGTTATATGTAGGATTTTTTTTTCAATGTGGGGATAATTTTAAAAAATAATACAAATAATCACTGAGTAAGATTTTCTTTCATTCTCTTCTTGAGTGAACTGGTTATTTACTAACTAGAAACTGGTTAAGTATGTATTTAAGCCAAACACTATCTCTTAGCCCCAGACTGGGAAATCAAAAAAACATCTATATACTAACCCCCGGTAAGGCAAAATACAGTCCACAACTTTCAGTGAAGAGGTTTTCATTTCTCTGCAGTGGAATGATTTCAGCTGACAAACAAACCAATCTTTTCCTGTCAGATTGCATTATATTAAGCATTTGCAGCTCCATGCTTTTTATGCAACTTCAACTTCTGTACGGCTTTTTCATTTAACATCAGGCTTCCTAATCATACATCAACACAGTTTGTAACTTACACAAGGTGTTAACTGTAAATGGCAAAACATGTCAAAGCAGTTGGAAAGTAGCTGAAGACGGCACTTCATCCTGCAGTGGATTGACTTGGGCTAATAATGAAATATATTATCTCTCTAACATCCATCTAAACATATACATATGCACTCACATATACCTATGACTTAACTTCATTTGGAAGTTTGTCTTGATAGCAGGCACAGAATTCATGCTCCTGAATTTATGCTAATAGTGGTTAACAAACAACTTTTTTTCAAGGTTATCACAACTTATATTTTTATACAGTTAAACACTGTTCCAATTAAATTTGTATATATACCGGTAGTACAATTCCAGTTAAGGTTATATACGGTAGATCTTGAAAAAAATGTAGTATACAATGAAGATTTTTCACTCCAGGTGGTGCTATTCAACCACTTTCTCAGACATATTTTAAAAGTTTAAAGTACATACAGGCACCAAGCATCTGTTTTGGATTTCTGTTGTCAGAATACTTTTCTTTCTTGCTTTTTGAATTTTTAAATAAATCTTATTTTGATTTTTTATTACTGTGTTTTAGGATTGGTGGCATTATTGTGGATGATTTATTTACAGTTTTCTCTAAGAAGAAAAGTAGCATTATTTTCTGAACATGCTACCCAGATGCTGGTAAATTAGTATGATGTTTAAAGGGAAGGAAAGGGAGAAAAAGGGTATACAGTAGTGAGATTAACATTATGAATTTTATCTGGAATATTTGCTACAATTTTTGCAGACTTTGCAAGAAAATATCTTGGGCTGAAAATGTTTGCATTTCTACCTTTAGTTCTCTAAAACAATAATACTTATCCTGAATATTAAGAAAACCTTAAAATTATACATATTTAATGTCTGATTAATGCAATCTCAGATCAAGATCATAATGAGATTAAAATACATATGCATGTCTTAGCATTTGTGACTGTTTTAAAGTAATTACAAGCAGTGAGTATTTTTCTGATGATTCATAAGAAATATTTTATTTTTTTCCATAGCCTTAATTCCCAGGAGCATATTGTAACATTTCACAAAGATTATTGGCAGCTATTCAACACCTAGCCTTTTTATACACAACATTCATGCAGCTAAATTAAGAAAGAACCCAATACAGCAGTGAAATAAACAGAAGATATCCACATGTAAGATAACACAATGATGTAATGGTCATAATTGTTTGATTTTTTCATTATGTGTACATGTTAAGCAATTGTTAATATAGCTCAGGACAAAATATCAGTGTTCATAATAAAAATACAGCAATAGAATTGATTCACTTGGAAGCTGGATGAAGTAGAAAATCTGGCAGATGCTAAATAAGTTTATCTTTTAATACTTTTTGGTCCTCAGAAATAGTGCTATTTACCTTTGGTTTTAAAGAGAAAATTGGAAGCAGGTAAGTGTGCATTCTGAACTTATAAACACACCTTTTCTTCTTACATGGTGAAAGGAAAAAAAGAAGCATTATTCCAGAAATTTTCTTGGCCTCTTTGTAAATCCCAAATAGTTTTCCAAAGTTTGCTTCAGAATAATTAAGTTTGGCAACAACCTTTATAAAGGACGAAAATGCACAGTAACCTTTTGCTGTGTTTCCCCACTTGCATAAATATAATGGAAAGTAAGCTTAAACTAAAAGCATTTGCTAAACCTGCCAAGAGTAGAAATTGAGCAATCTGATACCTTAGTTTTCAAACATGATTTATGCATTATGGCAGTTCCAATGCTCCATATGAACTGACTGAACATCCTAGAATTTGTTTCAGAGTTTTTTCCAGTATGCAAGACTTACATTACAAACATGGTAATGCATCGCCCCACCCTTTGCTGGATTTAGTGCTAGATTTAGTGTTGGTGGTTTATCTGAAAGTGATGAATTGCTCATTTCCCGAAGATATTGTACCCATTCAGCTTAGCTGTCTTATAGCTTCTTCGTGTTTTGTCATCACACTTATAGCATATACTTACTTGTAATTTCCATTTGGTATTTTTCTCCAAATACTGGTAGTCCTCATTAACTGAACTGCCTTGTTGTCAGTAACAACTGTGACGAAAAATAATTTTACTACCAATCCTTGCATTCACTACCTCAACAGGTCTGTAAAGCAAAGGAAAGCTGAAATTACATTGTAAGCACAGTTGCAGCTTCACTTAGCGGCTGCTTCACTTAACTTGGAGTTACCAATCTAAGTGTGGTTGCTAAATGAGGACTTCCTGTAAGCATAGTGGTATAGATAAGTTTAAGATCAAGTATTTCAGCCAAACAAAGCTGTTAAGCAAACTGGAAATAAATAATTCCTATTTATTGACTAACCGTTAAAAAGGTCAAATTGGCCTATACAGCAGTTTTTCAAGGTCTTTTACCCCCTTTCCCTTCTTGTAAGCAAAGGCACCCACTGAGTCAAAAGATTTCACCGGTGATTAAATGTATATCACAATGTACATTAAGCTCATCCTTTACCTAAGTACATACAAAACATTAGATATATACAAAAGGAGTACATCACAATCCTTTCCATTATTTGCTCCCTTTGTGTACATCCATGTTCTAACAGACATGCAGTGTTTCATAACAGTATCCACACTACTCCATTCCACAAACTAGCATATAATATGAAACTGGGTTAACTAAACCATGAGGTTAACCATGGGTAAGTATGGTGCGCAAATACCACTCCAGCCTGTGACTTTATATGGAGTAAACCTGGTGAATTCCCTCCTGCAGTGTCCGCAGTCAACAGCTGACTGACCAAAGCTTGCTGGTTAGAATTCCTGAGGTATATGTTTATCCCATTTAAATATACAGGAGAAATACTTATAGTATTTAGGAACATACATAGAACAATATGCTTATCTTCCCTTAGTATGATGAGAAACATTGTTTTATGTCAATGTGTTCTTATTGTGACGTATTTTTTCTTCCATATTTCCTTCCAGCCAGTCTTGTCCCCAACTGTCTCTAGCATCATTAGACAGAGTAATAGATCCAAAATAGCACAGTGAGGAAGCAGTGTATTATTTATTGGGTAACTTTAGATTCTGGACTTAATGGTCTTCCTGCTCTTTGGATGGTAAATTGTATTAAGCTTGGAATATGTTCTAGTTTAGACAGGGCTATCCCAATCTGGGGCTATAGTCTGAGCAGGCTGCCAGCATTAAAAAAAAAGTCGTTATCTAAGGCATGGAAATATTATAATAATGTAGTACAATCCTGCTGATTTGATGAATGGAGCCCTAGGCTTTAATCTCAAAGGAGAAAGAGGAAAAAGTGATTCCTTCTTCTAAAATAAGCCATTATGGAATGGCTTCCATTCTCTGGCTGGATTTCTGACCCAAGGGAGAAAGAAGAAACAAATTCATAAAAAGAAAGTAAAAAGAACAGAACGAGCAACAACAATGGGTGAGGTGGGCGAAGGAACAGGACAGCCATGAACGGGACAACCCATAAGAACAAGAGATGCAACACAGAATAAAATTCTGTGAAAATTAAGTATATTTTTGCTATCAGTCTTTTTTCTTCCACCTTTCTCTCCTTTCTTTGTGTCTTACACAGTGCTAACCTGAGGGTGGGGCCTGTAAAATTACTGATTTTAAAGAGCCATTGTAGGAATTTTACTTGACTGAAGAACTAAGGAGAAAATATTTAATTAATTACCATTTAGAGACTTTTTGTTTTCTAACACATAGGAGCCGCTTACAGTATTAGAAAAAGAAAACCCTTAACATTGTTGTTACAGCATTTTTCAAAAATGCTGACTTGAAAACCCACCTGATATCAAGGCCCAAAGTAAGGAAAAAATGGTTACTAAACCAAATCCAAGTTATAAAAGGAAACCAGCTACACTGTCACCGCTGATGTGTCATGCGATTGCTTGGATCCCATTGTCCTAACAGAACACTGTCCTAATGCTTTTAGCTTAGGATCATGTGGGAGTGGGTCTATGAGCAAGCCCTCTTTTACAAGGGTATGGGCTGCGATTCCAGCCCAGAGCTCTCTTTTAGTTGATCCTAACGAGCAATCCCAACCAGCAAGGCGAGAAGCGCGCCAGGCTGATCTGTCTATAAAGGGCTGGGGCGGCTTTGTGCAAAATAGAAAGCTGGAGGACTGACAGGATGTGATCCTCTGGAACAAATGTCTTTTACACAGAGAGAGAGAGAGAGAGACGCCCCAGCCTCTAGTTACATCTCTGGCAGCGCCCAACAACTCTCAGCTTCGCTTACCGGGGTTATTACTGGCCGAGGCTGCCGCCTGCAAAGAGGCTTTGGCAGCCCCCTCGTGTCCTTCTTCGAAAAGGGCAGCTGGCTCGTCCCGGAGGACATTGCAGAGTGGGAGAGCGCGGGCAGGGCGGCTGCGAGCGCTCCAGGCGGGAAGAAGCCTCGGCTCTTCGTTTTCCTGAAGCGAATTTGCCTTCGGCATCATGCACAGCTACAGGACGGCGAAGCAGAACCAGGATTAAGGCGGGAAAAGAGGCGCGGTGGGGTGGCTGGGCAGGGCGGGGCGGCGCTGGGAACTTATCCTTCTCCCGAAGGGAGAGCCCCGGGCAGAAGCATCGCCACGCCGACCGAAGGAAGCTCCTAGCCGAGATCCCGTGCGGGCTAGAAGCCGAGCGCCATGGAGGGGAGTCCGATCCCGGTACTCACGGTGCAGACGGTCCCGTACGAGGACCAGAAGCCGACGGGCGGCGGAGGGCTGAGGAGACCCACCGCGATCTTCGAGGGGCAGCGCAATTACTTGCCCAACTTCATCCAGAGTCTGCTCTCCTCCATCGACCTGCGCGACCGTCAGGGCTGCACCATGGTGGTGGGCAGCGACGGCAGGTACTTCAGCAAGACGGCCATCGAGGTGGTGGTGCAGATGGCGGCAGCTAATGGGGTAAGGGCGGCGGCTCCTCGTCCCTAGGCTCCCCCGGAGCTTCGTTTGAAGGCGGAATTTCTCCAGCGGGATATTAGGGGGGGGGTTTCCCCCCGTACTTCTAACTCGGGATGAGGATGAGGATGGAATTAGGGCAATATGTCCTTCTAATCTATTTTGGGGAAATCTGAATTAAAAAAGAGTTTGGATCCAGTTGATCTTGTAAACCAATTTATAAGGTCAATTGGATCCGGTTTCCTTTTGAATCTTCAAGTTGCCATTATCCTAATGGATAATGGATTGGATCCATAGGGTAATGGATCTGCAGCCCGTGATTTATTCTATCACATCCTATTACACTTGTGTATGATATATTTTCTGTCACATCCCATCTGCCCTATTATCTATGACTTCTATGCAGTTTATTTATATGTATAATGCCCCATCCTTTCCTCTGTAGAACGGTTTGCTAGCCTGCCCTTCATTGCCCCATCTGTGTAAATTCATGATTGTTGCAATGATAAAATTGTGCTACAGGGCTTGGTCTACTGACTCATTTGTTGTGAGTGCTAGAGAACAGCTAATTGATAGTTTACAGTTTACTGGGCTCTATTTTGGAAGCTCACTGTGTTTGACATATTGAGTTGAGTTTGACATATTTACTTCAATACTTTATGAAAAAAAATGCAGTGGTTTTTCACTGGGTTGTCTTGCCATCCACCACATCTATCAGATTGTTCCAAAGTCTTTGTCTTAATTCCCCCCTCTAGTTCAGTGTCCCATTGCTTTTGTTATTTACTCCATCTGCCTGATCATATAGTTTGCATATTGCATGCTTTCCGCTATACTGCCTTTTCATGATCTAATGAACTACAGTACAAGACCATCAAAAATTTAGCTTAGCATATTGTGCAAACTCAGTCTGTATGGTTAGTTCAGTGTGTTGTATGAAACCAGGAAGTTGTGTTAATTAAGCAAAGTATGTGGTGAAATACATACAAGCGTATTGTGTGAATTCAGCCAGGAATCACTCTTGTAATTGATTTATATTTCTTTAATTTCATAGAATAAGATGGATTTGAAATCTGTGAGGTGAAAAATTACAGTTTCTCAAGCATGGTTACCTACATTCCTTTAGTTTAAAAGTAGTTCCATCATACCAGTAAATCTATTTAGGAAGAATTATGTGCACTTAGACATAATTAAGGCCGATTTACAAGTTTAAAACCCATAATAATTTCAATATGCAAAGGATATATTTAATATCCAAGCTATACGTCTCACGTTATTGCGTTTTTGAAGGCCATGTAGTATATTTCTGAGTCAGTGACATCTGCCTGACCTTTTTCTTGGCTTGCAGAGAATAAGGAATCTCCCTCTGAAGAGACAATAGTAGACTTGCTGTGGGAAAGTATTGTAGGCAAATCTGCCTTGGAAGGAAATTAGAACATTGAGCCAAATCCTTTACAAACATCTTTCATGCTTTTACTGAAGAATTTTAACATGCTCTTAACAAAGAGACAGATAATCTAAAAAGGAGTGCCCACCATTTGTATTTTCTACTGATAATAAGAAACTGGATTTGACAGTGCCCCTCTTGGCACCTCAGTAGATTGCTCACTTCCAAAATTACAAAAAAAAAAAGTTTATGTTTACAGAATAGTCTATATAAACCAGATATAAATTTGAATGGAGTAATCTGAAGCTAGTGGATTGTAAAGAGCAAAGCACAAATTGGAGATAAAGGAGATTAAAAGCTAAAACAAGCAAGACCAAACAGGCTGCTAATTAGTGATTTCCAAGGCTAAACCGATCTTACCTGTAGGATTTTATCAGAGGAGTTGGAAATGCAAATCCTGATGTCTCTTTCTCTTTTGTTCCTGATTAAGACACAAACATGCCCCACCCCGTAATGTTTTTTTCTGTCATGTCTTTATGTTAATTTTTCACTGCTAGCCTCATTCCCAGCTCCCAGTTATGCTTCTTTCTGACTGGTTGCTGGGTTTGGTCCTCCTTGTCCAATTTGGCCTGGGCTTCAGAGTCATCCCCTTGATAATGCCTGACTGGTGCTTTGCATAGAACTTGTCAGGTCTTGCATGGGTTCCTTGTAAAGTAAATAGAGAACAAATCCTTGTTGCACGGAAGAGTTAGAACCCATTGGTCTAAGCTACTGTCTATACTCACTTCGCCCACTTAGGCATAGTGATTGATGGCCCACAAGTAACACTTGGAGGAATGAGAATCCATCCATCCATCCATCCCTTGCCTTAATCTGATACATAATAAATAAGGATAGGGCAATCCAGTGACATTGTTTTATTGTAGAATGGGGATCTGAATGGGGCCAGTCAACATTATGCTGACATATTGTTTTGCTGACTGAAAAACTGCTGGAAAGCATATTAATTCAGCAGTGAGGAAGAGCCCCGACTGGAATAGTTCCTGAAAAATATTTTAGCCAGCCTAGGATATAATTGATCACCTACACAGCGTATAGTTGTTCCAGTAGATTCTTTCTTTATCCCCTCCAATTACTTGGATATTTTGTCATACTGTACAGTATCAGCACTATATTTCCCCCTTTGCTGTGCATTTTAGAGCCTCCAGGTTAAATATTCCAAATTGCTGACATTAAAAACCATCTAACCTTTTTCTCTGTTGTATCACATCAGACTTAACCTTCCCCACAAGATATGTTATGTGGACAGATCAGAAGACTGTATTGTAATAATCAGTGCTTTTTTCTAAAAAAAAACCCTACCCTACAAGGTTCCATCCAAAAAAGATGCCGGAACTCCGTTCTGGGCGTTCTATGAGAAAAAAAGCCCTGGTAGTAATAATAATAATAATAATAATAATAATAATAATAATAATAATAATAATACTTTCCTTGTGATTATTTTCTCATAACTGCAGGTTATAGTGCTGCTATTTTGATATCACAGTGACTTGTCTTCACAACCATTTCCTTATCAAATGCCATCATAATTTAGAATTAGATAAATGTTTGTTATATTCTTGAAAAATATGTCTTGTCGTGAATGCTGAGACTTTCTTCTTTTAATCTAATCTTGTTAAATTTGTTCAGGAAAAAATATAAGTGAGGGAAACAATCTGTTCTTAGTTGTGGAATGTGGGAAAGAGCTGAAAAACATGCTTTGTATGGGAAAAAAATTCCATGTTTGATTCAGAATCATAAAAACATGCCTCTTATTTGACTATTTGCCAGTAATGACAGTTATGAGCCAGAAGTATTAAAAATACAGTATTATTTTCTATAAGACAGCTTACTTTCAGTTTCAGTGCACTACAGTATTTGATTATAATGGAAAACTTTAGCTGGTTCATACATTGCATTAAGCAGTGTTTCTCTGAATTATGGATTATTGATTAAATTACAGTAGGCCAGTTTCATACAGTAAGGTAAGCCATGAATACTAGTTGAGAAACCAAAATGGACAATGTCTGTGGAGATTCTCAATCCAGATCATGGTTGTCCCAAAAGTGCTTTTCCAAAAGGCAACTGAACTTGGGTTTTTTTTCTTTGAAAACATTTTGCTTCTCATCCAAGAAGCTTCTTTAAACAAGCCACATTAAGTGATATGAACTTGGCGGTTATGAAGAATATATAAGGAATACAAAAACAAAAACTTGGCAGCATCTGAGATGTAATCTTTTTGTCTATGTATGTATCAAAGTTAATTTATTGATTAAAATGTATGACAATTATGAAACAGTTGAATTAGCAAATCTTAGACTTTTCCTGAACAAGTCATTCACATAGAATTTTATGTGACTATGTGTTTTATATTTTTCATATAATATATGTGACATTACAATTCTGATAATAGTGCTTTGACTGAATACTGTAAACAGAAATATTTTTAAATTCCACTGAAATGTATTAAAAGTCAAGGCATTTTAAGAGTTAGCCTTTTTTAAATAAACTATGTCACTTTAATTTTAAGGCAAGACACAGAGAATTTTAAAAAATGGTTTATTTGAATGTATAGGGTTTGTGAGCTTACACATTCTAGGCATTCTGGTCAAGTATGCCTTAAACAATTTCGCCTATATATCCCAGTCTCTTCAGCTCATTTTTATTTTTGTTAAAAGAAAAAAAATATAGCCCTTTGAGAAATATGCTTCTACAATTTGTGAAAAGGAATTGCATATTTAAGAGCTCCTTTGCACATTAAAAAATCCTCACAGCTCGACTGTAAATTTCTGTTCACCAGTGTATTTAAAATCTATACATTTTTGTTATTGTTTTAAGAATGTTTTCAAAAGCTGAAATTAGTAAAACAATATTTAAGAACAAGTTGTGCTTCATGATATTCTACAGAATTGTCCAATCAAAATGCACACTCTTGTCAGATCTTTCAACAGATGGCTAGTCTTTCAGATCCTGTCTGTGTTCAAAGCCCATAAACCAGCAAGACACTTTTTTTAAAATTGAGGATGCCGTCCGATCATACAGTACATAACGTAAGGGATAGTTATTTTAATAGCCAAAGGGATCCATGTGAAGAAAGTTGAATATGTTCATGGCTTAAATGCTGCTAATACTTAGAAGTACAAAACATTTGAGTAGTCACATTCTCAAGGGATAAACTCTTGGGGTTTTTTAATAGAATAAAACAACTGATTATATAGCAGTTGTAAAGTTAGTAGTATAGTATGATAGAACAGTTAATTAACATCTACTGCATGTTAAGCCTTCCAGGTTTAGCCAATTTTTTCCTGCGTCTATTAAGATAAGGATAGGAAATTGTATTTTGTAGTGTGAAGTTGTCTTCCTTGTTAGATTATGTTTTCACGTTGCATCTTCAGCCAGTGCCTCCACTATGACCTCGGTTCACCAGATAGAGAGGCATTCAACCCAGTTTGAAAATTTCCTGTTCTATATATTAATACATATCTGAAATACATTAGAACTTTCCTGATTCTGACCAAAAATCTGAATGTTCCATCCATTCCCATTCTTTAAGTGCAGGACCTATTTGATTTTCCCCATAGTCTCCTTACCTTCAAACATTCTTCCCACATATGTATTCATGGCTGTACTCTCCACTGCGTTTCTGGCTTCCTTCTACCGCTGAACTCACCTCTGGTGCATTTCCCACATCGTTTGCTTCTTCTGTCTGCCAGCCTCTCTACTCTTCATTGCCTTTCCATCCTTGTGCTTAGGTCGACCGTCTTTTGTTAGCAAAAGGTTTCTGATGTTGCAAAAAAGAGTTTTATTTCTGTTTATTAAATTTATATGCCACCCATCTCACGATTCGAGGCGACTCGAGTCTTGGGGTCATAGTGTCCTAATAGCTGCAATTTTGGTAGTGTAGTTTTGGTATTCCAAACTCACCACTAACAAAACAAAACAAAAATGAAAATATTAGCTTAAGTTAAAATAAAAGCATTAACTGTAGCTGCATGCCCTTTGGATGGTGGCTCTATTCTCTTTTGGACTAGGACATTTGATTTGCTGCACAACGCTTGAAACAGCAGCCAGATTCTGCTGATACATTCTTATATTAAAGGAAACATTGTCTAGGGTATTGTCATTCCAATCCAGACATTTATTGATTGATTGATTGTGTGTGTGCGTGTGTGTTTGTGTGTACAGATACAGTATCTCCTGCCTTTATTTACAAATAACTCAATATTCAGCATACCTTTCTCCTCCTATTTTGCCCATGACAACCCTGTGAAATGAGTTGTTGAGATAAAGTGATTGTCCAAAGGACATCCAGCTGGCTTTCATGGCTAAGACGGAACTAGAATTCATGGTTGTCCGTGTTGTAGCCTAGTGCCTTAACCCTAGGCCAGGGGTAGGCAACTTTGGCTCTCTTATGACTCGTGGACTTCAACTCCCAGAATTCCTGAGCCAGCTTAGCTCAGGAATTCTGGGAATTAAAGTCCACAAGCCATAAAAGAGCCAAGGTTGCCTACCACTGCCCTAGGCCAAACTGGCTCATTGTTATTTATTTGTTACATATAGATTATCAGTAGTATTGTTTGAAGAGTGGTATAAGAAAAAAAGCCACATAAAATCTGTACAAAATGTTGATGCATTTGTGGTACATATAGTCTTGTGCAGATATGTGCAGTCTATTGCATGGTTTCTGTGCCTGTCATTTGGCAACATCACTACAGTGTAAATTTTAACAATCTGCATTGCTTTCTGGCTACTTAGGTCTGAACTGGATCGTTAACTATGTTTATGTGTAAAACACAACACACAATGCCATGTAATGATTTTCTGTACATTGTATAAATGAAAAAAGTTATTCCACAGTGCACTTTAAATAACAAATCTAATTTACAAATGTATTTGCAATTCGCAGTAAAAATATATGATAGTGGCTGATTCTAATGGTTATTCAGTATTTATTTTGTATTTTTATTTCACCTTTCCTTAACAAAATTTAAGCCAAGATGATTGATTTTCTCTCATTCTCTATTCTTTTCAACTCTTACATTTTTATTAACTTAGCAAAAATATATGACCTGTCATTTTATGAATTGCTTGAATGTTTTTAAGCAGATTGGATCAAAAGTTGAATTTGTACATATGTGCAGTGCAAATATGTTTTGTTCTACAAGACATGTCCATAAACCAAAACTGGAAAGATTGACCAAGAGTTTGTGGCAATCTGTTCCCATCTTTTTAGCATTGGCACTTCCCCTTGGCAGAAAAGGCTGAGTGAAGAGAAGTCTACAATATCAACTAGAAATAAGGGGCACGATTTCAAAACCACCTTCACAAACTGAAAGAAGTCTTTAAAAGGATGAAAAATACTCCCAAATGATTGTGCATATCATTTTATTTTAAGTCAAATTTTGAAAGAATGGCCTGAGAAGTTTAATTTTAAAAAGTTCTACTAATTTGGCCTACTCACACAGACTTCTAGAGATTTGAAAAAATTTGTATCAGAGAAAGAGTTTCTCCCCTGTTCTCTGATTAGAGTTAGACGCTGACGAAGTAGAAGAACGTTCTGTTAGTCTTCCTTATCCATTTCAATTCCATTTAAACAGTAGCAGAGGTGATGGCAGCCTCATAAAGACAAGAAATACAATTTCCTTCCTTCCTTGAATTGCTAGTAATGGAAATCCCAATGGAATTTTGTTTCTCGGTTCCATCAGGCTGGAATAGTTCCACATTGTATAATAAATAAAATTTAAAAAGGAACATTTGGAAGAACAAGGTGACTTAAAGGGAGTTTGGAAAATCTCAACTCTTTCTAATAAGGTAGAAATGACAAGTCTTCTTTGCAAAGCATGCTGCTAAGCCATAAGGGGCTTATCTCTCACTAAAAACTATACATATTTACTGTTACATTAATACCATCTTTTAAAAATAAAATATTATTGTTTTTAGTTTAGCTCTTTCTCAAGGAGATGTATGGTTTTCATTTTATGCATGACTGTTTAAGCAAGGGGGAAAAAATGAACTCACTCTTCAGAGAAAAGAATCTGAAGCTGCACTTGCTTTGTATTTCATTCCAAAATATTCATACAATTTATTATGCTTTTGCAGCACTTCATTTAACTCGTTCCAGCTTGATTATGGCAGTCTTCCTTAATTTGGTGTCCCCACTGTAGTCTTACATGCACTACAGATGATCCTCGACTTACGACCACAATTAGAATCACAGTTTCTGTCGCTAATCAAGGTTGTTGTTAAGGAAGTTGTACACAATTTTGCAAAGTTTTTGCATAGTTGTTAAATAATCACGGTCATTAAGTGAATCCCGTTTTTTTCTATTGACTGCTTGTCAGAAGCCAACTGGGAAGGTCACAAATGGTGGATCACATGACCTCATGATGATGCAGCAGTCGCAAATACATGCTGGCTATCAACTACCCAGATTTTGATCACATGAACATGGGGATGCTAGGATGGTCGTAAGTGCAAGAACTGGTCATAAGTCACTTTTTCCAATGCCATTGTAACTTTGAACAGTTGCTAAACAAATGGTGGTAAGTCAAAGGAATCTGTACATATATACATATATACATATGTACATATTATTCTTATCCTCAGCCAGCCCTTCTTGCATTTGAAATTGTGCTTCAACACATGTGGGAGGCATCAGGCTTTGAAGGACAATCTACCCAATAAGTGATAAATTTATTATCAATTGAATTTAGATCTCCTCGGGTTTTAAATTTTTAAACAAGGCTGTTCGGGTTGTAGAATTGGGTTTTTAACAGGTTTTAGTAACAGCCTTGTATTAATTTAATTTAATTTATTTTTAAATATTTATTGTTATTATATGTTTTTATTGGGTTGTAAACCGCCCCGAGTCCTACGGGAGAGGGGCGGTATAGAAATTTAATAAAACTAAACTAAACTAAACTAAACAATTAAATATAAATGTTTTACATATTTATTTTTCTATTTTTTATCTTTATGTTTCTTATTGGTAATCAAGAATGTTTGATGGGTCCTTTTTTCTGAGTGAGCTTAAAAAATAATCTATATAAGTTGCATTCAGATAATTAAAAAAAAAGGAAAGCAAGGGAGGGAGGAAGAAATTGCCCTTCTGCATTTGGAGTTTCTGCCATTGGTGATGACCTTACTTTCCCTAATATTTTTTGTATGATTTTTTATATAATATTTTCCCAAGAATTGTGAAGCCCTTTTTCATCTAACAACTTTGTGAGGTAAAGCAGGGGTCCCCAACCCCTGGTCCGTGGGCCGGTACCGGGCTACAGCATGCCAGCAACCAGTCCACACAAACAAGCAAAGCCTCATCCTTAGGATGCAGGCAGCACACAATATCACACACTGTCCAATCCGTGGAAAAACCTCTCTCCACGGAACCGGTCCCTGGTGCCCAAAAGGTTGGGGACCTCTGAGGTAAAGTATAGATTAAGACATGCAAAATTACTCAGTGAGTTTAATGACTAAATGACGGTTTTTATAAGCTGGATGTGTTGATGAATTTTAGGTGATCATGATTCAGTGCTTTGTCTGTGGCTTATGCTACATCAAGGAAATGCACCACAGTATCTCTCATAAACCTCTTTTGAATTTCTAATTGATGAAAGGCTCTCTTCTACATTTTTTGGTGGATAAAATATCACATAGGCACAGAGACGAGCATCACCCATCTCCCTCCAACAAGCAAAGAGTTCTCAGTTTGTGTGCAACAAGCACCAATTTAAAATTAATTATAGGCACCCCATCCACATACATGTTTGGATGTGCAAAGGGAATGCAGATCACTCTTTTTTTTTCAGCTGTAGCACTGGGAGGAAACCTCAGGTTCACATTACTCATCAAAATCTGCTAAGTTCTCACTATGTTAAGGGCATTGGGCCACATTCTTGAACTCCATATATGGTGATGCTGTTGTTTTGCACACCATACGAAGACTGGTATCATGACAAAATTATTATCTCTGAAGGCTTGATTACATACCAGTTAGGGGTAAAAGGAATCCCAGAGTTGGTTTTAGAAATCAGAGAGAGCTGTAAGTAGAATTTCTTAGCTGGTTTGACATTCAACAGATTACTTGGATTTTAGTAACTAAAAAAGAAAAACCATGGTTGACTCTTTAATATGCATATATGCTCTATTCTTCAATAATCTCCCAATAACATGCTTTCCTCTTTCAAAAAATAAATCATTTAAATTCAAGTTTCTTATTTTTCAGACAGCTAGGCAGTTCTACAATAAATGCTAGGAATGGATCAAATCAGAAAATGTTTCAGTTGAAGAACAAGCATGCTTTACAATTGGACATTCAGTATTAGATCATGTTCTTATTTTGCAACATCTACAATAGATGAAAATATACTTTTAAGTTAGGATCCGCACAATATGCAGCTTTTAACAATTTCAGAATCACTTTTGTGATTTTAAGTGCAAACTTAAAAATAATGGATGCCTGCTTCTTCTTCTTCTTTTGTGACAATTCTAGTTTAAGAGTTGGTCTAAGCAAACTTTATATAGTTTAGCTGCATATTGCAAGATAGAAGCACCCAACATTAATTATGCAAAACCTAAAATATTGGTACAATAGAAAAGAATATGTTGGTGTATATACAGAATATAATATAAGCGCCCTAAAATACATGCTTATCCAATTTAAGAAGTTTAGTTCTTTACATATATAGGAATAGTGTTTCATGCATGGCACACTTAGAGTACATTGTCTCTAGCAACAGAAGTCAGCAATAGTTCTGCAGTACTTGTATTACTCCAGCAGTGCATTATTCATACCTATTTTCAGCTAGAGTGCAACACTTTTGTTCAGAGCCCAATTGAGACCATATAGGTCCTTCACTTCCTTTAGAGATTTTTAAAGAATATATTTCAGATCCTATGCAGGGGTGTCAAACCCGATCGCATCGCGGGACGTATCGGGACTTGTTTGCCCTTGCAGAGCTGTAATGGGCGTGGCCTGTGTGGGGCGCATCCGGTCCACAGACCCCGTGTTTGACATGGCTTTGTATTCCCAACATGGACTTAAATCATGAGGCTGATGTGACCAGAATTGAAACTAACATTTGGTTATGCATCTTTTTTACTGGTTAAAATTACTTTTTAAAAAATTATATTTTTTTCACATTTTACATCAGGGGATTGATGCCTCTGATTTTCACGTCTGATTTTAAGTGATGACTTGGTTTCATCTACAACAGCGCACACGAAACTGAAGTGCTGTGGTTTCTTCCTTAAAGCAATCCTGAGGTATGTGAATGTGCAGTGGCTGCCTTTAAATAGTGTGCCAAGGAACTGGCTATCGAAGATGTTTTCCTTTTTCAAGCCAATTAAATACTTAAGTCAAATATGGTTCCTAAATTCAGAAGAGCTCTAACCTGAGAAGAGTTAATGTTCTCCCAACAGCTGTTTTTGAGGGGAAAATTTGGGCTATCCTGGGATATCTGAACAAAAACGTTGTCTCTGTGATGAAAGAGACTTTGACCTATTAATCCACATTTTATTATATTTATTATTGCTCTCATGGTAAAGCTGAAGCTAATAATACCACATTTAAGCAGACTTCCAATTCACCTGGATTTATTTTATTTACAATTGTTATCATCTAGTCACTATAATTTTATTTCTTTTAGCAAGATTTTGTTTTAGTACTATTTATACCATACTTCAACCAATTTCAATATCATAATTATTGTCTTTTACTGCATTTTTTATTTCCTGTCTCGCAATTTTTTCTTCTGCATTTGAGCTGGTCTTTAATTGTAATGAAGTACTTCTACTAACTTCTACTCTTGTCAATTTATATTATAGTGCCAAATGGCAAATAGGATATTTGCCTCTGAAGTTACTCCTATATTAAACTCAAATAATATTAGAATAACGCTATGAAAGTACAGAAAGCCAGTTTGATGTATTCAATAAGGCATAAGGCAAAAAAACTGGGAGACTGTGAATTCTAGTCCCACCTTAGGCAAAAAGCTGGCTGGGTGACTATGGGCCAGTCAGACTTTGTCAGCTCTAGGAAGGAGGCAATGGCAAACCACTTCTGAAAAATCTTGCCAAGAAAACTGCAGGGACTTGTCCAAGGAGTCTCTGAGAATTGGGCATAACTGAAAGGAAGAAAAAAAAAGTATAGTTCAATTAATGGCTGCTTGCTTATGTTAAACACAGTGAGCAAATTACGGTATTATTAACCGCATACCCAAAATTATGTCATCCTGTAAGAACGGCATGGGGTTTACTTTTTGATTCACACTAATTTTGGCAAGTGCCACACAGCAAGCCAAAAGTGTTGGGAAATGCACTGTATTCTTGGCCTTTATTTTTAACACAGAAATATGACTCTGGGGAAAGCTACAGGTCTTAGCTATCAATCATTCTTTGGTCCTGCTAAAGGCTCCCATGAATGACAGTTGCTGTCTTTTCTCATGCCTATTAAAGGTCTAAGCCTACAGTTGTACCCACATGTTTCAGATTCCTGCATATTGATGAAGCCTAGTTGATTTCTAATGACTTCCATTGACAAAATTACAGACTCCAGCTTTGATTATCATGTGTGACCAATTCTGTTTTTCCCAAACTTTAGTGAAGTTATACCACTGACTGTCTTTATTAAGATATTCTTCTTAATAAAAAAATTCTTAGTCATCAATCTGTATTTTATAACATGACATAAATAATTGTTCTAACATTTTTGTATTCTGTGTGACATATTGATGAATGTGCATTATGGATATAGGTTATAATGAAAGGTTTCTCATATTGCTGTAATTTTATTTATTAGACTTTAATTTATGACACCACTTGATGGCACATAGAGTAATCTTGTTGTAGACTAAGATATAAAGGAGCAAGAAGGCAAGTGAACAGATGTGGAATAGATGCAGATGTAGCAGCAATCCATGGATAAAACTTACATGTATGTGTTCTTTATTCATCAGTACAATCAGAGCAGTGGTGGGATTCAAATATGTGAACAACCGGTTCTCTGTGCGGATGCCGCTTCTGGAAGTCCATTCTGGGCCTGGGCAACAAAAAATTAGCTACCGGTTCTGCCGAAGTGTTGCGAATTGGCTGAATCCCATCACTGAATCAGAGTTGAAAATCCTGTTGTTTTATCATGATCAATGGCTCAAAATATTTGCTGTGCAGTTTGGATGTCAACCAGTATGATTATGTTTGGAACTAAGCTCTCCCTTTTTACAAATAGAGACAATCTTCAATAAATGAATCAAGTACCTTCAACCACCTCTGACATTGTTTTTATTTTACTGGCATTTAGATCGGAAGATTGATTGTTGGCCAAAATGGCATTTTATCTACTCCTGCTGTGTCCTGCATTATCAGAAAGGTCAAAGCTGCTGGGGGGATTATTCTCACAGCTAGTCACTGTCCTGGAGGACCTGGAGGAGAATTCGGAGTAAAGTTTAACATTGCCAATGGAGGTAAGAGTTGTTGTGATGCATCTTATTACAAACTCTGGGGATTTTTTTAAAGAAAAAAACCTAACGTCTGAAAAGAAAATTGCCGATTACATTCACCATCTATAATCATATAAAAATTTAAAAATAATGTCTGTCTATATCTGTCTATCCAGCAATCCAGCTACCCATCTTAAGACATCGTAGATTTAAATACAGTATATTTAAACAATGTTTAAAAGGCTTGTAGACTTTCCCAACTATTTGTTTTTTGGAATTAAAATCTTTGAATAGACATGTTTTCATCTCTCTTGGTTCCAGGCATGAGATCAGAGATAAGTAGTCTGATATAGTAGTCACAGACACCTCTGTTGACATCTGCACAGCTTCCTGTCTCATCAGATTTCATTTATCTAAGATATTCTTTTAATTATAAATAAATAGGAATCTGATATACTACTGCAGCCCCATTTGGAAATGTACCCATCTTCTCCAAAAGTTAATAGATGATAACTGGTAGAATGCGTCCTGTATGGAAAAAAAAGAATGACAAGGAATATTCTCACCAGTTTTTCCTATGGTAAATTAAATATGCTATTCTCCACATAGGACATGGTAGCCATTTTGTGAGAATATTGCAGATTTTCAAAATTTTAATATGCCCATTGGCTGCAAAATTTTGTACATACCAGTAATAACAATAGTAACAGCACTTACTTACATATTGCTTCACAGTGCTTTATAATCTTCTCTAAGCGGTTTACAGAGTCAGCATATGGCCCACAACAATCTGGGCCCAATAATTGAACTAGATTGAAAAAATTCCTACTAATTAATATTTGCTGAGACATTAAACTCAAGGAGTTTAATTTGATTTTTCAGAAGAGTAAACATCAGACATTCAGATCAGCTTTAATCTGAAGATTTCAGAGACCATAAAAACCTCTAATAAAATACGCATGCACTGGTAAAATACTATGTTAATTTAAACTATATAAATAATATATAACATTTATTTTGTATTTAAGAGCATTTAAACCTTGTTTTGAGACAATATTCAAGAACTGATACAGCTTATGTTTGTATTATATTTTCAGGTCCAGCTCCAGATGTTGTTTCTGATAAAATTTATCAGATCAGCAAAACCCTTGAAGAATATGCCATTTGCCCTGATTTGAGAATTGATTTGTCTCGGTTGGGAAGACAAGAGTTTGATCTGGAGAATAAATTCAAGCCTTTCCGGGGTATTGAATTCTTTTCCATAGTGGGGAAAAATTGCAATTAAAACTTAAAAGTTAGTCCTTTAAAAAGTTTTTGGCATGGTAATATTTTAGAACTGAAATAGGAAATTCACAATGGAAATGTGGTTTTTCCTTTGTTACCCAACTGTTTAAGTTTCACATAAATTTTAATACTATAAACGCAGTACCATTTTGATAATAATCTTATTCCAGCTGTGACTGAAATTCAAACCAACATCTAACTTTCTGTTTCCCTGGTTCTTGTTAGATATTTCCATGCTAGATATTTTTCTTGAGGCATTTTACTTATAAACTTAAAGCACAAGTTGAAATTTCAGTTTCTCATTCTGCAGCCTTTATTTTACTTTGCTAAATTGATTATGGATTTTTGTGGTCATTGTGTTATTGAGCCACATACTGTAGTCATTTTATAGAGTTTTTTTTAATACATTGTTTTATTTTAGACTTTTTGATATCTTGTTGATATTTTGTTTTATTCTATTGCGTGCCAACAGTTCTGGAAGCAATATAGTAAGTTTTAGAAGTTATAAATCTATCTTTACTTGTGCCTTTATCAGTCTGACATTATTACCACCCAGAGCCCCTGTCTGAGGGAGATAGGTGGATAAGAAACATGAAATATAAATAAATAAATTAAGCATGTCTTTCTCTTGTTTACTCCTAGAATATCCCCAAAAACTAACTATAGTAGAATATACAGAATTGATAGAATCAGATAGAAATTATGACTGAGGAAAAAATATTAAGTGGGACATTTTGTGAAGTAAACTTTTAAGTAAAAAAACCCTTAAAGTAACCTTCTGAGGTAAGAGTGAAGCATTGTATTCTTGAAAGTGAAACACTCCCAAGGACGTTACTATGTTACCTGAACATGCATGTAAATGTGCATGAACAGAATGCACAGAAGCTGATTTTGCTGCTGAAATGTTATGCAGCTTTGTCCTTTGAATAGTTCAGACAACCCTAGAAAGAATGCTACAGGCGTTGCATTGCTAAATTAAGTGGTGGTCTTTGATAAAGGTGCTGGGTTAATTCCCAAAGTGTTTATGGCATAGATTTTCACTTATTCAGTGACAAAAAATTTTGTAGTAATATTTTTTCATTTGATGTGTACTTAGCGCCTAAGCACAGTATCCTGACTTACATTCTTTGTTTGATCTTTTGTGCACAGTTGAGATAATAGAATCTGTGGAGGTTTACCTTAATCTTCTGCGGACCATCTTTGATTTCAGTTCTATTCGAGGCTTGCTAACCGGGCCCAACCAACTTAAGATCAGAATTGATGCCATGAATGGAGGTAAAGAGCACCATTTTTAATGCAGTATGTAAATCACTGATTTTTAAAATACTGAAAGTAAGATTTAAAACTCATACAGTAATTAATTACTATAGATTTATAACAGGCTATAATTCCAAATACATTTGCTAGAGAGTGATCCTTAATGGATGCAGAGAAATGCACATGATTATGCTGTTAAGTATAGTATTCAAAATCTCTCCCATATCTTATGCTCTTAAGGGAGCAGTGTATATGGTGAGAGTGGGGCAGAGTCGAAGAGGTGCCTTAAATTTCCTGCTGACTTAATTTCGGAGATGAGAGTGAAGGGGAAAAACCCTTTCTTTAGCTGAAAACCAAAATATTAGTTGGCTCTGAGAAAAAGCAGTTCTTGAATATCCAGGACACTTTTTGTTTCATTTAACTCATGAAAAGTATTTATAGCTTTGTTCTTTTTGAATCGAAAGGACATCAACTATATATATAGAAATCTAGCTCCCGAGCCCTTAAGATATGAACTATTTTCAGTAGCTCCACATAGACACTGCTACTTCTGTGCTGAGACAATTTATTCTTAACAGTGATATAGTTACTTGGTATGACAAATGCATTTAATGGATTATATGTCGAAGAATTCGTAGAAACCCAAATTTTTCAAATGTGGCAAAAGTAACTGGGACAAAGGTGACAGATTAAAAAATACATTATTATATTTTTTAAGTGTATACACTTTTGCCCACAAACTGGTTTCTTCAGTTTATTAAAACCTTCAATAATAGGTTTTAAAATAATTAATTATTATCATCCTGAGAAAATTTAAATATGCCAAGAGTGTTTATACCACAAATAAATTGTTGAAATGCATCCTTCTATTAAATTCTTATACACAAAGTGATATCACATTTCAACCACTGCCTGTTTTCCATTTGTATTTAAGAAAAATGCCGTTCAATTTTTCTTCTTCCCACAAAAATGCAGATACTATAATAGAGTTTAGATATATTACCTCATACCAGCTATTTCCCTCAGCAATTGGCTAAAGGAGATACTTTCAAAGAGCCACAAATTTTTTTGCAGAAGTGGAAGAAAGTCTGTCTCTTCCTTTAATTATGTTTGATGTTGGTGTTTAAGTAGAACAACATTCTTCCTTTCATTTCCTGAGGCCATTCTTTCCCCTTCTGAAATATAAAACTCTTTCAATGTGACTATTGCTATAAAATGTCCACTAGTAGAATATTTGATTTGTATCTGATATTATACAGCTATTTCTTAAGCATTCTCGTGGGTTTTTTCTAAATGAAGTTTGTTATTTATTAATGTATACCAGGTGGTATATATTGCTGCCCTGTGTTCTCACTACTTTTATAAAATAGCTGGATTTTCACTTGGGAATTTCCAGAGTACAAATTAATCCAGAATCAAGCTGCCTTTAAATTAATCACCATGCTAATATGTTTGACTTTGACTGAGGCTTTTTATCATACAAATGGCATATGCAGCCAAACTGGGGTGGGCAGTTGTGCATCTGCGCCACCACCCTCCGTTTGTGGCCCTAGTGGGTCACCAAATTGTGTGGCTTAAAAAGTGGACAAACTGCCAATTTAGTTTTGCTACAGGTGGCCCTCAATTTATAACCACAATTGAGTCCAAAATTTCCATTGCTAAGCAAGGCAATTGTTAAGTGATTTTTTTGTGCCATTTTACAACCTTTTTGCCACAATTATTAAGAAAATCATTGCAGTTGCTAAGTGAATCTTGATATCATCATTGGGCTTCCCCCACTGACTTTGCTCGTCAGAATCCAGCTGGGAAAGTTACAAATGGTGATCACATGACCCCTGGACAGTTAGTACATGCCAGTTGCCACGTGCCCAAATTTTGATCATGTGATCATGTGGGATGCTGCCACAGTCCTAAGTGTGAAAACTGGTCATAAGTCACTTTTTATAATGCGGTGTAACTTTGAACAGTCACCAAATGAATGATTGTAAATCAATGCTTACCTGCACTTCTATAGCAGCATAAAGAACAAAATAAGTGCAATAAATAACTGAGGCATCGGACATTTGTTTCACTTCCCCAAAGTGCCCTAAAACTGAACCAAACATGACTCTTACCCAGGGGTCTTCAAACTTGGCCCTTTTATGACTTGTGGACTTCAACTCCCAGAATTCCTCAGCCAGGCATACTGGCTGAGGAATTCTGGGAGTTGAAGTCCGCAAGTCATAAAAGGGCCAAGTTTGAAGACCCCTGCTCTTACCACTTAGTGAAATTACTGTATTCCTTCTGCAGTAGCTGTAGAACAAAAAATAAATAAATAAAGAGGTGCCTATTCCATGTGCTTAACTCTTCTATTTTTATTGATTTATTTATTATAGTTTGGTTTTACTATTGTTTTACTGTAATTTGCTGATGCACTTTAATTTACTGATGCAGTCTGCACTATGTATGTATATATGTATATAATCCCTAAATTATTTGGTAATCAACAGATCTTTCATAGCCTTCATCTTTTCAAGGAGATTAGTTTGGTCAGCTGCAGCTGACCAAATATGCATATAAGTACAGAGGCATTTTTGTAGAAAATTGCAGGATGTCTTGCTTAATAGAGAGTTATATAATACCCCATTTAATGCAAATTGGTTCCATTTTTTAAATACACAAAGGTGTTCATTCTGAATATTTATTTGAAAATGATCTTTAAATTGAAGGCAAATCCCTTTTGCAGTGATGGGCCCCTATGTCCGGAGAATCCTGTGTGATGAATTGGGAGCTCCAGCTAATTCTGCGGTTGATTGTGTCCCTCTGGAAGATTTTGGTGGTCAGTACCCTGATCCAAACTTAACATATGCAACTTCCTTGTTGGAAGCAATGAAAGGAGGAGAGTACGGATTTGGAGCTGCATTTGATGCTGATGGGGTAGGTTTGGGGAAGCTAAATTCATAGCTGAAAGTGACTAACGATTGTCAGAGGATTTCTGTCTTTTACATAAATATTAGGCTTTCATCTAAGCGCAGGAGAAATTAATAGTTCAGTTATGCACTCTCTCATTATTATAAACGATTCAGTGGTTCCGGGATGTTCAGTGCTAAAATATTTAGAGTTCCAAAATATATCATTTAGTTGCTCAACACAGGATCAACTATAGATTTTTCAAGTTCATAACATGTATTGGAGTATACATTTCAAGTTCATAATGTATATAATGGATTTTCCAGACAGATGCTTGCATCTCTTTGATAGTATTGGAAGTGCTTGGCAGTTAGAATTGGAAATCTGATTTTCCTATGCCGCACCTAACTTCTATTTTTTTTCATTTTTCATTATTCATAGTCATTACCAAAATAATTTCCAGTTCTTTCTAGAACAATGAAAGGGTTTTTTTCCTGATTTAATCAGTAAGCAACAGATGAAGAAATCAGTGCAAAAGATACTTTGAAGGCACATTTTTAACTCCTTTGTTTTAGGGCACAAAGAACTTTCTACCAAGTATTGTGTAACCATTTTAGGAAGTTTAGTAGTACATTTGATATTTCCAGTTAAATTCAATTCTTTATCTCATCCTAACATATAGTTATTTATCCTTCCTTTTCTGAAAAGATGGTTGTAGTACAATTTCTGCCTAGTATTATAATTACTGGAAATCTTCACAGTTCAATTAAAGAAAACAGTTGATAACATTGTACTTTGTTATAAGATACAAATAAGAATTAAATTTCAAAATTGATTTTGCAGTTACCCAATGAAGGAGTATTGATAAAAGATATCTCCTTTCTTCCTTCCTCCTCCCTCCCTCCGCCCCTTCCTTCCTTCCTCCCTCCTTCCCTCCCTCCCTTCCTCTCACTTCCTTCCTCCCTCCCTCCTTCTCTCACTCCTCCCTCCCCCCTCCCTCCCTCCCTCCCTCCCTCCCTCCCTCCCTCCCTCCCTCCCTTCCTTCCTTCCTTCCTTCCTTCCTTCCTTCCTTCCTTCCTGTTCCTGTTTAATCAAGCTTAATGTAAGAGAAAAGTTACTATTCTTCAAGATATAATGTGCTTCCAGGAAAAAAAGAAGCTATATGAAATTTTGGAGTAAAAAACTATTATATTTTTTTTTCCTAATCTATTCAAACAAACTAAAGTTCTCCATGTTCTCCAAGTTCTCCATGCAGCAGTGTGCTGCAGCTGCCAAAAAAGCCAACACAGTGGTAGGCTGCATTAACAGAGGGATAGAATCAAGATCACGTGAAGTATTAATACCAGTCTACAATGCCTTGGCAAGGCTACACTTGGAATACTGCATCCAGTTTTGGTCACCACGATGTAAAAAAGATGTTGAGACTCTAGAAAGAGGACAGAGAAGAGCAACAAAGATAATCAGGGGGCTGGAGGCTAAAACATATAAAGAATGGTTGCTGGAATTGGGTATGTCTAGTTTAATGAAGAGAAGAACGAGGGGAGGCATGATAGCAGTGTCCCAATATCTCAGGGGCTGCCATAAAGAAGAGGGAGCCAAGCTATTCTCCAAAGCGCCTGAAGGCAGGAGAGGAAGCAACTGATGGAAACTAACCAAAAAGAGAAGCAACCTAGAACTAAGAAGAAATTTCCAGAACAATTAACCATTAACCTGCCTCCAGAAGCGGTGAATGCTCCAACACTGGAAGTTTTTAAGAAGAGACTGGACAGCCATTTGTCTGAAATGGTATAGGGCTCCCTGCCTGAGCAGGGGGTTGGACTAGATGACCTCCAGGGTCCGTATCCAACTTTATTGTTGTTGTTGTTGTTAGTGACTTTAGATCAAGCCATGTATCTGAGTACTATGAAACAGATTAAAGCCAAACAATAACCTGTCCTTGGGTCTCCCTCTTGCTAGACTGCAAATTGAAAAAAGGGAGAATCCAGATATTCTCTTTTACTTACTCATTTCCCCTTTCCTTACCCAATATATTTTATTTTCTCTTTCAGGACCGTTACATGATTCTAGGTCAAAATGGATTTTTTGTTAACCCTTCAGACTCCCTGGCCATTATTGCAGCAAATCTCCATTGCATTCCATATTTTTGTCAGATGGCTGTGCGAGGGTTTGGTCGGAGTATGCCTACCAGCACTGCCTTGGACAGGTAGGAGACAAGTTTTATTGGTATCATTATAAATCTGGAGATGGATAAGGAATTGACTGCTATATTCAACTTCCAACACCTTGATTGCACTTCCTACAACCATCAGAAATTCTGTAACTAAATTTCATCAGCAAACCCACCAAGAGATGATTTCCTTCATGTTTTATTTCCATCCTAGTTTAGGGCATTCATAAAACAATGGTTACATAAATAGTTGTGTAAATGCATCCAAATTATAGTAAAATGTTCTTTCAATCTACAATATGTCTCAAAATAGCTCCAGCCATTGGTTTTGGAGGGAGAGGTGTTAACTATCTTGGATTTTCCAGATATTTTTATTTTTCCAGATATGTATCTCTGAAATTCAACTTCAGCTTCTCACACTATTAAACTGTCTGATTGGGACTGCTAGGAGCTTTATTTCATTATCATGTGGAGGACCACAAATTGACCATTTATGAGTTAAATATATAAAGTGTGCAGTTAATTGCAGAGACACTGACCTCATGAACCAGAATAATCTCTATTAAACTCTTGTGTATTTCAGAATCATTTTCCAGAGGAGCTATACAAATTGGAGCTATTGTTGTTGTGTAGTGCATGTGTGTGCAGTTCCACATAATAGAAAGTAGAAACTATGAGCAAAACACCTTTGTTTCAGAAAGGTTGCTACCAAATTACAAATCTTCGTTGAAACGCTTGAATTTTCTAGCTGTTTTTCCACGTCACTCACTCTTCTTGATTTGACAAAGCCATGGGCACGATGTTTCAAACAACGATGACTGCTTTTGATACCTTTATCAAGTTGTTTAAAATAGTCAACAATTTTAATATAAATGAAATAAAGTTGAATTTAGTAGGTGACCTTGAATTATTAACTACTGTTTTGGACTGGCAGATCATTCAAAGACCAAGCATAGCTCTCAGCTAGAAAAGACTGTGTCACTGAGCATGTTGTGTGAGCCTAGCTGTGGTGCTTTATAAGCTTTCATTGTTGGCTTAGCCTATTCAATTAAACCAACCAATTTTGATTACAGGTAGTCCTCAACATACGACCACAAGTGAGCCCAAAATTTCTGTTGCTAAGTGAGACATTTGTTAAGTGAGTTTTGTCCCATTTTATGACTTTTCTTGCCACCATTGTTAAGTGAATCAGTGCAGTTAATAAGTTAGTAACCCAGTTGTTAAGTGAACCTGGCTTTCCTATTGACTTTGCTTATCAGAAGGTCGTAAAAGGGGATTACGTGACTTTGGGACACAGCAACCGTCATAAGTATGAACCGGTTGCCAAGCATCTCAATTTTGATCACGTGACCATGGGGATGCTGCAAAGGTCATAACTGAAAAATGGCCATAAGTCACATTTTTCAGTGCCGTTGCAACTTTGAATGGTCACTAAACGAACTGTTGTAAGTTGAGGACTACCTGTAGTAGGAGACAAAGCATAGTTAAACCAAATCATAACTATGTGATGTATTAATTCAGTCTAAATAGACACAAACATCTGATCTGCTGATAAACATGAGGGTTGAAATCAGGGGTCTTCAAACTTGACCCTTTTATGACTTGTGGACTTCAACTCCCAGAATTCCTCAGCCAGGCATGCTAACTGAGGAATTCTGGGAGTTGAAGCCCACAAGTCATAAAAGGGCCAAGTTTGAAGACCCCTGGTTTAAAGAGTCCTCGTGGCTATATTTATTTATTTATTTTATTTATTTTATCAAATTTCTATGCTGCCCCTCTCCTAAGACTCGGGGCAGCTCACAACAACAATACAGCTACATATAAAAATTAATAATAATAATAATAACATCCAATCCAAAGATCCATACATACAACATGCAAACACAATCAAATACACAATCAACGATGGAAGCACATTCCTCGGCCCGGGGGCAGAACACAGTTCATACCCCCCAAGCCTGTCGGCATAAATAGGTCTTCAAAAGTTTCCGGAAAGCTAGGAGGGAGGAGGCAGTACAAATCTCTGAGGGAAGCTGGTTCCAGAGGGCTGGCGCAGCAACGGAGAAGGCCCTTGTCCTAGGACCCGTCAGATGACATTGTCTGATGGACGGGACCCGTAGGAGGCCAGCCCTATGCGCCCTAACCGGTCGCTGGGATTCATGAGGTAGTCCTTGGCTTACAACCAAATCAGATCCCCATTTTATGCCCTAGTTTGCCATGATGGTTAAGTGAATCACTGCATTTTTTAGGTGAATCATGCTGTCATTATGTGCATCTAGCTTCCCCCATTGACCTTGCTTGTCAGAAGCCAGATAGAAAGATTACAGATGGAGGTCACATGACAGTGCAATGATCATAAATATGTTACTAAGTGCCGAAATTTTGATTATGCAGACATGGGGAAGCGCATGGGTTGTAGGTGTAAAAACTGATCATAAGTCACCTTTTTCAATGCCATTGTAACTTTAAAAGGTCATTAAATGAATAGTTTTAAGTCAAGGACTACCTGTACTCTATTATTCCAGGAGTCCTCAACCTTGGCAAATTTAAGACTTGTGGACTTCAACTCCCAGAATTCCTCAGCTATTGAGCTTAGTCTTCAGAATTTCTGAAGAACTTTAGATAACTCAAAAGTATTTTTTTTCCTTTCTTCTAAGGGTAAAATATTTTCCATCCACCACCAAAATGAAAGTTTATATGTTATCATTATTTACACAGACATGTCTAACTTGGCACTGCTTTTTTCCTCCCAGTATCCTTTCTTTTTGTTTGGATATGGCAAAACTGTTTTGAAATGAATATTTTTAGTGACTTGCCCCAAAAACTAATCAAAGGGCTTTGTAAACAACAAAGTCCATTTTGTTATTAACTCCAGAATATTCAGAGCAGTTTTTATTCAGTAACCTTCCTCTAAGACCTGGGCTCTTTTCATTTCCTTCATGTCCTAGAACCTTTGACACTGAAAAGCGGAAGGAAGGAAGGAAGGAAAGAAAAGATGTCTTTAACCCACTTCCTGTTGTAGGAGGTCTAGCATAGGGCTATGGTCTGAAAATACTGCTTTTAATCCCCTAAAGATAACACAATTTAAATATTATATGCGTAATAGCTTAATTTTAGCTTATTGATTATACAAACCTGGCCAATATATTAAGCCTAATGTTTATATTTTTTTAGTATAGTGAATGCAACAAGCTATATTAGGCTTAGGATGGGTGGGTGGAGTCGGATAAATTGTGTTCAGCAGGTTGCAAGAAACTATTGATTGCATGGTTTGTGAACCAGATAATTACATTAAACCATAATGTAGCTTACTGCAGTGTTCTTAAATTGTGGGTAATTACACTCAGGGTAATTTGGGCATATCCTGGGAGTAATGGAGAAATTTGTAGTTGGTCATTTGTGAGTCAAGGATCTAGTTTAGGACTGCCACTTCTAAGAGGGTTATGTAAAACAACAGTCTTGTTTGTTTTTAGAAGTAGTGACTTTGAGTAACTTTGAACCAGTGAAGATCGAACCCTTGGCAATCAGCAGAACTAGCCTGCAATACTGTACTGTAACCATTACCTGATTGCTTTGTAAGATAACAATTGCAAATGGAAAAATTAGAGGAGGATAAGTTCGTTGAGTGTGCATGGGAAGTTGTGTGGCACACTTCTGACTGAAACAGTATGAGTGATATCAGTGAGCAAAATTTGGAAAGTACAGTGCAACTTTATGCTTTGCAGAGAATGTGCACACCTAGTTTTTTGATCTTCAGCAAGTCATTGAAAAGTGTTTAAATGTGAGCAATATTCTCCTTTTTTTAGAGAAAGTGTTTGATAAAGTGATAGGCTTGAATTATGGAATGTTGCACCCAAATATAGAGTTGAAGATGATCGATGAATGTGATAAGAGCAATATATGAGGAAAGTAAAGCACCCAAGAGGCCAAACCAAAATTTTAATGTCCTGAGCAGTGAGTAGCTGCATAACACCCCTTGGTGATTAAAATATTTATGGAAAATACATAAGGAATGGCTGTGGTGAGATTTCAGATATATCTGCTGGGAATGTGAATGTGTTATTTTTTTTTAGGTATTATAAATATCTACCATCTTGTAGGGTTAGAACTTCAGTATTTTGCAGCAAATGTTAGATTGTATGTTACCAAAGAATAATGCTTTGAAAAATAATATATCAAAGACCAAGGTAATTATGTTTAATAGGAAAAATGATATAAATGATTGTGAGTTATACGTAAGTGGCAAAAAAAACCTCCTAAAACAAACAAGGAATCTGTGTACCCTGTTAGATGAAAAAGTGGATGAATAAATGTTAATATATGCAAATGTAGGTAGAAAGAATGTATGGAGAGGTATAATAACTATGTTGACATAATTAGATTCAGCAATGTATTTTTTTCTATTTACATGCTTTTAGTTTCTTTTGCTTATTATTTTGTACTCCATTACTTTACTTTGCACAATGTTATTTATTCCAAAAGAAAGTTGTGTGATGGGTATATGTTTTTGCTCCAATATTTCATGTGCAAAAACAATCTGACTTGAATTAGAGAGAATACACTGTATGAATGTTGCCTTGGCACAGTTGTAAATTTCCGTGACTTCAGGGACTGTATTGAAGGAAAATATGTCTGAAATTATTCCAGGAACTAGCCAAATAAAGTATTCTGACAATACATTATTAGCAAGCAATAAATACTTCAGGGAATCCCCAGGAAGGCTAGTTGAAATGGTAACAGTTCATTGTTAACAGATTTAATTGGCTAGGGGGAAAAAAGAACCACAAGGGTGGAGTGAATTCAGTTTTAAATGTAGATGGGTCTGGGACGGGTTCTCAACCTTGCCAACTTTAAGACTTGTGGACTTCAACTCCCAGAATTCCTCAGCCAGCTGGCTGAGGAATTCTGGGAGTTGAAGTCCACAAGTCTTAAAGTTGCCAAGGTTGAGAACCCCTGGGACTCTGGGAAGAGGGAATAGAAGTGTTCTCCTTCCTTGCAGTCCCTTCCCCCAAATGCTTTTCTTTCACTTCTGTTGTTGGAAGTTTCCTACAACTGGGGGTGGGGGAATATCTGGAAAAAGGGAGGTGCATCTTTTCTTTCTAAAAGATCAGTTCCTTTTGTTCCACATGGCACTGGGAGACAGAAGTAATTTATTAATTTCCAGGAGTGAAGAGCTTCTCGTTCTTCTCATCCTCCATGGCTGGTGGCATCTCAGGATGTGGGGAACGTTTCCATTCTTGGTTGGTCATCTAGAAAGTGAAAGAATCAGTGGGCTCATGAAATTCTCTGGGAACACTAGATTTGCAAGTAATCAAAAAAACCCAGGGGTCAGCAAAGATCTGCAGGTAGCAAAGTTGTAATAGATTGGTTTCAAACTGCTTGTGAATGGTTAGTTTTTTTTACTATTCAGCAGTGCACTTTATTCAACCATAATGGGTTTGTGTTGAACTAAAATGTACTGGTGGTCGCTTATAAAGATATGGGGCCAAGATACTTGAAGGACTGCCTCTGTCCAGTTGCCGTTATCTGCCCTATTATATCTGGCAGCAATGGTGTGCTTCAGTTCCCGTCAATTAAATTAAATGACGTATTGCGGGATGCAGGAAGTGTTTCTTTTCTGTTATGACATCTGCCCTCTGGAACACCTTGCCACCCAAGATCAGAATAGCCCTTATCTGCTGGCCTTCAGAAAGCCTTCAAGACCTGGCAATGCTCTGGTATGGAGGTTGGAAAATAAGTGGAGCCCCTGGGATTTATTATTATTCTGAGGTTTTAGTTTTGATTATATGTTGCATGTTCTTACAATTATTTATTTCACTTTTTAAATTGTTGAAATATTTTGCCACCCAGGGTTGCTTTGGTGAGACAAATGGGGCATATGTATGAAATAAAATAGAGAAATACTTATAGAAATACACTAGAAGTCAGGGAATCCTTTCAAAATACTGAATATTTTAATTGAACAAATAGATTTATTTGCAGTGTCATGAATGCAATTTATAAAATAAGGTGAGATTTCTTTAATTTGAAGTAATGGATGCGCTACATTAAAAATGTATAGATTATCCGTTCTGGGCTCTGAAAATCCAGCCAACCATTAAATGGCAACAAAAATAAAGGGGGAAAAAATCCTTGCCTTCTAACCATCATTCAGATTTCTACAGCCCATGTCTGGTTGTCCTAAACAGTATCAAACTAGGATTCTACAGATTAGCATGTGGCTTAGTTTACAAGTAAGTATGAATTAGCTGAGCCACAATTAGGCATGTGAGAAGGATATCGGAGGAGAGGCAATGTGTTGCTGAATTCCCTTCCAGTTCTGAAATATTTTATCAAAGAAGGCCATTTAGTCATTTTGTTTCTTATCTTTCTGAAACATCCTTTTTATCTGTTTGCTGGGTCAAAGCTGCAGTTCCTAAGGTTTTTTTTATTTTTTATTTTGCACATAAATCTAAAATAATGGGAATAGCAGCTGCAGTGCTTACCATATATGGGATATTGGCAGTTGCTTGGTTCTGCTCTTGGTGTATACACTTGATGCCTTTTAAGGGAACTTGGTGCCTGCAGAGTGAAAATATCCAGAAACCAAACATGTATTTCATAGACCTGCCACTTTTGTACTCTTAGGAGCATAGGAGAACTACAAGCTCCAGGGATTAACTACAAACTTTGAATAGAAAGGAAAAGAGGTTTTTTAAATTCAGAAATCTTAGATAAGGTCTCCAGAATAACAGATAAAATTACCGTCCGAGTTCTTCATACAAGATAGTACTGTTGTGGCTTGTCTCTTGGCTTACACATTACTGCAAAGTTTGACAAAATAAACTGCTGTCTTTGCATATACTTTGAGGTAAAAACTCCACTGAATTCAATACTAACGTAGTAACTTTTGAAGTATTTTCTATTAAAAAAATATGCAGGCTACAAAAAATGTCAAATGCCGTATCATGGTCCTGTGCTGCTCTCACAGATGTTCTTCGTTATATTCCCATTCCATTCATGGAATACATCACATAAAACTCTCTTAAATCTTCTGTATTACACTCCTTTTGACTGAAGATGAAACAGTCGAAACTTTGTGGGTTAAGTACATTTGAAGATAAAGACATTTCTTTGACTAAACTGTTTTTAACGTTTTCCATTTCTCGGCCCAATAAAATTAGCTGGCTTTTTCTTTCAAATTGTTTTTTAATTTCACAGGTATTCTTATATATTTATCTACAGTGCTTTTTTTGTTTAAAAAAAAAAGGGTGCTGGAACTCACACAAGTCATACAACCCGCCTTGCCTACCCTACAAGGTTCCATCCAAAAAAGGTGCCGGAACTCCGTTCTGGGCGTTCTATGACCAAAAAAAAGCCCTGTTTATCTATATACTACTAAAACCCTCATTGTGATCTTAAACTGTGTAAAACAGTGCATCATACGGCAACAAGGTGCCTAAAATGGGCTCATGTACAGAATAGGAAGAGAGGGAGGAAAAGGGGAAGAGGGAGGAATGGGAAAAAGGAAATGGGGAATAGAGAAGGAAAGAGGAACATGGAACATGGTGGCCTAGGACACCCCTGTGCAGTTCCCCAATTCACCTCCTCCCCGTGCACCTTCCTCAACCATGTAGTACATCTTGCGCATTCTCACATATCTTCCCTGACCTTCACCATCCCTTGTGTACTCCCGTGTACAATTGATGAGCCACACCCCAACGTGCCTCCTTTCTCCCCCTTGCTCCCTCCTTTCTCATCTTGCTGATTTTCCCATTGGTTTTCTCCCTACAAGCTTACCGCAGACAAAGTAAATGGAGAAGCCAGCAGGAATTCTAAGGAGGAAGGGAAAGAGGGCGGAAGGAAGGAAAATAGGAAGGATGCAGCAGGAAGGAAGGAAAGAAGTAGGATTGCTAATCCTCTAAAGGAGGATATCTAATAACCATGAAGATGCAAAAAAGCAGTGGGAATAGAAGCAATGTCCAACTTTCACAAGGAAACTCAGTGGGGAAGCCTGCAAGAAGTTGGGGATTGCTTCCATGCCCTTTGCTTTTTTGTACTCTCGTGGTCATTTTATTTCTCTGTTTAGTCAAGGAAATATCTCTGAAAGGATGACCTAACAGGGCACAGGTTGTTTAATATGCCACAAAAGATGATAATATTAGTGTACAATTTTAATTTGATATTTTATACTGTAACAGCTACTTGTCTGGCTGAGTAGTTCGACAAATCATAGTTAATTAGATGAACCATCACATTCTATCCATGAAAAAACTCAGACAATATATTTCTCTCTGTAGTTCCAGAGATCTTATCTAGAAGAATTTCTGAATTAAAAAATGTGTTCCCATCTGTTCAAAAGGATAATACACAATACAGTGAGGAGTGGAAATGTTAGATGTTTTCTGTCACAAATTTTAAATGCCACACTGGCTTGGTTCCCTCAAACATAATGTATAGGTAGTCCTCAACTTACAATAGTTCATTTAGTGACTGTTCGAAGTTACAAAGACACTGAAAAAGCGACTTAAGGCCGTTTCTCATACTTACAACCATTGTAGCATTCCCATCGTCATGTGATCAAAACCCAGATCTTGGCAACTGAGTCATATTTATGACAGTCGGAGTGTCCTGGATTCATGTGATCACCTTTTGCAGACTTCCAACAAGCAAAGTCAATGGGGAAGCCAGATTCACTTAACAACCATGTTACTAACTTAACAACTCTGGCAAGAAGAGTCATAAAATGGACAAAACTCAATGGACAAAACTCACTTAACAAATGTCTCTCATAGTAACACAAATTTTGGGCTCAATTGTGGTCGTAAGTTGAGGACTAGTTGAAGTTAATTTTTTGTTAATGTGCGAACCATATTGCTATAGAAATACTCAACCAACAGAGATTTGAAAACCGGCATAGTACTGTTATGATAGGTTTATAATATTTATTTTGATTAGATACTACTTTCATGTTTCACTCCTGATGCCTTTTGTATTAACTTTTTGAATTTCTCTTGGGGGGGGGGAGAATATTTATTTAAGCCTGTTTTGGGGGGGGATATTCTGTGACTGCCGTCTCCTTTTCAGATTTAGGGAATTAAATGCCAAGACTGTGGAAAGCTGCAACAGTTTGGAAATTTATTTCTGTAGGAATAGAATAGAATAGAATAGAATAGAATAGAAATGGAAGGGACCTTGGAGGTCTTCTAGTCCAGCCCCCTGCTTAAGCAAGAGATAAAGCAAATTCATTCTATAGTATTTTCTTTATTACTGTAGGGCTATGATATCGGGCTGCAAAAGTTTGACAACCATCATTTCGGCAGCAGAGAGTTATTGTAAACTGTTTTGGCAATATTTAGTGGTCAACTAGATTATTGTAACCCAGATGTGGTAGCACTTATGAAATTTATACTAATGTTTTTGCATTGCATTGTAAACACACTGTGAAAAGTTATAAAGTAAAGAAAAATAATTTTTTTTAAAGTTACAACAAGCTATTTACTTTATTCAACAAGATCAAAATATACTCTTCTGTAACTACAGTATGTGAATTTTTCTATACATATGTAAGAAGCAATTATAGCTATTTTGGTCTATGAAAAACATCTAAAAGTGGCAATTATTGGGTATCATTGGCACCAAAAATGGTACACTTTGTCTTATATTGATTTTGAAGACAACCCTCTGGATTGAAATAGCTAGCTAATATTTTGAACTTCAAGTTGCACTAAATCAGTGATCATAATTTTCTCTCACAATACAAATCTTATACCAGAGCTAATTGCGCATAAATTAACCTATCTTATTTAAAGTTAAAATATTTGTACTTATTCCAAATAATACCTCGGCCAATATACATGCAATCTATAGTTTACCTTTTTGGATATATTTTATTATATCCTGATTTCTAGGGTGTAGAGCAGTGTTTTTCAATTAGTGTCCATTGAAACTCTAGGTCATGATTTAAAATAAAACCCTGCTTTTTGAAATGCTAGTACTTGCAGTGACACAACCTGGATTGCTGATGTTGTAGACATTGTAAATCATAAATTGTGTAAATTAGAAATGAATTGTATTGTGAAGTATTCGTATTTTTTGCCAGAGTTTCCTGATAGCTGAAAATTATTTCAAGGATTCCTCCAGTAAAAGAATTAGGAAAATATACTAGAGATATTGATTATAATAAAAAGAGATATGAGGCTGGCTGGCATATCAGTTATTCTGTGTATCTGTATGTTAAAGGTGTGTCTGCAAGAGAGAGAGGGAGGGGGGGAGAGAATAAAAAAGTTAGATTTAATTGTTTGCTTATTCTCATTTAATGAAATTGAAAGCCTGGAAATTACTACTATGAAATAAAATAATTAAAATACTATTTGATCCAGTTGTTGCTGTATCTGATTTGCAAACTGTAATCCACCTTGCAGTGTTTAGGATTCCAAAGGTTTGTCCAACTGATCTTTGCTTCTTTGTTGAAGACTGCATCCTCTCTTTGTACATTTGACAATTGTTGATTTTTAGGGCAAATGGTAAGAGGTGAATAAAGGGAAATGGTCCTTCGCACATTGATCCTATGTCTGTTTCTTGCCTTGACAATTCTTAGTTGACTAATGTCATTATGTTGGAGGGATATTCTTATCTTTAATGTTTTGTTGATGTTATTATCATTTCTTTGTTTGATTGTTTTTTGTTTTAATTATTACCAATTGTTTTATTCTTTTTTATTATATTGCCATAGATCTTGATATATTATACATTATATTATTTCAATACAATAATGTTTATTGGAGATTATTAGCTTTCTATTATTTAGGTAATTTAGGGTGTTGAGAATAGAGAAAGGAAGAACAAATATGCTATCAATATTAATTACGATTTAGAGTATCAATGTTACTTACATGCATAGAATTATTTGACTTTTTCGTCCAAATTTGCATATGACATTGAAACAAGAACAAGAAGTGGCATGTGATAGGTTGTTATGAATCCAGTTTTTAATCCATGGCTTTACTTAAAATGAATGCATTTAAATAATGCTATATCCATATATTCAGAAAACTATAGTATAGTTATAAGGTATGTTGTGTAATGCCTTTTTTTTAGGGTTGCAAAATCAATGAAAGTACCGGTGTATGAAACACCGACAGGATGGAGGTTTTTCTCAAATCTGATGGATTCTGGTCGATGCTCCCTGTGTGGAGAAGAAAGTTTTGGCACTGGTAAGATTAATACTCTGAAAGTATTTCGTAATATTGTTAAACTACAGCACTTACTCCATTTTACAACTCTAAAAAGATTATTAAATAAATTTCTGCTGAATATATTAAACTTAGAGTCAGGTCTCTTATGTTACCCAAATCTCTGTACATCAGATTAGTGAACTTTTTGAGCAAAAGCAAATACAGGATGTCTAGAAGACTTCTTTGATGCAGCAGAAAAAGATTTTGTTCCTATATTAGCAGCATATTGGCATTTACCCCAAACAATAAAAACATGCTAAATTATATATAAAACATTTGAAAGATTAGGAAGAACATTATACGTACAAATACATACAAAAACAGCAAATAAAGTAGTTAGTTCACCTGGAGAGGACGTCATGGGGTTCCATACTGTATGAGATATATACAAAAAGAGGAGAAGGTCAAAGAACATGAGGCAGACCCAGAAAAAGATGGATAAACATCAAAGATGCACTACAACAACATCAACTAACAATGGTGAGGGTGCCAGAAAAGCAAGAGCCAGAACTTTGTATCTCCCACGACACCCAAAGCGGTAAAAGAGGAAGTGAAGAAGAAAAGAAGAACAATAATGCATAAGTAAGCAATTAATGATCTCCAAACCATTTTAATGCCAAAGTGAAGGTAGATGGAGGATGCCATCAGTGGCCAAAGCTGCCATTACATACCATGTTTTCCCCAAAATAAGACCGGGTCTTATTTTGGGGGGTATGGCTTATATTAGGCCCGCCCCTAAAAATCAAGCTAGGGCTTATTTTGGGGTAGGCCTTACTTTCGGGAAAGCACTGCACTTGTGTCTCAGCATCTTATGCAAATATATAAGTTGTAGCATTGGTGTGATGAAGTTACACGTGTTTCTTTGTTTTGCCCTCCACTGAATAAGCTAATGCCAGTCCCTATGTACCATGAAAACTTCTATAAAGAAAAATAGCGAATTCAATTTTAAGTTGGACTATAGGATTGCTAAATGATTTCTCTCTTGCCCTCTCAGTCTACTTAAAATATGAATCAGAGCAGCAACTTAACCATATATGAACATGAATTTCTAATGTGTGCTTTCTGCTTGAAATGTATATGTGTTTTCAGTAGAAATTTAACGATGAACTCTTTCAAAGTATATTGGCACGATCAGTATTTATCCATAAAAGATTCTACTTTATATTTCATCCATTATACTTAGTATCTTTGGTATGTGAGCTTTATCTTTTATTTAAAAAAATAGCATTTAAAGAATAGAATAAATAGCTACATAAAAGGAAAAATGGGTGAAAAGACCTGGTCAATAAATTATTTACAATTATCATAAACCGCTCCGAGTCTTTGGAGAGGAGCGGCATATAAATCCCAAAATAAATAAATAAATAAATAAATAAATAAAAAAAAAAATTTAAAATTCATTATTTCATTAATTAAATGCATAGAACTAGATTCACAGTATCATCTTAAGAAATAACTAAAAATCTATATACATTTCTAAATAGTAATATTGATATTGGTATTAATGATACCGCTTGTCATGGTGCCCAGAATAAATGCACATAATCATGTAAAGTAAAAGAAAAGAAGAAAAATCAGAAGAGAAAATAAGTAGAAAAATCAGTAAAAACAACATTAAATTCTAAATTTCTTCCCAACCTGACTTATGATTGCATCAAGATACTTATAAACAGTACAATTACTTCTGTCTGTAAATTCATTATTTCCCTTGATCATATTCTTAATATTTGAGTTTGCCTTGTATGATATAGGATATATGGGAACCATTCTTGCTTATATTTAATAAAACTCTTTTTTTTTTTCATTTTTGGTGCTTCTAGTTAGTGTTGATTTCTGACAACTGCCTGGATTAGTCCCTGCAGTTTTCTTGGAAGTTTTTCAGAGATTATTTGCTTTTGTCTTCTTCCTACGGTAGAATTAAAAGAAAATATCTTGCCCAAAATTACCCAGCTAGTTTTCTTCTTAAGGCACTCCCAGTCTCCCAGTTTCTACCCCATTACCTTTAACCATTATATTAAACTGGCTCTTTCTGGTTGTTTACTATTAATTAATAAAGTGTTCTGTCTCTTAAATGCTGGAATTTTTAAAAATGCAGTCAATAAATGTAATTAGGAACGGTCTGGAGAAGTTGAAGTGTGTTGTTTTATGTATGTTGCATAAGCAAAAATTATCAATTGCCCAAATACTAGTCTAGGGGGTTAGACTCGATGACCTCCAAGGTCCCTTCCAACTTTATTACTATTACTATTACTTTTAATATAGTAAGAATATTCTCACATATTTGGGAAGTGCAGTAATTCACTGAATAGCAGTATCTCTGTTTCCAATCCAACTGAGATTATCTCTTAGCATATAACATGTCTACTATTTTTCCCATAGGATCTGACCACATCCGAGAGAAAGATGGACTTTGGGCTGTTTTAATTTGGCTCTCAATCATGGCAGCTAGAAAGCAGGGTGTGGAGGAAATTGTTAGAGATCATTGGACAAAATTTGGCCGCCACTACTTTTGCAGGTGAAGAGTTATCAGCAGATTAATAGCCATTCTAATTCAGGTTTTTATATCATCTGTTTTATGCCTTTGAGAAATAATGATAAAAGTAACTACAATTATGAGTGTGGGTGTGGGCAATAACTACAATATTGGTTTGTACTGGAGCAAGGAGAAGTGATTCATCATTGTAAAGTGAACTCCTGCATTCAGATAGAGTTTGACTGCTATTAATTTATATAGCCAAGATGTGGAGTTTCATTTGCAGATATTTTTAAAATGAATAACAGCATACTCCAAAAAATTCAAAACCAGGTATTCTAAAGCTAAAGAAGTATTAAGAATATTGAAGATGTTTTATCCATGTATTATTTAATTTCACTGAACTTTTATTTGCATTTTATTATAAAAGAAAAATAATGAAATAGATAAACATTGTCCCATAATTATAATATTAAAGCTGTAGTAGTGTGGTTTATATCAGGTGTGTTGTCCAACATTGGCAATTTTAAGAGTGTGGATTTTAACTCCCAGAATTGAGGAATTCTGGGAGCTGAAGTCCACAAATCTTAAAGTTTGCCAAGGTTGGACACCCCTAGTTTATGCCATCATATTTGGAACCATAGGTCTGGCGAAGTGACGAGATGCATTAGCTGACAGTATAAAAATAACATATGGATATGGATTTTCCATTATTTTCCAAATTAGCAAAACTTTTATTTCTCTGCTTCCAGCTAGATAAGGTTTGTATCACATTTTCCTAATTGAATAAGCTATGTAGGTTAACAAGGTTAACAAACTTTAAGAAAAACCTCAGCTGTATTTCTAAATTAGCTTTCTCCCAACTGTTGCCCTGTAGAACAGTGGTTCTCAACCTGTGGGTCGCGACCCTTTTGGGGGTCGCAGGAGCCACTACTTTTGCAAGTGAAGAGTTATCAGCAGATTAATAGCCATTCTAATTCAGGTTTTTATATCATCTGTTTTATGCCTTTGAGAAATAATGATAAAACTTTTATTTCTCTGCTTCCAGCTAGATAAGGATTTTAAATTTGTATCACATTTTCCCAATTGAATAAGCTATGTAGGTTAACAAGGTTAACAAACTTTAAGAAAAACCTCAGCTGTATTTCTAAATTAGCTTTCTCCCAACTGTTGCCCTGTAGAACAGTGGTTCTCAACCTGTGGGTCGCGACCCTTTTGGGGGTCGCAGGAGCCTTTCACAGGGGTCGCCTAAGACCATCAGAAAACACATATTTCCGATGGTCTTAGGCAGGGCTTGTCAACCGCCTTCTCTCCCTTCACCTCCGCTCCACCTCACTTGTTTGTGGAAAACATGCTGCTTGGTGACAGTCTGCATGAACTCTACCAAAGGGGGGGCATGAAGAGCGCAGGCGCAGAGCAAGGCCCTGCCCGCCCTAGAGACTCATTGTGCAGCAACCGGATTGACTTCTTCTCGTGCACGCAGGTCAGCGAAGGGGAGGCCGCTGCAGCACCCAACTCCTGCGCCCGTCAGCTGGCAACCCCCGAACTTGCTCTTGTCAGCCGGGAGGTCTGGCGTCGACCGCCGGTTTCCTTTGCCACCCCGCCCATCCTTGACGCCTCTGCCCGTTCATGTCGAGCCCACTGGGGCTTGACATGGAGAACGGGAGGGAAGGAGGAAGGGACTTCTCCTCTCCTAAGCTTCAAAGCATGATCGGCTTCCCAAGGGTGCCACAATCCTCACGAAAGCGGATGGGGGAGAAGCAAAGTGGCGAGAAAGCTCGTGGTGGGCTCTCAGCGTTGATGACGAGAAACTCCCCACAAGCCCAGAAAAGGAGTGGAGAAAAGGAGCCCCCTTTCGGAGGAAACCACCACCTTCTTCTCTTTGGCTTTGCGCTCTTCTGTTTCTTGGCAGCCGGGCTGCCAAGCCTCTGCTGGCTGGAACTTCCTTTCCTTCCCTCCCTCTTGGTCTCTTCCTCCTTCCCTCCCTCTCCCATTGTCCCTTTCTTCCTTCCTTCCTTCCTTCCTTTCCTTCGCCTCCCTCTTTGTCCCTCCTTCCCTCCCTCTCTCCCCTTGTCCCTTCCTTCCTTCCTTTCCTTCACCTCCCTCTTTGTCCCCCTTTCCCTCCCTCTTTCCCTTTGTCCCTTCCGTCCTTCCGTCCTTCCTTCCTTCCTTCCCTCTTGTCCAGGATTGGGGCGAACCTATACAGCTGATCCATACTTTTGCAGAAGCAGGTCAGCTGTAGCAGCTCTCCTTGGGTCCTGCCCAGCAAACTTGCTCGAGCTTTGCTAGAAAACATGCCGCTTGCTAATTTAGCAGAAGTGCGAATCACCTGTAGCCCGGCGCTGATCCTGGGGCTTCTGCTAACTTAGCAAGCAGCTTGTTTTCTGGCGAAGCTGAGCAAGTGAGCTGGGTGGAGCTCTCCTGTCCCCCTCCCCTTGTCCCTTCCTGGGCACGGAGGGGGGGAGGAAGGAAGGGACGAAGAGGGAGGGAAGTAAGGGTCAATGAGAGAGGGAAGGAAGGAAGGAACAATGGAAGGGAGGGAAGGAAGGGACAAAGAGGGAAGGAAGGAAATGAAGGAAGGAAGGAAGGGACTAAGGGAGGGGAAGGAAAGGAAGGAAAGAAGAAAGGGACAATGGGAAAGAGGAAGGGAAGGAGGAAGAGACTAAGGGAGGTGAAGGAAAGGAAGAAAAGAAGGAAGGAAAGGACAAGGAGAGAAGGGAGGGAAGGAAGGCAGGCACCCACCCCAGTCCTATCCCAGAGACCCACAGAATCACCCCCACAGGCACTCTGCAACCTGAGTGATCAGCTGGCCACGCCCCCGGCCATTGTTCACATGACCCTGGGACACTGTGAACGTCATAAGTATGAATCAGTTGTCAAGCATCCGAATGTAAATCACATGACCCTGGGGATGCTGCAACAATCATAAGTGTGAAAAATGATCATAATTCACTTTTTCAGTGCTGTTGTAACTTCAAACAGTCACTAAGCGAATTGTTTAAGTCGAGGACTACCTATACTTTCCCATTTTTTCCTCTCTTTTTTTGGTCAAGTTTTTGATACCCCCCGGCCAGCTGGATGGGAGGTTGGGAGTCGCCACAACATGAGAAACTGTATTAAAGGGTCGCGGCATTAGGAAGGTTGAGAACCACTGCTGTAGAAGAATGGATTATGTTTCCTACAGTTCCCACACACGGTAAACTGCTTGCAGAAAGATTTTCTTCCAGTATTAACTTAGAGAGAGAGTTCTATCATGCAGAATGAAAACTTCCTATTTAACCTTGTTCGTTTCCTTGGCAAGCTCATAACATAGCAAATCAGTGACAATGTGTTAAGGGAGTTATAAGTTGCTTCTCTGGGAAATTTGCCCCCCCTCCCCTGTTCCACCATCCAGAGATATAAATGAACAGACTCGAGTGTTCATAGATTGGAAGATTGCTTGCCTCTTTAACCACTGTCTTGCTCATAACTTCTAAGGCACTCTAGATGAGATGGTGAAGGAGAAAAAGGAAGGCATGTTTCCTTAGCAGGTTGTAATGCGGCAAAATGTAGCATATCCATGATAACTGTACTTAACTATATGAGATTGATGAGTGAGACTGAGTAAGATAAGAGATGGAGTCATTCTGTTTTAGATACCAGGGACCTCTGGTTAATCGTTGTATCTTTGTCTTCCCTCTGATTTTCACAATATCATTCAAAGTGCAAAGGAGGTAATTTAGGATTTACCTGGCTCTTGATAAAGTTCACATGCTTAAAGAGGATGGCAAAAAAAGAGTAACCGGGCCATCATTTCAGATTACAGCAGGTGTCCAACAGAACCAGATTCAGACTCAGGTGTTTGAATAGCATTAAAATTGTTCTGTTCTATTGTATTTCTAATTTTTCTGACATGAACATCCTTCCACCCTCTACCGGCCCTGAAATCAGACTTTCTCAAAACCTATTGGCCTTTCATAAGGCATTAAAATTTGGCATTGCCATCAAAATCAGAGCCTTGATAATGTGAACGAGCTATTTCTCAGCTAAATGATTGTGGAAAGATTGGTTGCTACCTTTTATGTATTTATGTGTTTAACTACTGGTTTTGTTTTTATTCTGTTTCTATCCCATTTTAACCATCAGGTGTCAGAGTCATATAAATGCAGCCATACAGATTTAATAAATAAATAATACATATTAACTTTTTACATATTTCTTCTCTTCTCATATTTGCCATACAAGATTTGATTATGAAGCACTGGATCCTAGAATGGCATACTACATAATGAGAGACTTGGAAGCCTTGATCACCGACAAATCTTTCACTAATCAACAGTTTGCTGTTGGAAACAATGTTTACACTGTGCAGAAAGCAACCAGCTTTGAATACGTGGATCCCGTAGATGGCACTGTGACCAAAAGACAGGTATGTTCAGGAGATTTGTTTCACATAACATGCCATCATTGACAGAGAAATAATTGGTAAGAACCAGGACAAGACTAAGCAAGATAATTGGGAACTTGAATAATTTTTAGCTGTTGCTTTATTCTTCACTGCCAGCAGCAACAGCTAGATCTGAGGGGATTCCAAACACGGCAACTGGGAAGAGAAATAGAAAAGTGCATTATTTTTAACTTTTGCTATTATAAATGTGACAGTTTTATTAATGGAAAATATCTCCAAGGCCCAAAATAGTAAGTATAACACGAATCATTTCTATTTTAATTAGCAGACAACCCAACCAAATCCAATTATTATTATTATTATTATTATTATTATTATTATTATTATTATTATTATTATTATTATTATTATTAATTTAATTTCTATGCTGCCCTATTCCGGAGAACTCAGGGCGGCTCACAGCATAATAGAAATTACATACATATAAAAAACCCTTAAGTTAAAAAAAAAAAAACAATCATTCCACGAACATACACTGGCTAGGGGCAAGATGTTAGCTGCCCCAGGCCTGCCGCCAAAAGTGTGTTTTAAGCAATTTATGAAAGGCGGAGAGGGTGGGGGCGACACGGATCTCCGGGGGAAGTTGGTTCCAGAGGGCCGGGGCCGCAACAGAGAAGGCTCTTCCCCTAGGCCCCGCCAGGCGACACTGTCTGGCTGACGGGACCTGGAGAAGGCCCACTCTGTGGGCCCTAACCGGCCGCTGGGATTCATGAGGCAGCAGACGGTCCCGTAAATAACCTGGTCCGATGCCATGTAGGGCTTTATAGGTCATAACCAACACTTTGAATTGGGTTCGGAGACCAATTGGCAGCCAATGCAGCTCGCGGAGTGATGCCGAAATGTGGGCATTTCTAGGCAAGCCCAACACTGCTCACGCGGCTGCATTCTGCATTACCTGAAGTCTCCGAACATTTTTCAAAGGTAGCCCCATGTAGAGAGCATGTACAGATACGTAGAATAAAGTCGAAAATTATGTCCTCGTGTTGAATAAGAAAATTAATTATTGTTGCAAATAAACTTTTAATTGCTACAGTATAGTAACATTTACATTAGCAAATGATTGTTCTCAAGAATTCTGTTTCCGTGCCTATACAATATTTATTTGCTCTACAGGGGTTGAGGATTATGTTCACTGATGCTTCCAGACTCATCTTTAGATTAAGTGCTTCGAGCCATGTGCGAGCCACCCTCAGAATCTATGCGGAGAGCTATGAAAAAGATCCTAGCAAGCATGAGAAGGAGCCACAGGTAAATAGAGAGAAATTACAATTACACTACCAAGGAAAAGATATTCTATACATCAGCGATTCCAACCTTTGTGGCTTGGCAGCCCTGCTTGGGGGAAGGAGAGTGGCATGCACATGCAGCTCAACCTGCAAGATTGCAAGTCTATGGACATTTATTTGAAGCACAAGAGTTGCATTTCCAAATGAATAAATAAATTAGGCTATAAACCCCTGATTTAAAAAGAGTAGATTTCATCTGCTCTTCCTGTGCCTTAAAGCAGAACTTAAGAAAGCTTGTCTTGCTATGCCTAAAAAGATTGCAGCTCAAAAGGCAAGATCAAATTGTTTGTAATGAGAGTGTGTCTCTGGGGTTTTTGCCTGTTTCTATAAAACTACTTTTATGTGCACCATACATGGGTATAGGATACATTCTTTTAATATGAAATTTCCTTATGGAAGAAAAGAAGGAAACATAAGTCTATTAAGATTTATGCACAGAGACCTACTTACTTCTCCTTTTCTCTTTTAATTTACTTTCATAAATCTAAATTAAAATTTAACATTTTAAAATAGCTTGCTATTAAGCTAATTTGTCTGGAGAATTACTTTCCTGATGTGTTCCAGTAAAATGCTGCAGTAGTACTGCATTTGGGAAATACATCCGAGCAGCTTTTGGATTCCTTGTAAGGAAGAAATGCGAAGCTGCTGGAGAGTTCTTTTTTGTATTTATAAACAAAATCCATTCTGTACTAAAGAGGAGTTAAAGGCTAAAGGAGTGTTTCAGCAGAATGCAGCCAACATCTCCAGATTCATACTTGCTGTCAATTTTGCCTGATTGGAAATGTTTGCTAGACGGGCTTTCCCAAGGGAAGAGAATGAAGTTCACTATCTTAATTTTCAGAGGGATGAGAATAACATGTGAAATTAAAAATTAGGTCTTAGCCTTACATTCAGGATAACTATCACAGTTGCAGAATAACCTTGCCTCTCAGTAGGAAAAGTATTTGAGATTGTCAAAATTAGCAAGTTATCCAATCCAGCTTTTTTTTTTTTTCCGGAGGGAAAGTGCATCTGGGAAAGATTTAAGATGGGATGTTTTGCTAAAGATCCATTAAGTGCTAATGGTTTTCTTCCTTTTCTTCTCCTTTTCTATTTGAGAAAAAAAAAACCAATTGGAGCAATAAATTGGGAAACAGCAAGTGCATAAAAACCAGAAAAGGAGAAAATATTTCAATATTGAGAATATTGTTAAAATGCTTAGTTATCAGTTGAGATAACTTAGGAAGTGGGTCCTTCCTAAGTTTTTTCCTCTGACTGTTAAGCCGCTGGGAGCTTCCCACTCTCTTGTCTCATTTCCTAGCCAGCAACTTGACCCCAAAGGTCATTCTCATTTACTATTATATATTATAACATGAGATTTAAAAAAAAGAATGAGAAACAATGTCTGCCCATAGAAGTTTTGGATATCTGGTCCAACTTTTGGCCCATAACTAGGAATAATGAGGTTGGGAAACTTTTCCAAGTAATGTTTTGCTGCAGTTGCTAGAATAACAAGGTATTTCTCTTTGTGTGTGAAATAGCATGACTTGGGTTATTTTGTGCCAGTGCAATAATGAACATACTCTTTGGAGAAAAATTAATCTCTAGCTGATACTCAGTAATCTACTAGAATAGGCAGTGCAATTGGACTACAAGTATTTCTTACACATTGCATTAGGTTATAATGGGATTAATTGGTTTTTGCTTTACCAGTTCACCAATTGGTTTTTGCTTTACCAATTCACCAATTGTTGGAGAAATAATCTATCAGTGAGTCATAAATGATCTGCAGACCATTTTTCATGGCATCCAGTATCCCCCATTGAGTTGGCAGAAACCTGCCAGTTGCAGCAGTGACATTTTTCATTAAACAAAAAGCCAAAAAGAAAAAAATCAACACAGTACACAAGTTCTGTTAGCCTCCAGTAAATAGTCCTCATTTCCTCATTACAAGCTCTACTACCGTTAAAAAGCTGAGGTGGTGTTTTATAATGTGTATCTCCTAGCCACAAAGTGATTGCCCATCCCTGAACTGTGGGTTAGATTTTTCAGCAATCTGTAGTTAAAAATCTTCACTTACCATTAATGTGTAAATTTAGACTGTATATGAAATTTATTTTTATTTCATTTTATTTATTATTAATCTCCATGACTCCTTCATTTCCCTGTCGTCAATATTTCTGTAAATTTATTATTCATTGCCATGCCTTGTACATAAACATCATGATATTTAAGAGAGTTGTTTTTCAGTGTGGGCAGGGCATAAGTCAACTGGAGATGCGTCATGGAAAAAAGTAAGACTTTATGTAGTGATTTCCTTTCCGGACACATCTGAGGGAACCTGCAGTGCATTTCTAATAGTTTTTTCAGCCTCTGAAACGCATGCAGGAGTCATACTTCCTGTCCCCTGGCAATTGAGAGTATGTATTTTACAAGATTTATTTTTTTAAGTATTTTGAGATAACCTGAAAAACAATAAGGAATGTTCTGCCAATAAAATACCTAATTATTTGAGGTATTTTGACCCACCTAATTAAGATCAAGGGGAAACCCTTTTGCAAAAAAGATTGGATCATTGTGGTAATTATTCAGACCAGAATAAATAGAAGTCATGAGGTAAAAAGTGGAGAATACCGTGATTTTATTGAGTCCAAAAACACTACACAATTAAAGCTTTGTCAAATCACTCTGTGTCTGGGATTTGGGCAGCATCTCCTATGCAGGAATTTTTTAAAAAAGATTTTTTTCCTATCATTTCCTCTTTGATGGAAAATGCTTCATCTAAAGCAGTTTTGAATTAGCTTCTGTTAAATATAAAGGGTAAGAGCAGGTATTGTTAGTAGTAACTCTGTTATATAGAATCTCTGATTACTGAGCAATAATCATGTTTCAAATGTCATTTTCAATGAATGATTTGAAATTAGTGTACAGAATATTTGCTTTCCATAAAACATGGTTCATTTCTCAAGACATTTAACTTTTACCCAGCAGAGCACTATTGATAAAGGTAGATCCTATAGAATCATTTTGGGAGAAAAATAAACCCAAAGAAAGAAGATACGTTGTAATTATGAGGTACGCTTATGTACACACTTACAGATTCAAAATTAAACTTCAGTGGAGATTCATTTAAAACCATAACAATGTTTTTAGAAAGATTTGTTTCAAAAGAAGCAATGGATGGAAACTAATCAAGGAGGGAACCAACCTGGAACTAAGGAGAAATTTCCTGAGTTTGAACAATTTAATCAGTGGAATAACTTCCCTCCAGAAGTTGTGGGTGCTCCAACCCTAGAGGTTTTTAAGAAGAGGCTGGACAACCATTTGTCTGAAATGGTATAGGACTTCCTGCCTGAGTGGGGGGTTGGACTAGAAGACATCCAAGGTCCCTTCCAAGTTTGTTATTCTGTTAAAAAATAGAAATATACAACAAAATCTCAGTGACACTTGAAAGCATTGAAGTATAGTTATTACAATTATTGATTGATTTCCCTTTGTTTTGTAATATAGCTTTTTTGCTTCCTCTTTATTTTCCATTGCCCTCTTAGTTGCTTAAGCAGCATTTTTAAAAAAAGACAAATTGCACTGTTTTATCAATGGCAGCAAGAACATGATCTGTTCCAGCACAGTAAAAAAGTTATTAGGTATATTTTATTATCGATGCAGTCCACACAAGTACAGTTATATCAAAAGTGGGGAAATATTCAATGAGATAAACAAAACCTGGTCAAAATGCAAAGATAATTTATGTTACCTACATAAAGAACAGTCTCTGAAATTAGTTTTGAAGCACATTCAGAAATGCAATGCATTTACATGAGAAACCTTAAGCACCGTAAATGTAGTATGTACAAAACAAATACTTCAAAAGTTTGATGTTTATTCTCTGGATTCACTACTACCTGAACCCAAATAATTCAACCATTCCAAATAATACATTTTTTTCAATCTCTTTTACAACTACCAGTATTAGTTGTCATGGACAAACTAAGCTCATATAATACTTTTTTTTTTAGTTTAAAATGTATTTGTCCTAAAAATAACTTCAGGGGACTAATAATAGTAGTGTAAAAAAAATCTGATTGCTTTGCATTGTGCAAAAACTTTGGACAGAAGGGGATTAACTAAAAAAGAAGAAGGACCCCCTAGTTCTGATTCTCAGCTTTGGTTAGAGCCATTGAGCTTTATTGCTTCCAGTTTTTTTTCAAAAAATTTTATTATTAGATATCCATTTGTACATGTAAACAAAGAAAAAATTCAAGTTAAAGCCATTCAACTTAATACAATCATTTTAAATTTGTAGACCTTCTTCACTACGTATATCAAAGTTTAACTATAAGCCAACTACATTTTAAAAATTTTAAATTTCACTTCTTTTCAGATCTATCCATTGTACATCAAACAAACAAGTCATCTTATTAAAATTAATAATTTTCATGTCGATACACCCCTCCCTTCAACATGTACATTCTTAGTCTATTTAATATATATCTTCCATTAATCACCCTTTCATGTCTCTTGCTCTTACACTTAGTCCTTAAATCAGTCCATAATTCTTTGCCTTTTAAGTTTCTCTTCTTTTCAGTCGAATTCTGGGTTTCTTCCTCTGCCAGGTGGATTTTCATAACCCAGCTTCCCTTCCAAGTAATAAGTCTCTCTTTATTGCTTGCAATGTCCCTTGGTTACAAACGCACAGTGGGAAAATGAGAGAAGATATTGGGAGAAATTCGAAGAGGGTCTGGGAAGGGGTTGAAGAAAAGATGGAAGAGGTGGAGAGACAAGAAGAGAGACAACTTACTGAAATGAAAAGTGAGGTGCAAAACCACTCAACTATGATGTACTATCGCCAGATGATGACAGCAATTAGGGGCAAGAGACTGGAAAAATCCCCAAATGAGAAACAAGAAGATTTGAAAAGAATTGTTATAAAAGCATTGGAAAAATATCTAGGAGAGGAGGCTAACAATTTCTCTTGGCAAACTGACAGAATCCATAGAGTATGGCTTATATGGAACCAAGGGACATTGCAAGCAATAAAGAGAGACTTTTGAAAGCTGAGGACAATCCGTGCTTTCTTCCAAAAATCCCTTGTTCAGCCAGTACCTTGTCTAAGCTGTTCTTCATCTTGGAGCAGAAAGTCCTTCCACGCAGAAAAGAAATGAAATCAATTAGTAAGGAAGAAAATAAAATAAAATTTATAAACTACAAGAAACTTATAGCTGCTCATCTCCTACCCTTAGAAGAGAAGGGGAAAACGAGGAGTCAAGTTAACTTGACCGCAACCATGCCAGTTTTTCTAAGGTGCAGTGAAAAGGATAGGGCTGATTTAGTCTCCTGCAAAAAAAATGCTATGGCTAACATTCTGTGGATCTGAGGTTAAGAAAATGTTTGAAAACCCTACCTTAAAAGTTCTGCGTTTAACATTCAGATGTCTGGAAGAAAAACGAGGCAGGCATTCTTTCCAATGGGGAAACAGATGGCTCACAACCTTAGCAGAGTTTCACTACTACAAAATGAAATTCTTCCCCCCCCCCCAAATCATTTGGATAACATTGCAGTTGAGTCATAAATAAATGAGTTTAGCTGCCAAATTCATCTGACCTCATGGGATGGTTGGTGTCTACAGCTGCTTTTGAACTAACACAATTTATAGTGGCCGTAGTTCAGTATATGGCGAATATGCAGGATGGTTATGTAAATTCCAAGATGATTTTACAGTGCTAATGATCAGACAATTTATGAGAAAAGCAACTTCACTCCTCAAATTTGAGCATTGCTAAAATGGAACACATCAAGATGTGTATATTATTCTAGTAAAGTTTTATTTTCCATTTAATGCACGGTCTACATGAAATTCACAGACACTGTTTAAAAAGTGCCTTGTTGCTTTACATCAGGAAGGCAAAAGACACACTTTTTGGAAATTTGTGCTACATTTGATCAGTTTACATTTACAGACTTAGTAGACATAATTATTTGGCACAGTAGACAAAGCAACTGATTTACCACACAAATGTTATGGAGAATAATCTAAAACCTGGACTCTAGATGACTTTGAGGTATTTGGTGATATATCAGATGACAGTCCTATGGCCATTGTTAGTGCTGTCCAGAATGCTAGGAGTTGTAGTCCTCCTTAACTGTCTGACTTCAAGTTGTAAAATTCTCCTTATCACCCATGGAAATTGGTTGTGTAGATGCTGAACTATAACTCTTAGATATTCGTGTCATGCATGTAGTCCTTGCTTAATGATTGATCACTTAGTGACCATTCAAAGTTACAGACCCCCCCCCAGAAAAAGTACTTATAATCTGATTTTGAAGTTCCGACAGCCCCCCCACACACACACACAGAGGATCACATGACTCTATTTTGTTTGCTTGGCAGCTGTTGCATTTACAGCCATTTGCACTATCCTATGGTCAAATGACCATGATTTTTTTTTTACCAGTTTCCAATGTTTATTTCTAGTTTTGACTTTAAAAATAATCCACTGAATAAAAGGGATTTACTTAACAACTATTGCATTCAGTTAACAATCAGCGCAAAAAAGATTGTAAAATCAGACACGGTGACATGGTGACTGGCTTAATGACTGCAAGAAATTATAACTATCATTCCAGGCTTGATTACAACTGTACGTTGAGGACTATAATATAATAAGATCATTATTGAAAATGATTTGGAAGGTTTCAGGCTCCCAATCTATCATGGCCTACATGCTTGAGTTTATGTAAGCCTATTGAACTTGGTGCTTTATATCTCTCCAAATACATGCTAAATTTGGATATACACACACACACACACACACACACATATATATATATAAATATTACATAATTTATTACACATGAGTTTATTACATAACTAAGCAAAATTATATTAACTAAGCAAAAATATTAATAAATTATTACTATCTGAAGGAAGAACATGATTCAAAGCACTTAAGGCAAAATGCTTTGTCCATAGTTCTTCCCCAAGGTTAGATGTAAGTTAATTTACTTATTTCATCTGGTCTTGTAATAATATCTGCCTTCACATATCAAACTTGCTTTGTAATTATACTTCTTCTGGCCTCTTAACACAAAGTCAGGCATCTTAAGTGGAACCCAGATGGGCTGATCACCTGGGTGTTTTTGATCCTGAGAGGCAGAAAATGGGATCATATATGAATTGGGTGGAACAAGTTTCCTCAAATCAGGAATCATTGTTTTAACATATCAATGAAACAAAGTAAAAACATTGGCTACTATGGAAGCTGCTGGGATACCAGACCAAATACCTGCTTATCACCAACTGTAATTTTGTGAACAAAACATTTATTTCACTTTATAACTGGAATAGCAAGCAGTTTGAATACTACAGAACTGGAAATCATGTGCATCATTATTGATAATTAATTGAAAAAGTGCCCCTGTTTGTCTTAGTATTATTCAAAAGCCATAACCTTTGCCTACCTTTTATTAGTTATAATAAATAGAACCTTGGACTTCTATGTACTCTTATAATTTGATTTTATTTCTTTATCAATTGAAACTATGACTGTGCTAAATTCATTTATATCATGTGGTTCCCAACTAGCTGCAGATGAAAAGGTGAACAGAATAATAAAATAATTATTGCACATTTTGAATCAATAGCGGAACTATTTTTAGATATAATTTATTGTACTTGACTGGATTATCTATTTACTAATTGAACCATATATTCCTGTCCTTTGTTTATAGATAAGAGATAAATAAGGCAAGAAGAAGTAATTTGTTGTACTTTAAGAGAGGGTGATAAGTTAGCAAATTGTTTATACTTGTTCTGAGGAAAGGGGAAATAATTTCTTTATATATTTCTTTTCTTTTCCTTTACTATGTTCTTATTCTTTTTTTTCTTTTGATTTCCCTGCACCTGCTATCTTTTTCTTTTTATTATTTTAGGGTTTCTTAGTTTCTATTAGTTTTATCTTTGTAACTGTAATGTTTAATAAAATTGCTACAAATATGTTTATTCTTACTTTACGCAGTAAGAGTCAGATAATAGAATTTAAAATTGGCTTAGCAGAATGTTCCTGAATAATATTTTCCCAGAAACAGCAATTTTGCTATTGAAAAGTTGGCGGCTTATGAAAAATTGTTATTTGGATCTGGAAGAACAATAAAAAGAGCAGTGTTGGAAAAAAAGTTAAGATGGTAGCTATGATAGTGCAATCAAACCCCGCTTCCTTGTGGTATATGCAGCATGCTTAAAACCAAATAGACTTTCAAATACAAGATCGTGGCTGCCATCTTGATTTTTTTTAAACACACCCCTTAGCAACCAGAAGGCATTTCCATTTCCTCTTGCACAGAATAGTGTCACTCACCTATCGGTGTTTTCTACAATGTAACTGTATGCACAATCTAAAACAAAGAAAGTGTTCTCTTTTTTAAAAAAAATACTGTAACAATCAGCTGTGCCAGCTAGTGATGAAAGGCATTGAACATATTTGGAGAACCCAGGTGGGAAAAGACTGTTTTGGAAGAAATAGATATGGACTCAAACCTCAATAGAGGTGATACAATTTGCATGATTTAAAAAAATAAGGTATTTGAAAAATAGTGACAGCACCTTTGGTTATATTCTTTGGAATGTCCCATAAGCTACTCAAACATTAATGAAACACATGGATCCCTGCTATTTTGCTCCTTAACAAGGAAGCAGGGGTAATTATGTACTTCGAAGTAAAGTCTCGTTGCCTTAAGTGGATCCTTGTGATCTACCTAGCAAGAATCCTCTCAATTCACAAATAGGACCATTTCACATACACAGTCCAGCAAGTGTTTTGTTTTCCGTTTACATCCTGTGAATTTTCAGAATGGTGCACAGAGAATGCATTGTTTGATAATGCATACTACAAAGTACAAGTGGATGTGAAGTGAAGTACAGCACAAATCCAGGTGTCGACTGAAATAAAAGAAGAAAAAACTATGGCTCTTTTTTAATGAAATGCTCTCTGGCAGTGGCTGTCCTCCTGCCACATCTTAGCTAGAAACCTCCATGAATGCAGGAGAGGGCCCTATTTTACATTACAGTAACTGTTCATGATGATATTATCCATTCAATGTTGTCCATTGAACATTGAACATAACTTTTATGGGCCAGGTCTCTCCACATCTATCTATTTTGCATTACTTCTTTTGAGTTTTTGTATGCTCTGGAGGGTGTGAGCTTTGATGGTACGCTAATTGTGCATTGTTCAGGCCTGAAACACCCGCCCAAAAATGTAAGATTTGGTAGCAGTTTTGTTTTTCTAAAGTGCTGAGTAAATTATTGAGGAGAGAAGGGAAGAGTGGGGTGACTGGAGAGAGCAGGTGAAGCATGAATGAAATGGCTGGCATAAAGGGAGAGATGGCCCTGTATTGATTGGTAGAGATTAGAGAATGAGATGGTTAGCAGAAGAGAAATTAGCAAACTGAACAGAAATATATTGAAGACGGGATTTGCACAGTGATTCAATTGAAGAAAAGTAATTTTAGAGAAAAATTAACTGATTTCAATTAAACAAGTACTTTATAAAAGCAAAAAACTGAGTTTATATTTTGCGTTATAGTCATGTTTTTGCCTTGTAGTTTCTTCTGTCTGTCTATCTATCTATCTATCTATCTATCTATCTATCTATCTATCTATCTATCTATCATCTATCTTATCTATCCATCTACTTATATATTACCAGTTTCCCCTTCTTCCTTGCATGAAGAGGATGTTTAGAGACTAAGCAGACATTTTAAGACAGAATCCTCAATAATTTCTCAAAAGTTGAAAGACCAATCCCATTCATGCTCAGTATTATTCTCTAATGCAGCGGTTCTCAACCTGTGGGTCGCGACCCCATTTGGGGTCGAATGACCATTTCACGGGGGTCGCCAAACAACGCATTCCGCCATTTTTCCCCTTTTCCTTAGCTGTGCTACTCCCTCTTATTCTATTGGCTTTTGAAAGCCAATAGAATGGACTCTCTTGAATAGAGTCTAATTTTATTGGCTTTCAAAAGCCAATAGGAATTGTCCAGGCTGTCTCCGCCATGCTGAGCCCGCCAAAAGTCCCAGTCTGCAAACAGTGCTGCAAGTTGTCTGCAGCGAAGGTGAGCTCTCCGGAGGTTTCCACCCCTCCCTGCTGAGCAACTACTAAAACTGTAAGTAAAAGAGGGCCAGGGGTGGGAGGTGGGAGGCCGGCGGGCGCAGGGAAGGTTTTTGGCGCGTGTGGGGCCCGGTGGATTTTTTACCTCCCTTGGGCTGGGCCAGCTGGTGGCCCAGCCCTTGGTCGCCCTGCGCCGTCGCTGCTGCGGCCGCCCAGGAGCGCCTTGGCCTGCCTGCCGCCGCCCCAAACGGGCGGCAGCAAAGGTAAGGCTAGCGGGGCAGCGGTGGGCGCAGGGTGGGTTTTTGGCGCGCATGGGGCCCGGCGGGTGTCTTACCTCCCTTGGGCTGGGCCAGCTGGTGGCCCAGCCCGTGGTCGTCCTGCGCCGTGGCCGCCCAGGAGCACCTGGGCCTGCCTGCCGCTGCCCCGAACGGGCAACGGCCTACGCCTCGGCCAGCGCAGAGGGCAACACCACGCATGAGTGGCGCAGGGGGTTAGCACCACACATGCGCGGCAATGACAGGTCGGGGTCGCGGCCTGAAAAAGGTTGAGAACCGCTACCTTATAAGAAAGATTACCTGTCCTCAGCCTTGTAGTGCCTATGGCTCTGAGATGCCTTAGAAAGCCCATTGTATTTGTAATATTACATTATACAGGTATAAGAGTACTGGGGGAAAAGCAAGTTGTAAAGAAAGATAAATAGATATTTCTTTTCAGCCCATCATATATCTTTGTTTTAGAAGATTGTTTTCATTTTTCAGAAAAAAGATATGTCAAGTTTTGCTGGAAGCAGAAGACAATAACATTTCAGATATATATTAAAGCAACACGTCCTCCACCCTTAAAATGATGTCACTACTTTATGAAACAGATCTTGGAACCACTTGAATCACATAGCATTAAACATGTAATAAATTAAATAAGTTCCTGTTTTCATATTGCACTGTATTACGGAGCAGTATTTAAGCAAATATAAGTGGTTCCTTTCTTATTTATGATAAGCTAATGTGATTTCAGCCAAAAACCTTTCTGTTTAAGAGGGATGTTTCTAAAACCATTATGTGATGTAGAATTTATTTGTTCGGTTAGAGTTGGTGTTAGTACGGTATTGATTTTGGGTTGTTTTTTTTAATTAAGGGATATGAATGAAATATTACATTTGACATTAGACATTAAGTAAACTCTTCCTCTGTTATATCATTTTCCCATCCACAGTAAGGTTTACAAAGTCATAAAAGCTTTCAGGTTAATGCTTGAAAATAATATTTCATTAAATAATTTATAGAAGCAAACCATATTTTTTCCAAACATGCAACCATATTTGATTTGTCTGATGGAATGCAGGAAAATTTGTACTCTTTTTTTTTTAAACGTCTTTTTTCAGGGTAGGCAGAACTTTTTAAATGAGGTATTCATGGGACAATTTGACCCTTTGGACATTTCAGTTTTTTTTAACATCTACATCTACCACCCTGGGTTTGAGGTGAAGTATGAACTCAACTGGGTGACTCTGTGCCAATCACTCTCTTTTTCTCAGCCCTTGGAAGGAAGCAATGGCAAATCACTTCTGAAATCTTGCCAAAAAAATTGTAGGAGTTGTCATGCTGTTGCCAAGAGCCAACACTGACTCCAAGGCAACCCCCCAAAATTAATATGCTGATGATAACCAGTGACCTATCTCTCGTCCAAGGTCCGTGGAGATATAGTGGAAGTCTTGACTCAGTGCCTGGATCTATGAAAGGGTGGGTGGGGGCAGAACAGACTGTATCCTAGCAAGACAGATTTATTTTTCTACAGAGGCTTTCAGGTGCCAAGATAGCACCTTAAATTGTTCTTGATTCCTGTACTTCTTTGAAGGAATAAATACAAATATGGAGTCTCTCCTGGATCAGTAGGTGGGGGCTACAGCAAAGATAACTTTTATTCCAATTTTTTCTTGACCAGCAATTGCTGAACACATCGACTCATAAATAAATAAAATGATTTTCAATTTGTAAATAATGCTAATTCTTAAAATCAATCCAACATTTCTACTTTGTTCCTGAAAATATCCATTTTTTTTTCACTGAAAAAAAAATTAAAGTGTCCTATCTTTACACAAATAAAGGCATACTTTTAGCATGCGATTCCAAGTAAATGCAAATTACTATTATTATTATTATTATAGTTGGTCTCATATTTAGATTGGATTTGGCATTTTTGTTCCCCTGTCGAGTCTTTCCTGAGGCCTTGGGATAGGCAAATGTTTTGTAGTTTAATTAAATAAGTTATTTAAATTTAAATTATTATTTATTTGACTTATATAGCCTCCCATCTGACTTAGATGTCTCTGGGTGATCTACAATAAAATAGATAAAATAAATAAAATACATAATATATATAAAAACAGCAGTCAAGTTCCTACATCTAGTCTCCCACCTTGCTAGCTTAATTAACATCACATTTTTAGTATTAAACATACACGCACACCCTTTGTTGTCAAGCTGACATTTTGAAATATTATCCAAAGCTTGGCATGTTTGTTACCTTCCATGTGAAGCCTGGGAGACAAAATCTTCAACGTGAACAAATCAAGTATCTTCTTTCCCATTAACATTATGCATGTTTTAGTCACATACTATTTTTTGCATTTTTAATACCCAATTCCTTTTCTACTTTAAACATGAATTTTGAAAGACATGGTCGTTTATGGAAACAAATTGGTGGAGTCGGCCAACTTAACATACACCTATATTGATGGGCATTAAGTAACTTTTCCCTTTTTGATACATAAACCACTGGTTTAAATGTTCAAATTTGTTTTCTTCTCTAGGCAGTTCTGAGTCCACTCATCGCCATCGCACTGAAAATATCTCAGATTCATGAGAGGACAGGTCGTAAGGGTCCTACGGTCATCACCTGAAGGAGGATTGCTGACTCAGGGCCAACCAAGGAAGAATGAAGGCATTGCTCAAGCACACCAGTTCTTTTGTGCCTTATATTAGTCCAAGGGCTTGAGGGCAGTTGGGGGGAGGTGGGTGGACAAAATTCATTTTGAATTTCATTATTAAGAAAAACATGCACTTGTCTATTATAGCTTCAGCCTCTTCTTGTGATGCAAATAATCAAAACCAGGGCTCTCTGAACCGATGTGTTCAGAAGAGATGATTAAAAAAGATTCCTGTGTTTGCATTTGCAAGGCGAAAATAGGCTACATGTTTCCTTAGCTCAGGGGTGTCAAACTGCCAGCCCGCAGGCCAGATGCATCATAGCAAAACTGCACCCACCCCATTGCCGGCAATGGCAAAAAAGTCACAATACGTCGTGACATGTCACAGGATATTGTGAGTTTGACACCCCTGCCTTAGCTAGTGCTGGCTGAAAAACATAGATTTTCGGTAATAGTGTTTTATGAATCTCCCATCATAATTTAAAAAGAAAGCACTCTTATGATAGTCAAGGACATCTTTAAAACCTCAAAAACAAAATATTATTCTTGGGTTACCTTATTTTCTAAACCCATCTGGTAGTTATGATGGATTGATTTTGAATTAAAATACAGGGCTCGCTCTTCAGATGGTTGAAGTCCCAGAGGGTGGAACAACTTAGAATGTTAGTAATTTTGTCCTTTCTGAGACAAAGAATTTGTGTCATACAATGAACCACAAACTAGCCAATCACATTTTGACCTAGTGGCTTTGTGACCCTGGCCTGTGTGGTTAATTTATGGTTCAGTAATTTCTGCAAATTTTAAAAATTAAGTAAACTATGAGTTAATCATGAATAAGTTCGTGTTGTGTGAACATAGCCATTGAATCCAAGAGGTGCAGAATCATGAGCAGAATCCGCAGGTGGAGCTATTCTAATCTGTATTAGAGGTTACAAATATGTAGCTCAGCAGGTTTATTTGGAAAATGGGTCCCCTGAGTGCCTTAAAATATAATCTTCCATAAATATGCCTAATTCTGCAGCTTTATCCTGAGATTTTAGTTAGCCGATTATCTTTTTCAAAGCATGCTGGCAATTGCCACTCCTAATTTCTCAGCTCAAGTTTTAAGACTAACGAGTACAATGTTATGCACCAGCTGCTACATTTATACACACTTTATGTAACTAAATCTTACGTATTTAAATGGAAAAATGAGAAATTATCTTGCAGCAATCTGTTTGGCAAGCAGCTTTCATGTTTTGTTCATGTCTGCTGTTATTCCTAACTACCATCACCAGCATATCTGGTTTGTGTGTGTGGTCTCTCTGCTTGTAGTTTAAAAATGGGACTGCTTTTTTTCTACTTATTTCTTCATCCACCTTCTAATCGGATTCAACTCTGTGTAGCTTCAGTTTAAGATAAATGCCTTTTGCTATTAGCTGATGAAGATTTCTATTGTGGATTTATCTCCTACTGTGCAGCTATCTTGACAGTGATCCCTCCCCTTTGGTTATCAGTTTCTGTTTTTAGAAGTAAATCTTTAGACTACTTCCCTTTCACTCGTGTGCATGTTCACTATCTCTCTCTCATATACGAATATTTAATTAAAATTAATTTAATTCGAAATCTTTTAAAAATACCTTTCAAGATATGTTTATGTTCCACTTTTTAAAAGGGCTAGTTATCACAGCAGAGTTCCAACTTTTATACAGATGGATCAGCTGATTCTTAAAAAAAACACGATTCATAAGAATCAATAAAAAAGATAAAAAGGAAACCATTCCTTTCCCAGAGCCAATACCCAGATAAGCAGGGATTGACACCAGACAAACAATCCAGCAGAAAACAATACCCTAATCAAGTAAATACCAAGGAGAAAACCACATGCCCTCCAACCCTGGCAGGGCAAGCTACTATATATGAACAGGGAGAAAAACCACATTCATTGATGGTGATGGTGATGGTGATGTTATCTAGTTGGGTAATGAAATGTCTGCAAGCAAACAGACAGGACCAAGGACTCCACAAATGTATGAATATGGATAAGGTGGAGGAAATGGGTCTGTGTGGTGTGTTCCATTGTCATGCACTGATTTATAATCATAATTCAGAAAGTTGGAAGTGCTGTTTGGTTATTGCAAATGTGTGACAATTGAATATCACATTTAGTGACAGAGGTAGCATAATCTTTCTTTTAAGGACTGTATGCTCTTATATAGTTGGAAATTCATAGTGGAATTTAATTCTTTTGTATGTGAATATGACTCAACAAATTAGGATTCTGCTACTGAATCCATCCCCGCATAACATTAAAATATTTAAATGTTATGTCATGTTGGAAGTGTAAGATTCCTGCTTCTATATATTCCTTATCAACATCTCTGAAACATTACATCAGAAACCATTTTTAAAGAACCCATCTCTTTTTTACAGCAGATAATTTCCTCAACTTTGCAAGTGGAATTTTGGATCTTTTCAAGCTAAAGCAGCAGAAAACCTGGTTTTCGTATCTAAAACAAGGGTGCCCAACCTTGGCAACTTCAAGACTTGTAGACTTCAATTCCCAGAATTCCCCAGCCAGCCAGAATTCCCCATTCTGGCTAGGAAAATCTGACAGTTGAAATCTACACGTCTCGTAGTCGCCAAGGTTGAACACCCCTGCTCTAAAATCCTCAAATGGTAGAAGAAAGCTGAAAAAAAAAAGGAAAGCAGGGAGACAGTGGAAACAGCTGTCATTGGAATTAAAATGTACTGTTTTGCATAACTCTGGACAAAGAAATTAAAATTCCATTTTCCAAGTTATTTCTTTTAATCAAGAGACAGGGCTTTGGGGTGCGTGAGAGTGTATGGAGCTGAAGAGGGAAATTTTCCCAACTAAAACACCATCTAGGTTGTTAGTGGAACTGTAATAGAAGTTTTAGAAATATTTGCCTAGTTCCGTTAATGAAAAGCTTGCCCAATGTCTTACTAAAAAGTCAGGAAATAATATGGCAGGGGAAGGAGGCTTGCTCAGTGAATGCTAGGATATTGAAAAGTGTTTCTGAGTTTGTAAAACAGGGGTGTCCAACTTTGGCACTTGTGGACTTCAACTCCCCAAATGTTGACTGGGGAATTCTGGGAGTTGAAGTCCACAAGTCTTAAAGTTGCCAAGGTTGGACACTCCTGTTTTACAAACTCAGAAACAAGTCTACAAAGCTCCATCCATAGCACAAAATTGTGACATAAAACTTCTAAATGTCACTAATTCAAATATTTTTCTTCTTGGGAAGCTTGAGGTGTGACTGTTAGTCATTACAGTGGCTTTTGTGCAATCTGAAGCGTTCATAGTCTAGTGACATTGCAAAGGCAAGCCTTCCTTTTTAGTGCAATCTTGAATGCTGCTGTGTTTTAAGTAACTGACTTGGATTCTTTGATATGTGTCAAAACTTACTATGACATTTAATAAACTGCTCTGTCATATATGCCTTGCATGAAATCGCTGATGGAACACAACGTGCTCTAATGCAACAGGTTTTTTTTAAAGCTGTGTCTAGGTAAATGAGGCACTGATTTATCTTTGCACAGTGTTTTATTGCAGTATTATTAAACAGATTTTTTGTAAATCAAATACTTTTGTTCTGTTTTATATAACGTTACACAGTATATAATTTTTTTTGGCTGCCCACAGCAACAAGTAGCTAGTTTGGTTTATTTCATGCTGACCTTTCATAAGAGGTATAAAGATTTGCTGGAGAATTTACTGTATATGGAGCAAGTTAAAAGCGGAGAACAATTTAAGAGATCTTCATAAATGATATACAACTTTTGAATTAAAATGCATACAAATTGTCATAGGTTTTGAAGTCATTTACTGATTAGAGCCAATCCATGAAAAAGGATTGGAGATGGTTTAACTTTTGTTTTTATTTTGTTACAAACACACGGCCTCCATATCAGCAGATGGCAGCACTTACATTCAGGGAAATCTCAAGGCTATAGACTAGATTGTGAAACTGCAAAACCATCCAGAAGACAGAAGAAAACCACTTCTAATTTGTGGCCAAGAAAATCACAATCCTTGTCCATCAGTCAAGTTTGGTTGCCACGATATAAAGAAGGTGTGGAGACTCTAGAAAGAGTGCAGAGGAGAGCAACAAAGATGATTAGCAGTGGCTACAATGGTTGCAGGAATTGGGTATGTCCAGTTTAATGAAAAGAAGGATTAGGGTGACATGATAGCAGCATTCCAATACATCGGGCTGCCACAAAGAAGGGGGAGTGTCAACCTATTCTCCAAAGCATCTAAAGGCAGGACAAGAAGCAATGGACGGAAACTAATCAAGGTGAGAACCAACCTAAAAATGAGAAATTTCATGACAATGACAATCAGTGGAACAACTTGTCTTCAGAAGTTGTGGACGCTCACATCACTAGAGGTTTTTAAGAAGAGATTGGAACAGCCATTTGTCCAATGGCTGCTTGAGGAGGAGGTTGGACTAGAAGACCTCCAAGTGTTAAACCACTTCATTTAAAGAAATACTGCACCATCTTAAACTTGTCATGAAAGTAGAATCTAAGTTAACATTAAATATAGGTTCACAAAATTGCTTGGCTCATAAGGATTACCCTAAATATAAGGCAGTGCCCTAGAGCAGGGGTGTCAAACTGACGGCCCCTGGGCCAGAAGCGTCATAGCGAAACCGCGCCTACCCCATTGCCGGCAATGGCAAAAAAGTCACAATATGTTGTGTCACGTGATGTTGCGAGTTTGACACCTCTGCCCTAGAGTATGAAGTTTGTCCTTTACATCTTGATAGGCAGATACTTTTATTTATCATGAAATGAGAATTGAGATTTCTTTTTCTGACTTACAGAAATATGGGGAAAATGTCTTTATTAAGGTAAACCTAGTGAATTCAGTACTAGATATACATAAAATAGTGGATTATCCCAGTGGTGGAATTTAGTCGGTTTGCATCGGTTCAGTAGAACCGGTAGCTAAATTTTGCTGAAAACGGAGAACGGCTGGCTTCTAGAAGTCCAGTCTAGGCCTGGGAGGCCTGGAGGAGGCCTCCCAGGCCTAGAACAGCCCACCAGAAGTGCATGGATGCCACTTCCGGAAGTCTGTTCTAAGCCTCGGAGGCCTAGGCCTGCAGCGAATAAGAAAACCAGTTGTTCAAGTATTTGAATTCCACCACTGGATTAACCTTGTCATAAACAAGCTCAAGATTTGGTTGTTATGCAGTATAAAGGAGCAATGGAGGAATTAGAAGAAAAGGTTACCAAGACACTTTTCCTTCCTTCTTGTTTTGTATGATGGAAACAAATACACATTTATTTCCCCAGCCATTAATTGCTAATTGTTTCTCAACATGTATTTCATTACAAAACTTTATTACAAGAAAATTGCAATGCAGCATTAAACAATGTAAACTGGTTAGCCCCAGAACACAATAAAAAGTTACTACAATCAACAAATGTCAACTATTAGGTAATTAATTAGAGTTCAGCCTGTAATGCTAATGGATAACAAAAAGAACCAATGCTAAAAAATTCCAAGATATTTTAAAAATTATATATATATGGAAGACATTCCAGTGCTAATTGTCTTACTGCAACTGTCTAAACCTCTAACATTGAGTTGGCTATTTTTTCAGTGGGCTATGTACATTGTACCAAGAGACTCCCTCAAAAGTCATGAGAAGTAATGAAGTTGGTTAAATAGGGGTACATGATGAAAAATAATTAATTGCAGTACTGATAGAATTACTCTTTTTAAAAAGAATAAATATTGAAATAAGAACACATTAATCAGTCTATTTTATCCAGAGAATATTTTTGTGTGACTGGGGGCTCCATTGTAACTTAGTTTCCAGGATCCCAGATCCTGCACAATAGTACCACAATAATTTAAACATGGAAAAAAAACCAAAGCAAGACAACTCGCATAAGCTGTTTAACTTCAATTTCAATGAAATGGTAAAAGTTTAAATCAAAGGGTCTTTTTTAAACTCAAACTGTAGAATAGGAGCTGGTAAATCAAGTCCTAGTCTTTGGTCATTTCAACTGGACCCATTCATCTCTTGGTACAGAGAAAAGCTTGCAGAGCACCAAAAGAGCTTAGGAGTTTAATTTTGGAAAGTGCCTTTCATCTCCTTTATGAATGACAAGAATAGAATATTTACAGTAACATAACCTTCTCCAGTCTGGTGCTCTTCTGATGTGTTGAACTTCACTTCCCAAAAGATTGTGTATGTCTGACAGAGTTGAAGTCAAACTCACGTGAAACGCATTGAGTTGATGAAAACTAATGTAACTGACCTAGCTTTGTTACACCTATATTTCCCATGTTCATCACTAAGTTGAAGCTTTAAGTTTCTTCATTTACTCATTGCCTCTTGCAGTGCATGCTGCTATTTAGAAGATAATGCTGGCTATTGCAAGCATTGCTTAATAGAGGCAGAATACAACCACGTAAGATCTTCAAGAAGATCCAGTTGTCCCCATCCATCAGCCAGCAATGTTGGGCTGAATTCATCATCGTTCCTAATACCAGCAACACTATGGTTTATTCCTGGTCACAAAGACTATTTCTGACACAACCTTTCTGAATGCCATGGAATGTTTCCTCATCTGTGCCCAATGCCCAGTGACTGCCAGTCACTGAATGCTCCCTCATCTGTGCACAGTGCCCAGTGATGAAACTGCACTGTCCTTTCCGCACCTCCTCATCAAGGCTTTACACACAATGCCTAAACATTGTCTGTGTCCCAGAATAAAAGGTATGGCTTCACTTCTCCAGTCCTTAGACAGCCCTTCTTCTTAGCAGTTGCTCCATGGCTGTGTGGCGCATGAGAAGCCTCTTCTTATCTTGGATGGTTCCCTGTGGCTCCTTGCTGCACAGAGACTTCATAGGAAGGTGGCTGCTGTTCCTGAGCACCAGTTTCCTCAATGAATTCGAAGCAGCTTTCTGTGTACAAAGGTGGAGGTATATTATAAGCATAGTTCTTTGGCTCCAGTGAGCAGGCTGGCAGTGAGAAAGTCTGCTTTCCCACACCGGTGCTGTCTTCGTAAGACGGAGGGTAGAAATCAGGCCTGGAAAAGACAGTCAGGAAAAAGAAACATATTATTTAAGACGGTGGTATTAAAAATGATCCCATATTGGTTTATAAATTATACAATCCTAGGTTTTCTTTTCTACTCTTTACAATGACCCTTCTCTTCCTACTTCAGGACAAAAAAAAAGAAAAAGACCCTCTTAATCATTTCATTACCTCAAGAACCAAAAAAGCTTTCAGATAGTAAAATTCTGAGAAAATTGGTAGAACCGAGGCTTGGATGGTTATTTTGCCTTACAAGCATCACAGCTCATTTATTTGTTTGCTTATTTATTTATTTGTTTGTTTGTTTGTTTAATTTGCCAGCCATCTTGTAGTCAATGGCTCTGGATGGCTTACAGACAAAAAACGTTAAAGACATTAAAAAAAACATTTAAATCATCAATGAAACACAGAAAATCATTAGAAATAAAATCATTAACACCAGGTGGGAAAGGAGAGAACCAGACATGGGGGGGGGCAGTGAGGAAAATGGAATTGTTAATTAGTCAACCAGCTCCAGTAAAAAGCTCCCCCATTGGGTCCCCAAACTGTCTGGCAGAGCCAGGTCTTATGGCTCTTATGAAACGTCAGGAAGAGGGAACCGACCTCACCTCAGGGGGTAAGCACTTCCTATTTAACAACATTTTTCCTTTCAGGATGCTGGTATAGTCTTCGACTTACAAGAGTTTGTTTATTGACTGTTCAAAGTTAAAACGCCACTGAAAAAAGTGACTCACAACCATTTTTCACACTTATGACCGTTGCAGCATCCCTATGGTCACATGATCAAAATTCATATGCTTGGCAACTGACTCATATTTATGACAGAGTCCCTTTGCCATCTGACAAGCAAAGTCAATGGGGAAGCCAGATTCACTTAACAAACATGTCACTAACTTAACAACTGCAGTGATTCACTTAACAATTGTGGCAAGGAAGGTCATAAAATGGAGCAAAACTCACTTAACAACTGTTTTGCTTAGCAACTGAAATTTTGGGCTCAATTGTGGTCATAAATTGAGGACTACATGTATTCTGTAATGGCAATATTATGAGGCACATCCAAGGAAAAGTGAATTTGATTAATACTGAATCGTTTATGTGCCAGTCTTCCATTAATTCCCCTGATATTTGAACAAAAATTGCATACGTGTATTCTGTCTAAAGTGTTCCTAAATTTACTTCCTAATGAGGCTATGGTGTCTTCCAAAGTGTGACATTTTTCTGGGTTATCTAAGCAAGGTTTGCACTCTGTCATATTTATAGAGCTGTTGCTTTGCCGATTGTGAGTGTTTATGGCACTGTTACCATAACAGAATAAGAAATGACTTTTGTATCTGTAGCCCTTTAACAAGGCTTGCCAGTCTAAAGGCCAGTTTGACTTTAAAGAAATATATTGTAAGGGTGTACGTCTTCTTACAGAATGGCCCAGAATATGACTGTGAGGATTTTAAACTGAAAATAAGCAGGCAACTGCACGCCACTTCAACACATACTGAACATGGTTGAAACTGTCAGCTGATTTTAAAAAAGAATGTGTTCTTGACATTTTGGAAAAATATTGTAGAGCCATAAATATTTATAGGACTGAGGCATGCCATTCTTAAAGGCTCTGGTTTGAATTCAGAATGTATAATATCCAAGACTTGTTATGAGTTCTCGGGATAGTGACCAGTTTGTGACACTGCACGTTTCCTACATGACTTCAAGCAACCCCACAGAAACTTGGACAAAGATACACATTATCTGCTTTAGAAGGTGTGAAGCTAAGCATTGTTATGCTGCTCGTCCTTAAAAGTGTGTAACTGAACATGCTCAAAACTACTACAAGGAATAATCTATGTCAATGTTTCTCAACCTTGGCAGCTTTAGGATGTGTGAACTTCAACTCCCAGAATTCTGGCTGGGGAATTCTGGGAGCTGAAGTCCAGTAAAGTTGCCAAGGTTGAGAAACACAGGTCTAAGCCCTCTAGTGGCTAAGCAGGAAAGAGAGTTTAGTTTTGCTGCCTCCACATTTAGCACTCAACTGGATTCTTGCATGATGGACCATTGAATGTGACCTAGAATGGTCAATAAAGTCCAGTAAACAGTTAAGTAAGGATCAAGTTAGTTTTAGGAAATATAAAGAAAGCAGAATAAATTGTCCATTCTTAATCTAGTTCTCTCTAGATGGGTTGGATCATGGCACTGACAAATCTAGAGAGTTTAAGGTGGAGAAAACTGAGTATGATAGCTGTGGTATCATCTGATTAGCTATAGAGGGAAGAGTAGAGATTTAAAATATGAATTATAATCTAGAAAAAGGAAGAGATAATGAGGGAAACAAGGGAATAAAAATGCTATTGATAGACAGGAGAAAAGTTGCAGAACCTATTCGGTTAGATTCAGACTGTTACCTGTTCAGTTAGATTCAGACTGTTACCTATTCTCCTAAATCAGTGGGAATTAAGTTAAAAATGGCTTAGTTTATTTCCGTAGGTCTTAACAAAATTAATTTAATCCGAGTCTCCAAACCTTAAATGTTAGGTAGGAAACCAACCAGTAAAGTATATAATGTGTTCCATTTTTCAGTAGGAGGTAAACTAAGCAAGTGTACACTTCTGGCAACTGCAACTACTTGGCAAGATTTTCAGAAATGATTTGCCATTGCCTCCTTTCTAGGGCTGAGGGAAAGCATCTGGCCCAACATCACCTAGCAGTCAGGAGAGTTAGCCTGCAATACTGCATTCTACCCACTGTGCCATCACAATTCAGTAAAATGTGACAAGAGTAAATGAATGAATGAAAACTGAGGGTATTTAAAATATAATGTTGAACAACTATAGGTAAAGAGAATTCCCTTTACGATCAACTGGGGAAAAATAATAAACAATTACTTGATATTATCAAAAATAAGCCAGAATTGAGGCAACACATATCATGAGACAATTAACTTGACAGGGTACCATTTAAGAAAGAGCTGTGTTTATAGCATGTATAATTAGTGAGCCGTTACCAGGAGGAAAAAAACAAGAACTTAAATGAAGCAAATTCAGAGTGGAGAATTAAAATGGAAAAGGAGTATACGTCAGGGCCAGCTGATGGCCTGAAACAGTCAACACATACCTATCTATAGTCGTGATGTGACTTTCGTGAAGTCTAGAACTTCCATGTATAATGCTGCGGAACAAGCCATTGTGCTTGCTGGCTTCATGATAGGTGCTCCAGAAGATCCCAGCAATGAGAAGAAAGAATCCAAATGGTAGAAGAAAATACGCAAGCGGCAAACTCTTGCACTTACAGGCAGAGACGCTTGTAGAGATGCAAAAAGCTCCTAAACAAATAGTTACAAAGCCAAATAACAGCACAAGCAAGCGGACAAATGAGAAGAGTTTCTTGGACATCCTTGCTCTTAGTCTCACATGCTCTGGTTGGACTATTTCTCCTTCCCTGTGCACAGATTTTATATGATCAGAGACTGATTGTCCTTTGGACACGTGTTAAGGTACCCATTAACCATTTAAAGCAGTCATAATATCTCAGGAGATTAACTTATAACCAAAACACTGCCAAAGAAAAGACAAAAATGCTTCCTGTATTGTTTAATTGCCAACATAAACTCAGCAAACTTTTGCTGCACTATCTGCAAGATTCTTCTCAACCTTTCACCAATTTGCTCCAAAGGTATAGAGAGTGGTTTTTGGCTTATTAAAAATAAGTTTTTAAAAAAGAACTTTGTTCAAATAGACAAGAAAGATTAACTGTTTGTCTTTGGTTATATGTATTTATTTGCAAGTGGAGACTATTTAGAATGCCCTTGATCGATCCTTTCTTATTTTAATATCTTCACTATCAGTCCCATGACTCATAATCAGTTCCACCATTAGAAAAGCTACATCCTGATGCTTTTGTAGAGCGGGTTAAATGTTGGAGGCAGTTTTCTATAGAGGGGAATCTTCCCACAAATCCCCACAGCACCTTTTAGGGTACCAAACATAAATGAAATTTGGCTGGAAATAATGGCAAAGGACAGAGAGAAGACGAACAAACATTTTCTGCAAGTGTTCTCAGATTATAGTTCCTGCAATTATTAAACAAAAGGCATTGCACAACTATTAAATAATAACAAACAAGGTGGTGGTGGGGGGGGATAATTAGATTCCAAATGAAATCATCCTCTCTATAATATCCCAAGAAAGAAGCAGGATAAGAGCATCACATAGTCTTATCTGAAAGCACCCTTCTGTAACAAGAAAATCTTGTCTTTCCTATGAATTATCTCATTTTTGCTATAGTTGCACACGCAATGCAACCAAACACCTTCTATGCTTTCCATTGGAATTTGCATCTAGGGTTGCCCATATAGATCCTTGAACCGGAATCAAGTCCAAGGGAGTTATTTTACTATGTAGTCTTCCTTGTGTAAACTACCTCAAAAGCATGTATTATCTGCTTTATAAGACACTTAGGAAAGAATCAAGGGCACTGAATGGCAGGAAGAAATACCACGCAATTGCCAGTGAGATCATGACCTGTAATACATCAACTTTGTCCTACTCCTGCCTGGGCTGACTTCACCATTGTCATCTCTCTCTCTCTCTCTCTCTCTCTCTCTCTCTCTCTCTCTCTCTCTCTCTCTCTCTCTCTCTCTCTCTCTCTCCTAAAACAGAGACAATGTCCCACGCTATAACGTTTGTCAAGGATCCTGGAAAATGCTAAGTTCCCAAGAGCAATAAGCCTACCAGAAAGAATAGAGCTTTTAATGACATCTGTGGAGAAATGCCTTACTCCAATCTGCAGTCTGTAGGATTAAGCAACTATTTCTCATGCAGTGGAATGACAGTTAAAAGAAAGTATGACATAGCAGAAAGAGTGAAAGTTTCATTTTTGAAATAGTTGAGCTGTAAAGATAAAGCAAAAGTTTTGGGGTTTTTTTAAAGCTTGTTTTTTTTTTTTAAAGCTTGAATATGAGCTCACTTAGTATTCAGACCTTTGATTATCAATCCTTTTAAGGACAGAATTTCATATTCCAACACAAGCCTAGAATTCTTTTTTTAAAAAAACTTTTTATTAATTTTCCAATGTTACAATTATATCTTTGAAAAGCAACGTGGTGTCTGAGTTACAATAATTCCATTACATACAAATATTATTAATACAAATCTCCAACTATTACAGCCAATATTTCCTCTCTTTTGTTCCTTAATACATACTGTTTTTTGTTTAAATTAGTATACTTCTTATTCTATCCATCAGCTACTTAATAGCTTTCTTACATTTATCAATAATTTTATATGTCTTATTTATTTTAACATTCCATCTTTTGGACTATCAATAACCTTATGAATTTTCCTTAAGACCTGAAGGTTCATATAAGACAGGGGAGGGCAATTATGGCAACTTCACAACCTGTGGACTTCAACTCCCATAATTCCTGAGCCAGCATGGAATTCTGGGAGTTGAAGTCCACAGGTTGTAAAGTTACCATATTTGCCCACCCTTGATATAAGAAGGGAAAGTTTCTCAGGTGACTGAGCAATGGAAAAAAGGTCACGATACAACGCGACACATCACGTGACGTTGCAAGTTTGACACCGCTGGTATAAGGGATTGGAATACTTGTATGTAAATTGAAATAAAGATGACCCTTTAATTAAATTGCAGTGCCTCAATTCATGCCAAGGGGAATCAAGCCTTCCTTCCTTTCACTGCTGAACTTAGAGATAAAGTTGTCTGGATATTTGTAATGGAATTTCATTTATCAAAAGAGCATGATGTATTTTTTCCAGTCCAGATTCCTGATAAGAGTGAACTTGGTGAGCTCTCTGATTCATCTTTATATGTCACTTGAAATAACTCATTAAAAAAAACCGTTCGAGATTTCATTGTGGATTTCTCAAGTTCTTGACTTAGCAATATAAATTGTAATCAATATTGTTTCATGAATATAACAGGTGATATGGCAGCTAGCCTATCCCATTTGGTGTCTGCCCCAACCAGACTACTTAGTGTTCTCCATACTGTCAAAGATCTCAAGTGGACACTGTTCTCCATAGGACTTATTTCCTGGGGTTACTAAAAGGCAATTTACAGTCAATGTGCACTCATACATCAAGCAATCAAATGACCCTGATTCCACCTTCTTCTTGGTAACAGTTGTTCCATCAGAGAAGCTGAGAAAAGTTGTAGAAGTAAGAAAGGCTCAATATATGTCAACAAATTTATTTAAGCCCTTCCCCTGAAATTCAGCAGGCCCCCATCCTTTTAATTGTCCAAGAAGCACTCAAGACCTGTTTTCCCTCCAAGCACGGGGATAGGGGTCTATGACAACTTGCTACAGACAACTCACTGCGGCCAACTCGCCACAGCAACTCACTGTGGCCAACTCACCACTGATCATGGCGAGTTGGCCACGGTGAGCTGACTGCGGCAAGTTGTCCCATTCCACTGGAATAGGGTGAGTTCATTTTAGTTATGGTGGTAGATTATTGGATTTTAATATTTTTATTCTACATAACTGTGATATTCCCTCTTGGTTACAACCTGCTCTGGATGACGCACAAGATGGGTGGCCATATAAATGGTTCAAATAATTAAATAAAAAGTTTTCTGAGACCAGTTTGTTCTTAAACCACCAATCCATCTATGATAATTTTGGTGATTCTCAAGGGCTTATTGCTTCCCAGTTTCAGAAGAATACTTTTTCAGTCCTGGTGCATAAGATATGCATGGAAAAATTAGGGGTTTAACTCTATACAGTCATTAAACAAAGCAAATGGATCTAACAACCAATGGTGGAGCCTTCCCTAAAACCTCATAAAACATTCACAATTTCATTCTTGTCAATTTTGTTAGCAATTCAGGATGTACAGATTAACCACTGTCAACCTCTGGTTCAAATCTCCAACAACTGGTGATTCTCTAATATACTGTTTATATTTTGAGCACTAAAAATATGACAGTGGTTCAATATTATAAACCAACGCTAATTTAGCCTATGTTGCAGCAATGTGTGTGAGTAAGCATGTTTTAAAAAATATTTGCATAAGACTGGTGTTTATGCCCTTTTCGTAATCCAGGTTGTTTTTTTTCCACAACTCAGCACCATTAAGAAAATTTCATGACAGGCTGCAGCATTATTATTATTACAGGGAGTGGTTTTTGCAAAGCACTGATTGATAGATTTCTTTGTTCTCTATGAAGTTCAAGGATTATATATAGCTCTTAACCCCCATTTGGATCTCAAAACATTCACACCTGGGTTGGCTGATTTCCCACATGCATTTAAATCATTCTGCAAATTGGTTTGGTTGGGTTTAGCTTGGTAGGTGATTACAATTTTGGGCTTTATTCAAGAACCGTGATTAAATCCACTGATTCACAGAATTTTGTCCTTATGAACAAAAGTATCAAAAGATCTGTTGTTCAAGGAAAGGTTTTGATCTTTGAATGTTGAAGCCTGCAGGCTTCAACATTTCAGATTTACCATATGCAGTAAAATAGCAGTAATTCCTCCAAGGATGTGTTCAGCAGTTAATTGAGAATTTGATTTTCCTAAGGAGGACATTGAACTTTTGCCAGGGACTGGCTGTTCTTCCATCAAGTAATGAAATTACTTGGAGATTATGTTTACGGGTGCTGCCTGACCAATAGAGATACTTTGAACGGTAGCCGTATTAAACAGCTGAAACTAATACTGATGGCACTTGTTTTGCATTTTTTTTAATATACATGAACGTAATGTTTCTCAATCTTGGCCATTTAAAGATGTATGGGCATCAACTCCCAATTCTGGAAATTGAAGCCCCTATGTCTTAAAGCTGCCAAGATTGAGAAGCACAGCATCAATACAAGCCTGTGGTAACCAGTAGGGTTATACATTCTTGAGAAAGGAATCCGAAAAAATGCTTTGAACCCTATTAAACATCTAATTTTCATGAAAGCAGCCCACCCTACAAGGCTGGCCGAAAGAAGCTTACATCCAGGCCTTGAAATGGTTGGCCTGTCTACATAGAACAATAATTTCTTTTACTCCAGGCAAATCCACTTCTCCTCACAAGATTCTTAACATGCATTTCAGTCATCTGTCTTTTTCAATCCATTTATCACACCTGCTGTGTTGCTTCCACAAAGCCATCTATATGGAAGTCTCAAACTTATAAATTGAATAGATGGTCATAAATGAAATAATTGCTGGAAGGTGTACAGTCATTTAGACCCAAATAAAGAATTTGGCTTTATCTGAATTTAAGCATTGTAGGAAAATTGGGGTCTTTGTTCTGGGTATAATAGCAGCAATCAAAGAATTTTATGTGTGGACATTAAAAGTCAAGGCAATTGCCATTCTGAATACAATTCAGTTGTTAAAAAGTTGCTAAAGGCACGCAACCCCATTTGGCATATGTTAATTTCTGCCTGTAAAAGGATGGTGTTACATGAGCACTTATACCCCTTCTCCAAAATACTATTGTTCAGAAAATAACTTGTAGGTATATATAGTTAGACATTTTTGCAACTAGAATTTCTGATGGCAGTAATGCCTGTGAGACAGAGACAGAGAGGCAGCGGCAGAGGCAACAAATACATATATAAATGACTAGATTGCTTTTAAAGGTGGTAGCAAATAAAAAAGGCTGACACAGCTTGCCTGCAGAGTTCCTTTCTACAAAAACTAATGTCTTTAAAATGCAATTGTACAGTTTTGTTCCTGAATTTTATAAAGCCTGCCGCACCCAAGGAGGCCATGCCAGCTGATCTCCCAAACTGGTGCCACTCGGAGTTTTACCTCTTGCAAATAAGGGCTGTACTTCCAATCCATGCCCATCCAAAACAGCAAATTCAAAAACGCTGGTGTTTCTTCCTACAGTTGTGCAATAAATATTGCCATCATAAACTTTCCCTTTCCCTTATTTTGTCTTCCCTTGCTCATTTGGCCCTTCCCAACTTTTTACAGCCTTCACATTTGCTGATAGTGATCCCTGGGTAAATGTGGACATCAGAAGCCTCAATTGAACAAAATGACTGCAATAAAGATTATGGCCAGATTATCTGCAGAGTTTATCGACCTCCACACACAAAACCTACAGCAATCATGGAGGTGCTGAGCACACCTTGCACACATTGACACTTGGGAAAATATTGCCATTGTATTTACTGACATCTTTTATTTGCAGCCATTAGGTCGTGCAGAAAAAACAGCCCAATGGGCTGTGTGATTAAATAGACCTATAATCTGGTGACATAGGAGACATCCAGGTTTGCCTAGCAACATGCTGAGCTCCATGGGAGTGTGATAGGCCTTTAATCTTTGAAGGATAAGGGGCAGTCCTTCGAAAGAAAGGTTGTTCCTTTCATCTTGCCAGCACTGAACAATATTAATAGCTTTGTAGGAAATGTCTACCTAGCATCCTATTATGACCCTACTTTGATAGGGATGGTGGTGGAAGGAAGTTGGTCCTATCAAAGCATAATCTACCGGTAGTCGTTTCAAAACTCAGACATAATCAAACAAGAGGTTTGGTCATTATGCTAATTAAAATGCAAATTAGTTGCTAGACATTAAAAGAGTGATGTTTCTCAGAGGGTTCAAGGTGGTCAACAATCTCTCCATTGTCTCCCCAACACTGTCACTTGGATCATACCGAGCATATATGATTGGCCTGCAACCTAGCCTTGTAGTACAACTTTTCCTTCCCTGGTGCCTTTCCAGTGACTTCTATTGTTATATGTTTATGGAGATTCTCAGTCACTCAGGTCATGGTTGTCCCAAAGGTGCTTTTTCAGGACTTTCTTGTTTTTCTTTGAAGACATTGCTCTGATTGGATGGTGGGGAATGGAAGGATTTATATTCTTTGCAGACAGCTGGTCATTGGCATTCTTTTAGAGAGCCATTGAGGCCATTTGGAGGTTTACCTGTGTCCTCAGGGTCACCTGAGTAGTGCAAATGTGTGTGGAGCCTTCTTGGCTGCAGGATGATTTCTGCCCTGTATCCTTTCACTGTTGAAGATTGGCACAGGTTGTTGGGGATGAGTCTGCATCTCAAACTGAAGCGCAAATGGTTGCTGAAATCTGCAAAGGTTTTTTGGAAATCCATTCATATTTCCGCACCATACGAAGGGTGTTCATCCCAAAGTGCATAGCTAAATGTCTGAGGACACAGATAAACTTCCAAATAGCCCCAACGACTCTCTAAAAGAATGCAAATAACCAGCTGTCTGCAAGGAATATAAATCCATCCATTCCCCACCATCCAGTCAGAGCTGAAGAAACTTCTTGGATGAGAAGTGAAACGTTTTCAAAGAAAAACAAGAAAGTCCAGTTACCTCCTGAAACAGGGACTTCTATTGTTATATTTAAGAAACTTCCAAATAATATTGGAATATTATGATTGAACATAAAATTAGATTGCCGAAATGGGCAGGGAAGATTTATATTGGGGAGTGCTTTTACACTCACTTATGGAGTCCTCACTGTTCCCTATGGTTTGCTATTTGCTTGAAGATATTTCATTACTTGACTAGGTATAAAGTGTCTACTGACTGCTAGCTGTTGTTCATGGATGTACCCTGTTCATGGATGTACCCTGTTACCCAATTTGAACTGGGAAACTGTTAAAATTAACAAATGGTAAAGAATTCCTGGAAGCTTGCCATTCAAGCCATCAATAGACATAAAGAGATAAACCATATCTATGCACCATTCAAGAAATAATAAAAAGCTAAGAAGGAAATAAAAAGACCAGAACAGTTTCCTTCCAGCAATCAATATCCAGATAACCAGGGATTAATACTGGGCAAATAATCAGGTAACAAACTCCACATTAATGACCAAAGTAACAAGAATAAAACCACAACACTGGCAGGACAAGTTACTGTATGTAAACAAGAAGCAAACCCCATACTCACTAGCACTGATGATGTTACCTAGTCAGGTTACAATTATATGTACAATTACAAATAACCAAGCTCAGAGAGTACCAAGGTCTTTGGGTATAACTGGGAAGTTACTATATCAGCGGTTCTCAACCTTTTTTAGGCCGCGACCCCGACCTGAGCCGTGCATGCGCGGCATGACCCCGACCTGCACCATGCATGCGCGGGGCGACCCCGACCTGCACTGCGCATGCACGGCACGACAGCCCGCATCGCGCATGCGTGGCGCGACGGCCCACATCGCGCATGCGTGGCGCGACAGCCCGCATCGCGCATGCGCAGTGCTACCCCGCGCATGCGGTGCTGCCCCCTGCGCCGGCCGAGGGGAAAAGGGGAAAAAATGGCGGACTGCATTGTTTGGCGACACCCGTGAAATGGTCGTTCGACCCCAAATGGGGTCGCGACCCACAGGTTGAGAACCGCTGTACTATATGATTCCCTTGTCCCATTTGGAAGACTTTAGGATGCATGCATAAGTTTGATTCTTATTCTCATGATAAACATGCATGCTAGGATAAACCCAGCATGAAAGTATTTATGAATGAAATCATGAAAGTTAGATCATGTTATGTCAATTTTATTGCCAATCAAGTTTTTAAGCCTTTTGAGTTTTATATGAAGTGGTTTGATGTTCAATTGAAATATTTTTTTGATATTACAATTTAGTCCAGGACTCCACGCACATTAGCAGCATTGAAAATTCCTAAATTACTATCAGATGCACACTATTTTTATAGAAGTGGTTTTTAAATACCAGGTGCCCAGTTCCAGATGTACTGCCATATAAATCCCACAAATTAATAAACCACCACACCAAAATGGCTCTCAATAATATCCCACACTAAAAAAGTCAATGGCTAGGATCTTTAAAAGTATATTGTATGTTTCTTATTTTTTAAGGAGCAGAGTAATGCAGCAAAAGATTCTTTCTCGTGTCTATGAAGAGTCTCTATCATCCAGGTCATGGTTGTCAAACGGCAACTGGGCATTCTTTGTTTTGCTTGAAAACGTTTCGATTCTCACCCAAGAAGCTTCTTCAGTTCTTCAGGGATGAGAAGTGAGTTGTCTTTTTAAAAAGCACCTTTGGGATTATTTCTCATGTTTATTGGACATACCAAAAGTTGAGTCTTAATATCATGAAGTTGAAAAGGTAAAATGAATGAAGGGATAGTTCCACATATGATATGATCTGCTTCCCTGTTCTAATACATTTATTAATCAATATAGTTTAAATATGTGGATGCACTTATGAACTATACTCAAAAATATGGAACTTAACTATCATTTGACAAATTATGGATCTACCTAACATATATTCCTTGCTTCAGATCATAACAAATACCACATATCTACAAGTTCATCAATAACTGATTATGTCCCCCTTTGATTTTTCTTGTATCTATGACAATCTTGTAACTTGATAATACTTGAACAGATCCTTTCCTAATAACAATAATTTTTAAAAGTAAATATTTTCAGAATTACTTTAATACAAACAGGGATTCGGTATCTCATTTGACTAGATGTCAACTGGGCTTGAATTATTAAATGGCTGATGTTTTTCATTTTAGAATAGCAGTGACATCATTTTTTTATTATTTATTTAAATTCATGCATTGAGTGAATTGATTTATTCAGAGGCAGGCTTTGCATTAATATTTACCTTGGAGATCTGGATAATCGAAAAAAATGCTAACATGTTATGCAATAAGCTTCGTGCTCCAAGTCTGAAGTCAACCAAGGGGCTGTGGAGCAAGCATGGGCTGTATATCACATTTATTGGCACCTCCTTGAAGACACTGGGTCTGTTCTCATAGCACATAACATCTGTGCAATCCCAACAAAACGCAGTTTTCAATTAAGGAACTGCCAACAACATGCCCACACCCACTATGGAATTGGCCAACTCACCATAGCCAACTTGCCATGGTCAACTCACCGGGGCCAACTGATGAAACTACAGCATACAGTAAATACAGCATTGTATTGTCTTGTACCAAGTTGTCCTTCATCAAGGTGGCCGTGGTATCTTGCAGCAAGTTGGCCACAGTGAGTTGTCCTAGACTCCACCCACTCAGGAGCATCTAGTTTTGCCCTGTCAGTAACGCTTGACTCAAATGCATGTTTTCCTGGGATTGCATGGCCACTCTGCATGCAAGGAAAAGACACAGTTGTTGTTTTTCCCTGAGAGTCACAGACTAACAGCTGTAGCCTGCAGGACCATAAATGCACTTTTTCAGCTTCTGATCTAATAGGCAGCCCGTTCTTAGTGAAGCAGATCTACTGTACCTTCTACTTGATGACATATTAAGCTATTTTACAAAAAAATCAAAGTCCTTAAATACTCAGTGCTAACCATATTTTGAGTTTCCAACATTATTTCTACATTGTTTATATTATTATGCCATCTTTCCACCAGGGAGCTCAAAACAATATGTATGTGCTGATATATTTCTCAGAAAAACCCTATTGATCCTCAATCAATGGATTTGTTCCCAACCTATTTAGAGGCCAGGTTTAACTCCATAGAAAATAGACCTTTAAAACAAACATAACAAATGAATCTCAGTTCCAGATTATATCGGGGTGTGGTGAATTAAAGCAGATTCTGAGCCTATAATGTTTGAAGGCTTCAATCTTCTTTGTTCATATTTGTCAAATCAATATTATTAAAGCTGTTATTAACATTATTATCCAGCCTTCCTGGATAATGCAGTGCCTTCAAGTCTCCCATTTACATCTGGTTTGAATTCCAAAACAAGCCTAGCAAATGAGTTCCCTTTATGGAAGTTTTAATAAATGAAGTACTAACTTTGCTGAAAGATAATCAGTTAGATGTTCTAGCTTCCCCCCCCCCTTTTTGGACAGCTGGTAACTATTTTGCCAAGAAAAATGATTTGTTTCAGACAATGCTTACATGAAAAGGGAAAAATATCAGTGCTGTGTAATATTCTTTCCAAATTACAGAAAGGAAGTGCAAAGAAAAACCCCAAAAGAGGAAATGTTTTTCTGAAGCAAGCAACCTGGGTCACGAGAGGAATCTTCAAAGTTTAATAGATTTCCCCCTATTTTCCTTATCAAACTAATTGATGATATACTGTATGCATACCTGCTGTGGAAATGTATCTCACTTCTCTGAGGTTTACCCCTAAAGATTCGCTGAATATTTGACAATCTTTCATATTTGCTGGTTGTGGTTCCTTTTATCGCCAACCTTTTTCTTTCTAGGATTTAATTAAACATCATGGCCTTGAAATGATATTTTGAAATGGCTGTGATCCGTAGTCCTCTTTGTACTTGTGACTGTTCGTATTTTGTTTTTATTTTCACTCAGTTTCAGCAGAAGCATTTGCTTATAGAAGGACTGGCCACTGTTTTTGAAAGTGTTGCTTGCACATTGTGTAGATTTCTTGTAACACTGTGTAAACCAGGTTCCAAAAGTATTCTAGGCCTATTTTTAAAACACAGACTTAGCATCCTTCTGAACGAACAATCTGTTTTGAAATGCGATTCTTGGGAGAGTGCTTGTCGTGGGCTGCGTGGAGTTATGAAAACCATAAAAGAACCATGTTCCATCAGTTGTATTGGTTGGTTCTGTCCTAAATAAGTGTGTTATAGATTTTCCACTGCTGCTACCAAAAAAGAGATGCCTCATAGTTGTACTAGTTGCTTGCTTTTATTACTTTGTGGAGATGGCACCATTTTGCCCACTTTATGGACTACTTTAATGCTGTTTCCCATTGCCACTCATAGCCAGCACTGCTATTCCCTTGTAACACTTATCCATTGCTCTATCCATTGTAACACTTCACCCCCTGTTCTTCTACTAGGCTTGTTACCACCTGACAATTGCATGTGCTGTGGAAGGTTATGAGGTGGACCAAGAAGGAGCTTTCCCAATGCTCTTCACAACCTTTCCCCAAGCCTATGAGCTGTCAGGTGGGCTGTACCTAAATATAGGTCGACCACTTTTTTAGAAGACAACTAAAGCCATAGAATAGCTTTGATAACAAATTACATAGGGTGTGTTCGAAGCATTCTGCTTTTGTGAGAATGTACCTGGTAGCAGGAATCTCACCTGAGCAAAGATTAATGAAACAGAAGGGAGATGGTCATCAGATTGCATTGATGATGTTATTTTCCAAAGAGCAGAGGGCAGGACAAGAAACAATGAATGGAGGACTTCCGGTTTGTGTTGCAGCAAGATGGGACTCAGGAAGGCAGGGCTCTGCCTTTCACACCCAATTTCGCCCTGCTGAAATCATCCCGAAGAGGCAGTGAAGAGGAGGGGTGCCTTGTTGATCATGGAGGGATGGCGGTCTTTCAGTTCAATCCAAGGAAAGCCCTCCAACCAGCAGGGGAAAGACCGGCTACATTCCTGTGGCCGGCCATTCACTGCTAACAACCGAAGAAGAAAAAAGTACTACTTAATACATTGTAAAAATGAAATGGAAGGGATTGTGATTTAACGCAAATGGAGGAAAATATACAAGACATGACTGAAGCACTGGAACTGGAAGAGATAGTCCACACCTTGAAACCACAAAACAAAGCTGAAGATAAGAAGAAAAGCCTGGTAAAATGGATCACAAAGATACTAAAAAATCTACGACTTGAGAGACAGAAAAAGATAAAAGAAATCAATATTTTACCTGATTTGCCTCTCCCATCCTTAACAACATCTACAAGAAAATGGCAAGACTCTTTAACTAAGTGGAATAGATGGATTAGAAAAGCTGCTTGGCAAAAGAAAAAGACTAAAATCAGATCCAAGGGATCAGAACATTGGACCTATCAGAAGCAATTTTTAAAGATTAAGCATTTGTTTGAATATGGTTAAAAGACAATATGGACTACTCAACCAGTAACTATTGAATGGAATAGAGTTAAAAGATATATTTTTTATGATATGAGAAATGTAACTGTCTTATCAGGTGCAATTTTTAAAAATTAAGTATCTGTTTGAATATGGTTAAAATATAACATGGATTACTTAATTAGTAAATATCTAATGGAATAGAGTTAAGAATGAAAAAATGGGGGATATAAATGAATTTTAGTTTGAGAGAGATATGTTTTTAGTTTTCTTTCTCCTTTTTCTTATTTTGAATAGTATTGTCTTTTTTATGATATGAGAAATGTAATTGTTGGGAGGATTATTGTGAGGGAAGCAGCTTAGATATTTAACCATAAATCAATCTTGAGAAAATCTTAACAGATAAAAATGATTTCAATTTTGTGGGAAAAAGTCTAAACGAGAATGTTGAAACATGACATATAACGCAACCAAGAGGACTAACTAGAAAAAACCAAGCTCAGAGAGTGCCAAGGACTCCACAGTCTCTTCCTTTTGCCCTTGATAGGGAAGTAGATTTATCTTCCAAGATATTCATAGAATCAAATGTTATTAAAAAGAAAAGAAAAAAATAGAGAATATAAACATTCTTTTTCAGCTTTGTCACATGTAAAACATCCAGTAGCAAAGGAAGTAAAAATATAGAGGTGTTCAAAATGAAACAGCATTCTGAAAAGGAACTCAATAGGAAAATATTCAGGCCAATGGAAGACAGATAAAAATGTGTGCCAGGTCTGCTATTGTCAGCCCTTCAAGGTAGGCCAGGTCAGAAAACAGATGCCACAGGAATTGCAGTTGTACTAGTTTATTGCTGTAGGGTATAGTAACGGTCTTGGAAGGTTCTCAAAATTTCTTTCTGTCCCATCTTATATCAATCAGACTCAGTATGACGTTATTTGGAATTTCTTTCTCATACACTTGGAAGTTTATTCAACTAATCAGGAATAATTTACTTGGCTTTTGATTGAAGCCTTAGAAGTATTAACTATAGTTACTAAGCCAATACTCTGTTTTTGTAAGAAGCGAAAATGACTAGATGACATTTATGTTAATTATTCATATGGTCTTTGGAATAATTAATTTGAACCTCCTCTTCTTGCAAATCAGTAGAAAGCTACATTAAAATGTGAAATTAGTTTTTTTTTTAATCTTAAAATGATAGTAACGAAACAGGAATGATTGTTTAGTGAACACTTCAGAAAATGTTTAATAAGAGTTGGTTGCAATTCTACAGTTGCTGATGGTGAAATTTAGGCACTGGTATATTAACTCATATTACATGGGTCCAACTAGTGCCAAATCATTGGTACAGCTTTTGAATAATCATTGCTTTTTAGGGATAAATATGATTTTCTTGGCTATGTATGAAGCACTTGGAATCTATCTAAGATGAAGAAAACTTTATATTTGGGAGATGTCCAAAATATTTGTTCATAAAGAAATATTAGTGTCCCAAGTGATACGCATAAAAGAAATCTTCCATGAAAACTCCATCTCCTCAAACCAGTCTAACTTAACCAAAAGAAAAGTTATCTGTTCACCAACAACCCAAATCTTAAAACAGAGAGTATTCAAGTCTTTCCAAAATTCCAAGAACAAATGGCCAGCCAGGGTTATATACAATACTGGAAGCAAAGACATCAGCAGGAGATGTCCCAAAAATCCAGATGGTAAGTATGACCATGTGAGCAAAGCCACCATCTTGACTTTTTTTAAACACTCCCTACAGACAACCCGATTGGAAGGTCAAATCCACTCCTGATTTATAGAAGCAGTTTTTTAAAATATATATATATATATATTAAATATCAAAAATGGAATGAGATTTCAGAGGAAGAGAGATGAGCAATTCAATAAAATTATGGGGTTCTTTTTTGGTTATTTTGGGTACAACACCCAAGGCCTTTCCTGTTTTTAGTTTTATATGGATATCATTCTCTGATGCAAAGGCTCTGATCTTCTTATGGCTAATCAAAGAGTGAAAACTGGCTGCAAACATGTAAAAGGACTAATTTATTTATAATATTTATAGTCCTTGACTGGAAAACTAATAAAGCAGTGTGGAGCCTCTTAAGTGCATAAAAACTATACATTTAATTGGGCATTTATATAAATCCATTAAAGGAGGCTCAGACATATTTTAAAGACCTCATTGTGAAGCACCTAAAGACATTGTCTATCTGTACTGTGATTCCACCTGAATTTTCCTCTGATTTGAAGGAAGTTGGAGAAGGATAAGCTTAGGGAGTTTGGCTTTTATAGACCTTGGAACCATCTTTATCATACTATCTTATGCAAGATTTTTACCATGTTAATATTGCAACAAATTAGTCTTTCTATTCTTTTCTCTCTTCGATGCCTTGTGTCTCAGCCATTCATATGCTTTCATTCACTCTCAAAATGGCCAAGATTCTTCTAATATAATCTATAGTTTTGGTAAGTTTAGATCCTGATTGTGAGTTGCAATCCAACATTAGCATTAAGCTATACTGATGCTTAATGATGCTCTTAAATCCAATGATTTTAGGTTCAAGACTCAAATCTCTCTAGATTTAACTGAAAATGAGGCTATACAAATGTTATATAAAGAAGCAAGTGTGATGTATGATCTATTTTAAACAGGCAATTACTACATTACTGTACTAATGTAACAGTGTTCATTCAGAATGTGGTTTGTTTGACTGTGGCCTAATGCATTGTATAAAATTAATAGTTTGCACAATGTAGTTTATGGCTTAGCACTACGGGTAAACCCCGCCAACTGTGGCTTATTCAACAAACATGGTTAAGCAAACCATTTGGTATATGATCAAAGGGGCTGTGCTGTAGTGGAAGAGCTGCAACAAAAGGATTGGCTTCTGGTTAGAACTGTTGACCATCAGCCATTCAGACCCACATGGATGCAAAGATATTTTTCAGCATGAGTGAGCCGGATGCATTCTCGTGTCGAAAACCAGGAAAAGAATTATCCTTAATGAGAATCATAGGGAGGAAATTGGTTAATTAATAATGAATTACTGCTGCAGAATGGTCTTGCCAAGGAGATACAACTGTGTAAAAGTTGCCCTAGGAAGCAACTCTTTCTCAGAAACCCAGCTTGGAACAGCCAGCAGGTTGTTCCACTTCAATGGGTATGACGCTCACAATTGTTGTGCAATTGCTGATGTGCTCCAGGTTCAATGAGGGTGAGGCACCCCTTTAAGTTCTGTTTGATCCTTTTGAGAAAAAAAATCTTGTTTAATTCAAAGGGGGGGAGCTATCTGCCAGAACATAATTTTTAAAACTATATCTGTAGCATGTCTGGAAATAAAATCTCTTAATCCAGGGTGTGATTCCTTAAAATACATGCTGTTGACATGCATCTTGTATTTTGGAAAGATACGATTTTCTTTGGCTGCCCTCAATGGCTGCAAATACATTATATGAGATGCTTCATTTCAGAACCCTGACAACTGCATGGGAGATTCCATCAAAGCCTACCTATTATCATTTACCATAGGTTTTACATCTCACTTGTAACTGCTTCCCATCAATATCATAATCAGAAAAGTGATGCCATTATCATAATCCTTGAAGAAATCTTTTCTGTTCAGCAACTTCTACAAACTGTGGAAGATGCTATTGGTTTTAAGAAGATAGAACATCTAAGCAAATTGCAGGCATGCATTTCCACAAAAGTTCTCCCGCTCAAATGATATATTGCATATCTTTGGTGAAAGCACTTTGAAACACAAAAAAGGAAGGATCCATTGAGAAGTAATCAGTGTTGGGTTGTCAGTAGATAACCAGGCATAAACAAGGATCCTTACCATTGGTAAAGTCTCTACCTCTAATAGAAGAAAAATGTATATTCCTTTGGGCAATATTTTTCGGGACATTCCCTTTTCCTTCTACAGACAACCAGGGCATAACAGATTGCCATAATTCTGAATCCGATATAATTGAATTGCATGCTTGCTCTACTCTAAGTCAGGGGTCCCCAATCCCCGGTCCGTGGACCAGTACCAGGCCACGGCATACCAGCAACCGGTCCTCACAAATAAGCAAAGCCCCATCCATGAGATGCAGGCAGCACACAAAACTATGCACCCTCCAGTCCACAGAAAAACCTCTCTCTATGGAACCGGTCCCTGGTGCCCAAAAAGTTGGGAACCTCTACTCTAAGTCAGGGCTTTTCAACCAGTGGTATGGGTACCACCTGTGATACATTGGTACGTGACCATTTTAGAAAAGTGGTAGTGGGGGAGGGGAATGAGCTGAACCGGTGACAGCACTGCACAAGCCTGAGCAAGAGATGGCTGGAGCTGCAGGGCTGTCAGGGCTCAGCAGAAGCGCCAGGATCAGTGCCGCTTTCCAGCTGATTGGCGCTTCTTCGGGGCTGTCAGGGCTCAGTGGAAGTGCCAGGATCAGCGCCAGGCTCCAGCTGGAGCTCGGCGCTGATCCTGGCGCTTCTGCTGGGCCCAGAAGAAGCGCCGATCAGCTGGAATGTTGCAGCATCTCCCGGGTCTTGTGATTTACATTCAGATGCTTGGCAACTGATTCATATTTATGACGGTCACAATGTCCCAGGGTCATGTGAAGTGACCAAAACCTGCTGCAACCACCCAGCAAATGGGGGGAGTAAAAACCAAACACCCTCCCACCCCGCCTCCACTGCCAATCCTCAACAGAAATACTCACAACAATGAAAACCTCGGACAGGAGGAAGAGCACCACTGGGTGGGCAGGGAGGTGTCTTGCTCGGTTGTGGCTTGGGGGGCACTTTTTCCAGTGCCATTGTAACTTCAAACAGTCACTAAGCGAAATGTTGTAAGTCAAGGACTACCTGTACTTTATCACTTTTTTCCTTTCTTTTTTTTTTGGTCATCAAGTTTTTGACACCTTGCTAGGCGACTGGTGGTACTCGGATATTGCCATATCCTAAAAGTGGTACAATGGGTGAAAAGGTTGAAAAGCCTTGCTCTAAGTCATCTGTCTTGATCTCCAAAATCTAAGTTTCCAATAGAAAACCACTTAGAGGAGAATATTTGTAGCTCATCATTAAACAAGGGTCCTTGGGGCTCTCTGTTTTCCTTGCAGATGTTTTATTACCCAGCTAGGTAACATCACCAGTGCTAGATTAGATCTAATGTTACCTAGCTGGGCAAGAAAACAACCAAGCTCAGATAGCACAAAAGACTCCATAAAACCACTTTTCAAGACTCTTTCCTGCAGAATCAGAATCCAGATTACATTAGACCAGGGGTTCTCAACCTTGGCAACTTTAAGACTTGTGGACTTCAACTCCCAGAATTCCTCAGCCAGCTTTGCTGGCTGAGGAATTCTGGGAGTTGAAGTCCACAAGTCTTAAAGTTGCCAAGGTTGAGAACCCCTGCATTAGACTATAAAACACTATCAACAACTTCCACTTTATTTGTTTTGATAAAGTAATTTTACGTTTGGGACGTATTTTAATTCTCAGTCCATTCTAACATGGGAAAAGCAATACACAGAATTCTTGTAACTATAAGAGCCAGCAAAGAAGCAACTGGAAAGTTATGGTCCTACTTGTTTAACAGTTAAGGAAATAAGGTACTGTTTCAGTTAGTGTGAAGTTTTGGCCAGGATGTTAGCCTATGCATCTGTTGGCAGACATACCTAGATAGCACAAAAATGTTCTGAGAAGTTCAGGAATTCTTGTTAAATATTATAGAATGGTTCATCTATTAAACTAGCCTTGTGTGTATCTTCATTCTCCCCCAGGCAAGTCAGTTATCAACAGCGATCACAGCTGATTAATTGAAATAGAAAAGCAGTCACACTTTCAGCTTCTGAAGATATTGTAATTAACACTGAAATGGCCAAACAATCACAATCCTTTGTCATATCAAAGTTGCCATGTGGCAAATGAAAATCGAAGCTGTTTACTGTGTTAGCAAGACATACAGAGCCATGCCTTAACAGCCAAATTTTAGCCTAGCATGTTGTAAAATTCAAGATTATACAAGGATGTTTTTATGGTTAATGGGGAGGTCTTTGACTTATTAGCCACCTAGAGTCACTTGGTGAGTAGGCAGCCATATAAATAAAATCAGTAATAATTAAATTTACAATGCATTGTGGTGGGCATACCCAGAAATTGACTCTCCTACGTTTAATAATACAAGATTAAATTTTCCCAATGCAACATCTAAGAAGATCCAATGCAATATTTACAAAGATGTGTTGGACTGAAAACTTTTCATGTCCAGCCAACATCACTGGGAATAATAGTGAGGCTGAATTTACACATGCTAAGTAGGCTATGAAATGGTTTGATCTGGTATGTTGTTAGAACCCAACCAATTGTGGTTTATTAAATAAACTATGATTAAATATTTAATGGCTGAGGATGGTATGCAAAACATGCTTGTATATGCTTAGTTAATTCTTTTTGATTTTATATATAAAAAGCTAGGTTGTATTAAAGTAATTTTCTTTCTTAATCTCCTGGTGATTGTAATGTTTTCTGAGGTTTTCGTGGGTGTTTGTATGTAGGTCTTTGGTTATTCGGGTTTTCTCCCGCGTAGAATTTGAAGTGTCTTGGTGACGTTTCGACGAAGTCCCATTCGTCATCTTCAGGCTGGTGCTTTCGGCTTCGTGCTTCTAGGAGCAATGTGTGATTGTAACTGTTTCTTCCTTTTAACTGCCAGTGGGGGTTTGAACTGATTGGCTGGGAGCTCGGCTGTGTTCTGATTGGGTGGAGGTGTGTTCTGATTGGTTAGGGGCTTGGCTGTGCTCTGATTGGATGGGGGCTTAGCTGTGCTCTGATTGGATGGGGGAGTGTTCTGTTTGGGTGGGGGCTTTGTTGTGCTCAAGTTAGTCTGAGTTACAGGGGAATTAGAGATGGTGAGCTGCATAGCTGTTTGGCTTCGCGTTCGTGGTCGTGCCTCATCTTCATGGTGGGTGTCAGTTTGCTTCATGTATGGATTGGAGGGGTTTAAGGTGGCTAATGATGCAGCTGTGGTCTGGCTTCTGGTTTGTGGTCGTGCCTCATCATCGGTGTGGGTGTGGGTTTGCTTTTTGCCTGGATGTGTGGTGGTGACATCCTGTGTGGTTTTTGTGAGTGTAGGTCTGGTGTCATTCTTTGTGTTATGGACTCATTTGTCAATAAGGGCGGGTTTCCAAATGGCTGGTACGCGGGAGGTATCATCTCATTTGTTCATGCTGTGAGGGCGTTTTTCTATCTCAATGGCTTCTCTGATTATTCTGTTATTAAAGTGTTCCGTTTTGGCAATAGTTCTGGTCTTTTTGAAATCAATTTCATGTCCTGTGGCTTTAAGGTGTTGGACCAGGGAAGAAGTTGGTTCCTCTTTTTTGACTGAGTTTTTGTGTTCTTCAATGCGTGCACTTATGCTTCTGTTGGTTTGTCCGATGTAAGTGGTGGGCAAGCAGTACATGGGATTTCATATACTCCTTGATTTTCTAACTCAATTTTGTCTTTGGGGTTTCTTAGGATGGTGGATATTTTTCTGTTTGTGCAGAATGCTGTTTTGATGTTATGTTATACACACTCTCACTAATGTACTAACATCCAACGGATTTCAAAGAAATAAGATTTCCAACTTAATCCAAAAAGAAACTCCCACTAAAATCCAAGACAGAGAACAAGAAAACAGCAAAGCCCTCCTCCCATACATAAAAGGCACCACAGACAGAATCAGCAAGATCCTGCACAAACATAACATCAAAAGGAAGAAACAGCTACAATCACACATTGCTCCTAGAAGCACAAAGCCGAAAGCACCAGCCTGAAGATGACGAATGGGACTTCGTCGAAACGTCGCCAAGACACTTCAAATTCTACGTGGGAGAAAACCCGAAGAACCAAAGACCTACATATATATATATATATATGTCACTGTTAAACAACCAGTGATATTTACAGATTGAGGTGGTCCTCAATTTACAACAGTTCATTTAGTGACCGTTCAAAGTTACAACGGCACTGAAAAAAGTGACTTATGACTGTTTTCACACTTATGACTTTTTAAAAAAAAATATTTTATTGATTTTATAATTTTAAACAACAAAAAGAAAAAATCAAATTAAATACAACTCAACTTAATACATTCTTTTTCAACTTTCTCCCACACTAAACAAAAAACCAGCATACATTCTTTTAAATGCATATATACAATACTTTAAATAACTATGGGTGTTGCTCGGCAGCACCCCCCCTACCACATCCCCTTTCTTCCTCCCTATCTCCTACTTCCCTCCTCCTCTCCTCTCTCCCTCCCTCTCTCCACCCTCCTCTCCTCCAACCATCCTACTTCTTTCCCCTCTTTCACTCCTCCCGCACAACCCCCTCCAGATGTGGTACAGAGGTACTGTCCGAGCAACCCCTCTTCTATCATTAAATATTTCTTTCTTATATATTGCAAGTATTACAGTTGAGTACATTATTAGACCCCCCCAACCTACCCCCCCCCACTTCCCAGAGTGAATACAGGGTAAAGAAAAAAAAAGAAAAAACCCCAACAATATTAAACAAAATTATTATATAAATGCTAATAAAAATTTAACTATATGCTAAATACAATTTCTTAGATTGATATTTCCCTACACACTTATGACTATTGTAGCATCCCCATGGTCACATGATCAAAATTCAGACACTTGGCAACCGACTCATATTTACGACAGTTGCAGTGTCCTGGGATCATGTGATTACCTTTTGCGAACTTCTGACAAGCAAAGTCAATGGGGATGCCAGATTCACTTAACAACTGTGACAAGAAAAATCATAAAATGGGACAAAACTCACTTAACAACTGTCTCATTTAGCAACAAAAATTTAGGGCTCAATTGTGGTTGCAATTGTGGGTTTGGAGCTGAGCACAGCTGAGCTCCCTTAGACTCCAGTAAATTAAGTCTTGTCTGCATCGGCTAAATTTTATTTCTTTTAATAGGCTAGCCAGAGGGATTCTACTATATTTAGCACTTTTGCCTGCTGAATTGATAAATATACCTCATTATATCGCAAAGTGGCAAGATGTGGAAGCATACATAATTCATTTCAAATTATTGCTCGAGATGCCCAAATGCTGCTTCTTACATTGAGAAATTTGTCATGAAAACGAAGGAGTTCTTGGTTTGCACTACTTACTAATTTTGTGTCTGAAATTTTCAAACTTCCAGTGTCAGGTAAACAGCAGCTCAGAAGTTAATATAGAATTCTTGAGTGCCTCGTTAACTAGAAAGGTTGAAGGCTGTTTAAAAAAATGTAAACTAAATGTGGAGAAGTACTGTCAAAATAAATACAAATAAACTGTGTAGACACCTTACCCTGTGAGGATTTTGAACCTTTTCTTGTGACTTTTCTGCAGCAACCAATATCCATACAGCAATAGTACCATCTAGTGGCAGCTATGAGCTATATGAATTTTGGTGCAACTTCATACTTTTCAGGCAAATTAAGTTCTCCCACTCAGTTTGAAGTTACTAGAAACACAATTGATTTTTCAGACATTAAAATGGTTACCGTAATTGACAAGACATTTGTAATCGGTTTCACATGTAATCTAATTAGTCAGTTTTGCTCTTTCTCCCCACCTCATCCCAATCTAAATCCTATATCGCATTAAACCTTCCACTACGGTTGATTGAAGTGGACTGCACTCACAAAAGGTTATGCTTTTAATAAAATGTGTGAATCTGAAAGATGCTTCCAGATTAGGGTTTTTCCCCCAAAATATATCAAGATAATACCTAGAGAAATGGGATAATTTTAAAATTAACTCTCAATTCAAAAGGCCAGGATAGCGATCTCCATTCTTCTAAAGGCTTTGGATCCAAAGAGAGCAATCAAAGAATAAGCTGTTCCTGCACGATCCTCTTTGCTTTCATTGCTTTTTGATCTCTGCTATAAGTCTTTAAACTGTGATACAATACCTGGAGCAATAATGGTGTAAAAGCTCATTTGGCTTGTCTTTCAAAAGATGTGGAACAGCTCAGCATTTTTGCACCCGGATCCTGAGACGTTCTTCCATAAGAGGCTCACCAAACTCTTCCCTTCTCTATTTTTTGAAAATTAATGATGATCTGATAAGGGTTTTAGAGGCTGGACAACCATTTGTCTGAAATGGTATAGGACTTCCTGCCTGAGTGGGGGGGTTGGACTAGAAGACCTCCAAGGTCCCTTCCAAGTTTGTTATTCTGTTAAAAAATAGAAATATACAACAAAATCTCAGTGACACTTGAAAGCATTGAAGTATAGTTATTACAATTATTGATCAATTTCCCTTTGTTCTGTAATATAGCTTTTTTGCTTCCTCTTTATTTTCCATTGCCCTCTTAGTTGCTTAAGCAGCATTTTTAAAAAGAAGACAAATTGGCAGCAAGAACACGATCCGTTCCAGCATAGTAAAAAAGTTATTAGATATATTTTATTATCGATGCAGTCCACACAAGTACAGTTATATCAAAAGTGGGGAAATATTCAATGAGATAAACAAAACCTGGTCAAAATGCAAAGATAATTTATGTTACCTACATAAAGAACAGTCTCTGAAATTAGTTTTGAAGCACATTCAGAAATGCAATGCATTTACATGAGAAACCTTAAGCACCGTGAATGCAGTATGTACAAAACAAATACTTCAAAAGTTTGATGTTTATTCTCTGGATTCACAACTACCTGAACCCAAATAATTCAACCATCCCAAATAATACATTTTTTCAAATCTCTTTTACAACTACCAGTATTAGTTGCCATGGACAAACCAAGTTCATGTATTACTTTTTTTTTTTAGTTTAAAACATATTTTTTTTCCTAAAAATAACTTCAGGTGACTTATTATAGTAGTGTAAAAAAATCTGATTGCTTTGCATTGTGCAAAAACTTTGGACAGAAGGGGATTAACTAAAGAAGAAGAAGGACTCCCTAGTTCTGATTCTCAGCTTTGGTTAGAGCCATTGAGCTTTATTCCTTCCAGTTTTTGAAAGCTGAGGACAATCCATGCTTTCTTCCAAAAATCCCTTGTTTAGCCATTACCTTGTCTAAGCTGTTCTCCATCTTGGAGCAGAAAGTCCTTCCACGCAGAAAGGAAATGAAATCAAATAGTAAGGAAGAAAATAAAATAAAGTTTATAAACTTCAAGAAACTTATAGCTGTTCATCTCCTACGCTTAGAAGAGATAGTGAAACTGAGGAGTCAAGTTAACTTGACCGCAACCATGCCAGTTGGAATAGAGGTTGGACTAGAACAGGGGTTCTCAACCTTGGCAACTTTAAGACTTGTGGACTTCAATTCCCAGAATTCCTCAGCCAGCAAAGCTTAAAGTTGCCAAGGTTGAGAACCCCTGGACTAGAAAGAAGATTTCCAAGGTCCCTTCCAACTTTATTATTCTCTTTGGTAGATTGTAAGGTGCTTCCACCTTTTGATCATGGGCTAAGCACTCTTTCAAGATATCTCACTACCACATGCAAGGTTTTGAAAGAACAAGCCTATCCCTATCATGTCACAATAAAGTGAGAAGGCTGTCCGTCAGTTCTCTCTGAGCACAGCTGCAGATTTTCCAGCAACCCAGGTGTCTCAGGCACCATCTAGAATAAACTTGTTATTTAATAGCACCCAGAAGCTAAAGATGTTTATTCACATATGACATACCAAGGAAATCCAAATGATGATCCTTTTCATTCAAAACAGATGCTGGTTGCACTCTGAAGAAGTGTGAGGTAAATGAGCTGTAATCCTCAGGTACTCTAACAGCCTGCTGTTGGAATCTTCCAATGGAAATGTAGCAAGAAACTCTGGGATCTCTTAAAAGTGGGCTGTAGCAGGCTTGGCTAAGAGTCAGAAATTTTTAGGATTTCCCTGGCTCTGGAAGAAGTGGTTATGGCTATTAAAGGAAATCGAGATAAATCAAGGGCAATTATGCATAGTAACCTAAGCTGATTCTCTCCTACCCTGCTTCCAGCTCTTCTGAAGCTAACTATAAACATTCCAGTTCAGATTGCAGTCAATTTGGTAACAGGGTTGGATTAGTGCTTCAGTCTGGAGCCTGGTGGGTCATTCTCTATTCTTTGCCCTTCTTATCCATGCAGGTAATACAAGGCAAGGCTTGCTGACTGGGCCCTATTCAGGTCTCCTTTCGGTGTGCACTGAGTTCCCATTCTTTTCCCTTGCTTTCCCAAATAATTGGGATAGATTCATAAAGGTACAGTAGTGGCCAAAATTGTGGAAACCTTTTGGGAAAAGTGTACTTTTGAAAAGTGTACTTTTGATGGCTAATAACACCACTTTTGGGGGGGAGTAGTACCATAAAATTATATATCAATGGAAAGATGATTTAATCAAGAACGTAAGGCAACAACGTTTGTTCAATTATCTGTACTGCATCCTATAAAAAGTTATAGCCAAATAACCAGAAAAAGGAAGCATAACTTGCTTAGGTTGATATCAGGTAGCTTTCCTTCATCTGATTGTAGCCAGTGAGTAGGAGTGTTTAGAGAGCCAATCAGATGTCATCTTGTTCTGGCAATGAGCCAATCAGATCACAGTAGGATTCAGTTATTGAGGTCATGTATTGAAGCTGAGAGGAGGACATTTGTCAGTGTGTTATGTGATCGCTATCAAGTTGGTTGGGGTTTTTTTTCTTTCATTTAATGAGCTTGTAAAACGTAATAAAATTAAAGTAATGTTGCAAAGAGTTGACTGGTTGCCCAGAAAGCGATGTAAAATAGTATTAATAAGTGAACAAGGCTACAGTTATAAAGAAATTAGAAGAAAAATTGGTGGAAATTTAACCAAAGGTGGCATTTCTACTGTACACTTTCCCCAAAAGGTTTCCACAATTTTGGCCACTACTGTAGTCCTTAACTTACAAACATTTGTTTAGTGGCCATTTGACGTTACAACGACACTGAAAAAATTGACATGACTGTTCCAGGATCTCCATAGTCCTGTGATCGAAATTTGGGCGCTTGGCAACTGACATGTATTTATGACAGTTGAACTGTCCTAGAGTCATGTGATCACAATTCGCAATCTTCCCAGCCAACTTCTGACAAGCAAAGTCAATGGGGGATGCCAGATTCGCTTAACAGCTGCATGATTCACTTAACAACTGCAGTGATTTACTCAACAACTGTGGCAAAAGAGGCCATAAAATGGGGCAAAACTCACTGTAAGGGCCTGCCTCCGTTTCTCTATCAAGAAAGCAGAACTCCTCCAGCTGGGGTGACACGGGCTGAGGTGGCAGCCTTAGCTGCCGCTCCAGTGGCACGAGCTCGCTCTCCTAGATCTCTTCTTTTTCTTCTTCCCACCCAATGGCTACTGAGACATAGCAGGGATCAGCCTCTTGTTCCTGGAGGTTTTTGAATGCCTTCACCAGCATGCCGATGGCTTGCTTAAGAAAACGGTCAGAGCGCGCTGGCTTCTCAACCTCCTCTTCACTGATATTGAGCGATCTCTCCATCTTGCGCTTCCTGCTGGGTTGATGGCTGCCACGCTTGAGGGTTACTTTTCTGGCTTTCCAGTCATCGTTCTTCCCCACTCCAATCGGCAATCCCGGTTTCTCATGGGTGTCTGCCTCATCGGACGAGCTGGCGGAGTCTGAACTGCTGCTACTGGGGCAAGCCTTCAGAGGGCGCCTCCTCCAAGTGCTTGCTTTCCCTCTTCTCACCGCCATGATTAGACATTATTTTGCACAGTCCCCACAGTAGGAATTGTCCTCCAGGTTGACCACGTTGCAGATCCTGCCTAATGTAAGGACCTGCCTGAGTTTCTCTACCAAGAAAGTAGAACTCTTGAAACTTTCATCATTTTGAAAGGAGCTTTTATTGGCAGGTACAGACAGCAGGGAAGCTAGGCAGGATCTGAGGGCTTCCTGCCCGAATCAATAGGTAAAACCCGCAAAATAATAACCCCACCCCAACTGTCCATCCGGGCAGTTCAAACAGGCCAATCCATAGGTGACATCGAGCTGTGGGAAACGAACTGAAAAGGCGCCTCTCTCAAGGTTGTTAGGTCCTCGCTGCTTCCTCACTCTGCACTGAGATATGGCAGATGGCCCGGAGGCATTCCTTTCACATCCCGAAGAAGATACATCAAAACAGATAGAGGAAGTGTCCTACATGCATTACAAATCCCCTTGGCCTCCCCCCCCCCAGAGAATGGCAGAACCCAAATAGCTTAAATGCAGAGACTATAAGGAATTAATAATTGAGAGTTCTGAAACTCCCTTAACAACTGCCTTGCTTAGCAATGGAAATTTTGGGTTCAATTGTGGTCGTATGTTGAGGACTACCTGTACTGTCTTCACACATTCTCTCCTTCGACATTAAATGTAGGTCCTTCCTTTTCCCCCTTATTGTGCCATTGTTGCTCTGATGCTACAATGATCAAAGCAAAGGGGACAGGTTGTTCCTTCGTTTCTGCGTTCCACTGAAACTCTGCAGTAAGGAAAACCTGATGGCTCAGCTTCACAGAAGCAAAGTGCCATTTACTGCTACTTTGTAGTTTCATCCCAACATGTTGTTACTTAAATATAGGGGGGGGGGAGTTTTGAAATATTGTGGGCAAGGGAATGAGAAAGCAAGAGGAATATGTTTCACTTGGCCTAGGCCAGGAGTGTTCAACTCTGGCAACTTTAAGACTTGGTGATTTCAACTCCCAGAATTCTGGGAGTTGAACTCTTCAGATCTTAAAGTTGCCAAGATTGGACACCCCTGCTCTGTGGTGTAAAAAAAACCCTACAGCTCAAAGCTTTCTTTTCCTCTTCTAGATATGGTGGGAAAGGCTGATTACGGATTATCTCGATATGAGTCGCACCAAACCACTGACAATCAAAACACAACATGATTTGGCGGCCTGTGAGTTCGAACACTTCTAGGATGTACAGTCTTAAGGGATTATCTTCCCTACATCATTGCCTCATCCCCAGGGTGGGACAGCAATAATTTCTGCGCATTAAAAACAGATGACATCAGCTTTTACTCCCGTCCCTTCCGTCACAGATTTGATGCCCCAGCATATTTCCCCCACTGTGGATTTGAAAGTTGGCTTTACGCTCTTAAGTTGTTTCAAATGCTCTGGTCCATTTCAGCAAGAGGTTTTCACTTCTTTACGACCTATTCCAGGAATTCATTGCAGGTAGTCCTCGGCTTATGACCACAAGTGAGCCTAAAAAATTTTTTTTAATTAAAAATTCCTTTATTAAAACATTCAGCATTGTACATAAAATCTTTGTATGCATCAAACATCATAGCATCTGGTATACAACCCTATGTATTATTCTTTGGAAACGTCTGGTTTGGTAAACATTTTTCACTCCTCACTTCAATCCTCTATTATACCCCCGTTACATTTTTTATTCTCTATGATCCCTGATAATAGGTCTTGAGGTAGTAGTTAAACATTAAATATAAGATCATATTAATAATCAATCCTCAGAGAACACAGCATATAACACTAGGTATTAATCTTTGTAAATGCTTGGTTTGGTACATATTCTTTACTCCTCACTTCCAGTCTCAACTATATGTCTGTTGTATTTTATCTTTTCTTTTATGATCCCTAGCAAAAGATCCTGAGCTAGAGATTCAATAACCTGGGGTAAAGATTCAGTCTGCTTTTTCATTATTAAAGTAATCAACATTAAGCATAGGATCATGTTAAGAAGCAGTCATATTAAGAAGCAATCATCGTAGAACATAACATACATACAATAGGTAGACATTCTTCACTCTTCACTTCAAGCCTCTACTATACACCTGTTACATTTTTTTAACCTGTGTGGTCCCTAACAGTAAGTCCTGAGGTAGTACTTCAATAACCTGAGGTAGAAATTCAGTCTGCTCTTTCCATGTTAAAGTGTTCAACATTAACCATAAGATCATATCTATAAGCAATCATCATAGAACACTAGATATAACACTAAGTATTAATCTTTGTAAACGTCTGGTTCGGTAAATATTAGTACATATACATTCAGCCTAAAAATTATGTTGGCAAGCGAGATAATTCAGTGAATTTTGGCCCATTTCACGACCTTCCTTGCCACGGCCGTAAAGTGAATCACTGTAGCTGGTAAATTAGCGGCTTCCCCACTGACTTTGCTTGTCAGAAGGTCACAAAAGCTGATCACATGACCCAGGGCACGGCAACCGTCATAAATACGAGTCAGTTGCTGAGTGTCTGCATTTTAATCACGTGACCATGGGGATGCTGCAACGGTCGTAAAGTGTGAAAAACGGTCCTAAGTCACCTTTTTCGGTGCCATTGTAACTTTGAATGGTCGCTAAATGAACTTTTGTAAGTCAAGGACTACAGTAGTGGCCAAAATTGTGGAAACCTTTTGGGAAAAGTGTACAGTAGAAATGCCACCTTTGGTTAAATTTCCACCAATTTTTCTTCTAATTTCTTTATAACTGTAGCCTTGTTCACTTAATAATACTATTTTACATCACTTTCTGGGCAACCAGTCAACTCTTTACACCATTACTTTGATTTTATTACATTTTACAAGCTCACCAAATGAAAGGAAAAAAAACCCCAACCAACTTGATAGCGATCACATAACACACTGACAAATGTCCTCCTCTCAGCTTCAATACATGACCTCAATAACTGAATCCTACTGTGATCTGATTGGCTCATTGCCAGAACAAGATGACACCTGATTGGCTCTCTAAACACTCCTACTCACTGGCTACAATCAGATGAAGGAAAACTACCTGATATCAACCTAAGCAAGTTATGCTTCCTTTTTCTGGTTATTTGGCTATAACTTTTCATAGAATACAGTACAGATAATTGAACAAACTTTGTTGCCTTACGTTCTTGATTAAATCCTCTTTCCATTGATATATCATTTTATGGTACTACTCCCAAAAAAAGTGGCGCTATTAGCCATCAAACCTCAAAAGTACACTTTTCCCAAAAGGTTTCCACAATTTCAGCCACTTCACAGAGGGAGGAATACTTGCTGAACCCAGAAAAGATTTCTAAGATTTCCATTTGATATTCAGCATCAAAGAGTGGCTAAAATATTGTTTTGTAAAAGGTTGCTTGTTCAGTGACCTGCCTATATTTTCCTTCTCACATGCACGAGCATGCCCTTTAAAGCAGTGGTTCTCAACCTTTTTCAGTTTGAGACCCCACTTGTGCCGCCCATGCGCAGCGCGACCCCGACCTGTGCGCACGCGACGGGCTGATCCGTGCATGCGCGGTGCGCGCGGTGGAAAAAACAAAATGGCGGACCACGGTGTCCGGCGACCCCTGCGAAACGGTCGTTCGACCCCAAATGGGGTCGCGACCCATAGGTTGAGAACCACTGCTTTAAAGGAAGGGAAATCTAGTACAGGAAGTCCTTGAAGAACGACCGCAACTGAGCCCAGAATTTCCGTTGCTAAACAAGACATTTGTTAAGGGAATTTTGCCCTGTTTTTTATGACCTTTCTTCCCATAGTAGTTAGGTGAATCACTGCAGTTGTTAAGTGAGTAACATGGTTGTTAAGTGAATTTGACCTTGCTTCTCAGAAGGTCGTAAAAGGTGATCACATGACCTTGGGACATTGAGACTGTCATATGTCATATATGTCAGTTGGCAAGCCTCTGAATTTTGATCACATGACCGTGGGTATGCTCCAACAGTCGTAAAGTGTGAAAAAAAACAGTCATAAGTCACTTTTCCCAGTGCCGTTGTAACTTTGATCACTAAATTAGTGATTGTAAGTCGAAAACTACCTGTAGCATCTTTTCAGAGTAACAAATTTTATTATTAAAAACCACAAGTTTTCATGAACTATAAATAAAGTTTATTAGTTCAACCAGGTCCTGCCAGATATTCCCTGCTTTTTTTTTTACTACTATAGTTCTCCTCCTACAATATATTTTAAATTATTGTTTCTTTTATCTACCAATCTTTCCATAGCTAATTGGGGACTTTTTTTTTGAGAAAAATAAATGCAAGGAAAACTAGGTAGTTGAAAAATAATACTTTAGAAAAAAAATATGTTTTCTCGGTTTATGAACCGGCAACCTCATAGCTACAGGGCAAAGCTCTTAGTCATTGTGCTATTTTAGCATTGAGACTAAAAAAAAGATTTAGAAATTATCAGAGTTCAAAAGAATTGACAATAAAACGTTTATTTTAGGCAGTTGTTGCATATCGCTGCATATATGTGTATTTTTGTCCTTTAATTATACACACACATAAGCACACAAACATATATACATTTAGTTTAATATAGATGTTGTCATGGTTCCGACAGATGAAACTCTGCAAAAAAAACTTCAAGGCATTGTTTATCTTAAAGAATCTTTATTCTGAGTAGCATAACATTGGCAGTTCATAATCAAAGCCAAAAACTGGATTCCCCTCTCCATAGCACATAGTATCAAAGCACAATTCCCTCCTCTAATTAACAGTCATAAATCACATTCCCTAATTAGCTTGAAGCTTGAGCATCCTCTCCAGTTCTCCAGCCCGCCAAATCTTTATCAGCTCTGGTTACAATAACCTTATTTCTCACACTAGGTTTGGTGTTATGCCTAGCTAGACTCTCGTTCACATCACCCCTCCCAGCATCATCTAACTCTAAAAGCAAAAGGAAAAAGATGGCTACATTTCCATCTGTTGTCAATGCAAAAACATCCGATGTTAGCAGCATTGACAGATGTATTTTATACGTATGTAAAATAGAATAATTAACCAGTGGAACAACCTGCCTCCACTGGAAGTTTTTAAGAAGAGACTGGACAGCCATTTGTCCAAAATGGTATAGGGTTTCCTGCCTGAGCAGGGGGTTGGACTACATGACCTCCAAGGTCCCTTCCAACTTTATTATATTTATTTATTTATTTATTTATTTATTTATTTATTTATTTATTTATTTATTTATTTATTTATTTATTTATTTATTTCCAGGAAGATCCTCCCACTGGAAGGGAAGAAATTAATATTTATTTTCCTGGTGGAAGGACACAACAGCAGAGGAATTGTCCCACAGGGGAACATGGCAGCCTGCTGTGGAGACTTAATACTTTGCTAGCTGTTGCCAAAGTGTCCCAGACCAAAACAATTTCCCTCAAGTAGTTTAGAATCCAGCTGCCAGGGGAACAGCTTCAGCTGCAAATGTGAACAGGCTTTAAAATGGAGATCCTTCCCCAAACTGTTCCATCTGAGAGATAACAGCACTTTTCTTTTTTCTATGAACTTTGGTCTCTGCCAGGAAATGTCTTTCTCCTGAATAATTGAGGTCAACCTTGTTTTTGTTTTTTGTATTTTTTTTTCTTTTTATTACTATTATGTTTGCCTCTGAGTTGTGGACATTTTGTGGGTAGGGCTGCATTAATTATTTAGCAGTCTTGTTGACTGTAAAGAGTTATGGCATGCGCTGATGTTCTGAAGGTGATTGCTCACTGTGGAGAGATTATTTTATCCTATTACCAAGACTTAGTCATGCTTGGAATAGTGATGTTAATTAGGGTATCCACCATTCCATTTGTATTGCTAAACATCAGGAATCTGTTGGCAATCTTTTAAGCATTTCAAGTTCTGCAAGTTGCGTTTGCAGCTGACCACACCATGCTACTCAAATCCCTGGGATCGGACTCCTGCATTAAAATGTGCTTCACTGAATCCCATTGGGCAACAGATAAGTTTTAAATACCAATGTAATTTTAAAACTGAAGGTGAGGAAAAAGCTGTAGAATCCAGCTGATGAGGCTAAAATGTATTACCTACATGCAATACTTCTCAACCTTGGCAATTTTCAGATGTGTGGACCTCAACTCTCAGAATTTTCCAATCAGCCTGCTAGCTGGAAATTCTGGGAGTTAAAATCCATACATCTTAAAGGTTCTCAAAGCTGAGAAACACTGATTTATAGAAAGTCTCCTCTTTTTGTTCCTGACACCACTGAAACAAAAGGCATAAAGACTCTGTAAATTTGTGCCAGATGTGTTGATGTGGGATTATTTCTGGTCCCCAGCGCTGTAGCTGCATGATGGAGAAAGACAAGGGATGTAATTGGCATTGCCTGCATTTCCATGTCTAAACATTAAGGGGAAATGGATGGAGGGCTAATTGTTCAGGGGCTCCCGTGTGCTTTGTGGCCTTAAAGTTTAGTCTGTCACAATGATCTGTCTTGATGAGAGAATATCCCCTGAGGAAATAAATCCTTGTTTTCTTAGTAGACACATTAGAATAAAGACAGTTATGTAGGGTTTTTTTAAAAAAAAACTGAGTATATTCTTCTAAACTTCCTTCATTTCCAGAATTGTGTAATAATGAAAGTAGGAGTTTTACTCCGAACTTGTGCCTCAACCTTTGGATAATAATTCCTCACGGCTGTAAGAAAGGTTTACCGCAGTATGATTTAGCAGAATAATCCCCACTCATAACTCTTTAGTTATCAGCCAGCTTTCATACATGTGATTTTTCTTCTACTTTTGTTATCAGGGAGCAACCCAGGGACAGCACTAAAACTCTCTCTGAAAACTCAACAGCCAGCAGCATAAGGCATGGACAAAGTTCGGAGAGCTAAAATTGGTTTTACTGCAGATGGGAAGCCCACAGAACAAAACTCCTCTTGCTAAGCAAGACAGTTGTTAAATGAGTTTTGTCCTGTTTTATGACCTTTTTTGCCACAGGTGTTAAGTGAAACACTGCAGTAGTTAACTTAGTAACACGGTTCTTAAATGAATCTGGCTTCCCCCACTGACTTTGCTTGCCAGAAGCTTGCCAAAGGTGATCACATGACCCCTTCCATTGGAAACTGAAAGTAAATGCCAGTTTCTAGCCAAAAACGACCATAAATCCCGGTCACATGACTGTGGGACCACTGCAAACAGCTGTAAATGTAGGCCAATGGCCGGGGAGGTGGGATAGGGTGACTGTCAGAATTTTGAATCTAGGTTGTAAGAAGCCCTGGGGAAGTCTTTCCTGACTTTGAATAATTGTTAAACGATGGAGAACTACCTTTTAACGACTACATGTATGAGTAAACCAAGGTACTTGTTTACCGTTCAGAGCTTTTGTGAAGGTTCCCCTCATTTGCTCCTTTTTTTTGTAAAAAAAATTCTTTTATTGAAACAATCAACATCAAACATAAGATCGTATTAGAAAGCAGTCATCATATAACCTGCAGTACAACACTAAGGATTAATCTTTGTGAACGTCTCATTTGCTCCTTTTTATTCTCCATGAAGATAATCAAGATATTGGAGACGCATTTGATCTATACGAGGCATCCTTTCTGCAAGTACACTGGTGAGTCACAGAAGTTTTGCAGCTGGTATACAATTTCCCTCCCTGAATTTGGAAAAATTCTGAGGTAAAATGAAGGCTTCTCTCCACTCAAATATATGGAGGAAAGGGAAGGAAGCAGATCAGCTGTGTGCTTTTTGGACTCCTAGACTGGAAGAGCCTTTTCCAAGTTGGAGCTTAGGAGCCAAAATAAAATAACATTTTATACTACTTAGCTTTCTTTCTCTTCCTTATGTTTTGGATAAAACTCTTCATTTGAATAAAGGGGAAGCTGCTTTCATAGCAGCAAATTCTATTTCAGGCCAGGAATGACTCTAGCACAGGAGTACCCAACCCCCGGTCCGTGGACCAGTACCGGGCCGCAGCATGCCAGCAACTGGTCCGCGCAAACAAGCAAAACCCCATCCATGGGATGCAGGCAGTACATGAAACCATGCCCCCTCCAGCCTGTGGAAAAACCTCTCTCCATGTAACTCAGTGTTTCTCAACCTTGACAATTTTAAGGCATGTGGACTTCAACTCCCAGAATTCCACAGCCAGCATTGCTGGCTGTGGAATTCTGGGAGTTGAAGTCCACATGCCTTAAAATTGTCAAGGTTGAGAAACACTGATGTAACTGGTCCCTGTCCAAAAGGTTGGGGACCTCTGCTTTAGCAGACAATCAAAGAAGAAGTCGAGATGTGAGTCCTGAGGGCATGTCAGAAGCAAACAACACTCTTTAAAAAGGGGACAGGGCTTCAAGCCTGTGGTTGTGGCTACCATTTTGACTCTTTTGATCTCTGTATAGATGAATTTCTTTCAGCCCATTATCTCTCATCAGTTAGAGCAAATGGTCAATAGCATGATTACAATGTGTACTGTTAAAACCTATAATTAAAAGTAATTATAGCATGCCTATCAATGTCTGCCTTTCAAAAGCCGACAGGCCTTTATTTCCATTTTCATGGGACCCAGATTTTATATATTTGCTATGTTGGGCACCCAAAGATTTTGAAGAGTCTTCTTTTAGTGATCAAACCTGCAATGCTGCACAGTCCTAGCAGCTATAATCGGTTTGAGTTCTGTGCATCATATATTTCGTAGAGTTATGCACATCTTATGTTTTTAATTATGGGGATGTGCCTAAATATTTACAAGCACATCATAAGGGGAGGTTGTAAGTTTACTGTAAACTTGATAGGAAGTTTGCTTTACATGCTATGCGGAACATGGTTTTTTTTGCTCCTAATAGTCTGCAAATTTCTTTCTGTTAAAGAAGAATATAAATACAACATTAAACACAGCACAGCCAACGTACATCAGAACTTAATTTGTAAAGATAATAGAGATGAATATGCATTGTCACAGGATGTATAGGTGTGGCTGTGCTCCAAACATAATTTGAACTCTTTAATTATATGTTTGAAATGTATGTATGCACATGTCAGTAATTATGTCTGTTATGGAATTTATATCTCCAATTTTGCACACTGGAGAAGAGCCTAATGCTGGGAAAGATTGAGGGCAACAGAAGAAGAGGACGACAGAGAATGAGGTGGCTGGATGGAGTCACTGAAGCAGTAGGTGTGAGCTTAAGTGGACTCCAGAAGATGGTAGAGGACAGGAAGGCCTGGAGGAACGTTGTCCATGGGGTCGCGATGGGTCAGACATAACTTAGCAACTAACAACAACAATTTTGCACAATAAGGAAGATAAATATATATATATTTCTTACCCTCTCCCTCGGTTTCCTTCCTATTCCTGCACAGCTTTTCATTCTGAGGTCCTAAATTCAGATTTCTAAACAAAAGAGTTGATAAAAGCTTTCAGAGATAATGTAGTTCATCCTTCAGGTTAAAGAGAAGAGCCCCATGAAGCAGGTCACTCCTACTCAATTCAAGGAGAATTCTGAATGTGCAAGCTGTGTGGGTGAAATTCTCAAACAGATGGTGAAAACAAATCCATCTGTCCTTCTAGATTTTTCTCACTGTAACTTTGTCTTTTTCTGTTTGGATAGGTTAATCTCACCTATCCTGATTTCCTTAATGGCTTATATTTTTAGGTCAATGCTTGGAGTAGATGAGGAATAGAATCAGCGTATCTGAAAGATGAAGGATACTGTTCCTCTTCTGTCTATTTAATGTTACATGTCCACTCTAACTGCTTTTAACATATATATTAGAATGTATAATTTACACACACACACACACACACACACACAAAAACACACAATTAGTTGCTTTCCTCAAGTTTTAATCTTAAATAATATGTAAAACATGAATCCAAGATTCTATTCTATGAATAAATTCATTTAAAAAAATTGATTCTATTATTTTTAATTCTTTATATGGGAGTCCCACTAGGACTAGGTTAATTTTACTATTATTTTAGTGGCAAATGCCATTACTGTGCTTCAGTGTCACCAAGAAAAATAATAATAGTGATGCACTGCAACAATTTGTTGTTGCTGCCAATACTATACTGCATTGGCTGCCAATTGGTCTCCGAACCCAATTCAAAGTGTTGGTTATGACCTATAAAGCCCTACATGGCATTGGACCAGGTTATTTATGGGACCGTCTGCTGCCTCATGAATCCCAGCGGCCGGTTAGGGCCCACAGAGTGGGCCTTCTCCAGGTCCCGTCAGCCAGACAGTGTCGCCTGGCGGGGCCTAGGGGAAGAGCCTTCTCTGTTGCGGTCCCGGCCCTCTGGAACCAACTTCCCCTGGAGATCCGTGTCGCCCCCACCCTCTCCGCCTTTCGTAAATTGCTTAAAACACACTTTTGCCGGCAGGCCTGGGGCAGCTAACACCTTGCCCCTAGCCAGTGTATGTTTGTGGAATGATTGGTTTCTTTTTTAATTAAGGGTTTTTATATTTATGTATATAATGTAATTTCTATCATGTTGTGAGCCGCCCTGAGTTCTCCGGAATAGGGCGGCATAGAAATTAAATTAATAAATAATAAATAAAATAAATACTCTCCATTTCTACCAATATATTGGCTAAATGGGCCTAATATTTGTTGCAGTGACAATAGTTTTGTTCTGTTCAGCTATAAGCAGTTATCTTGCAATTCACAAAAGTAAGAATGACACATGTAACATGAATTAGACACAAACTTTTGAACTACTGAAACAATATCAGAAGAAAAGCAACAAAAGGCAGTGGTCAAAAGAATGATAAAACCCTGGGAAAAGGGTCATCTGATGTTAAAGCACAGTCTATGATACAAGATGTACAAGTATGTTTCTGAGAGCAAACCTGATGTTAAGTGGTTCAAGTGCTATTGTATAACCTAACATAACTAAATGAATGTTCCATCATCAATTATACAGCAAGAAGCATAATAGATTGTGGAAAAAACATTAATTTGGCCTCAAAAGCAAAACGTAATTGTTCTAAGGCTCTTTTCCTTGTTGTCATGAATAACATTACTATGTTAGATTATCACATACCACATTTAAGGCTTTGCCTTCCAAACACACAGATTCGCCTACATGCAGCATTTTACCATTTTGGTATATTTTTTTCAGATAATACAGATTCTCTCCAATTTGCTTTCTCCAATAAATAAATAAATAAAAATAAAAGGCATATTAGTCAAGCATAATTTTGCTTTAAAGGCCTTTAGAAACTCAAAAAGGCAGCAATAGCATACATTAAACATTAACATAGAATATGACTCTAAGGAGAAAAATTAGTCATTATGCTCTGTAGCAAGGCGAACATGATAAATGGGACAGCTCTTTGGAGCTAGACCTAAGAGTTAGATATTAGATAAGAATATAATGCTAAAAGAAAATTTTAAAAAAGCTTCCTGGATATGCATTCATAGTAAGAATCTAGAAATCTTGTATTTTTTAAGGGCCCCATTTTGATAGAAAGGTCCTTCTTTTTCTCCAAAGAAATCTGGCTTAGACTCGTTGGGGTCAACAAAAGAGATAATTAAATTTACTACATGACAGAAGATAATTTATAGGCTTGGATATTTTTTTTTTTTGTGGAAATGGCATCTCTATTCAACTAGATTTCTGGAAGAAGAAAACAGTTATTCAACAAAAATGTCTAATGTATAATCAAACCGGAGAAATAAAAATTTAGCTATTAGGAAAACCAATTGGATTTTCTATCAGATATGAATATATTGCACACAAGGTATTCTGTGAACGTCCTCCTGCCTGTGAAGTTGGTTGAGATGTCCTAAAGATGAAGTTCCATTCTACTTCCAATGTTCTTCTTCCAGAGAGACAAAATAGAAATATCCTGGACGTGAGAAGAAGCTTAGCTTAATAACTAATGACCAGTTTGAGTTTTCTTCAGTTCATGGAATACAGCAGCGGTTCTCAACCTGTGGGTCGCGACCCCATTTGGGGTCGAACGACCATTTCACGGGGGTCGCCAAGCACCGTAGTCCACCATTTATTTTTTTTGGTCGGCCATTTTTTTCCCCTATCGCGATGCGGGCCATCGCGCCGCACATGCGTGATGCGCCCCATCACACCGCGCATGCGCGATGCGCCCCATCACACCACGCATGCGCGGTGCGGGCCCACCTTTTGGGGGGGCATTTTTTGGGGGGGCAGCCATTTTTTTCCCTATCACGATGCGGGCCGTCGCGCATCGTTGAGAACCGCTGGAATACAGGTAGCCCTTGACTTACAACCATTCATTTAGTGACCATTTGTAGTTACAATGGCACTGAAAAAGTGACTTACAACCATTTTTCACACTTACGACTGTTTCAGCATCCCCATGGATGCAGATGCTTGGCAACTGACTCATATTTATGACGGTTGCCATGTCCTGGGGTTATGTGACCATCTTTTGCAACCTTCTGACAAGCAACGTCAATGGGGAAGCCAGATTCACTTAATGACCGTGTTATTGGCTTAACAACTTCAGTGATTCATTTAACCACTGTGGCAAGAAAGGTGGTAAAATGGGGCAAAACTCAATTAACAACTGTCTTGCTTAGCAACAGAAATTTTGAGCTCAATTGTGGTTATAAGTTAAGGACTACCTGTACATAGCATGAAGGGCTTATTCAGTCTACTCTACTGTGCTATTACCAGAAGTGGCCAGCAACCATTTTAGAAATGTAGTAAAAGATGATATTACTCTGCATCAACCTCGCTCCCATCAAAACATGTGACTAAAAGAAGCATTTTCCTGGTAATGTTTTAAAGTTCTCTTTGCCCCCTCAAGCTCCTTTCTCTGTTTTGATCAATGAGCGTTTCTTCATTTATAAGTAGATGCCAGGAATTCATTGAATAGTTCAGACCTCCTCTCAGTGTCACCTCAACGGACTCACTGGTTACTATGGTCTGCAATATCTTCCAAAATTATTTTGGATCAGAAATGCTATAATAGGGTAATATTTATTTATTTAAGAAAATTTATATGGCCACCCAATTCACTCTCAGTGAGTCAGGAATAACGCTTGCTTTGTAAATAAAAGTTTGCCCACTTGAAATCCAGGACAATATTTTTTTTTAATTCCTACTTTTCTTTCTCTGGCCTACACACCACCAAGCTTGAATTTAATGAAGCAAAACCATTACAAAACCATTGCCAAGCAAAAGCTCAAGGTAAGAAAAATAGGTCAGGCAAAGAAATATAGTAATTTAAAGAACAACTCAAAAATTCAAAACTGAGCAAATGCTTTTTTATTTTTAAACTTAAGTGTTATAATTATTATGCTACTACTGCACATCATCCCAAGAAATGGTAGCTCTAGTCTAGAGATATTAGAGACAAGCTAGTAATGAAGGAATTTTTGTGCCCTTAAGTATGTGCACCCTTATGCTTTCATTTGGTGTATATAAATTAAACTTTGTATGCATTTCTAAATGAATGTATCAAAAGCCATGCCCCATAGGCCAATCACAATATGTTTAATTAATTTTCTTTCAGAGAAAATATTACTGGATTTGAGAATGCTTAAAAGTCATAATCAAATGAATGTTTAGAAGAAAATGGCAACCAATTCAAACATGTAATTTACATAATTACGTGTCTAGGGACATGACTTTTGTTACAACCTTATATCTCTGTATGCATATGTCTTTGTGTTTATGTTTGTATACATATGTGTGTGTATGAGTACTATGCACACATAAAATAAGTATGTATTTACAACCACAGACCAACAGCTGTTAACAACTGTTCAAGTTACAACAGCACTGAAAATGTGACTTATGATGACCAGTCCTCAAAATAAATAGTTACTGTTGGAACCCAGATTTGTTTAACAGCTGCATGATTCACATAACAGTTGGAGTGATTTGCTTAATAATCATGGAAATAAAGATCCTAGAATCAATTATGACTCACTTAACAATCCTCTTGCTTAGCAATGGAAATATTGGTCCCAGTTGTAACTATAAGTTGAAGACTGCCTTTAAGGCCAGTCTTTAAATCAGTTGCAGGTTTTTTTTTCTCAAAGAGAGAGATGGGAAGGCCCAATGACAGGTGGGTGGGAGGTCAAACTGAATATCTTGCAAACAGTTGCCAAAATGTCTCAGTCCAAACAGTTGTTGTTTTTAAACAGAGTCAGTATTGCAGCAAGCAATAATTAAAGCATTGCTCAACCAAAGCGTAGGCACTGCTTACATAAACTTACTACAATCAATATATAAAAAAACAATGGCAATGATCTTAAATTGGAAATCAACATAGAATGAGGTGTATGACAAGGCGATACAATATCACCTATCCTTTTCTCATCCTGCCTTGAAGAAGTATTTCGCAAACTAGACTGAGCAAAAGATGGAAATCAAATCAAATCAAATCAACAGCACCTATTTAAATCACTTAAGTTTTGCAGATAATGTTCTTCTCTTTTCACAAGACCCGGAAGAGCTGCAAAGACACATACAAGAGCTGCCTGAAGCAGGAGAACCATTTGGCTTAAAAATAAACCTGAAAAAGGACCAGGTTATGTTTAATAAATTCACTAAAGAAAGAAAAAAAATTATATTTGGAGAAGAACTAGACATAGTAGACCTTGGCCAACGGATCTCAATGGAAGGCAATACAATAAAGAAAATTGAATGGCGTGTTAAATGTGGTCAGCAGACATTCGGCAACTTAAGTATAACTTTCAAGAACAACCCCCCCCCATATGTCTGAAGAGAAAAAAATTTCGATCAGTGTGTGCTACCTGCTCTAACATATGCCGGTGAAATATGGACACTAACCTCACAATCGATGCAAAAGCTATGAGTGGTGCAAAGAGCCATGGAAAGATACATGCTCAGTATTACAAGACAAGATAGAAAGACCTGCACATTAGAGAACAAATGAAAGCATACGATATCATCAAGAGAGTAAAAGAATGGAAATGGAAATGGGCTGGTCGCATAGCAAGAAAAACTCATGGCAGATGGACCAAGGCAGTCACAGAATGGATCCCACTTAATTAAAAAGCGTCCACGAAAGAGACCTAAAATAAGATGGATCAACGACATCACCAAATATTGCGGGCCGAATTGGAAAAAGAAAGCTCAGGACCATATAGGTTGGAAACACACGGAAGAGGCCTTCACATCCTGCAGCGGATAGAGAATGGCTAAATGATGGTGATGATGACATAATAGGAGCAATTTAAAAATGCAGATAAAATAGGTTTTTGTTTGATTAAGCATGAAGTATGTGAACCAAGTCCATATAATTTTATAAACTCTAGTGCAGGTCTTTTCAACCTTTTCACCGATTGCACCACTTTTAGGATATGGCACTATTCGAGTACCACCAGTTGCCTAGCAAGGTGTCAAAAACTTGATCAAAAAAAGAAAGAAAGAAAAAAGTGATAAAGTACAGGTAATCCTCAACTTACAACCATTTGTTTAGTGACTGTTTGAAGTTACAACGGCACTGAAAAAAGTGACTTATGGCCATTTTTCACACTTATGACCATTGCAGCATCCCCAGGGTCATGTGATTTACATTTGGATGCTTGACAACTGATTCATATTTATGATGGCCACAATGTCCCAGAGTTATGTGATGCCCTTTTGCAACCTTTTGACAAGCAAAGTCAATGGGGAAACCAGATTCACTTAACAACCGTGTTACTAATTTAACAACTGCAGTGATTCACTTAACAAATGTAGCAAGAAAAGTCATAAAATGGGACAAAACTCATTTAACAAATGTGTGGACCTCAACTCCCAGAATTCTCCAATCAGCCTGCTAGCTGGAAATTCTGGGAGTCTCTCCTGGGCCGTGCAGGGGACTCCCGGATGGTGGTATGGACTTCCCAGAATCCTGGGCAGTGGAGGGCAAGTGCCCAGTCCAGCCCTCGAACTCCCAGGGCACCAGGATCCTGCAGCCCAACCCAGTCCAGACCCACTTCCCCGAGGGGGCATCCAGCTGCGCTTAACTCCTTCTCGGGGCTGCTGTTACTGTGCTCGCTCTCCTTAGCCAGGCTGCTCGTGGTGGGTGCAGGAGGGCAAAGTGCATGGGTCAGAGGGAGGCCAATTCCCTCTCCATGCGAGGAGATCCAGCTTTGTAACCAAATCATTCTTAGTGATAGGATGGGAGACCACCAGGATAGGCCAGCAGGAGGGGGCAAGGGGATGGTGAAAGGGCAGAAGGGCTGCTGTTGGCCATGTGCTAAGGAAGGACTTCCCTCAGACTCTCCTTCCCTCTCATTCCAATCTCCTTCCTTCCTTCCTTCCTTCCTCCCTCCCTCCCTCCCTCCCTCCCTACCCTCCTTCCTTCCCTGCCTCCCTCTTTCTCATTCCCATCTCCTTCATTCCCTTCCTTCCTGTTTTCTTCTCTCCCTGCCTCCCTGCTTCTCATTCCCATTTCCTTCCTTCTCTTCCTTCCTGTTTCCCTCCCTCCTTCCCTGCTCCAGTGTACTGAGTGCATTATATGAATTATATGAGTTCTAGTTGCTTCAATAAACTATAGTTGAACAAATAATGACTTTGTAAACCAGGTTTGTGTTTAGAGAAGAAATTGTTAATCGTCCCAGTAATCATCTTTTCTTACTATAATTTTCTTTTGGAATCCTAATTCATTTATATACTGATTTTATTCAGCCAAAACACTTATTTATAGTAAACAACTGTAATTTACTTTCCTAAACTCATTTTCTGAATTCACACAGCACTAAACTCTGAAGGCTGAGTTTGCACAACATTAAGCATACCTTGCCTGTGCGGTTTAATGTAACATGCAAAAACAGCTCCCTTCAGGCAGGGCAGAGAGTTTTTACTTGTGACAATATCCCATAGAGAGAATTACAGAAACCAGTTGGATTGCTACGTGAACTTTATTTCAGCATTGGTGATAAGACAGCATTTTTTTTTCCAAAAAAAACGGTAAAGTCTCTAGGTGAACTCTTTTTTCAAATTAAGCTGGGCTCCTGGTGATTTAATGGATACCCATGTAGATTTCCTGGAAACATGCGAAAGAGGTTTCCTACTGTTTTCCTACAGATTTTTAGTTTTCTTTTTAACTTCCAAGCCTATAATATTGCCCCATTCAATCTGGATGGTCTCGACTAGATCCAATCCTGCTTGCTTTTTTGAGATCAACCAGGATCAACTAGGTGCTGCTATTCAAGTCACCCCTTTCATTTAAAAGAAATATTCCTCAGGACTGTCAATATATACAGATTTTTATTGGCTGTTAGTTTTGATTTGAATTTTTAATTATATACGGATAATCTTTTTTCCAATGATTGTCAATGCTAATTTGTTCTTCTTTTATAACAAATGTATATTGTTGTTGCATTATTGTACCAATAAGCAAATGGATGTCTTCAAGATGTTTAGGACTACAGCTCCATGCTGTAATCCTTAAATTGTTTGCTGTGCTGACTGAGAGTAAAGAAATATTGCTCATGTTTATTTGGTTGGGAAGCAAATTTATATTTTGTGCTTCAGTGTTTTCCACATAGATATGTAAGAGAACATGCTATTCCTGGGTTACTGTGCTGTTTTATGGTTATTTATTGTTCATTTTGTATTATACAGTATATCTCAATTTGCTACTACAGTGGTACCTCGGTACTCATCGTTAATTGGTTCCAGCAGGCACAATGAGTACCCAAAACAATAAGCACCAAAAAAAAATTCCCATAAGGAATAATGTAGTGAGTCATAGGATAGCTGACACCGACAAGTTCTAGCTTGTGCATTGAGTACCAAACAAACAATGAGTACCGGGACAAAATCTTCACATCAAAATGCATTGAGTACCAAATTCGATGAGTTTCAAAGCAATTGTGTATCAAGGTACCACTGTACTTTTTTCAATATTCTGCTAAGGTTTCATTTTTCACTAATCACCTGTATCCAGGACCAGGATACTTACAGGACCGCCTTCTGCCACATACTTCCCTACGACCGGTGAGAGCGCACAGGGTCCGCCTCCTCCGGGTCCCGTCAGCGAAACAATGTCGTCTGGCGGGCCCTAGGGGGAGGGCTTTCTCTGTTGTGGCGCCCGCCCTCTGGAACCAACTGCCTCCTGAAGTCCGCGTTTCTCCCACTCTCCCGGCCTTCCGAAAGAATCTTAAAACTTATCTTTGCCGGCAGGCCTGGAGATGATTGTGGATTGTTGTGTGACTGATGAATATGTGTGGGGTTTTATTTTTAAATATTTCTTGCTTGGACTTAGATTGTAATTTGTTGTTTTATATATATGTTGTAAGCCGCTCCGAGTCTTCGGAGAGGAGCAGCATATAAGTCCAGACAAAATAAATAAATCCAGGACATTATAAACTATAAGAGCTTCAGCAGACCAATTTGCTGTGTATCAACTTGATCTGTGCATTTGCTCAACATTGCTTGGCTGTTCAAAATTGGGCATGAAGTGTTTTTGCAGGTGTCCCTTTTGTACTATAAAAAATTGGAGTCAGCTGAAAGTCCATATGCTCCTTTTTTGTGTTGATCTATGGATGCCAATCTCACTTTGGTTGTTATTAGATGAAATGATTTCAGGTGCATAGCAACCAATCTCTGGAGAGGAGAATGTAAGGATTTTCCCCAATTATCCTCCCTCTGCCCATCTCACAATGTTATGTTGTTTAGTTATCTGAACCACTGTGAATTAGTGCTTCTTGAAATACTGAACTGCTAGAAGTATCTTCTTCGGTGAAATTGTTTTATATAAGGTTGTTTTACCATGGATATTCTATTGTATTCTATGTTGTTAAAAGCCGCCACGGTTCTTCCAGATTTAGCAACCTAGGTATTTAATAAATAAAAAATAATAATTGATTTAATAATCTGTCTCCAAGATGTTTCCACAGTAGGTACTGTTGTCAGCCCAAAATAGACCATACTAGTAAACCAAAATCATGTAGTCCAGTACTACTTTTATTGTAAAGTAAGAGTAACAGAATTTTGCAAATCTAAATATGCCTTTCCCCTCCTTTCCTTTATCTTTGTGTGGACTAGGGAGAGGCTTGTTTAAGATGTTTGCATATGTTACAGGCCTGCCCTGAACTGGGGTTTCTTTAATTTGACCCTTGCCTCGGCAGTAGCTCTTTCTCCTGTCCCTCAAGACCATTCCTTTTGCTTTCTACAGCTATGATCTACAAAGGCAACAGAGTCAGTTCCAGAAAAGCCCAATTCATACCCCTGAGCAGACAGTTGCTATCTAGATCAAGGTTAAGCAGTTTGATGTCGGTCAGATTTCATGCCAGAACTCAGCAATTGGGCTAGAATTTCCCAACATTTAATACCTTCAAGAATTTGCTTAGTTGGCGGAAGATTTTCAAACACATCTCCACTAACTGGGCTCTTCATTTCAGAGAAAAATGAAGCCTTACACATAGATTATTTGCCATCTGCAGTGATGTAAAGTTAAAGCTTTTATATAGGTCTATGTTCCAGACCATAAACTCTAGGTTTTTTTTCTTATTCTTTTTTTCAACAAATTTATGTGGCCACTCATCTATCAGAAAATGCTCTAGGTGACAAACAAAAATGAAAACGTAGTATAATTATGTTTTTTTAAAAAATCATTTAAAATAAAAACAATGTTGAGACCTTGCTAAAACTCTCATTCATAAATCTGTCACACCATGTGAACTCCATCAACATCTTGGCCCTGTGCCTGAGGGAAGAGTCAGGTCTTCACTGCTTTCCTGAAAGCCAGAATAATCAAGGCCATTCATACCTCCAGGTAAAAGCTGTTCTATGAGGCAAGCACCATAACAGAGAAGGCAAAGTTCTGAAGCCAAGTGACACTATTTCACCAAGAGGACCAGCGCATCTTTGCCTGATCAAATGAGACAGGTAGAAGCCATTGGGGACAGATGATTCAGCAAGTAACCTGGCCTCATGCAATGGAGGGCATTAAAGGTGAGAAGCTGCAGTTTGAATTGCATCCAGAAGCCTAGTGGAATCCCATGTAGCTACTATAGAAATGTGTCAGGCCCAGCCCAGAGATGAGACTGTGAAATCCAATTGAATCCAATCCTTTATTTCCTTACACCTAGTAGATAGAATCTTCCCAAACTAAAACTATAACTTTCTAAGCTACTAAATATATCCTGAGAAATTCTAGACTAGAGTGTGGTTACCCCGAATCTTTCCCCCTTCCTCGCCCATCCAGCTCAGGAATGTGCAGTCTCTTGATCAGGAACTCTTCTCTTCCGGGAAAGCTCTGAGTTGACAAGTTCCCCCCTTCTGCTGCTGCCAGGTGCACATTCCATCACATTGTGATGTTACAGAGGCATGTTGCATTAACCTGGATATCACGGTTGGCTGCCTTGCCAATTTCAGTTTTTACAAAATATTCTTCTCTAATTTTAACTGCTTCTGCCAAAACTGGACATTTGTGTTTTTTTCTTTTTTTGTTTTCTTCTTTCTCCTTCTGGTTCTCAGGAGCCTGAAGGCAAGTGCCCCTTCATTTCCATGTCTTTGTCAGATAGAGTTGATGAGATCTTCCCTTCCTGCTCTATTTTCTTCTAGCTGAATATAGCAGGAAGGGAGATGGATTTCCATTACTTCTTGATCTGAAGTTTGTGAGATCTCTAAAGTTTCAGATTCCCGTAATTATTTCTCCTTTTTGACCCTGCAGAAAGAGGGAGATATTTCCCTCTCTTGTACATCTTTCTCAAGAAGTTTCCCATCACCAAACTCTCCATCTTATGGTTGAATGTTTGTCATGTAAATGCCCCCTTCAAGTGCCAAGGCCTGGTTGCATGGCAAATTTAGGCTTCTGTTACTGCATTGCCACTGGGGTTGCCAAACTAAATTAGGTGCATCAATGTTACCTGTCACCTCCGAAGAAAACGCAATGTTCAGGCACCCCTTCCGATAAATAAATATTCCAGACCTCTCTCTCCTACCTGAATTATGCTTCAATTCAACTTTTCCCTCATTCCTTCTAAGTGAGATGTAGAGGTGATGAGACTAGACATGCTCAAAGAGGACCATTTCAGGAGAGAATTGTAGAAAATTGGATGTATTTGCAGTGTGGTTAAAAGCTACAGATAAAAGGCAATAAGATGATCTGTGCAATTACAGGGAAGGTCCAATAAACCTGACCTCCAGCTTCTGAGTTTTGTGGAAGGATGATTCCTGCGTTTGCTGAGCCTGGATTTGATTAGTTAAGGAAAGACTTCTGACCCATGGGGTATCACAGGATAGGGCATATGTCAAATTTTACATTTTTTGAATGTAAAATAGAGATTGGAGAAAGATTGCATAGTAAGAAATAGTTTGGTTTATGTGATTATGGTCAAACCTGCTTAATCTTGGTACTAGGAATGCAAGAGATAACAAATATTGGAAACAGGTTTTTTAGTGGGATTCCAGTGCTAAAAAATCCTTCTTAAACAGCATTTACTTCAGCTCATCCTCTGTCATTTAGATCCTATTGCCCCATTGCGTGTAGATTCTATCAGGAGAGCTGTGCTTTTACAATCTTCTCCATAGCTTGATGGGAGCCTCCTCTCCAGCTCTTTTCTTTTCAGAAAGCTCCTTTCAGTTGCAAAGAAAGATGAAGTTTCTAACAAAATGCTCTTGGCCATCAAGGAAGCCTTTCAGGTTTAGCACCAACTTCTTGAACACGTGGAATGCCCTACAAAGATCTGAATTGACCATAAGAATTTGGAATACTTACAAATGTATCACAAGGTCCACGGTTTAAATTTTAATTCCATTTGTCCTAGTTAATAGACATTTGGTGTTTCACTCTGTGAGCTTGAGTGGCTCAGATATGTTTATATAATGGTCCTCTCTAGGTGTGAATTCTAGAATGTCCTCCAGATATTATTGCCTACAATCCTTAGGTAAAAATAAGGTTATAACTAATTTGGAATGTATCTTTCAGCTACACCTTCATGCTGTAAGTGTATAGTTTCCGTAGTTTATGTTATATATTCTATTTATGTCTTTATGCTTTCAAGAAATTAACTGCACTCATTCGTTGTTACTGTGGCAGCAATATTTAATATTGACTTGAAAGGAGAAGAGGATGTGAGCATTTTCTTTGTGCCATACTTAGTCACATTGATCGGACCATTAAAATGTTCACTAAAAACATTATTTGGCTTCACACTGGGGCTGTATGGCCAAATTACACTCACCTATAGTTAACCAAACAGTGGCTCACTCAATTAATTCAATTTTCCAACTTTATATAACATACTAGATTCTAAACTAATGTTTAAGTTAAACTATGATTATTTGGTTAATATTAGGCCCAGAAATAGAATATGGCTATTGGGTAAGCTCTGCATTATGCTTTATCTACACCAGACGTATCCAGGGCCATTTGGTAATAGGACCCCACTGGATGACAAATATTTAATATCATTATGTGATTTTCATATACATTAACCATATTATATATTTTATATGCGGCCCAAGATAGTTATCTTCTTCATTCAATGCTGCCCAGGCAGGCCAAAGATTGCACACCCCTGTTCTACATAAAAATAAAATAACAGAACAACAGAGTTGGAAGGAATCTTGGAGGTCTTCTAGTCCAGGGGTTGTCAACCTTGGAACTTTAAGACTTGTGGACTTCAATTCCCAGAATTCCTCAGCAAAGCTGGCTGAGGAATTCTTGGAGTTGAAGTCCACAAGTCTTAAAGTTGCCAAGGTTGAGAACCCCTGTTCTAGTCCAACCTCCTGCTCAAGCAGGAAACTCTATAGTACCATTTCAGACAAATGGTTGTCCAATCTCTTCTTAAAAATCTCCAGTGATGGAACACCCACAACTTCTGGAGGCAAGTTTTACCACTGATTGTTTTGTCAGGAAATTTCTCCTTAGCTCTAGGTTGGTTCTCTCCTTGATTAGTTCCCATCCATTGCATCTTGTGCTGCCTTCAGTGCTTTGGAGACGAAGTTAACTCTTTCTTTGCGGCAACCATTTATATATTGGAAGACTGCTATCATGTCACTCCTAATCCTTCTTAAACCAGACTACCCAATTCCTGCAATTTCTTCTTATGTTTTAGCCTCCATCCCTTAATCATCTTTCTTTGCATTCTTTATAGAGTCTCAACATCTTTTTAATATTGTGGTGACCAAAACTGCATGCAGTATTCCAAGTGTGGTCTTACTAAGACATTATAAAGTTGTATTAGCATTTCATGTGGTCTTCATCTATCTCTGTGAATGCAGCCTATGATCGCATTGTTGCTGTTTTTTTACAGCTTTGGCTTTCTTAATCTGAAACCGTCAAGATGTGTTGGGACCACAGGTGGAGCATACATTAAGAAAGACTGCTAATGTGTTCTGGATATTATAAAGAAAATCTGTTATGATTTTTCCCCTGGCCTACTCTGTTAACCTCACATGGTTAACCAAGTTAGTAAAACATCTAACCAAAAAGGAAATTTAAGAATATTGCCACTACATTATTTTTTGATCACACCCATTCCAGGGCATTTTTATTTACAGAAATATAAATGGCCACTGCTCTCCTATCTACTGTAGATCTCAGTGACATCAAAAACTTTCCAATTGAAAGTCTAATGAGAGGAACTGCTTTGATGAATATTGCAAACAGTGTTTTAGATCCAGTCCACAAATTGTTTCTTTCCAAAGCTTTCTGATCAAAATAAGTAATTGTGCCTCAAAGAAAGAGTATTATAGATCAAAGCGCCAGTTTTATTTTGAAGTGCCCTTTGTAATCAATTGAACTAAAGAATTTTTTTGCAAAATGCAGGGCATTTGTCTGAGTCTTTCAAAAAAATGTTCTCTTCCTAACAACTAATATAACAAATGGCTATACAAAGAAAGTGTATAGAACTGTGTCAAAAGGAGAAATTGTTTTCTACAACTGTGTTTTGTCTATAAAATCATGTATTAAATCCATATATATATAAGGCAAGGAGCATCTTAGGGTCAAAATAGATAAAAGAAACTAAACTAAAAAGAACAATTTCTATTCTATTTAGAACTTCCCCTTTCACTTATCTTTTCCTCAGCTCTATGACAGCAAGAACAAAGTCCAATTATGATAAGAAGCACAAACCTATTGAACAAAGCTTATTAGAATCACTAGCAGTGTTTCTCAACCTTGACAATTTTAAGGCATGTGGACTTCAACTCCCAGAATTCCACAGCCAGCAATGCTGGCTGTGGAATTCTGGGAGTTGAAGTCCACATGCCTTAAAATTATGAAGGTTGAGAAACACTGCGAGTCTGATCACTAGAAATAATTACTAAACAACAAATACCCTTGTGGAATCAATGTTAATGCAAGGTTGCTTCAAGAGTTACCTCAAGGAGCAAATATGGCATTTAAATCCAAACATGCACACTTATTTAGTACAAATCACTACTTAATTCATAGCTCTCAGGTTCTGTTATTCTGATGCAGTAAGAATCTGCAAATGCTGCATAAAATTGCTGAATTTATATTTTGTGTTAAAACTATGCTTGTATTTTACTCCAAAGCAAGATCAATAGGAGCAGATCCTCATGTTTAGGAAGGAGCCTTGCCAATATTCCCTTTTCTGAAGCTACTGTATGTTTTATATTTCTCTCTGTCTGTCTCTCTGTCTCTCTCTCTGTAGGGGTGTGTGTGTGTGTGTGTGTGTGTGTGTGTACCTGGTACTAGGATTTCCCCCAATACTTTGGAATTATGCTATACTCCAATCATTGTTCGGATTTGTTCAATTGTTTTTATATATATGTTGTAAGCCGCTCCGAGTCTTCGGAGAGGAGCGGCATACAAATCCGAATAAATAAATAAATAAATAAATAAATTATGGTGAATTTTAAATCATGGCTTCTAACTGGCTTAGCCAATGTACATAGAGTTCATAGTAGGCCCCAACCAAAATTGTGACTTTGAGAGGAATTGCTCAAAACCTTACCATAATGCTTTACGATGCATTTATTTTTTTCCCAATCTTTTTTATTATTTTTCCCCATATGTTAATTTTTTCCAATCAACAAGTTGTCTGAAATTTGCTAAATTAATACATATTCAATTCCTAATCCTTGCTTCTTTTCTCTAACCAAGTGTAAAATAAATTCCAAATTTGATAATAGTCTGTATCTTCTTTGTCTTTCAGCCTCATAGTTAATCTGTCCATCTCTGCACATTCCAAAATCTTCCTGATTATTTCTTCCTCTGATGGCAAAGCTTCATTCTTCCAATATTGTGCAAAAATTATTCTTGCTGCTGTGGTGATATGTAGAATTAAATATAATTTCTGCTTATTAGTCTTTTCAGGCATAATGCCTAATAAAAAAAGTTCAGGTTTGAAATCCAATATTTTTTCTAACCACATATGTATATTTTTCCAATAAACCTTTGCCTTCTCGCATGTCCACCAAATATGATAATACGTGCCTATATTATGTTTACATTTCCAACATCTATCTGACATATTTTTAAACATTTTTGCTAATCTTGCTGGTGGAAGATGCTTTACGATGCATTTATTGCTACATGGAATTGAAATTCAGAACAACCATTGTAAGGATCTCTTAATGCAACCTATTTGGATGGTATCACTTCTGAATATTTATAAAAATTGTTTTCAAAACGATTGAATACTGAATATTCACAATTCAAAGCATACATGTTATGCAAAAGGAAAACAAGGTACAAGTCACAATCTCCTAGCATTTTACCTTGGGGGGGGGAGCTCTATAAATGGTTTAAGGCACTTATTTTGCATTCTTTGGCAGCAAAATTTCTGTGTGTGTGAGAGAGAGGGAGAGGGAAAGGGAGAGGGAGGGAGGGGGAGAGAGAGTGTGTGTAGATATATGACAAGATACACTGGAGGAAGTGGACTAAAGGTTGAGGCATCACAAATTTTGCTTGCCTTCAAGATACCATTGTGGATTTTACAACTTAAGCAATCATCGGAGAGCGCAGAGTCCACCTCCGAGACTGCGCGGAGAGCAGAAATCAAGTTGGACCCAACAATTTCCTCAACCCGAAGCCGGATCAAACTGACAGGCCACGGTCTGAGGGCCCGGTGGAACCTCCCAGGTAAACCCTTGACGCGTGAAAGACGGGGAGCCCAGAGGACGAAGACCGAGGGCGGCTGTAGAAGACGCCAAAGAAAGTGGAAGGGGGGGGGGACAATGAGGAAGAGTCTTGGTGCGACTGCCGGGCCACGGGAGGGGCCTAAGACTGATGCTTAGTTTTGGGTCGCTGGCTTCTGGCTTTTCCTTTTTTCCTTCCCTTCCTCCCCCCCCACCCCCCGGACCTCCAGTCCAGATTGGTAGCTGAAAGGAGAAGAGCGCGAGGCCCGCCGAGGCTTTTGCGCTGCGCTTCGAGGAGGCGGGCGGGCGGGCGGCTCTGGTTTCTACGAGGAGGAGATTTCTTTTCATAACAGGGCCGGAGGAAAAAAGGGAAGCCCAACTCGGGACTTGGCGTCGAGAGGAGGAGGAGAAGGAAGGGCGGGTGGTGCAACCTGGCGCCCAAACCGGTCGCGTGCCCGTCGGTAGGCGCTGCTGCCCTGCGGCGCAGAGGTGCAACTGGGGCAGGACCGCGGACGCCCCGGGCTGAGCCGAAGCTAGAGAGCGCCAGGCAATTGGCTCCTGCCGCCGCCGCCGCCGCTTAGTCCCTCCCGCGCCGTATTGCCTTGGAGTCCGGGCTCGGCTTCTGGAACCTCGTCGCCTGCGGCAAGCCCGGTTTCTCGATTGCTGGAGGTGGGTGTGCGGGAGGCTCGGATGGCGGGAGGAGGCCTTTCTCCGAGCTGCCCAAGGAATCCGAGCCTGGCCTGCTGGGGAGCTGCGTGGTGACAAGGGGGGCTGACGGGTTGGCGCCAAGGAGAAACGGGGAGGCTCATTGGTGAAGGTGGAGGTTGCGTGGCGAGAGGGAGACATGGCTTCAGCCGTGGCGGCGGTCGGAAGGGCTCTTGCCCCCTTCGCCAGCGCCAGCCCTGGCTTTTCCGAACAGGTGGAGGGGAGGTTGTTGTCTTTAATCCGCAGCGCCTCAGCCTTCGCCGAATGATACCCACACCCTCCACGCAACTACCGACCAATAAGAGGTAGGAAATGGGGAGGGGGCGACGGTCGAGGTCTTTCTCATTCAGCACCTCAGGATGTGGGGCTGGTGGCCGCGCTTTTCAAAGTGGCCAGTTGGCGGGGGGGGGCTGGTTCGGCTGCTGCCGGGGTGGACGAGTCCACGGCTCTGGGAAGTTGTGGCGATGGGTGATTTTACATTTAAAAAAAAAAAAAAGTCGAAGAGAGATTCTGGTCATTGCCCGGCTTATACACACGCCACGATTTGTATTCCAGCACCCCTCCCCCCTCAAACAAAAAATCAAGAAAAAAGTACTTCGTGTAGATTCTGTAGGTGTCCTTAAACGGGAGAAGGACACGAGCTGCGTTGGCTGCCTGAAAGAATCAGAGCATTTAATGCCCTTTCCCACAACCCTTCCAGTTTTGCCTTCTGGTAATTAAGCATCCTGTTATGGAGAAGAGCAACAGTTAGACTTCTGTTAAGGCTAGGCCCGTGTCTCCTATTCATGATGTTGGTTCTTTCTGGTTTCTGCAAGCTTGTAAGAAGGTCAGGAATCTTTTCTAAAACTTGTAAAGGGATTAATTACTCCGTGTGTTTGTGCTTGATTCCAGTAGTAGAATGTGCTAGCTTGGAAATCCCTTTTGAGTTTTAAGGAGGGGATCAAGATCAGGATTTGGGTGTTAAATTTGGTTGAGAGCGGGGAGCAACTGCTCATAATTGAAAGGGCACCTGCATCTAAAGGGTATACATTATATATAAAAATAATTGTGAGACCTTTTGCAGGAATTCATAAGACATAAAATATAATTGAATCTGTTATCTTAAATGGATGATTGGGAGGAGAATTAGAAATTTTTCTACGGTGTAAAGGAATTTAGGATTGAAATGTTCAGGTGACTTTTCTGGACTAAAGGAGGGATATCAATTTCAGCAGGTTGGGTTTAAATATGCACTGAAATGATGAAATAATAATATAAACATACTTCATTATGCAAATTTTCTGTTCTTGAAGGAAGCTTTTTGCTCAAAATATGAAGATTGTATTGCATTATCAATAAGATTGTTTACCTAAAATAATAGCATTGCTTCCTGGAACCAATAGTTAGTGCCGAGTTCTAGCTATTGCAGGTGAGTTTTTTATTTCACTATATGCAAACACACCTTTGTGTATTTGCTCTACATACCTTTGTATAATAACATTTCTCCATTAAGCATAAACAACTTAGGTGAAAAAAATGGGAACAAAGATGGATGCTATTCATTCTTTTACTGCTCCAACTTTTTTTTAGCTTTGGATCAGATTACCTGCATCAACTGACTGTAGCTATCTCATATTAAAATATAGAATATTCAGAGATGAGAGATTTAATGATTTTATCGAAGGTTAGTCACTGGTTAGTCCATACAAATGCATTTAACCTTTCCAGGAGTCCCACAATCCATAATTGTTAGTAATTCAGAAGTTTTCACTTCTTAGGTTCACTATGTTTTAGTCTTGGTACCTTTTCATATCTCAACCTGGCCGGAACATATTAATGTTAACAATACTAGTGAAATAAACAATATACTATACAAATAGTAAGAGATAACATGTTAAGATAAAATTCATCTAAACTTAAAGCAAACCCATGGTTATGCAAAACAATTCATCTAGACTTGAAGCAAGGACTGGAAATGTACGAACCTAGGAAGAGGCTAGCCCTGCCTAGAGTCACTCTCCTAATGTAAAAGTGGAATATTCATGAGCAGGAAGAGTCATGTGGTAACTCAGTCAGCCAATGTGAGTAAAGTGCTACTGAGTCTATGCAAAAAGGATATTGCCTTAGGACAGCAGTTCTCAACCTTTTTCAGGCTGAGATCCCACCTGCCCCCCCATGCGTGGTGCAACAGCCCACATCGCGCATGCGCGACTGGTCGAACTGCGCATGCGGGGCGCGACGGGCCGAACCATGCATGCGGGGCGCGACGGGCCGAACCGCGCATGTGGGGCGCGATGGGCCAAACCGCGCATGCACGGCGCACGTGTGACCCAAACTGTGCATGGCGGCACGACGAGCTGAACCGCGCATGCACGGCGCACGCGACGACCCAAACCGCGCATGTGCGGTGCGACTGACCGAATCGTGCATGTGCGGCGCGCGCATGATGGGATGAACCGCGCATGCGCGCCCGATGGGATGAACCGCACATGCGCGCCCGATGGGCCGGACCGCGCATGCACGTCGTGACGGGCCGAACCGCACATGCACAGTGCGACGGGCCGAACCGTGCATGCACGGCGCGCGCCGAACCGTGCATGCACGGCATGCACGCGACCCGAACCGCGCATGTGCGGTGCACGCAATGACCCGAACCGTGCATGCGCGGCACGGTGGACCGCACAGCGCATGCGCGGCGCGACGGACTGAACCGTGCATGTGCGGCGCAACAAACCGAATTGCGCATACGCGGCATGCGCACGATGGGCCGAACTGCGCATGCACGGCACGATGGGCCGAACTGCACATGCGCGGTGCGCGCACGACGGGCCAATTCGCGCATGCGCGCAACGGCCGAGGGGAAATGGGGGAAAAAGTGGCGGACTGCGGTGGTTGGCGACCCCCGTGAAACGGTCGTTTGACTCCAAATGGGGTCGCGACCCACAGGTTGAGAACCGCTGCCTTAGGAGCTGAATTTTCAGTCTTGGGTTTGTCTCTGTATCTCTCTGTAAGAAGTCTTCATTGAGTTACGTTGCTGTAAAGAAGAATGTATGGTATTGTAAATATTTTGATATAAATATAAAAAAGGTTATTTGAATCAGCTAAATGCAGTCAACTGTGAGAGTTTCTGATTTATTTTTCACCGACAGAGAAATTAAAATTCTCTAACAAAAACTAGTTTAAAGTTATAGTAATTATTTAATGGGCATACAATAAGTTTTCTGTAATATCTATAGCTTTTTTAAGTTGTGGAAAACAAAACTCAAATACCAAAACCAAAACAAGATTGTTCCTCAGTCCTTATTTTGAAGAACTATGCTGGAGGAGAAATACTCTAGATGTTTAGGACTTCAGTTCTCACTGTCCTAATCAGTTGCAATAGATAAAATCTATATTTGATTCTTATATTAATTTGCAGTAAGGATCTTAGTATTTCCTAATGCTTGTAAGGCTTGTTTACTAAATTGGAATGTAAGATTTTTGAATGCATCATAAGTCTGGGAATCTTTGCAGTCTTTTTTTTTTCATTAATGTTCAGTACTGAGGTTTGTATGACTTCCCTCTCTTTTTGCATTGCATAATTGGAAGAAAGAACTATGCCTGGGTTTCTTTGGGTAGTGACTTAACAAAAAACATTAAAGGTCAATGAAGCTATCTTTTAAATCTTTTCACAAAATCAAAATGATAAATAGAGAGCTGTAATAAATTATTTGTACTCCCTCTTATAAGATGTGGACCAAAATAGCTTTTCCAATACATTGCTTTTTTCTTTCATCAGCATTTGAGAATGCACTTATTTCTCTACCATTTACAATTCATCCATGGATTTAGAAATTTCTTTCATCCATCCCAGTATAATCCTTTACATGTTTACCCAGGAATAAGTTCCCTTAAGAGTGCATAGGATTAGAGCCTATAGTTATTTTCCTACGATCACTGAAGATGTTATGAAAATACAAGCATTGCCAAAAACAATGGTACATTTGTTCTATTATACTCATTTTGTATCTGCTAAAAATGCTTTCAATTATCTATTGTGTGATGCATATGAAACTTCTGTATAGAAAATACTTCAGTCAGTAGCCCTGTAAAACCATTTACGTCTTATAAAACAAGATAGGGAAAGTATGCAGAGAATGAATTCTGAACTTGTTTCCAAACTCTCTTTCACAGGCCATAGGAGGCACTGTATTTTATTCTGCATAATGATGTATTTTATTCTGCATAATGAATAATGTGTTCAATTTCTCTGTATTTTGCTTTTCCTTTGTATTACATCTATGTGTGTACAGGGAAGCATAGAGCAGATTACTATACTGTACTACAGTAATCCATTCTGGGTCACATGACCAGTAAGGGGTGCTTAAAATGAAGGAGTGCTGCAGGAGTTTTTTTTAGGAACTTTGTTTATTTTGAAACCTACATTTTCTTTTGGCAATGGCTCCCACTGTACCAGATTTTGTCGTACTCTGTTCAGTTATAATACTGTTTGACAGACAAATAAGTCTCAAACCCTTTACCTAACTTTTCTGTTTTGTTAGTTTGAAAGTTGCTGTACAGATAGTCCTCGCCTTATAACAGTTCATTTAGTGACTGTTCAAAGTTATAACAGCACTGAACTGGGATGCTCTAGCCCAGCAGAGGCATGGCAACTTTCCAGAGTTAGTCTTATTTGAGCAGGAAGATTAAGACAACCCACTCGTGGATTCTCCATCCAATCATGCTGGAGAATAGCTGTACAGATAGTCCTCGCCTTATAACAGTTCATTTAGTGACTGTTCAAAGTTATAACAGCAAGTTTTTCATACTTACGACCATTACAGCATTCCCATGGTCATATGATCAAAATCCAAATTCTGGCAACTGACTCATATTTATGACAGATGCAGTGTATTGAGGTCATCTGATCACCTTTTGCAACCTTCTGATAAGCAAAGTCAATGGGGAAGCCAGATTCACATAACAATCCGTGTTACTAATTTAACAAGTGAAGTGTAGTGATTCACTTAACAACTGTGGCAACAAAAGGTTGTAAAACGGGGCAAAACTCATTTAATACATTTCTCACGTAGCAGCAGAAATTTTGGGCTTGATTGCAGTCGTATATCGAGGACTACCTATATATCCTGAAAGTTTTTTAATTGATGGAGTTTGTCAGTTAAGCTTTCATGGTAGGGAATGTCCATAAAAAACATCTGAAACTTAAGGGTACCTTTTGAAGGGCATTGCACCACAACATAAGTTTGTATGAAATGGTATAGGGTTTTCTGCCTGAGCAGGGGGTTGGACTAGATGGCGTCCAAGGTCCCTTCCAACTTTATTATTGTTGTTGTTGTTGTTCTACTATCATGTTGTTTGTTATAAAATAAATCAGAAGATTAAAATATTTCTTTTATTTTAAAACTTTGGAGAATGTTCAAAATTTGAAACCAAAAATGGTCTTTTTAAGAAACTGAAAATGTAATATTTTAGTAGCCTGAGTTGTATAAACTTAAACATGATGAATAAGGAAATGTAAAAAATATGGGTTAGACTGGGATAAATCCCTAGTTGTCCAATTATGGTATCAGGACTATGGTATCCTGTTTTTTTTTTTTAAATCAGCCTTATTCATACCTTTATTTTTTCTGTTACGTGACTATCTGTTTTCATGTGGCTATCAATTGTGGTGCTAAATAAGCAGCATAGCACACAAATATCATCTCAATGATAGCCTAAAACCTTGATGATAAACACAAAATCTGTTTTTGTTTTCATCTGTTAAATTGCAAATGTTTCAGAAAATTGATATGTTTTATATGATTTTTGCTAAATGTAAATGGAACCTTTTTTATATATTTTTTTCAGTTTTCTTCAATTTATGCTTTTATATTGCCTTGGCTAATAGTCAAAATAATGAAATAACGCTATTGACATTTTATCATCATGAATCCCAAATAGATATTTCTAGAGGTTTTAAAGAAAAATATACACTCTTGACATTTTGTTTTATTTGCAAGCTAATTTTCCATCGTTAACAGGAGCACTTCAGCTTCCCCCACTTGCCCATCTGCCCTCATCTCTGCCCTTTGGAGGCCTTGCACTCATTGGCCCTGCCACCTTGCTGCCCCCTAGATGACCTTTGAAAGGCTTCTGAAGCTTCCAGAAACCTCACAAGAGGACCACCTGCAATTCAGACAAGGTCATACGCAATTTGGACAAGGGATGGGCATAGCCCGAGGAAGAAGGTCTGACGCAACCAGCAGCTGCCTCTTGAGAGCCAGGCAGGATAGGTCTTTTCAGCAATGGCAGGAAGAAGATGGTGAAGGTCAACTGGAGGCAGCAAGGACTGGAAAGGTGGCAAGGCTGGCAGGGACAATAGGGTCAGTGAGCATCGAATGGCAAGGCTGACAGGGCAGCAGGGCCAGGGAGCACAGGGTGGCAAGGCCAGCAAGGCAAGCAGGGTGAATAGGGTGTCAAGATCAGCAGAAGTGCAAGCCAGCCAAAAGAGCCCAGAGTGGTGGAGTGAGAGGTAGGCAAGATACTCCTTTGCCTTAACAATGCTTTGGGATGGGAGGGACTCAGCCCAGTGTGGTTTGGATCAAGATAAGTCCTCTGCTAACAACCAGTGGAATTTGGTTAACAATGGCAACCGTGACTTGCTGTTGTTAAGTAATGTCATCCTCATACGTTAGATCTGCATCACCTAGTGACAGAAATTCCCAATTGCAGATGTAACTCAAGGGCTACCTGTGTGGTTGATAGTTACTACTTGGTAGTTAACCACTTTTGCATAAAAGAGTGGCACTTCACAGGAATGTTTTTTCCTCTATATCTGTTCTAGGTTTTGCTTAATTTTGTTCCCACATATGATAACATTGTTTGCCAAGGTGTGGAACCATGATCTCAACATTAGTTTTTGGGCCCTAAGTTCTCCATTGTTAGCATTTGCTCTAGATATACCTGATCAGCTTGTTTAGAAGACTTATAATTTATTTTTTTCAAGAGTAAAATAAATTCAGGTAAAACAGAGGGAACGTTGTCTCCTTAAGTCAGTACTTTCCAATTACTCAAAATTGGGTAAAAGTGGTTTTTCTTTAATTAATAACACATGAAATCATTAGTCAATCACAATGGGAGCATTTAAATTGACTTAAGGAGTTGTATCTACATTGGGTAAGAAGGACTTTCAGATAAGCTGTTTTAAATAAGGAAAAAGTTTGGGAAGTGCTGCCTGAAGTAATATAGAAGTCTAATCAAACTTAGAATCTTAAGTTAAACCTAATTATAGAAGCAAAAATTTAAGAAGAAATGGAAAATGGTAACTTGCTGGTTAACTCTAAGTCAGCTACTATATGAGGTTTTTTCTTTACTAAATAAAGGACACATTGTCTGACCAGCCTCCAGAAATAGAATTATATTTTTCAAAGAAGAGAGGAAGTAGTAAGCGTGTCGGTGAGAAAGATATCAAAGATGTGAAAGTGTACATGATCCGATGAATTTAAGGAAATGATGTCTAATTTTGGCTTTAAAACCAGGATGAGCAACCTGTAGTCATGGGCCCTGAGTACTTGCAGTAGGTGCCAGGAACATTTAGCAGCAAAAATGATACAGCATGATTTTTCTCAATGCTTTCTAAAATAAGGGACAAACATGTGCAGCAAGATTTAATGACTTGTTTTTCTTCTGACTCTCCACATTTTTCACTATTGCTACCTCCAAAATGTCAGCTTGACCATGCTGTAACCTCATTTTTTTTCTCTAGCTATGAGCCTTGCTGCCCTTGGAGGCAGAAATGTTTAAAAATGAAAGTGAAAATGTGGAAGCTTTAAAGATTGCCTGTCTCTTTCGTAAAGCAAAAGCCCTTCTAACTTCAAATGTGTGTTAAATCATGGTTATGAAATGTCTAGTATATAATTAGCAGAAATGGAAGAATTATTGAAAGAGAAATGACAGTTTGCCACCTAATGTAGTAACCAAGATATTGTAATGGATAAAACAATCAGCAATATTTGAACATCCCTGATCCAGAAACGGCAATTTGACTGTAGGTAATGGTTTATTATTGCTTTTTTTTAAAAAATCACAATTCATTTAAAAAAGCCATGACAAATGACGGTCATATTTTAAAAATCATGAGAAAATCAAACACACACAAAATATAAATCATAAATATATCAGTAAACCTAGCTTCCCATATTGACTCACTTCCCATTTTATGTTAAAATATGGTCCCAAACTGTGGTTCGTTTCATTCTGGCACTTGTACTCCAAGCTAAGTACAGCACCGTTACAAATCTTTATCTAAACCTTGTTAATAGCTTGTAGAAAGAGTCTATATATTTGCACTATATTTCTATTGAAGTTCATTCTAGTAGGGCACTGCTTACAGGTCCTTGGGTTATAACCGATTGCTTAACAACCGTTTGAAGTTATGGTGGACCCTGAAAATGGAACTTGCAACTCGGAATTGAAATTCTGATGTTCACATAGACACACCCTGCAGTCACACATTTTGGGTGCTTGGCAACTGTTCACATTTATGTTGTTTACCGTGTCCCTTGGTCATGTAACCATGATTTATATTTTTGCTAGTAAGCGGTTGCTGGCAAAACCCACTCCACAGTGAACAATGCATTCACTTAATGACCACCGTATTCACTTAATGACCACTGCAAAAAGGTTGTAAAATAAGGCAGTGTCACATAGTGACCCACTTTACAATTACTGTCATAAGTCAAAGATTACTTGTATGTTCTTATTCTTGATGATATTTATTATTCTATTTGGAGACTATCTTACACAGGAAATCATCATATATGAAACAGCCTCGGGACATGGTTAAACTTTTTTTCTTATGTTAAGTTTACCTTTAAAAAGCAAACAAACTTTGAATGAGTTAACAGTCCTGGGAGAAGGAAATAGGGAAAATAATGGTTTTAACTGTTTTATTAAAAAAAAATTATAACTAGGAAATAACACATTACGATACCCGACTGTTACAATTCTTCCTACGAAAAGAAACATGTAACATGTAAATATACTGTTAATAAGTGCAGTTCTGAATTAAACCTGAGTCTGTGATTATTGTGTGAATCTGCTTGCTGCTAACCCAACTTCATTAGTTGCCAGCTGTAGGCTAATCTTTGAACATAGCTGGGTTTGCTGTCCAAGGCAAAAGGCAATATAGGTAGTCCTCGACTTATAACAGTTAATTTAGTGAGCGTTCAAAGTTACAATGGCACTGAAAAAAGTGACTTATGATCATTGCGACATCTCCATGGTCACGTGATCAAAATTCAGACCTTTGGCAATTGGCTCATATTTATGACGGTTGCAGTGTCCCAGCGTCACGTGATCATCATCTGCAACCTTCTGACGAGCAAAGTCAACGGGCAAGCCAGATTCACTTAACAATCATGTTACTAACTTAACAACTGCAGGGATTCACTTAACAACTGTGGCAAGAAAGGTTGTAAAATGAGGCAAAACTCATTTAACAACTGTTTCACTTAGCAAAAAATGTTTTGGGCCCAATTGTGGTTGTAAGTCGAGGACTACCTGTACGCATCAATAATTGAGGAATCTCAAACATACTTGAAATAATCTTTTTATTTCTTCTTAAGTAGTTTTCTGAATAGGAGCTCCTGGAAAGTTAATATCTCATTACCATAGTGTCGTATTTCCCTCAAGATTGTAAGGGAAGTTATCTCTTAAAGCTTCTTCCTGAAATGGGTGCAGTTTGTCATTATAAGTTACAAATTTGTATTCATATCAGTTTCAGAGAGGTCTATGTTGCTGGATATATAGATATATTTATTTTAAGGTTTTGAACTGAACTTAATAGAAAATTTTATTTGCTCTGGTAGCCTGTTGGAATTTTTGTTAATGTTTTCCTTAATGGTAGAGCCTTGCTACTGTTATGGATACTTAAAAGTTCTAAATGATTTAATATGTATAATTTGGATTTGGAAATTCCTGGTTATTACTTTATTTTCATTTAGGTCAGCGGTTCTCAACCTTTTCCGGGGCTCAACCCCGGCCCGCATCGCGCAAAAAAAAAGGGCCCGCGCCGCGCATGCGCGGCATGATGGGGCGCATCACGCATGCGCGGCGTGACGGGGCGCATCGCGCATGCATGGCGCAACGGCCTGCATCACGATAAGGAAAAAAATGGCCAACCCAAAAAAAATGGCGGACTGCGGTGCTTGGCAACCCCTGTGAAATGGTCGTTCGACACCAAATGGGGTCGCAACCCACAGGTTGAGAACCACTGATTTAGGTTCTGTCTATGAAATACACCTTAAGTGGAAATTTAAAGAAAACCTTATGTAACAATGGATTTATTTTGTAATTTCATAAGATGATTTCCAGTGCTGTATGTGATTTCATATTTATAAGGCTTACAGCATATCAATATATGCAAAATTCAGGTTATTTTAAAATAAAATTTCAGATTTTTAAATTGTATGTAAGATGGGTGCATGGGGCTTTCTGTAAGAATAGTATTTGCTATTCATAGTATTAATTGTTTGAAATTGTCCATATTTTTAAACAAGTCATATCAGTATCAGATTGTGTGATTTATGTAATACCACCTCTACACTAGTCTGATTGCTTAAGTTTTTTGTTAGGGTGTTTCTTGGGTGTTCAGTGCAGGAAATAGTTATCTCCAGTGGTGGGATTCAAACACGTGAACAACCGGTTCTCTGTGTCGATGCCGCTTCCGGAAGTCCATTTTGGGCCTGGGCAACAAAAAATTAGCTTCCAGTTCTGCCGAAGTGGTGCAAACTGGCTGAATCCCACCACTGGTTATCTCTTATAGAATGTTAGAGAAGTAGAAATCTTCCACCATTGTGTTTAACAAGCTTGAACTGAGACCTTTTCAAATTATAGTTTCCTCAAACACTGAATATATGTGGAAATGGAACAGTGTGTGCTTTCTGTGTTACTATTTTATAATTTGTTTCTGGCAAAGCTGTAACCAGCATTGCTAGATCCTGTTGCAGATACCAGCACAGTGAAAGATACAAATTTGCTTTGTGATTTTATCAGATGTGATTGCAGCTCATAAATGTGTACTAATTGCTTTGATTTTCTTTTATCTGCAATAACAGTTGAATTGTACTAACAGTTGAATAGTAACAACATGGATTGAATAATGCTTTATGTTCTCTGAAATTAGTTTTTACTTTTCCTCCCAAACATTTGAATGCTCACAATTTTCAAATATGCAGTAAACAGAGCAGGTCTGCTTTTGAAGTAAAAAATGGGCAATACATTTGGTTCATTGTAGAGCAGATTATTATTGATATTAGTAGAATACAAATAGCTGTCCATAATTATTCTAAAGATGGTTAACAAAAAATGTGTCAGTAAAATCTTAAATGTGGGTATCCAAAGCAAAACGTTAGCATTCCTATCTTTCCTTGCTGTTGAATTAACAGAGTCAGGTATGGTTGTTTAACCTTTTCGGATCTTTATTATTAAATTTTAACAATAGATGTGCCAATTATCTGCACAATGTATTTCTCAAGACCAACTATAACTTGTTTGCTTATGATTTAATCTCTTACATGATCATTCATAACCAATGTTATCTATGCACAATGTGTAGCAGTAGACTTTAGCCTGTCAAATGGAAGTTCAAAAGTCTGAAACACCCTGTCTCAGAAGTCCTCTGGATTTACACACCTTAATTCCACCTCTTACCTTAGTAATTCTCGATGCTTACAGAAAGCTTCTCATCACAACCCTGGCATGTGTTAGAAATACAGCTTCCAAAGCTTGTGCTGTTCTTCCAAATTAAAAGGAAAAGAATAACTAAATTCCACAGCATCATCTTCTGGTCTTGTACCTTTGAGATGTGGGGCTAGGAGAATTATAACTGTTTTTTTTCTCCCTTCCTTTGGAAGAGAGGCTCAATTTATGAGAGATAAAATCAAGCAATTTTTGTTAAAAAAAAAAAGTAAAAATCACATTTTAGCTTTAACCAGTCACATATAAAACATTCACCAGTAAAGGATATAAAAACAGAGAATTGCAATTTCAATAATTTCCCAAGTAGTTCCATAGGAAAAAAATGTATAAAGGAAAATGTACGTCTCTAAATAGATCTCAATATATTAATTCCCTGCTGATATAGGACATTGCTGTAAAATGATTGTAAAACTCAGTTGTAAAGTTTATACAGTGAACATAAATATAGGCACAATAAAGCTTAAGTAGCAGTTCAAACAGAAATGTAAAAGTTAATATTGGCTAGTGTTGTTTATTGAATGGAGCAAGTGAATTCCTAGAACAGGTGTTCTGGTTTCACTGAAATTTTCCAGAGTCTTCTGGATAGTTGCCTTTAATCCAGAGCTAAGGACAATGATACTTTTGTCCTCTACTTAAAGTACTACGGTAGGTACTTTACCTAATATTCAGTGTCTCCATTTGAGGGACGCCTTGGGAGATTTGCCATTTATACATGGCAGAGGCAGCATTTTTCTTTGGGAATGTGGTAGTTAAAATCCAGATGCACGTTTGGCTATCTGTGAATATGAGATGGGGGCTTTGCAGCCATCAAGAGTTGACAGATGATAAAAGAAAATTGAAGTGTATGAGAAACTACCAGTAATATTAATTATATTTAATTTTTAATGTAATATAATTAAATAAATTTAAATAAGGCTTTTCTCCTTGTACCTCATGCAAAGACCAGTTGTGCCTCTTGGCCTGAAAATGTTTGCACTCTGCTGATAACACAATGTGTGATATAAATTCAACACTACATTGTTTAGTACACTTCTTTTTATTGTTTAACCTGTTTTGTGAATTCTCTTAATATTTGAAATTACGGCAAAAAGGTTAATCTTAGGTAAAATGTTATTTCTAGGAGCATTTCGAATATTGTGTCAAAGTAAACCTTTTATGGGCTCTATGCTTGTGTGCATACGCCTATCCTTATTGAAAAATTAAGAGGATTACATTTATGATGGCGTTGTTTCTTATCTGCAGTTAATTCAATATATAACCTAGTTGTAAAGCATTATATCTTTCCTGAAACAAACTTGTATTTTCTTATCTCTTGCATGCGAAATCATAATTGGAACACCTACTTCCTCTTTTGTCTAACTGAATCTATTTTCCTGTGACTAGGATAGGTCCAGGATAAAAGGTTCTTAGTCCCACCTTTTTGTCAAAGAGAAACTAGATGATCTCTCAATGCATTGTCATTCTATTATAATTAGCAGAATAATCCTTAACACAAAGAAGTGAATCTTTTGAAAAAACATTATTCTTTTTTTATATATAGCTCAAATGATTCTCTTATTACTTGATGAAATTCTTTAAAATTATGTTATTTGAAATACAATCCCAGGGAAGTGCATGTAAATAGCAGCATAAACATAGCTAATATAATAAAATACTATAATACAGTGCTGAAAAAATTTGGAAAAGAGGAAAGATGATTAAGTTCTTCGCATGACAGCTACTTGCAAGTTATATCATGTAGAAAAAACAGCATTCTAATTTAATAATTTGAAACAAAATAAAAGACAATGTAATCAAGATAGGTACTGTATGTAGTGAAATGTAGGAAATTTTCTAAGTATATGCTTTAATTATTTGGTGGAATTACACAGCAGTAATGTGTGAAATATAATTTCATAAATATATCATCTATTTAGCAATTCTCAGAAAGTGCTAATTATTGTATCTCAACATCTGCTTAAATAATATTTTTAAAAATCAAATATTTACAAGTGTTTACCCAGTCTAGATAAAACTTTTTGTTGATTCTTACCTATATATAATTGTGAAAACTTTGCATAGGGTTGTCAGACATTTTTTAACCTGTCATGTTTTTTAAAATATTATTTTGTTAAAAATCTTCCAAGATAATTGATTCTTAAAGAAGGAAACCACTGTTTAGTACTTGATAAAAGTTTTCTAAAAGGGTTTCCAGGTGTTTACTTTTATATATTACATTAGTATATACTGACTGAGACTTTTTATTTGAGACTCACATTGCAAAATCCATTTTAATTTTATACATCCTATCTTTATTATAAATATTAAACATTAGAAAAATGTTCCCCAAATTGTATCATACTGAACTATATCTGATTAAATAGGGAGAAATTTTCCATCATCAGGCTTTTTGTCATGATTCTGTTGTTGAGTCAGTTTAATTCTGTTTTGCCAGGAGCAAAACAGTAGATACTTAACCTTTGTGGAGCACTATACAATATGTACCTGTGCTTTATTCAAGGCCCTCCGTTCTGTAAGAAACACATGCATTGTCTCCTATCTACTCATTTACATTCATTTTTAAAAGATGCTATAATGCTCTCACATTTAGAGTAGAAGGGGACAAAAGTGGTTTATTTCAATATATTTTAAAAATTCACAGAGGTATTGTAGAAGATCCCATTAACTTCTTGGTTTGCTATCACCTTGTAACAGCATGCTGGTGACCTAGTGCCTGAATTACAATCACGTGACTGTAGTGACATTGTACAATGGCATTGTTATAACTTTGAATGATCGTTGAATTGGTGGATGCTAAACAAGGTTTAAGAGAAACTGTAAATATTAACTAATATTAAAATGGTTTCAGAGCGCTTCTGATGGAGAAACTTTTGTAATGTTTATATTGGACATACATAGCTATGTATTTCCCTCCGCCAAGGAACCGACATAATATTTTTAAAGAATGTTAGCTTGTGCCCAGAACAGAATGAATTCCTTGTTCCCGGAGTTTAGTTTTTCAGATGTTTTAATTGCATGATGCCTGTTAGTTAGTTTTTTTCCCCCTTCTGTTCAATCATGTCCAACTCTTGGAGACTATCTGGACAAGTTTCTGCAGTTTTTGTAGCAAGGTTTTTCAGAAATGATTGGTCATTGCTTCTTTCCTAGCCCAAGGTCACCCAAATGGCTTTGTGCCTAAGATATGACTAGAAGACACAGTCTCCTGTTTTCTAGCCTGATTCCTTAACTCAGAGGTAGGCAACCTGGGCTCTTTTATGACTCGTGGACTTCATCTCCCAGAATTCCTGAGCCACACCAACTGTGTCCTGCCCTGATTGTATTGCATACAAGTTCTATTAACAGAGGCTAATCCTTTGCTCCTGAACCTTAGATTTATATTAGATTTCTTTGAAGCATAGGATCCACAGAGATTGGAAAGCAATCTGAGCACTTTTGATGTCCATGGGCTCTCCTAATTCTTATGACCATTCCTCTTATCATGATTAAAAAATACTATCTACATGCCCTGGTCAAAAGCGTTAAAAGTTCTTTGAAACATTTGAGAAATCTGTAAAATCTGTTTGGTCTTAACAATAACATTACTAAAGAAGGATACCACAAGAAATCTTAACTAAATTGGATCACTCTGGGGGAGAAAAAAAATGAATTGGGTCTCAGAAACTTTTTCTTCCTGAGTGTCTCTGTTTTTCACAAAGATAATTCTGAAAATAGGTGTTGGGCGGGAGGGAAGAATGTGTGGAATTTGGTGCAGGCAGATAAAAGTAAAAGTAAAGTTTGGATCCAACCCATTCCATTATGTCATCAGGAGTGCTTCCAAATAACAAATACTGACAGCCTATATTTTTCCATTTAATATTTTTTTCTAAATTCAAAATCATCCTTAGGTGGGAAGAAAATATATGGAATAAACATGCTATATTTCAGCCGGTATGGACAGAAAAATCTGAATTTTTGGCATAGGATGAAATACTGTTCTAAGAAAAAGAGGTGTGTGCAACTTAATGTGCTGCAAAGTTAGGTCCTTTCCATATCCTGAATTTACAAAGAGGAAGAGACTTTGTAGAACTCAGCAGCATTTCCTTTTGAATCAAAATACAAAAGATCTGGTAGCAATCTTATAATTCCCCTGTAAATTACACAATTTTAATGAATTGTGCCCTTTTCTAAACTGATTGTGAAATTGATAAGAAAAATAAAAGGAGAGATTATGAAATTTATTCGGGGGAAAAAGCAGTGTTTTACAAACATGGTCACAAAAGTGGATGTCACAAGTACTGGATGTGATAGCAAGAGAAGAACGTACAAGGATTTAGGGAAAATTCCATTGACTGCTGGATCAAATTATATCTAAAAAGCTCTCCGAGTGGAAGATAGTCAATGGAAACTCCATTTGCACAATAAGGGTAACGTTTCAAAATGCTTACTAGCTCTCCATCTGGAAAAACCAGCTCTTAAAAGATGCATACAGATACATTATCTATTTTACCTATTTGGGCTGTATATTTTACCCTAAAGGCCTAAAAGCATGACTTGTTCTTAGCATAAGAACAGTTTTAATTCATTCTGTGTTTTCTTGTTTATTTAGATTTATGGAAAACATATGAATCATTCCTTAATTCATGACTGTGCCATTGTATATTTTGCTTGTTTAATTTCATGGTGTACAAAATGCATACATTTGTAACACTGTATTCAGTGTTTATATGTCTCATAGTCTTACACAGCTTTATTCATAAAGACAGATTCAGCTTATAATATCCTTCACACACACTTTTTTGTAAATATACTGGGAGAGTCAGTCTTTTTTTCAAAAGTTTCAGCATGTCAGATGTATGTATAACATATATTTTACTCAGAGATAGAGTCCTTTCGTTTAACCAATAGAAAATAAGAATCGTCTCTATGGAAATTAATTCCTAACGAATGTTTTGTGAGAATTGTTGAGTCTGTATTCAAAATGACAGGTAAGTTTTGCTTTTCCAAATTAAGGCTGCAAGATTGAAATGGCTTTAATTGGGGTTTCTTTGAGTTAAAGCTGCAAGGCTGAGAAGGTTTTAATTGATTTAAACAAAAAAATAGGCATATTTCAAGGGCTGTGTGGATTTTCATAAACAATATTTTCATTACAAAATATTGCTCCTCCACTTTTTCTGTGAGCACAGATATTTTTTCTATGTTCTGTTAAGGAGAAAGCCATGGCCTGTCATCTATTTCTGTAATTGAGACCTTTTGATATTGAGGGATATTTCGGTAGGTACAATAACCCTGAGAATCTCTGGAAGCTGGAAGGACCAGAAGCTGCTGGTAGTGACTAGTTAAGCAGAGAACAACACATGATGGAAATAAGGGCAGAAGGGGTTTTGCAACATGTTGGAAGAAATCTACCTACGGTAGAATTCAAAAGTAGAAAAAAGGCAATGACAAACCACTTCTGTATTGTTGCCAAGCAAATTGCATAGAGATGGATAAAACATTTAGACCAGTTTGAATGTCAGTTAATGAGACTACCTAAAATCAAAAAGCACTTCTCTGGTTGCAGGGAAGGAAAATTGAACATTTATGAGTAAATCTGGAGCTGATAATGTAGTCAGGCAAAACTACAAAGAAGTCTGGTATTCTAGGTTCGAGGTCCCCAACCTTTTGGGCAGCAGGGACCGGTTCCATGGAGAAAGGTTTTTCTGCGGACCAGAGGGGGCGTGGTTTTGTGTGCTGCCTGCATCCAGCGGATGGGGTTTGTTCAGACCGGTTGCTGGCATGCCGTGGCCCGTTATCGATCCACGGACCAGGAGTTGGGGACAATATAGAAAAATGAGCTCCTCATTTTATAAGGAGAAGTACAATTGGAACTTGGAATATAAAAAATATATGCCAGAGAGAACTTGAAACTCTCCTAGCAGAAATGAAGTGCATTAAAGTGGATGCTAGTGGGTGTAGACAAATTGGAGTAGGTTCACCTAAGTACATAATAATAGTCAGAATAAAAGATGGTGGCATTCCTAATATAGTATAGTATATCCATAGTTGGCATTCATGGTATGATACTGTGCAAAACAATGGAGTGGAAAGAATATTTATAGAGGACATTGCTGACTACATGTTCAATTCCAACCCAGGAAACAACAGAATCATATCTACAGCATTAGAATGAATATCCAGTGGCGGGAAAAAGACATTTGCAGTTGATAGTAATTGGTTTTCCCTTGAATAAGCCATTGTTATTTCCTCTTTTCTTCCTATACATGGAAATTAAAATATAACTTTAATCATGTACTGCAACATTCCATGCTTATGATCATCAGGCATTTTCTCAACTGTTCCAGCCATTTGGGGAAGGAACATTTCCTTAGTGACAGAGCACCTGTTTTCTGAATTCAGATTCAGTTTGAATTAGTGCTTGAAGACTCAATGCCTTTTGGAGCAAGTAATTTGGTTTGAACTAATGATAAAGTAGCTTTGAATATTCATATATGTTCTAGATTGGGTGAAAGCCAGTTAAAGGAGGTGTTGGATTCCTGTCTTAAATTACAGAGTGTGTTTTTGTGTTTAATCATATCCTATCTTGTAATACATAGTTTCAGTTGGTATGTCAAAGTTAATGTTGCCAAGATTATAACTTTTTATCTTTCTATCATTGTTTGTTGGCCCTGTAGTCTTGGAGAAACATTCAGTTTCAGTATATAAAATATAAATATCTCTTACATCTTTAATATCTTCATCCATTGTAGAAATTACAACCAGTAGGTCACTTCCTGGCAAAAAAATATTGCAATACAGTGCTTTAGTGCTCCATGCTTTGGGCATGATTATGATTTATTAAATTGTATTTTTATTCTGATACCCACTACTATTAAATAAGCCATATAATATTAAGAAAGTTGAAGTGAATTGCTACTGTTAAAGAAGAAGTAAGTTCTTATTTGTAAATTATTCGCTTAAGAAATATAGATTTGCATATTAAATATTTTTTGCTGGCTGCACTCACCAATTATTCCTACTGCAGATAATTATATAAAGACTTCCTCTGGAAAAAAAGTCTTGGTCATGAATAAATGAAGAAACAAGAATATTCTTTCTATATTTAGGTATCATTCCTTTCTGTTGAAACACGAGTTTGATTATTCATATGGATTCTTTAAATACAAAAGCATTTAATGCTCTTACTAATTCCATGTGTTTAACCAAGAATTGTTTTATTCTGTTTGTTGCATGGCATTTAATAGGATTTCAGTTGACATGTTGTTAAATGGGTATGTATCTGAGCAATCTGGTACTTCTAACAAAACAGTCTTTCTCCATAGTTCCTTGCTTTTTGGTAAATGTTTGTCTGAATAATGTCTCAAATAGATCTTCCTTAAGTAGCTTGCCATATTCCTCTAGGTTTTAGTATTTATTTATTTATCAAATTTATATGGCTGCCTTCTCATAGAACAGTGTTTCTCAACCTTGACAATGTTAAGGCATGTGGACTTCAACTCCCAGAATTCCACAGCCAGCAATGCTGGCTGTGGAATTCTGGGAGTTGAAGTCCACATGCCTTAACATTGTCAGGGTTGAGAAACACTGTCATAGAAAGTGATTATGAGTGACAATCCAACAAAACAGTAGAAATATAAAGCAGTCATTGTTTTAAACCATTATGTAATCATTATTAAAAATAATTAAAAATGATAAAAACAAAACTAATAGGCAGAGAATGTTAACAATAAGTGAACTACCCCACTAGTTCACCTCTCTCGGAGTCCTCAGGCCTGTTGGCATTGCCCTCATAATATATTTTTCTTGTTGTTTGTTTATTCTGAAGTTTATGAAAAGACTGGTTGGCATCATGCTGGGCAGCTCAAAAACTATGGAATGTCCTTTTGCTGTAATCAAAGAGGTTCTGCAAAGAAGTAACAAGAATTGGTGGACATGCATTCCAACAAAAAACTATTCTGCAGATGAAAAGGAAAATGACCCACTGTGCTGAAGGGGAAATTAAGGGATCATATTTGGACAAAATGTACACTTAACAAATACAGATCTCTATTGATTTGAGAACCAGGGTATTTCATCTGTCTTAAATGATAATGAAACTTTTAGGCTCATTTCCTTAGACACACCCAGAAGTAAAATATTTTTAAGTGGAGCTTGATCGCTGATGATATCTTGGACACAACCATGCTGTTTTCTTGGCAGTAGCATGCACATACGTTGCTGTTTCCTCCCTCTAGTTCCTAGTTTAGGCTGCACTCTGGTGTTTCTCATTGCTTATATTCAGGTTTTGATCAAGCCCAGTTCCACCTAGTTTTGAACTCAGGCAGGGTTGGCCAAATGTTATCCCTTCTTATGGAGGAGAACACTTACTAGAGGAAAATTCTGTTAAATAACTTGTGACTCATTGGGTCATCATCACATCTAAACAGAGAAATAAAATGATCATGGATGGGCAAAAAAGCAATGGAAATGGGAACAATTTCCAATTTCCTGCTGGCTTCCCCATTGATGTTGCTTGTGGGAAGCTGGTAGGGAGCTCCAGAAATCACTTCTCCTTCTTAGCTGTCCTCCCTGTTTTGTAGAGGGGAACGAGAACAAAGGAAATCACGGACCACAACAAAATTGCACCCCCACTCCCCATCCAGCATGTCCCTAAGGGTCCCCTCTCTCCAGGAAATAAAAGGGCTCATCCATCAACTGTTGATAATCCAAGCCCTACCTTTGAAGCAGGCATTTAAGCCGCTTCGTCACTCTTTCCTCACCATCCATTGCTATATATAATTTCCTATTTTAGCCTCTGTTCCAGAGCAGCCAATCATCCCTCACTGTTGATTGGGTACAGAGACCACAGGTTGTGCCACATAACCTGTGGGTTTTTTGAAAAGTGTACTTGGAAGATGTGCTACTGAAGTGAAGTGGCCACAACTTTCCCAAATTTTGTTTCCATAGGAGTCATGGATCCTGGCATTCTGCAAATTATCCCCTCTGACTTATCTGGATTCAATAATTGTTGCCCTATATCTTCCATTTTTGCCCAACCAAAGATAACAAGCAGACACAAGAGATTTAATATACAGATCTTATTTGGTCTGTGATTCTTCAGATGATCATGGGAAGGGTAAACATGAATACACACATGTTAAATTTGGAAGCATTGTTTTTTTATGGCAGACTGCATCTAAAAGTTATTTTTCTTTCAAGCCATAAGCTGTTTTTCTCACATACGGATACACACATACAGACGCGAACACACACATGTGATATTTGACCAAAAGGTTGAAGACCCCAGATTTATTTAATTCAGTTTAATTTGCAAGTGTAGTTGTTCTGCTAAAGAAATCAATGCCATTTTTACCTGGGCAATATGAATCCCCATGTTAAAAAAAAGATTTTTCTCCAAATAAATTGGGAATAAGCAAGCATCTGTTACATTCCAAGTTCAAGGCTATATTGTACTTGATTTGGTTTAGTTATTTCAAGATAACATTGAATTAATTTTTCTGAAAAGATTTCCTTTCAAGTTGGTATGCATAGAAATATGCTTTGATGGCCAAGGGGAAAAAACTACATATAAATCCACCTCTATGTAGACAGAGTGCAAGGATAGATGAGAGAATCTGCTTGTTGTGTAAACAATATGATTCTTTGATGAGAATATAAAGACCCTTAAATGATCGTAGTATGTAGAATTTATTAAGATCCAGCATGGAAAAAAATCTTTTACGCTGGGTGCCCATCTATTGCAGTTTAAAAATAAGGCATTTCCTAAGTATTAGGAATTTACTAATGCTAATATTTCCTGCCAGGGAATATTCTGTGGAAGAATATAAAGGCAGTATAACATATTAAAAACTGATATTTGTCACTGGAGAGAAAACTTTTTGTTTTGCTAAAAATTTATTTAGTATCCAACGCAAATGGTTATATAAAAAGAATTTCAAACAATCTTACATAAAGCTTGGTCAAAACATACTATTTGCTAGCTTTGCATTTATAAATAGCTTTATTTTCTTGAAGTATAGTTTCAGTAGTTAATTGCTCATATATTTCTAATCTATTACAATGAAAAATAAACAGGATCTTATGGCACCATAAAGACTAACTAGTATTATATATAAAAAAATTATGGTCTTAATTGGTTAAAGATACCACAAAGTTGTTTGTGGTATTAATTAAATATAAATTATCAGCATTGCATTCTAGGATTACATAAATTAAATGTTACCATAACCAAGAATGTCCAGGTACAAGGTTATATGATTATGTGGGATAACCTTTTAAAATGTCATTATATTTATACGTATAGGGAGGAAAATATTGAAAAAGGATTTATTTTAAAGCAGCCCTGTAATTAGCATAGTTTTACAAAAGTTGCTTGTCACAAGACTGAGATGCAGTTCTCAGTCATTAGATTTTTTTTTATTCTGTTCATCCCCTCCTTTTTTATTGAGGGGTGGGTTTATTCAGAAACTAGAAGCAGGTTTTCACGTACACTTTTTTGTAGTTGAAGAGTAGTAAACCTGGCTGCACAAACAGTAGTAAATTGCTTATTTTCCCAGTTATTAGAGAAGTGGATGGAAACTATAGAACCGTTTCCATTGTTTTGCATGCAGTCCATTTTTCTATTGGAAGCAAAATCTCAGAAGCTTGATAGGTAAACTAAGATTTGAAAACTAATTATGATCCTATCAGTCCTCTTTCAAAACACATGCGGTTTTGCTGTTGTAATAATATTTTGTATGTGGGTACAGTGAGCTTTCTATATGAATGAGCTACCGGTAACTAGCTTCATAGTTCCTTTTCATGTATCTTTCAGGCAGCCTCACAAAGGTCTACTGAAATAAATTCTTCAATATATTTTAGTAATGGTCTGCAATGTAACGTGCATCTATTGCTTTTCATAAATGTGTAATGGAGTATTCCTTGAGATATACAACTATAATAGAACCTGCCCATTATGATTGTATGTCGTGATGGTTATAAAACCGGTCGGTCATGCGTGACTTTTTTCTCAGGGGTCATTAAACTAATGTGGCAGTCATAAGTGCGAATGCTGTGGTCATTAAGCAAATGCCACAATCATAAACTAGATCCTTTGTCGGTTTTCAGCAAAACTCGTAAAATGCAGTCATGTGTCCACAGGACACTGCAAAATGGTCATAAATGTGACCATGCTGCCGAGTGCCGAAAGTGGGGTCATGTAACCATGGGGGGGGGGAACTGGCTGTTGGAACTTCAGATAAAAAAGGGGATGGGTACAGTCTCGTTTTTCAGGTAGGTTGTAAATCGAGCACCCCCTGTAATTAGAATGATCATAAATAATGTATGAATGTAATAACACATAAATGATTATATTTTGTGTGTGTGTGTGTGTGTGTGTGTGTGTATGTGTGTGTGTAGGGCCATGCTTTTGTTTATTTGTTATTCTGTATTAAGGTATTTTTTTAAATAACCTTGGTTAATAAAAGTACTTTTTTTTTAACAGTGTGTCCTGGAAAAATTGACTGCATCAATGAAAGGGCTGACTCCCTCTCTCAACTGCAGACTGTTTGTAACATAGCTAAGAAAGGTACTTGGCATTCTAATATTATTGGTAACAGTATGCTGCTATAAATAGGCCTACAGTAAGAATGGAAAAATATATTTGTGATTACAGGTAGTCTTTGATTAAATATGATAATTAGAACCAGAATTTGTATTGCAACGTAGTGTCCATGGGGGGATGGGCTACACAAATGTGTGCAGGCCAGGGAGAGGGCCCTGTGGCATCAACTGACTACAACTGGGCAGGCACTTGCTTGCCTGGGACCCACACTCATCCTACCACTCGGGCTTTAAAGGAGAAAAAGCAGCAAGAGTGACAAGGGGGTGATTTGTGACTTTCCCTGCTGGCTTCCCCATTAACTTTGCTTGTGGAAAGTTGGAAGGGAAGGTCTCAAATGGCAATCGTATGATCACGGGCTGTCCAACTGTTGTAAGTGCAAGCCAGTTGCCAAGTGTCCGAATTGTAATCATGACTGTGGAGACACTGCAATGGCCACAACTTCAAGGACCTGTCATAAGACTTTGGCATTCAGCTCTATTGTAACTTCGAAGAGTCATTTAAACAAGTGGTTGCTAAGGTGTGCAGAGTCTGGGCAGTTTCTAAATGTTTTATGATCATAGAGTTTAACATAGCTCTTTGAGCGACCGAAAGAGTAGATTAACAACCTAAATAAGAAGGACATGCATTTTGATTAATAACATGTTTAATGTAGGCATCAATCTGTTAACTGGCACATTTTAATTTCAAAGAAGGTTTTTAGTAAAGGAATATTTATAGCATGAACTATGAACCTCCATCTTCTGAATGTTGCTTCGCAATCAGCCTGTAAAGCCAGATGAGCTATTTAATGATCCTTCTTAAATTAAGATGTTATCTATGAGAGGACATTATGCCCCTTATGTAGTAACTATATCAGCTTGCAGGCCCACTCCACCATTTTGGTGAATGCCTTTTTTTTTTTTTTAAGAGCTGAACATTTTGAGTCTAGGATAAAGAAATTTCAATCATGTTCTCTATCAGTTTATCCGTTCACCAAGATATCCTAGAAGGCTTTCCACTTTGTCTAATGACGAGTGAGACATGGCTGGTTGGGACACAGAGACAGACTTTTCACAATCCCATACTCACTCATGTCTTTACGATCTCCTGGCTCTTTGCTTGCCACTAAAATTGTAAAACTTTCTAATTGTTATTTATCTTGGTGGGTTTATTAATATTTTTATTTGCCTCTGCTCAGTCATCTGTCTCTTTTCACTATTTGTGCATGTTCCATGCATAAAGAAATAAGAATTACATCCAATATCTATTGTTGGTTATATATAATAAAAAAATTCTCTGATGTACTCATGAATTTTTTACCAACGCTGTTCATTCAGCAGGGAAATGCCCCGAGAATCCCTCCATGGGAATGATTCAGAGATATTTTAAAGATCACTGAAAATGTTGCATATAATTTATGTGCAAAAACTCCTCAGATGTCTAGTAGAGGCTAGACACCCATCTTTCTGGGATGTTTTGATTTGGATTCCTGCACAAAGTTGATGGGACTGATTTTCCTAAATAACCTATGATTCTATAGTTGTCCTACATTCGATAGAAACAGATAAATATACAAGGGTATATATACTTGTGTAAATTCCGAAACCAACAGACCTGAACAGGCCTCCAGCTATGCTAGACTTTATTAGGATAGGATTATAATTCACCCATGCAATCCAGGGGGCCATTAGGGTGAGTATGGTAATCATAAAAAAATGATGGCCATCACTGATTATTAAGTAAGATAGAACTATTAGTGAAAAATCTCTCAGTCCAAATTTTTGCTTTGTCTTGGGTAATATTCTTATAAACAATTGTTTTTTCCTGTAGGAAGCTAAAGGTAGCTCTTTATTATATTCCATGTGGTTTCGGTTGCTCTGTTGTTGAACTCCTTTGTTGGAGAGACATGGTTTGACTGTTATTACTCATGCTTCAGTATTGATCAGATTAGGAATGCATTGCTTTTAGGACTTCCTTAGACAAGTATTGGTTTGATTCACCATTAGAGGAACCACATTATTTACTATAGCACTGGCTATCTATCCTGAGCATATTATCAACCTGGTATTCAGAGAAGTACATTGTTATTGATTTGTTTCCAGTCTGATTGAGGATTGATTTTAGTGTTTAAAACCTTAAAAAGACTGGGGCTAATAACGTTTGAAGGATTACCTTTTACAACATGAATCTGCCAGCAATTAAAGTCTTTATTACAGGTGTCTTTCTTGTTCTCTTAGTTACTATCTTTCAGGCACCAGAATAAGTCTTTCCAGGGTTGTTGTTATTGCTGTGCCTCTTAATAGCATTTAGAACATTCTGTGATTATCCAGAGATAAAATTTGGTTTAGAAATTAAGGGCTCCACAAATTATCCAGAGAATGGGGAAATAATAACAAAGTCCATAAGTGTCAATCTATAAAGCCCACTGTCTGGCATAGCTTAGCTGCACTACCACCAGATTATTGCTTTTAAAGTAGTTGTTTGTACATTGATGTCTTATATTTTATGTTTTATTTAATTTGACTGTTGCCTTTCTGGAAAACATTAGAAATAAAATGCTTTTGTGTTTTTAAATCTTTTCAGATGCAAACTATAGCTGAAAATGGAGATCCCCCTTCTGAAAAACAAAATGAGGAGAAAACATATAAAAAGGTTTGTAAAATTTCATATCGTTTTGAATGATTCAAAATAATTTTATTGTTTTACAGCTTATATGGGGTGCTAGAATGGACTCTCTTCTCGGTTGTGCTTTATGATTCTTTGAACACAACAAAATAGGCTTGGATACATAGAAGATTGCTACTATCCAGTTATAGGCAGCAGTTTGCTAGCCACTACAGGCAGAACCTTCTGGGGCACAAGCCTCAAATCAATGCCTTTCCTCTTGCTTTCTGAAGTAGAAAATTAATCACCACAAACTCACTTCTGAAGCTATGCCTCTTTCCTATTGGAAAACATTAAAGGTACTGCCAACCTTACTGACAGTAGCTGTTGGGGGTGGCTTTTTCTGATCCTGAATGCAATAAAAAAAAATAGTGCCAGACCTGTGAGAAAGGACAAGGGAAAAAAAATCACCAAGGCAGAATTGTATTTATGTGTATCTGTATAAATTGTATTTAGTAAAAATATTGTTTGTTTTATATTTTACCTTTATTATTTTTATCAACAACTCAAGGCATAAACATATCTAACACTCCTCCTTCCTCCTATTTCTTCTGGCTTTCATGCCTAAGGCAGGACTAGAACTCATGGTTTCATGGTTTCTAGCCTGGTGTTTTAACTACTAAACCAAACTGTAAATGTTTTGCTTAGAATGTCAGTGCTATTTATTTGAAGTATTTCAGCCACTTTCTACAACTGTACTCTCACAAAGCAATACGTAACCAAGAGCCAAAGTATTCTACATCATAACATAGTAATTAAAGTTTTAGTTTAGAGCAGTGCTGAAGAAATACAATACAAAACACTAGACTATGGCTCTATTGATGACTACATTAGATCTAAATAACAATAACAACACAATGTTAATTAGAAAGAGAATTCTGTAGTTGCCATATATTACAAATATAAAGAGATGAATTAAAAACATCATTAGAAAAACATATGGCTCTTAGGAACCAAACAAAAAAAATAGCCTTAAATGGTATAGTCATATCATGTGATATAATTACAGTTGTAAAATACATTTTATTATAAGAACAAAAAAGGAAAATTAACCATATAAATCAGTACATGTGGTTTAAATCTCAAAATAGGGGTTCACAAGTCTCCCAGTGATGAAGTACTTGTTCAAATATAGAGAGATTAACTTTCTATAACATGATATAATTGATGAAGAATTCTACTCTTGTTATTGATTGATTAATCAAGTTTATATAGCTGCCCATCTAACCAAGGCAGCTGTGGGCAGTGCATGATAATAAATCAAAAATATAAAAACTGTGTATACAAATTTTAAATACTGGTAATAAATATACTTAAAAACTCAAAATACAATCAGAGTGGAGGGAGAATAAGAAACGACCCCTTAACAATCTTGCCAAGTGTTTAGTTCCATGGGAGCCCCAGGTCTAGTCACATAACCAGGTCTTGAGGGCCTTTTAGGATGTCAGAACGGAGTTGGCCAATCTAATTTCAGAGGGAGAATTGTTCCATAAGGCAGGCACCATGGCAAAGAAGGCACCTCTCTGTGATGTACACTTGGTAGATCCCTGATCGATGGGATCTACAACATGCCTTCTATGCCAGATCTGATGGGGCAAGCTGATATAAGTGGGGAAAAGTGGCCCCACACCCTAAAGGGTTTTAAAAGTTAAAGCCAGCACCTTGAATTAGACACAGAATCAAGCAGGCAGGCAGTGTAGTTCTTGGATAAAGGTCTAACATGCACTCTTCCAGGAGCACATATTACTGCCCGTGTCACTGCGTTCTATACCAGTTGAAATTTCTGGATATTCCTCAAGGGCAACCCCTTGTAGAGCGCATTGCAGTAATCTAGTTTGGAGGTGATTATGGTGTGAGTGACTTGTAAACAGGACCTGCTGTTCAAAAACAGGTGCACCTGGCACACAAGACAAAGCTGCCCAAAGGCCCTCCTAGCCATGACTGCCGTCTACTCATCAGGCAGCAGTTATGAGTCTAAGACACAGGTCAGCAACCTGCGGCTCCGGAGCCACATGTGGCTCTTTGAGCCTTCCCCTGCGGCTCCCAGCCTCCTCTGCCATTTACAGAGACAGAGAGAGGCAATTGCGCTTCCCTTCTCTTTCTGTCTCTCTCTCTGCTCTCTCTCTGCTCTCTCTCTGTCTCTCTGTCTCTCTCTCTGTCTCTCTCTCTGTCTCTCTCTCTCTCTCTCTCTCTCTCTCTCTCTCTCTCTCTCTCTCTCTCTCTCTCTCTCTCTCTCTCTCTCTCTCTCTCTCTCTCTCTCTCTCTCTCTGTTTGTGTGTGTGTGTGTAAAAAAAAGAGAGTGGACTCACGGTGTTCTCCAAGAGCTGAAAAGCTTACTGGGCGGAGCTCCTCCCTTTGCTGCGTCTCTGCAGGAAGCAGGAAAGGCAGGAGAGAGCTAGCTAGCCCAGCTATGCTGGCGTAGGAATTCTGGGAGTTGAAGTCCATGAGTTATAAAAGAGCCATGGTTGCCTACCCCTGAGCTTGTTGGAGAACAGCTTGAAGCCAGCTTGCCAGGTGAGCAGAAGATTGGAGAGAGGGAGGGGGAGAGAAAGAGAGGGGGGAGAAAGAGAGAGAGGGAAGGAGAGAAAGAAAGAGAGAGAGGAAAGAGAGAGAGAGAGTGGGGGAAGAGGACTGGCAGACCAAGGACAGAAAGAGAGAGAGAGGAAAAAGAGAGAGAGAAAGAGGGAGAGGAAAGAGAGAAAGAGAGAAAGAAGGAGAGAGAGGGTGGAGAGAGGGGGGAGAGAGAGACAGAGAGAGAGACCCTTTTGATATCTAAAATGAAGATAACACTGCATATACCCTTTTTTACCTTTATGAGATGATGTGTGTGTGTGTGTATAATGGTAAAAAAGATATATGCAGTGTTATCTTCATCTTAGATATCAAAAGGGTTTTGCGGCTCCTAGTGTTTTGTTTTCGGTGGGAAACGGGTCCAAGTGGCTCTTTGAGTGTTTTGGGTTTCCTGCCCCTGGTCTAGGAGAACCCCAGGATTGCACAATGGGTCTGTCTAGGATAGTGTTGGTGGAGATTCTCAGTCATCCAGGTCATGGTTGTCCCAAAGATGCTTTTGTTTTTCTTTGAAGACATTTTGCTTCTTATCCAAGAAGCTTCTTCACTTCAGACCGGATGGTAGGGAATAGAAGGATTTTGCATTCTTTTAGAGAGTCATTGGGACCATTTGGAATTTTTCTGTGTCCTCAGCACAGGAGTAGTGCAAATGTGTGTGAAGCCTCTAAATGGTTCCAAGGACTCTCTAAAAGAATGCAAATGAACAGCTGTCTACAAGGACTATAATAATAATAATAATAGTAAAGTTGGAAGAGACCTTGGAGGTCATCTAGTCCAACCCTCTGCTCAGGCAGGTAACCCTATACCATTTCGGACAAATGGCTGTCCAGTTTCTTCTTTAAAACTTCCAGTGTTGGAGCATTCACAGCTTCTAGAGGCAGGTTGTTCCACTGGTTAATTGTTCTAACTGTCAGGAAGTTTCTCCTTAGTTCTAGGTTGCTTCTCTCTTTGGTTAGTTTCCACCCGTTGCTTCTTGTGCTGCGTTCAGGCGCCTTGGAAAATAGCTTGACACCCTCTTCTTTGTGGCAGCCCCTGAGATATTGGGACACTGCTATCATGTCCCCCCCATCCTTCTCTTCATTAAACTAGACATATCCAATTCCAGCAACCGTTCCTTACATGTTTTAACCTCCAATCCCCTAATCATCTTTGTTGCTCTTCTCTGTACTCTTTCTAGAGCAGTGGTTCTCAACCTTTTTCAGGTTGAGACCCCACTTGCTCCGCCCATGTGCGGTGCGACCCTGGCGCGCGTGCACCGTGCCGATCCGCGCATCGTCCCCCCAAAAATGGCCCGCGATGGGCCAATCCGCGCATGCGTGGCACGCGCATGATGCCCGAACTGCAACGGGCCGATCTGGGCATGCAGGGCGCGCGTGCGCCCCCCAAAAAATGGCGGCCCGCGGTGTCCGGCGACCCCCGCGAAAATGGGGTTGCGACCCATAGGTTGAGAACCACTGTTCTAGAGTCTCAACATCTTTTTTACATCACGGTGACCAAAACTGGATGCAGTATTCCAAGTGTGGCCTTACCAAGGCATTGTAAAGTGGTATTAATACTTCACGTGATCTTGATTCTATCCCTCTGTTAATGCAGCCTAGCACTGTGTTGGCTTTTTTGGCAGCTGCAGCACACTGCTGGCTCATCTTCCAAAACAAATTTAATATATGAAATTATTTAAATCCAAATGAGAGTTGCCTTAATATATGACCACATGACATCAACCAGTATTGCATGGTTAATACATATTCAAAAATTTGCATCAGTGTTCAGTACACTACAAAATATTTTTGCCAATTATAATTTTAACTTTCAAGAAATAAGTCCTTTATCAGTTGATATTTTTCTCTCAGACATTTCAACTCAGTCCATGTCTGATATTTGAATATCTTAATTTGTGTACTCTAGCAATCATTCATAAATTGCTATTATTTTTTTAAAGAATAGACTAAAACTATTCTTTAGTACTAGAAGGGATACCAACATTTATTTATTTATTTGTTTGTTTGTTTGTTTGTTTATTTATTTATTTATTTATTTAGACGTATATGCCGCCCTTCTCCCAAGACCCAGGGCGGCTCACAACGAGAATACAAGTGAAAACATAACATAAAATCAATTAAAATTACCAATTACTATATAAAAAACTAGGTAATTCACCACACTCATACAACACACAATCACAGTCAAAGGCCCAGGAGCAGAGTGCAGCTCACACGCCCCAAACCTGTCTGCATAAATGTGTCTTCAACAGTTTTCGGAAAGCTAGGAGGGAGGAAGCAGTACGAACCTCTGAGGGAAGCTGATTCCAGAGGGCTGGGGCAGCAACGGAGAAGGCCCTAGCCCTAGGCCTCGCCAGATGACATTGTCTGACAGACGGGACCCGTAGGAGGCCAACCCTATGTACCCTAACCGGTCGCTGGGATTCATGAGGCAGAAGACGGTCCCGCAAGTATCCTGGCCCATTGCCATAAAGGGCTTTATAGGTCATAACCAACACTTTGAATTGTGTTTGGAGACCAGTTGGTAGCCAGTGCAGCTCACGGAGGGCTGGAATGATATGAGCATGTCTTGGGAGACCCAAGACGGCTCGCGCGGCCGCATTCTGGACTACTTGCAGTCTCCGGACATTCTTCAAAGGTTGCCCCATGTAGAGAGCATTATAGTAGTCGAATCTCGAGGTGACAAGGGCATGGGTGACTGTGAGGAGTGACTCCCGGTCCAAATAGGGCCGCAACTGACGCACCAGGTGAACCTGGGCGAATGCCCCCCTCGCCACAGCCGAAAGATGGTGTTCTAAACTTAGCTGTGGATCGAGGAGGACACCCAAGTTGCGAACCCTCTCCGAGGGGGACAAAACTTCTCCCCCCAGGGTGATGGACGAATAGTTGGAATTGTCCTTGGGAGGCAGAACCCATAGCCACTCCGTCTTGTCGGGATTGAGTCTGAGCCTGTTGGCACCCATCCAGACCTCAACAGCCTCCAGGCACCGGTTCATCACTTCCACTGCTTCGCTGTAATGACACAGGGTAGAGATATAAAGTTGAGTACCATCAGCATATTGATGATAACTCACCCCGTGTCGACGGATGATCTCACCCAACGGCTTCATGTAGATTTTAAAAAGCAGAGGTGAAAGAACAGACCCCTGAGGGACTCCACATGGAAGAGGCTTTGGAGCCGATCTCTGACCTCCTGCGAACACCGACTGCGACCGGCCAGAGAGGTAGGAGGTGAACCACCGCAAAACAGTGCCCCGCACTCCAAGCCCTTCCAACCGGCGCAGAAGGATACCATGGTCGATGGTATCAAATGCCGCTGAGAGGTCAAGAAGCACCAGGATAGTGGAGTAGCCTCTATCCCGGGCCCGCCAGAGATCATCGGTCAGCGCGACCAAAGCAGTTTCCGTGCTGTAACCGGACCTGAACCCAGACTGCTGAAGGCCCAGATAATCAGTTTCATTCAAGGACCATTGGAGTTGGAGTGCCACCACCTTCTCAACAACCTTCCCTAAAAAGGGAAGGTTGGAGACTGGACGATAATTATTTAAAACTGCTGGGTCCAGGGAAGGCTTCTTGAGGAGGGGGTGCACAAGTGCCTCCTTTAAGGGAGCCGGAAAGGACCCCTCCCTCAGTGAAGCGTTAGCAACAGCCTGGACCCAGCTCCGTGTCACCACCCTGCTAGCCGAGACCAGCCAGGAGGGGCACGGGTCCAGTAAACAGGTGGCAGAACTCACAGCTCCAGTGGCCTTGTCCACGTCATCAGGAGTTACCAGGTCAAACTCCTCCCATTCAACAGGACTAAGACGGGCCTCTGTCATCTCGACTGACTCATTGTCAGCCGACACTGTATTCCAATTGGAGTCCAAGTCGGCCCGGATCTGAGCGACCTTGTCTGCGAAAAAGATGTTAAATTCTTTGGCATTGCCCTGCAAAGGTTCCTCCCTCCTCCCCGTATCAAGGAGAGAGTGAGTCACCCTAAACAGGGCAACCGGACGAGATTCCGCAGACGTGATCAATGCGGAAAGATACTGAGATCTTGCCGTAGTGATCGCTTCCAAATAGGTCTTAATATAAGCTCTCAATTTGGTTCGATCAGATTCGGATCTGCTTTCCCTCCATTGCTTCTCTAAACATTACATATCGTAGTCAAACTGATTCTGTTAATTTAAGGTATCTAAGTAGGATCTGTTGCTTAGCATAAGAAGCTATTCAAAATTAACTCTGGTTAGCATTTGACTGAGAAAGAGACCCTCCAAACTATATGCAAGACTGGGATGTTCAAAAGCATTGTGGAAGAAGGCAGTGATCACTGTCAAGAAAAATATCTGACATGAGCATGAATCATCAGACTCAACTTTGACTTAAAAGAAGTCACATTTTTATACCTGCTCTGTTCATTGTTATTTTCAAGTTTGTCACCTTTTTATACAGGCTCTGTTTGTTATTATTTTCAAGTTTGGAATAATAAAGATAAAGGATTCCTGGTATGTTTTTGCATGCTGCATCTCCTTAATTAAGGAAGGAATATTTTTCAATCCGAATCTCTTTATTTTTTTTAAAAAAACATAGCAGATATAGCTATTCCTAGTTGGGACATACGGACAATTTCCAGTAAACAGTAATTTAGACATTGCAAATGAGAAAAAGTTGTATTTTATGGAATATACCTAAAATTGAATTTTTTAGAAACTATTTAAAGGTGTACACATTGCATATTTTTGCATTAAAACAACTTATCTGCATGTGGAAACACAACACGTAATAAAGGGCAACATTATGTTGCAACCCATGTTCAATTTAGCTTCTCCATAGCAAAGAGTTTAAAATGGCAGTAACCATAACCCAGAAACAAACTAATAAGTAGCTAACTGGTCCTCAGTCATTCCCATTCATCTCATTATTTCAGTTCAGCCAATACCAGTGAGATTGGAGTCTGTTTCCTCTAATTATATTAGCAAACACATTCTCCATATCGTTGTGACATGGATCATTTTTTTGAAAACAAATATCAGAATATTGGAACACTTAAAGCAACATGGAATAAAATAATTATTTCATCCTACGTTGTTTCAAGTATTCCAGTGTTTGTTTTTAGTTTTTAATTGCTCCAGATTATTTTGCTATAAGCTCAGATAATTTATAACATTCTATACTCCAAACCTAAAGTCGTGCTCCCTTCCACTTATTTGTTCACACTTGTTCCAGATTAATAACTCTTTAAAAGTTCCATTCTATGCTTCTTGAATGATTTGGCTCGCCTAAATTCTATCATAGTCTTGAGGCAGCAACTCATGTCTAGTGATAAATATTGTTGACATTATTAATTTAATGGCTTGGACTGAGAGCCATTTCTAGGCTTGAGAGGATGAAGTCTTCTAAAGAGAGCTCCCTTTCATCACTGCTAATCTTGCACTGTTGCAGCATAACCCACAGTTCAGCAAATATGATGTAGTTGTGCACTCTTGTATAGAAGCTAATATTTGTTTAATCAAGTCTGTGTTTACTCTGTAAAGTTTAAGGTGGTGAAGAAAGCAGAAATTACTTGGATGTTCTAGTTCTGTAAGCTAAAACTAATGTATTGAGCCAGTTTGTAGATGGTTTTCCAGAAAACCTGCAGGGAAAAAACCCTCTGAATAATTGGGAAAGAAATTGTTTTTAACGTTTCCTCAGGTTTTCTTTTCAATTCCTCAAAAAGAATTTTTGGCCTAATTTTTCTGGGCTTCTGTCCCCAAGAGTCATATTAATGAATATTCAGGCTTCTGAACTTTGAAGTAAAATATGTGTCTGAATTTGCACCTTTAAAAATGGCTGATTCATGTTAAAGTGAGTTGGAGAATATTCAGAATATCGGTATGCAAACCTAAGAGACAGAACAGTTTGGCTCACACAAAATTTTGAGCAGAGGTAAATCTGTTACTTTTTCTTTTCTCGGTTTAATGTTATTGTAATTATTTTTCTTTTAAATGATTGCAATAAATTACTTGTTTACAATACACAAAATAAAAGGCATTAAAGGATTAGGATTCCTCAATTCTCCTTTATAAAAATGAATAATTTTACATCTATTTTAAGATTATTCCTTTTTCTTAAGTGATCCGTCTTCTAGGCTAAAACATTTTCTAAGTGGCTGCTTATGCTTTAGCATTATTCTTTTTTATTTATATAATATTTCTTTTTATTCATTCTTTAGTAATACGAGCAGTAACTGCATCATTTACAGAGGCTTTATTCTATTTTGAGAATACTTGATGTATGAAAACAGGAAGGACTCATGGTACTTTATAATTTTTGATTTGACATTTAGTCATCCATAAAATAAAAGCATAATTATACAAAAACACATGAGATCTATTAGCCTTTTCCATGCACTGTACTTTAGGAATAATAACAGCCACCACATTGTGTTAATAGATGCAGTTCATTTATTTGAGGAAGTAAATCTAAATCAAGAGCAAGATGGTAGTTTTAAATTAAACTTTTATTTATTTATTTAAGACATTTGTATAGCTGCCTATCTTAAACCAAATTCTGGGTGGCTTACAATCCAGAATTTAAAATATATATATACACAACAAAATCCAGAAACAATAAAACAATTGTTAAACATTCCAATAAATTTAGCTCAACGATTTAAGACAAGATCCTTTGAAATATGTTTGTCTAATAAGATACAGTACCCTCTGTATGTTACCGAACATTTAGGGGGAGGATCTTTCTGAATTATAAACTCAGTGTAGAACAGGGGTCCCCAACTCCCAGTCCATGGTCCGGTACCAGGCCATGGCACGGCAGCAACCGGTCTGCACAAACAAGCAAAGCCCCATCTGTGGGATGCAGGCAGCACACAAAGCCACACACTCTCCGGTCCATGGAAAAACCTTTCTCCATGGCACCAGTCCCTGGTGCTCAAAAGGTTGGGGACCTCTGGTGTAGAAGAACCTGCCTTGTCTTCTTGTGATTCTTATGAATATTGAAAGATGAAATGTCCACCAATATTTATGACTTCCTGTCATAAATAATATCATACTTGATAACCACATAGTGAAGCTTGTTAGTTTACAATTTCATAATTGAGACACTATGTTCTGTATTTGCTGACGTATAAGCCCATCCACAGATAAGCAAGTCTAGAATTTTTAACAAAAATACCATGAAAAAAAGTGCCACCTGCAGATAAGCTGACCTACTTTTTTCATGTGGATGGGCTTATATGCAAACATATATTGCAAATACAGGAACTTTTGGAAAGCATTATTGTATCAATATACATGGATTATATTTATAAAATCACAGATAAGCCCATCAGTGGATAAGCTGAACCTTTTTTGGGGAGTGCTGGCATCTAAAATTCTTGGCTTATCCATGAGTAAACATGGTATTTCCAAAACGAATTAACCTCCTTGGTCTATCACATCTAATTATGTAACTTTGGTTAAATGGTTTGCATAAAATTGTTACCATCATGATGCCTACACATTCTGTCACAGGTGGATGAAATTACAAATGTTACCCATCTTTCGAAAAGCAAATAAGATTGTGTCATCTGCCTATCTATATAAAACACATCTTCAAGGCAAATCATCTACTAGCCTATTACTTCCACCACATATGGTATCGTATTTTTATGCAAATTAGAGATGTAAGAAATTTGTCTAATTACTTCAAGAATTAATTTGTTTTGGCTTCTCTTATTTGACTTTTGTTTTGTTTGATCGATAACTGGTTTAAGAGAAAGAAGTCTTAGGCTCCAAGCTGGTCTGGATTTTATGTGACATCCAATTTCTGTAAAAAAAACGCTGACACATCTTGGACTAGAATTTCAAGGAAAGTCTTTAGCTGATATTGTTTCAAAGGTCACACAATGGTTACTTATTATATTTAAGCATACATTTGAGGATTTATTCCTTACTTTATTTCCAGTTTTGCTTCTTCTATATTCTTAGACAAAAATAGTTTGCACATTCAGATTCCGTAGTCACTTATTTCTGTAATTAAAAGGCTAATTGCATAGAAAAGCTTCCACTTAGTATAACTACTTTTTTGTTGCTCTTGCTCAGTAGATGAACAAAACTCTTATCCATTTTATGAAACAGTCTACAATTCACTTAAGGTGGTCTTTATAATTTATTGTAAGACATCAAAGGCATCTGCTTATTTCATTTGACAGTGTAGTGGTTCTGACACAAATGGAGCAAAGTGTGTTGATTGAACAAAATGGAAGGAGTGTAATGCAATAGAATGTATTGTCTATTTCATGTAATCATGCCATTCACAGGATGAGATTGTGTGATTTATAAGATTGGTTACTTTTAATTAACAAAACAGTCATCGGTCAATATATTGTTTTGCAGTTTAAAATAAAATTAGACAGTGTATTTAGAAAAAATAAATCTCTGCCACTTAAAATACCGAATCTCACCTATTAAAGTCTCTGCGACCAGAATGTAATAGAAGCCTTAAGCAGCAGTTGATGGTTTGAAATTTATTCCTTTTGTTTCTTATGAAAGTTCAATAAAATCAGACTAGACTATGAGCAAAAGACACAGAGAAATGCTTAATCCTTTCATTTGGGTTTCTAAATTTGTGTTTCTAGAGTTTTATGCCAGAAGTCCTTTGCAATCTAATTAATTAAGTGTATAATTTTAATTTTGTTGGCTGTAGGTGGAGAAGATACCGCCAGACGCTTGCCATATTAGCTTCAAAAATTTATAATAAAACCAGATTGATTCTATACTAGTCTAAATAGTTAGGCTGCTGAAGTACATATGTATTCATCTAGTAAATAACACATTTGTAATCTGTGTACCATTGAGAGCTTTCTGCGGATAGAGATTTTTTTCAGAAAGCTTCTGCCTTCTCTCACTCTCTTTTTCAAAAGCTATCATCATCATCCATTCTTAATAGCATCACATTTTGAAAATCATCCAGACATGAAAAGACACCTTTTAAAAATAAATTTTGTATACTGATTTTCCTGCTTGATTCACAGAAACACAATAACTGGCTGTTTTTCTTTTTCCCTGAGTGATTCTTTGCCTGGCCCATTAACTACAATGTTCACTGGGACCCTCCGTATAATTTCACTGTAGCATTTTAGCCCAGAAACTATTTACTTTCCTTATCCAGCCACCTTAGTAGTAGTAATTATTGACTTATGCAGATGATAGTGATGCCTGTCAGCTGTTTCTTTCCATTAGAAACTGAGTTCATTCTTCTGCCTTGCCCATTCCTCTGTTGCTGCATAATATTATGGCTGTGAGCATCTTCCTAAACTAGAGGCTCTGAGCTCCCCGCAGTTGGGCAAGGAAGGGGAGGAAGGGAACAAAAAGGAAAGTAGGGGAAGACGTTATTAATTGGAAAAATGAGATTCCCTTTTTTTGCCTTTTTCTCTCCTGCTTAAATGATACAATGATTTATGGGAGCTGTTAGAATTCCAGAGCACTCGGAAGATTTCCAGAGTTCTTCCTTTCTGTTGTAGACCATCTGCTGTGAAAAGGGCCAGTGCAGGCAGAGGAATGCTCATTCCCCCCCCCCCACTACTAGGCAGCTTTTGAGGTATGAACTTTCTTTTAAAAAAAAATATTATTATTAGATATCCGTTTGTACTTGTAAACAAAGAAAAAATTCAAGTTAAAGCCATTCAACTTAATACAATCATTTCAAATTTGTAGACCTTCTTCACTCCATATATCCAAGTTTAACTATAAGCCAACTACATTTTAAAAAAATTTAAATTTCACTTCTTTTCAGATAAATCCATTGGACATCAAACAAACAAGTCATCTTATTAAAATTAATAATTTTCATGTCGATACACCCATCCCTTCAACAAGTACATTCTTAGTCTATTTAATATATATCTTCCATTAATCAATAGATATATATTTGTACATGTAAACCAGGGGAAAATTCAACTTACTTTCTTGTCATACAGTCTGTGACCTATGAGTTTCAAATAATGCTTTTTAATCTTTCTGGTAGGCTTGTATGATGTACTGAGATCATTTGTCTCAAAATCTGAGAAATGCTCTTGGATGAATCAACTTGTTTTTTAGATAGAGGAAGCCAGGACTTTGAAATATTCTTAGAGATGTTTAAGGTTACAAAAAAAAACCCTATGTGTTATAAGATGACAATTTTAAAAGTAATATGTATTTGTTTTTGCAGACTGCATCATCAGCTATCAAAGGTGCCATACAATTGGGAATAGGATACACAGTGGGTAACCTTACATCTAAACCGGACAGAGATGTACTTATGCAAGATTTCTATGTAGTTGAAAGTGTATTTCTTCCCAGGTAAAGGATGAGTTAATTATTTTTTATTTTCATGAATATTATTTGGCAGTATTGTTGATTAATTCTGGCAATAATCAGTCTTCCTTCTTGGACTCACCTCACTTTAAAAAAACAAAACAAAAGAAAACTTGTAATTCCCCTGATCTTTCTGGGCATATATAGATTTTTTTTGAACAATTTTGTACCGTATTTTTAGGTATCGCTCACTTCAGAATAAATCAAAATTCATTCTTAAGCTTTAGATTATGTTATGGATTAAAGAGAAGACTGGTTTATGAGTGTTTTATTTATTAAGTCATGTACAATTAAAATATACTCTGAGAAACGAGATTTTTTTTATTTGATAAGTAATCGCACTGATGTTATATATATGCATCATCCTTGCTTCTCTAAATAGTCAGAATTTGTTTTGAATAAGAAGAGTAATGGGGAATATTAAATGAGAGCAGAACAACAGATTGAATGCTGTTTTATTGCATTTGTGGGAAATAATGGGTGTTTTAGTATGAAGTATCTACATGACAAGATAGTAAAACAAAATTTTTGTGAAATCTATACAAAACCAAAATTCCAGTCAGTTCTTCATGTATTTAAGGAAACTCTATCTCAGTGCATGTTTGTGAAGAGTATATTATTTCACATTATTTAGATTTTTTCAATTAATATGTTAATCTTAGACTGTTGTTTAATTCCAAAGAAAATGTAATGAAGGTTTCAACTAAATGGCATACATAAGTATAGATATTTAGCACATTGACTGGTAGTCATTATGACACAAGTGTATGGCTGAATACTTGCTTAGGTCGCAGTTAGTATGTTTTTAAGTGATACCGGTAGCTCTTCTTCATGGAGAAGTGCCACAGATTAATTCAGAAATTGGTTTTAATCTCCTGTTTGAAGAAAATAGGGAAAATATAGCAATAGAAGAAATAGAATCTTTGTAATAAAAGATGAAATTACACCCTAGAGCATGGGTGTCAAACCTGCTGTGTGACGTGATTTGTTGTGACATATTGTGACTTTTTTCGCATTGCTGGAGCTGGGGTGGGCACGGTCTCCACATGATGCAACTGGCCCATGGGGCCGGCAGTTTGACAACCCTGCTCTAGAGGTTCAACAACTGGTATCACATTCAGTGTTCTTCTCTTAAAAGGCCTTTTCCGAGCAGGATTTGATAAGTAATAATTTTTGAAATCAGTCACCTGCAGATGTAAAAAAATTCAACAGCTCAAATAACTTAAAATAATGATTGCTAATGCAGAGATATTTGGATTTCCTGAGGAAAACAAACGTTAAATTACAAGAATTAATCGCAAAAATACAGTATTTTTCACATTTTGTACCTTTAAGGTGATTTAGATTATAGATGTTTTATTAATCTCTTTATTTTGAAGTCAAATAGCTAAAAAATGCTTATTCTCTTAGTCCAGTGGTTCTCAACCTTGGGGTCGCGACCCCATTTGGGGTCGCGTGACCATTTCGCGGGGGTCGCCGGGCACCGCCGGCCGCCATTTTGTTTTTTTTATTTTTATTTATTTTAATTTGTTTTTAATTTTTTTAAATTTTTTTTTAATTTTTTTAAATTTTTTTGGCATGCGCGTGCCGCGCATGCTCAGATCCGCCCGTCGCGCCGGAAAAAAAATAAAATAAAAATAAATAAAATAAAAAAACAAAATGGCGGACTGCAACGGGCGGATCCGTGCATGCGCGGCGCGTGTGACGGGCCGATCCGTGCAGGTGCAGATCCGCCCATCGCGGCCGCCATTTTTTTTAATTTTTTTTTTTATTTTTTTTTAGGTTTTTTTGGGTTTTTTTGGATTTTTTAAATTTTTTTTAAAAATAAAAATAAAAAAAACAAAATGGCGGCCCGCGACGGGCGAATGCGCGCATGCGACGGGCCAATCCACGCATGCGCAGATCCGCCCGTCGCAGCCGCCATTTTGTTTTTTTGTTTTTTTTTTAATTTTTTTAAAAAAAAAATTTTGGCGCGCCCGGGTCGGGGTCACGGCGCGCATGGGCAGGGCAAGTGGGGTCTCAACCTGAGAAAGGTTGAGAACCACTGCTCTAAGGTGTTACATAACAAGCTAAACTAGAGTGTAATTTGTTTGCTTTTGACTTTCTGGGGTTTTTGAGCCCACTTGCTTAAAAAGAAACATAACAAGAAGCCACAGGTAACATAACACAACAGATAGCCTGGGCTGCTTTAATAGTATAATGTATGACTCTTTGCAGAGTTTTCCTACAACATTTGTATCATTATGCAGATTGAATTAATTTTATTGCTAAATTTTCCTGAGTTTTGAATCTTTAAACAAATTTGTATTGACAATCATTGTTTACTTAAATAGTTAACATTTTCTTCTGTAATATCAGTAAAAGCTAGAAATAGTAAATAGTTTTATCCAGAAAAAAATATAACTAAGAACTAAATGCAGAACAGAACTTCGGCTGGCTACATGAACAATGGCTCAACTAGGTTGCTTTGCTTAGGAACAATGCGTATGAAGTTTCAAAGTTGCCATTTTGAAAAGTTAATTGTAACTTGGTGGCAACTTTTGGGAAGGCTTTGGAAGCCACACTATTGGCCTTGAGAGGGCATAGGTTGTGTTGCAGATTATAGGCTGTGAATTCTTATTATGTAGTTCAGTTCTTCTCAGGAAAAACAGAAAGGAGGCTTTAAAATAAAATAATTGATTAAAAAACACTCAGACGCAATTAAAGAGAGTAAAAATCAGAAATTATGAAAAAAAATGAAAAATAAATTCAATTTGATGCTTTTCAAGACATTTTGATAGTATATTGACAAGGGCTATTCCTCTTTTATGCTTCAAACTTCTAATCTGTATCAATTTTAATGAAGTACATAAAGTAATTTAGAGAAATGTTATTTGGAGGCTGATGTTAATAATTAATATTTGATGAAGATGTTAGTTGCCTGAAACACAGTATAATCCTGTACATCTTTAAAGGTATTGTTTTCTTCAAGAAGAATATTGGAAGAAAAGGAGGCAAAAACATTGATTGATTGATTGATTTTTTGATAGATAGATAGATAGATCTTCATATTCTGTTATGTTAGTTCATTCTTCAGTCAACAGAAGAGTCTGAAAAGGCTCCGATTTTTAATAAAATTAAAGTTAAGATGTATATACTGTAAATGCATATGTGCAAACATAATATTTTAAATTTCTCTTTCAACTCAGTGAAGGAAGCAATCTGACTCCTGCTCATCATTATCCAGACTTTAGATTTAAGACCTATGCTCCTCTAGCTTTCCGTTACTTCAGAGAACTTTTTGGTATTAAGCCTGATGACTACTTGGTAAGACTTATTCATTTTTTTTCTCCCCCACAGAGTATAGGGAACCTAAAAGCTCTTTCTGCTTCTGAACCAGTACCCATCAGTTACTTTGATTTGTGATTGGATTGAGCAATGCACCTGACGTTATAGTGGAGAGAATTGTTCAGTATTACTTGCCTTGGTTCAAACACCAAATTCCACTCATCTGTGTATCTATTTTTAATGGAGAAAGGGTAGCAATAATTCTTTAAATATACTCTATAGCAGATATGTCAAACTTGCGACATCACGTGACGTCGCGCAACATATTGGACCTTTTTCGCCATTGCCAGCAACGGGATGGGCGTGGTTTCCCGATGATTCATCTGGCCCGCAGGCCGGCAGTTTGACACCCCTGCTCTATAGGAGTACTTTCAGATTGGGTCAAGCAAAGATCCCTACATTATCAAGATGTTTTGAAGTGCATAAATTTAGTTGTTAGTTAACTGTTTCCATTTTCAGCTTTTAATTGCTTGTCCTGAAATTTGATATATTAATAGATAATTCACCAACTGTGAGCTGTGGCTGTACTCAAGTCATTATTTCTACTAGAAATTCTATAATTGAACTTAAATACCCTGTGGGTTTTGCTGATTGAATTTTGGTGAAGAGATATAATTCATTAATTTCCTTATAATTGTCTAACAACGTGTATAAATACATGCTTCCTTACGGAAACATAACCTTTATATAGAAAATTAAGCAACTTATAGAATGTCCTTTCAAACATGCATAGAGCAAAATGTAACACAGAGTAAATCAAAGAACTGCTGCCATAAAATCCCTATTGAATGCTTATTATTCTGAGTAGTTAGAAAAGCTGTAGTATATTTCAGTATTGCATTGTGCGGTGTGCAACCTTTTCCCTTTTATACTCAATGTGGCACTTAATAAATAGTGTAGCATAAAATTCAAAACCTGTCGAAAGGATAAAAAAGATGTTTTCTTATCAGTAAGTTACTGCTGGCAAAACCTCTGACTCTTATCTTTCCCAAGTCATTTCACCCCCTTTTTATATAGTTTTCAATAGAATAAAAATGTAATGCATCATTAAGTAACATAAACATAAATATACTTTGTTAAGTGCATTAATAGGTAAAACAAGCATATCTATTTGCAGTGTTAAAACATAATTTAATAGGATGTGACACGCAGGAAAGGCTTTAAAGTGCTGATCTTACATATTCCTCTCTTCCCTTTTGTTCTCCTATGAGAACAATAGAAAGAGCAAAGTTTAATTCACTTTTAGCTGTACCATATGCCAAATTTGTAAGTACATATAGCTGAAGAATTTCATTTTTTAAAAAAATTCTAGATTGTTCAGCCAATGACAAAACTTTCTTCTCGACTTCTTCATGGTGGTTCATGATTTATTTTTCATCATGATAACAAGAAGCCAGAAATCTGCCAAAATAAGATTCCCCTTAACTGAGGTTTTTAGTTGTATCAGAGGAATCATTGGACAACCCTGCAATCATCAATGTGTGCTCATTTTTGGTAAAGCACAGTGCAAAAAAAAATAATATTTATTCAATCTGGAATAAAAACCAGTGCTTAAGCAACATTGATGGCTGCTATTACCCTACCTGAGCCTGAGCCATTCTTTTGTCAAGGAGATTTTCCCAAACCATAAAATATGCCAGGTGCACCCTTTATATATTGAGTGTAGAGTTTAATTTTTGATGACATCTTTTGACTTCTCATTGTGCTTTTTTTTTAATCTGTCCCTTGAGTTCTTCTTCACTTTTCATAAATGGTGTACACCTGGGGATATGCAATTTATTAAAGAGAGGCAATATTTTGTATAGAAACATTATCTTGCGAGAAGCTGATTTCTTCCTTTCAGGTTTATCAAACGTATCAGTTCCTCAGATAAAAGAGATATAATCAAGTTTTCATATCTGAATATTTCAGTGGCCCTTCTGGCTGCTGAGAACATGTTTTAAAATATGTTAGGAAGTATTCGTAACTAGGAATACTGTTTAATATTCCAAAAATATAAAGCAGCTAAAATCAAGGAAATTGGCAATCCAGAGAGTGTTCTAAACATGATATACCATTAATTTTTTCTTTTATTTGTTCACATTAACCTACATTCTTTGTGATAAGTTAATCAATTTATTCTTAAGTTATGCATCCCAACTACTTATATTGCTTTAATTTCTGTTGAAGTATAATTTATCTTTGTCTTTTACAAAAAGTGCTAATGAGAAAAAAAATAGGACTAATTGAGGATGTGTTTTGACCTGAGTTTTTACAGTACCAGACACTCAGAGGATTAAATCTGTTTTTAACCACAAATTAACCTCAAAAACATGGACTTGAAACATAACTAAAGATATTTTCCCCGAAAGATATTAGTTAATTCTACTTTGTCATATTGTTAGATTTTTCAGGGCAAAGTCTCTAGGTTTTGACTCACTTGATTAACAAGGAGAGTTTTTAGTAGGTCAGCATTGCATGGATTCTATTGCAGACAAGAGGAATTGTGTAAGACAACATATATCTTGTGACTTTTGTTTGTATATTTCAATAAATTATGCAAAAAAGAAATGCCACCTGAGTAGCCTTTTCAGTCAACACCAATAACACTTAGTGTTCTAAAAGTTGTATCAGAATTAGCATATCATGTCGTGAAGAAAATATTATCACTGTTTCTTTTATTTTTTAAAAAAATTAGACCTTACACAGTTGAGTAGTCTGGGTAGTTTCAAGGACCTTGGTACACAAAGGTCTCCTTGGCTTCCTTTCATAAAATACTTAAAAACATATTTCTATATATCCATCCTGCAAAATGGCATTAAATTTCTGTTTGTGTATTCAGTATTCAATTTGCAGTGAACCATTAATAGAATTATCGAATCCTGGTGCCAGTGGATCCTTGTTCTTTGTCACTAGTGATGATGAATTCATAATCAAAACAGTTCAACACAAAGAAGCAGAATTCCTTCAGAAACTGTTGCCTGGCTACTACATGGTAAAGATACTGAAGCCCTTTTTTAATTTGGTTTCTCTGTGTGCATGTAGATATGTTTAACTCCGTTGTTCAACTCTTACTTATGTTCTTATGAATGTTAAAAATGCCCTTTTCTCTCTAAGTTTGTGTTCCTATTATATTGCATGTAATAAATGGGAGAAATTAAAAAATAAATTTGAGGTTAATAGACAAACTTTTCTTAATAAGTGTAATAATTGATCATGATACCGATAGATACCCTATTTTATCTTGTTTCATTGATAAATCATTTGCCTCCAAAGGAGCAAATTATAAGTTTATTAGTTATAACTTTTATTTTCTCTGTTTCAAAGCTTAACACAGTTTCCTTGGGTATTCAGTTTTTAGATATGAAAAATGTTTTTACAAGCCAAAAATTGATTGCAATATTGTATTTACTGCAGATTGGTAACTGGTCTGTGAGAACCTATGCAAAATTTGCTTTATGGCTGTCTTAGATATAGATAAATATACAAGGGCAATTCAAAAATAAACCTCCATTTGGTTATCAATGAGACACAGATACAGAACTTTTATTATACACATTAGAAAACTACAACGTTACATTGCTTTTCGACATAATCATTCAAATTGAGGCACTTGTCACAACGTCTCACAAGGTTTGAAATTCCTTAGTAGTAGTCACTTAGCACCAAATCTGGGGTGATCAAAACATCCCAACGGAACTGCTTCAAAAGTTCTTGGGTGCGTGTAGCGATGTGCGGGCAAGCATTATCATGAACCAACACCACACCAGAAGTCAGCATGCCCCGACGCTTGTTATGGACGGCTCGTCTGAATTTTCGTAACTGTTTCATAGTAGACTTCTGAATTGATGGTCGAATCACACTCCATGAACTTCACTAGCAGACTCCTTTGGCATCTTCACATTTGGTGGGGTTATCTATTGCACCACTTCCAGTGTGATATTGGTGTTGGCGCAAGCGACTACTACTAGGGAATTTCAAACCTTGTAAAACACTCTGACAAATGCCTCAATTTGAATGGTAATTATGTCAAAAAGTAATGTAATGTTGTAATTTTCTAATGTGTGTAATAAAAGTTCAGTATCTCTGAGTGTCTGTCATTGATAACTAAACAGAGGTTTATTTCCAAATTGCCCTCATAACATAAACAGCTATATTGTATTACTTTCCATTCTTGTTAAATGAATTTGCCTTTAAATCAGGATTTGAAGCTAACAAGAGGAAAATATGATTATTTTTCATTCTAATTAATATCACTGCTCAAGTAATACTTAGCTACAGTCCAATCAATAGTCTACATCAGGGCAGATTCCAAGAAGGAGGAGGAAACACATGTTGTTTACTCCAGATGTTAGTTCTTAAGCTTTTAAGCTTCTTGTTCTTCTTATGAATTTGATACAAAACTTTGGAGTCTTTATTATTATTATTATTATTATTATTCAAAGGTGGAGTAATGTGCTTGAGGGCAGAAAAACCCTGTGTAAAACTTATTTCTCTGCTCAGTCTGTGGAGAGAGAGATATATATAAAGGGAGGGAGGAGAGGTATAAGAAGAAAATCATGAGTGGGGAAACGGATTTGTAGAACTAGACAGGAAGGGAAAAAGAAGATGAACTGTGATTATTATCTTAGGAGGTTGCCTGCAGAAGGAGTGCCAGAAGCAATTTACATTCAGTGTTTTGCAAGCTGTAGTATTTTAAAAAGCAGTTTAAAAGAAGCTAATTTAGGGCAAGGAACTTCCTGGTTTTTTTTCTCCCCACTTTGATTGAATGAGAGTGACTGTTTTCAGAATGAAGCCCAGATTTTATGAATTAATGGCAAGTCTATCATAACCACTAAAATGGTTTTAAACATTATTGAGGGAGATTTTTTAACTTGGTCCCAATGAAGTGATTTCATCTTGTAAAGTTATAAGGATCTGCTATTGTTTGAATTGGTACAAAGATTAGAATTAAATTATTAAAATGGTATCTTTATTTCTACTCCAACCCTTATACAAAATTAATCATTAATTTTATTTGAATAGGTTGCATAAATTTAATTTTTAATTTTAGTACGCCTGGTATTGCAAAGTTGAGAAATCTGCCTTAGTCCAAAGAGTTCAACCAGCTGACTAAAGTTTAGAATGTTTGAGCACATGGACGCTTTTTAGTGGTGGGTCCAAAAATGAGAAACGATTTGCCTATCTATATTTACTTTTGTGTAGAACTCTGATCTCGGTTATACTTTACAGCAGGAGTGTCCAATCTTGGTAACTTTAAGACCTGTGGGCTACAGCTCCCAAAACTGGCTGGCTGGGGGATTCTGGGAGTTGAATTCCTCAAGTCTTAAAATTGCAAAGGATGGACGCTGCTGTGTTATAATATTGCAAATGTTCATTGATGTATTTTGTGTTTCTTTTAAGAATCTCAACCAGAACCCAAGGACACTGTTACCCAAATTTTATGGCCTGTATTGTGTTCAGTCGGGGGGTATTAATATCAGGATAGTTGTGATGAACAATATTCTGCCTCGAGCACTGAAAATGCACTACAACTATGACTTGAAAGGCTCTACATACAAAAGAAGAGCATCCCGAAAAGAACGAGAGAAGTCTAACCCCACATTTAAAGACTTGGATTTCTTGCAAGATTTGCATGAAGGATTATATTTTGACTCCGAAACCTATAGCGCATTGATGAAAACACTACAAAGGGATTGCCAAGTAAGTGAAAAGTTTTGAGATCAATATCTATAATCAGGCCATAATTCTCTTGTTAACAAGACATTGTACAAACATTGTAAGAAGATGGATTGTCCTGTGGTTTATAAAACCTATGCCATTATTGAATAGTTTTTTGGTGTCTTCAGAGTAGAATACACCTGGAGTGGCCTTCAAATTAAACTACAATGTACTTACTTTTATTTTATTTTATTCCTATATTGATGGTTTTTATTATTCCCTAAGACTGTACATCATTGGTCTTGTGCTGCAAATTAGTTCACACCAAATGAAGAGTAAATCCCATTAAATTCAATTATTTATGAGCAGACATAGATAAAAATGCGCTTTTATTTAGCTTTTTGGTATGGATTAAGATCTGTGTACTCAAGGTCTGTTACCTTTTTTACTTAGCTGTTTGGTTACTCTTTAGAGACCAGATATTTTTACAGACATTATTTGTTGCATTCCATATTATTATTGATTATAATACTACTTCTCTGTCTTGTCAAGACATAAAAATAGTATGTCTTCATTTTTTGTCTTCTTTCCATCCCAGGTTTTTACAGTAGGAATGTCCTATTTCTTTCATCTGTCAGTCTCTTATTTCTTTTGAATCTTCTCATATCCTGCCACACAATTCTTTGCCCCATACATAATGTCCTCTTATATTCTCTTGTGCCTTAAGGCATTTATTTCCATTTTATTATTATTATTAATTATTAATTTAATTTCTATGCCGCCCTATTCCGGAGAACTCAGGGCGGCTCACAGCATAATAGAAATTACATACATATAAAAAACCCTTAAGTTAAAAAAAAAACAAAAAACAAAAAAACAAAAAACCAATTTTAAATTTTGAGTATACAATGAAAAATTAAAAGTTATATTAGTACTTGAAACACAAGTATTAATCTTGTTATAAATTAGCTTATATAGATTCTATATAGTATTGAAGTTTTGCAGATGTATGGATGTATATACTTATTAATAGGTTTATTTAAAAAATTGGGAGTAATTTCAAACAAAATGTGTTAAGATCTTAACAAATAGAATAAATCAAACATAAAATGCATATTATTTAAGAAAATTTAGGGAAAATTATTTTTGTTTAGCAAAAAAAGATTGAAGCAAGTCTGTTGGTGTACAATGTAGCCCAGTCCCAGCCACAGTTAAAAGTAGATTTTTTTTTCTTATTTCTGAGGTGGGATTATGAAAAAAAGGTATTGACATACTGTTTAATTGTTTTTGGAAGATATACAGGCATAATTTTATATATACAATAAATTGTTTGTATAAAGATCTATGAACAAAAAATCTAAAGACAATTATTTTGTGCATGTTTCTATTGAACTTTTCACAGAAAATGGCCGTGTTTTTTCATAAAAAATCTAGATGCTTAAATACTCCCTTGCTTTTACAAATTTAGATTAATCAATACATTAATGGGCATGAAATTTACTTACATTTTAAATTTTTTTCCTGTGGAAGAGACAGAACCTTAAAAGTCTGCAAAATACTTGGGCAAAGTGTATTTCTGACTTGCCAAACAAAAAGCAAATTTAGCTTCACATATTACATTCTTTACAAAGAAAACACTTTCCTTGGAATTAACATGAAGCCCATCACAACATTAATCATGGATGTGTGTGTACCCATGTATTTGTGGTTGTGTTGAAAATAGAAACTTGCTTACGAACTTTAGTATTTCAGAGAAATATGGCTGTGTGTGTAACAGGTATTAGATTTTAGATTCAGTTATGAATGCTTGCAGATGCCTAAAAGTAATCTGGAGTAATGTGGAGTAATTTATGGAAGTGATGATGGTTCACAAAGATGATTGGACTCTTGAATGCCCATTGCAAACTTTTTGCATTTGTGATAAAATAAAACATGATGGCAGCCTCTTGGAGCTGAAAGAATTTAATATGGTTCTATTGGTTAAAAACTGTCTGAGAAAATAATGTGTTTGAAATGCAATTATAGAGGCAAAGAGGCACCACTTCTAGCAAAGTCCCATGCTTATTAGCACACTGTAGTATTGTGTCAAGTCTTATTAGTGAGCATGAAGTCACCTTTTGTTCGGAAATCGAGCGTGAAGTTGATGATCTAATAATCAGCTGCAAGCTCATCAGATGTTCTTCCTAACAAAGAACATTGTTTGTCACTGTAGTTTCTGGAAAGAAATATTCCATGAACTCAGGCAATTAGTGATTATGTGGAATGCATAGGAGTGTCTATTCTGGGAAGACATATATCAATACTCTCTTATAAAGGTCAAAGGGCTAATTGCAGTATAAAAATTATGCTTAATTTTTAAAATGTTTAAAAAGTCTCTTACGCTTAAAATAAACTATTTTAAGTGATGTAAAATGTGGATTCCTAAAATATATTCATTTTAAAAGGTTGCATATTGAAAAAAATATATTTTAAGGGAGCCACCCAGTGCCTGTTGAAGTAGGATATAAATTATATAATGAACACTTACTCAAAATGTATTTTCTGTTTTCACAATTTGGATATTTTTGAGTCATTCTTCTTTTAATTCCTAAAATGTTAGGAGGACAAGCAAGTCTAATGTTTTCAAATATAGGAGTTGTGTTTTAGTATATAAGTGATCTCCTATAAACTTCAGCTGGTGCAAAACACAGTGGCATGAGCAAGATATGTATGCATTACACCTCTGCTTCGTGAGCTGCACTAGTTACCAGTTTGTTTCCTGATCCAATTCAAGGTGTTGGTGTTGATCTTTAAAGCCCTTCATGGCATGAAATCAGGTTATTTGAGGGACTGCCTCGTCTCAATTTTATTTACCTGTCAGATCCGGCAGAGATCAGATCAGATCCAGTATTCTAGGTTCTGTCACCTAGGAAGCTACATTTAGTAGGCCTAGGTGGTGGGCCTTTTCTGCCCTGTTGTTCCCCACTCATTGTTGGACTTTTAGAAGTCCTTTAAGACTTGGTTATGCCAGCGGAACTAATGATCTGGTTGTGCTATTTTTAACATCCCTTTTTTCTATTATTCTTTGTTTTAGCTTGGTTTTTATAGTTTTAATGTATTTATTAATTGCTTTTAGCTTTGTTGTATGCTGCCTAAAGTTGCTTATTTGTGAGATATAAATTGGCTTAATAAATAATAATAAAATAAATGGATTTAAGTGCATTGAGTTAATTTAGATGCCCATGCTATTTTACAATATCTGACAGGATTGTATCCTAAAATATAGGGTGTAAACCATTTGGCTACTAGTAAAATATAAAGAAAATGTATTGTGTTTATTCATTTATTCATTATATAGTGATCCTGTAGAGTTCTTAGGTTCCATGTTGGAATTTTATAGCAATAGATGGATTTCTGGAGATGCTGCCTTAATTTAGAAAGGGACCCCCAATCCCCATTCCATGGACCGGCACCAGGCCACCTCAAAGCCCCATCTGTGAAACCATGCCCCCCCGAGCCACAGAAAAGCCTGTCTTCACAGAATCGATCCCTGATGCCCAAATGGTTTGGGGCCACTGATTTAGAGGAAGTATTCTCTTTTATTAACAAGGCAATATTTGCAAAATGTAAGAATCTTGACAAAACTAGTTATCATTATTAGAGATTCATGTTGTTTGGTGAAGGGTCTTTTTAATTTTTGATGACATATCCTGTTGTTGGTATTTCCAATACTTTTATAGGATGACCCTGACCATATATCATTGTATATTTTCTCTTAATGATATTTTCCTATTCGTCTTAATGCTTACCCCATGATCCTGTTGAAAATTATCTCTGGACAGTTGGAAATCTTCCCAGTTATAATGGACTACATAATGACATTCAGAGGGCTGTGGAGAAGGCTTGAAATAAGGTGTTATGTAGCACCGTGCAAAAACCAATTTACAGATTAGTCTATAAAAATTACTGGCTTACAAACTTTTTATTTGTAATTGATGTGTCATTCTTAAAATAGGACTGAAGTTGAAGACCACTTAGAAATGGCAATTGGCCTAGAACACAGTAGTCCACTGCTGAATTGACTTGTGTTGCTGTAATGATGTTATACTACTGTTGCAAGGTCTGCATTGGTGGCTTAATGCATTTCAAATTGCTGGCTTTCATTTACAAGCTTTTTAAGACTTGGCATCTAGTGCCTTCAGGACTGTCTTCTCCAATCAGAATTGACCCATCTAATGCAATATTCATGAGAGCAGCTTCTGGTTGGTGCCCATAGTTTCATAAGATTGCTTTCTAGTAGGAACAGTAATGACCGTACAGGTAGTCCTTGACTTACAATCATTGGTTCAATGACAATTCAAAGTTATGGTGTCACAGAATGAAGGGACTTACTATTTAACTCTATAATTATGACATTTTACAATCCCCACAGTCATGTGATCAAAATTTGAGCCTTAGTAGTCTGGCCTCACTTAAGACCATAGGAGTGCTTCAACTACTTCCACCCACCTATCTCCCTCTCAGCTATGTCCTTTTTGGTCCCTTGCACTCCTGGCCTTGGCTGTCTCCTTTCTCCTGTTGCTGACCAAGCATGTCTGGCCTGGCCCTTTGCAAGGTAGCTGCTGCTGCAAGAGGCTTTATTCCTCAGGTTATGTGTGGCCATTTCCTCACAAGCCTTAGAGAATATAGCCTCACATCATCTGCAGCTTTCTTGCAATGGACCGGGTCAGGCACACCTCGTCAGCAGGAGGACCAAGAAGATGGTGAAGGTTTGCTGGCGCAGTGGAGTGCAACGTGGTAGGAGCCTCAGAGTGCATGGTGGCGAGGGTGACTGTGTCTAGGACTGGGGTGTTTGTGACTTCCCAGGACAGCAAGAAGCTGGGCTGGACTGGGGCTGGGCTCTGTGGTAAGCTGTAGCTCAGCGGCTTCTTGCAATCTCAGAGCTGCAACACTCCAATAAACCCCTTTGTGCTACGGTACTAGCCTGGCTGTGCACTGGGCGTGACATTGCACTGTGATTCAGGGGCTTCTCGCAGCTTCAGGGTGGCAGTACGCCAAAAAGCTCCTGAGCCACGGTGTACTCTTTCCTTGGTCTTTCCCTGTGCTTGCATGCATGCGTTCTGTACATTCTTTCCTTCATCTCCTTAGCTGGTAGTGTACTGACCCTCCCAACTTACGTGTGGCCTGTACCAGACCACCCAGGTCAGGGGTAAGCAACCCAAAATGCTCAAAGAGCCACTTGGACCTGTTTCCCACTGAAAACAAAACACTGGGAGCCGCAAAACCCTTTTGATATCTAAAATGAAGATAACACTGCATATATCCTTTTTTACCTTTATTATATATGTGTGTGTGTGAGTGTATTATTTATTTATTTATTTGGGTTTGTATGCCACTCCTCTCCGGGGACTCGGAGCGGCTAACAACATATATATAACAAAGAATTACAATATAAAAAACCCAAACAAGATATCTAAAAACCAATTAAAAAAACACACATTCAATGCAACAATCAACTACAATCATCCCCAGGCTTGCCGGCAAAGATGAGTTTTTAGGTTTTTCTGGAAGGCCGGGAGAGTTGGAGAAACGTGGACTTCAGGAGGCAGTTGGTTCCAGAGGGTGGGCGCCGCAACAGAGAAAGCCCCCGCCAGACGACATTGTTTCGCTGATGGGACCTGGAGGAGGCAGACCCTGTGCGCTCTCACCGGTCGTAGAGAAGTATGTGGCAGAAGGCGGTCCCGTAAGTATCCTGGTCCCATGCCATATACATAGATACATACACACACACACACACACACACACACACACACACACATACATATATATACACATACATACATACATACACACCTATAATAAAGGTAAAAAAGGATACATGCAGTGTTATCTTCATTTTAGATGTCACAAGGGTCTCTCTGTGTCTCTCTTTCTCTCCCTCCCTGTCTCTCTTTCTCTCTCTCCCTCCCCCCTTTCTCTCTCTCTCTCTTCCTCTCCCCTCTCTCCCTCTCTTCGATCTTCTGCTCACCTGGCAAGCTGGCTTCAAGCTGTTCTCCAACAAGCTCAGGGATAGGCAACACCTTGCAACACCTCCACTCCTTACTTGGGACTCCCTTCGCTTCCTGCTTAATTACCCATTTATCAATTGCAATGGCAATAGGGACTGTTGATGCTAAGTGATGTTGGACATATGATGTTGGGCTTTACAACCACATTGCTTAGCAACAGAAATTCCCATCCCAATTATGGTCGGAACTTGAGGACTCCCTGTAGTGTTTCAGGGAGGCTAGATTATGCTCCTCTGTTATAACTTTTTGGGAGCTAGTTAACACTAAATCAATCTGATCGGTTTTAGGGAAATAATTGGGATGTTGCCATTGTATGGGTGAGTTTCTAATTTTATATTGATTTACTGTGGATGTTTTAATTGTTATGTTATATATTTTGTTGTTCCACCAACCACTGACAGTTTTGTGATACAAGGATATCAGTCTGATAAATGAGTAATAAAAGAACAGATTACTTCCTCTCTGCTGTTGCTCACCATTCTGTGGTGTAATTGATAATCTCTTTCTCTATATATAAAACCTGAAGAAGTGTGAATGTGTGATCCAGCTCTTATATTATTTTCCCCCTCCCCCTTCCTATCAAGTTTCCAAATTTATTCATCTGTCATTCAGAATTTTGGAGTTTTATTTATGTCTTGTGCTTGAGATACGAAATTATGCGGATTTTATCTGGAGAATTAGTTTTCAAGTTGGGGAAAAATAGGCACGGATTAGGATAGACAGGAATGAAATTCCAATTTATAATAATTTATTCAAAATTATTAGTAAATAGCAATCAAGTAATTATTATATGGAGTACAAAGAAGAGTAAAAGATTCCTTTTCAGCCTACATTTTTTTAAACTAGGACTTCCAATATTTGGTCATTTTCTATACTTTAAATTGGGTTATAATAATAGGAAATACATACACCACAAAAACTACTACTTTTATTCTCATGTGTCACCTCTTTCATTCCACTTATATATCATTTTTGATCCCACCCTATGGGAGAATGAGGTCAAATTCTCTTTTCATTAATATTCGAAGTATTAAGGGGAAGAGGAAAAGCAATTATGTCTCAAACCCTGAAGCAATTTTGTATCAGCAGGAAACTCAGTATGCAGATTTTTGTTTCATAGTAGATTTAATTGATTATACCAACCCTACCTCTCAAAAAATGTTGAAGAAGAAATAAGATAATGGTTACTTTCCCTCCCCAAAAATCCAGTTAATAGCCAAGCCAAATATTGTGTTATAAAACAAAGTTTTTTCAGACTTTTGAACTTCTGTATTCTGCTTTTGAAATTTAGGGGTGATTAAAAAACAAATTCTGAGAGCTCAAAACATATTGCAAATAACTATCTGAAAAATATTCCATATATTTTTCTCACTTTCATGACAGAAACATGAAATATCTGTAATCTCCTTAAAGCAAGGGTCTTCAAACCTGGCCCTTTTATGACTTGTGGACTTCAATTCCCAAAATTCCTTAGCCAGTGTCCCTGGCTGAGGAATTGTGGGAGTTGAAGTCCACAAGTCATAAAAGGGCCAGGTTTGAAGACCCCTACCTTAAAGTAATATATTTTACAGTAAAATTGTATTTATTATTGCAATGAATGCTTTATATTGAATTTATTTATTTTAAAGGATTATAAATTTCATCGTTTTATGTTAAATAGCATACAGTTTAGAATGGAGCCCTGTTTACTCCACTAGTCACCTGCTTCCAGTTTGACACAGAGCTACTGTGTTTGTTCAGTCAGCTGTGTATCTTTCTAATTGTAGTGCAAGGCACCCCACATTTTGCCACCTTCACTCTTAGACCTTGTGTGCTAAGGGCATATAAGAGCAAGAAAGCTGTAGTGGTTTTTTTTTTAGTCATGAAGAAATCCTATTTATTCTGAGTCTGGAAAAAGAATAGTACTTAAATTTAGATGTGATCATTTTTATTGGGATATCAAATTACAGTAATTCATTCTCTGTTCAATATGTTTCATTTATCTTTCTTGTAAACTCTTCTGCCCTTTGCAACATAACAGATTTCAGTCTAAAACATCTGATCCTAGGTGCTGGAAAGCTTTAAAATCATGGATTATAGTTTGTTGCTTGGAATCCACATCTTGCACAGCTCAGCAAAAGAGAGAGAAGGGGAATTTTCTCAAAACACCTCTGATCCTAAACGCCCAGGAGGACAAAAAGTTCTTTATTCAACTGCTATGGAATCCATTCAAGGTCCAGGAAAATCAGGGGACTGTGTCATCACAGAAAAGACCAATACGTAAGTCTCTCAAAACCAGCCCTCTGAAAACAAAAAGTTACTGGATGTTTTTACGGTTTTCTTCTGTTCTGTGTACCACACTTAAAAGTGGGTCAGACCATCCTTCAGTTGACGAACAATAAAAGATAAAAGTCAAATGGACTTTAAAAAAAACCAAAAACAAATGTTGCATGTGTACTGCTAAGAAGTATAGTACAGAGCAGATCACTTTAGCCTGTGACGTAATTGGTGGCAAAGTGTCAGGATCCCAATTAATTAGTTCATCACCACTCCATCCCCGAAAGTGTTGGGTCACAAAGCAGTTGATTTATCCATGTACTTTATATATACAAAATCACAGAAATACATCCTTAAATGCCTAGTATTATTAGAACTATGGCACAGCTGTTTGGGGGAAAAAAATACACCAGGGGAAGGGATAATCTTAATTGTCAGACATGGAGAAAAGTAGTAAAACTGAAGACGGAAAGAGGCTTGCTTAAATCCATTTTTGACGATCATATAGCCCCTACCGTATGGTACAAACCTTTTTACTACATATCTTAAGGTCATTTTTAGCTGTTAATATATTTCTATGGTTACTTTAGAAAAGAGGCCTTACAATAACTTGCTAGTATTTTGTTGTTTCTGTCAGAATGGGAGGCATTCCAGCTAAAAGCTACAGAGGAGAAAAACTGCTGCTATTTATGGGCATAATTGATATCTTGCAGTCTTACAGGTAAATTTAAAATAATATTCATTGCTTTCTGTGCCAGGATTTAGTTAAAGTGGTATTATTGCAAGGAGAGGGATAATTGTTTATTAAACTTTTTGTGGTATATCGTCATCAGGTTAATAAAGAAGTTGGAGCATTCTTGGAAAGCCCTCGTTTATGATGGAGTAAGTAATTTCAATGGTTTTTAGAATTATGTCAGTTGTTCATGTAAGATGGAAAACTCCTTTTTTTTTGCCTCTATTCTGTTTAGCAATAAGAGCTGCATCTATTTTGTGCATAGAGCTTTGCCATCTCTAAACAACTACATATAGAACAGACATGTCAAACACAAGGCCCGGGGGCCAGATGCGGCCCGTGACATGATTTCATGTGGCCCGCGAAGCCATCCTGGAAACAATGAGGGAATGGCCTCCGCTGCCTTGGCCCCGGCCCTGGCCACCCGGGAGCCAATGTACAATTTTGTGGTGGCCATCTATGCTGAAATGCATTCAGTCTTAGCTCTACAAGGCCGTTTGGAAACATCGAGGGACCGGCCCCTGCCACGTTGGCCCTGCCCCCTGGGTGCATGCTGGGGAGGTGTTACCCTTTGTGAGGAATGAAGAAATGCACCATCGCCTGGAAGTGGCCAGCAAATGGCCCTCGCCTACTTCACATATCCGGCTTGATGGGCTCCGGGGGAGGGGTTTCGACAGGTTCTTCCAGTGGCCCATGCCTTGGCGCTTGCCCTGGTCCCACCCCCTTCTGCCAGAGACCCTCAGATCTGTCCCACTCCTGCCCAGGCCCCCACAGGCACCCTTGACGTCAACAATGTAGAGCTGGCCATGCCCATCCAGTAGGCCACATCCACTCCAGCTACGCCCACCCAGTAGGCCATGCCCACCCTGGCCACACCTACCCGGCCCCCCAAGGACAACCGCAATGCTGATGCGGCCCTCAATGAAATTGAGTTTGACACCCCTGATGTAGAATGTCTTTTTATTTTGGGTGTGTCAGAAACTAACAGGAGAAAACAACAGCAGAGTTGGAAGGGACCTTGGAGGTCTTCTAGTCCAACCCCCTGCTCAAGCAGGAGACCCTATACCATTTCAGACAAATGGCTGTCCAATCTTTTCTTAAAAACCTCTAGTAATGGAGCACCCACAACTTCTGGAAAAAAGCCACTTTAGTAACTTTCTAGGGTTTACTGAATATTGGTTTGTTTGTTTATGATTTAAGAAAATATCCTTCAAATTGCTTTTGTAATTTTTTTTTAAAAAATGGCTGCAGTATTCTCTAAGTATTATGCTACTTAATAAATTCATGGTGTGCTAAAAATTTGCCAGTGAAAAGGCAACAGTGAAAAGAAAACACTAAATTTTAGCTTCATGTTCTGTTGTTCTGTAGATTATAAATCCTCTCCTCTTTTCTTACTGACAAAAGTTTTTTTGTTTCTTTATAGGATACAGTTTCAGTCCACCGACCAAGTTTTTATGCTGACAGGTTTTTAAAGTTTATGAGTACCAGAGTATTCAAAAAAAATCAGAGTAGGTACCATCATATTATGAACTAACTAAAGCCACTCTTAACATTATCTTTTTTTCTAGAGGGCCCCCCACTTGCGTGATTACTTAATCTCTGAGGTTGGACTGTCAGTACAGAATAAAATACAAGTACTACAGGCTGATGTGGTAAACTGCTGCCATGACCGTTGGCAAAAAGCCTCTGATGGTGGCTTCTTGAAAACTCCTGTTTGCTTGTTGCAAGATAAAATAGACCTTGGATTAGATGGAGCTTTGTTCTGATTAATGGGGGTTCCTAAATTATACACTTAAGTTCCAGATGATGGTGCTTTCTGTTGCTCAAGTTTATAATTTCAAATTTGTAATTGTGTAAGCTTAGGAGGGCAGTTCTGGATTATTAAACTATTCAGGACCACTGAAAATTCTTCCATGAATTTTCAAGACTTGGAGAAAACCAGGAGCTAATTAGAGTTGGTCTTCTGGACAGTAGGTAGACAGAGATGTTTCAACAAATAATTGCCCAGCTACTGAACAGTAAGACAGATCAAAATAAAACTCAGCCACTTCAGCAGAGGTGCTTATGGGTTGCAAATAAAATGTCCTTTTTGAAAGACCTGTGGAACGAAGCTGGATGATGAAAACTGGAATGAAAGGAAGCATGCACCCAAGCTGATGTCATCAACTGAATGATATGTATAAATGTTTTGGGGGAAGTCAGTTCACCCTGTGGAACACACTGGAACTCTAGAATTCCTCCAAGTCACTGAAGATACATAATTTTAAGTAGTTGGACTACACACAGTCCCTTATATCTTGATTCTAGTATTTTGCAGCTGTATTTTCTTTAGTATTCTGATTATACCATTTTGAACGTTTATGGTTAGAGCAATTAATAGTGTGTAAACTTATTGTCAAAGCAAAAATATCCGATGTTAGTAGCGCTGACAGAGTTTTGTCTGTTGGAACCATGACACTTATTTAAAATTTTGTAAAAATAGATGCTTATAATAGATATAGATATAGATGCTTATAATATTCAATGTAAGGGATATTATAAAATGTGGAAAACATTCTTGATTGTCTTTGAGATTGTTTACACACTGTACTGCATACAAGACACCATAAGAATTATCCTTAAATTCTAATGGATCCCTATGTTACTCCATGATGACTAATGTGATGATATGGGCAGATATTATTCTAGTCAGACTGATAATGGAAAATAATCTTGTTCATGCCATATCTCTGTCCTGTCCCTTTAATGGAGGAACATGCTTTTGAACTTAGCCTTTCTTCACTAAGCAGGAGATAAAGGTTGCCTGGGTTAAGGTAGAGGTTGGGCTCAATGTCTTGTCAATATCCCTTAACATTCATTGGGCCACTCTATCCAGAGAAGCTGCACTGGTCAACCTTGTCAACTAGTACAGATCTTTAGATGCAGATAACATTTCCTATTTACAAAGGAACAGATGAATCCTTAAATCTCATTATAGAATATTGTAGTGCATCACATAGAATATTGTAGTGCATCACATTAAATTACACACTGAAGTTCTTAACTCATTTTGGCTATCCCAAAAAATGAACTAAGATTGAATTTTACTTTGGATTATACTTTGAATCTGTTTTTTCCTTACAACATTATGTGCAAAAAAAATTTTTTTTGTCTGTACTGCCATAAAGTTGTTTCTCTTGTCCCAGATACAAAAATTGAACAAATGCTATTCATTGTTATAACTTATACTTAGCCTCTTAGTAACTCCTTGCCATTTAAAAGTTGAGTTCAAGTTTTATTAACCTATAACTAAAAGCTTCTATTTCTCAGATTTATACTGGCACATTCTCTGGATTTTTTCTGAAGACAAATGATTGTGTCATATTTATGATAATGGCAGTTATTTGAGCAATCTGTTCAAGCCTCTTTTGGGACATTCAGGGAAAGGAAGTATTTGCATAATAATGGAAAGTTGGCAATAAAAACAATCTATGTTTACATTACTTTCATTATCTCCCTTCTAAAACCCCAGTTTTGAAGTCATCTCCTTCCAAGAAACGATGCAATTCTATTGCTGCTCTAAAAGCTACATCACAAGAATATGTGTCAGTAGTTAGCCAAGACTGGAAAGATGAAAAGCATGATTTACTCACAGAAGGACAAAGTTACTATAGCCTTGATGAAGAAGGTAATTTTCAGTAGAATAAGATGCTCTAGATTCCAAAGCTAGCATTCTTTGCCAAAAGGAAAAAGTGATAGTTTTAGAACAGGGGTGCACATTCTGCTATTCCAGAAGAATAGTAAACAACGAAACTCCCTAATTCCCTACGTATGGACCTCCAGACTCCCTTCAAAAGCTGTCAGATTGATTTTAAGACTTCCGAAAAACAATATTAATTGTATTTAATTATATTTGCGTTTAATCAAATTACATTAAATTCAGCATTTAGGCTAGACTTGCACAGTGCTCTCAAATGAGCCCCCTGCTATGTCAACCAAAACTCTAATGCAATCCTTGACCTGAAATAATTGTACACTTCTCATTCAAACAAAAGCAAAAAAATGTTTTAAGCTTTTCTGAAGATAATAGATAATAATAGCAGATTACCTAACCCCCCCCCCAACTTAATATGCATTAAGATTGAGCATTATCTTAAATCAAGATCTTTGGTTCAAAGGCAGAATGCAATAAGGGATTTAAAAGAAGGAAGGCACACCCAGCCACAATATTCATCCATAACTTTATAAACCCCTATTTAATGAAACTGTGGATGATCACACAAACATAGCCTTTCGGTATCTCATTTGTGTGTTTTCACGGCGAATAAGCCCTTGATTTTTACATACACTAATTTAACTTTTGCCCCCCTTTTTTCGTATACAGTTTTAGCCTCCCGACATCATCCAGATTTAGTGCCAAGCACAGCATCTCTGTTTGAAGCCGCTTCTTTAGCAACCACAATTTCTTCCTCTTCTCTCTACGTAGATGACCCTTATCAACATGATGGAACTAGGTTTTATTCTAACAGGTAACCTGAATATTCAATTTTTTACTACACTATGGAAGGATGGATTAAGTTTCTCCTTACCTTGCTAGGATCCCAATCAAATTACAGGTAGAACTTGATTTACAACCATTTGTTTAGTGCCCATTTGAAGTTACAACAGCACTGAAAAAAGTGACTTATGACTGTTCTTCACATTTATGATCTTTGCAGCATCCCCCTGGTCAGGTGATCAAAATTTGACTGCTTGGCAACTGGCATGTATTTATGATGGCTGCGGTGTCCCAGGGTCATGGGATCACCTTGTACGACCTTCTGAACAGCAAAGCCAAATTCACTTAACAACCATGTTACTACCCTAACAACTGCAGTGATTCACTTAACAACTGTGGCAAGAAAGGTTGCAAAATGGGGCAAAACTCACTTAGCGACTTGCCTTGCTTAGCAACAGAAATTTTGAGCTCAGTTGTGTTCGTAAGCCGAGGACTACCTGTAGCTCTCATACTTCTCTCCTAGCAATCTAGACTGGAAGCAGTTAATCCAAAGAATTAGTTTCTCAGAATCTGATTAATCGTTTTTATTAAAGGTCTAAGGTTACAACGCAAATGCTCCAGCAAGCACTACTCTTTCAGATGACAAACTTTTAAGCAATCTATTGCTGCAAAAATGATTTGTTTGTTTGTGCATTCTAGGTGCAAATGAGATGAGGCATGTCTGTTTTGGTAATGTGGTAGAATATGTGTCTGCTGGTAGTTTTGATAATAGCTGCTAGATTTCTTATTCTCACACCGGCTTTTTAAACTCTGTAGCACCTCAATCAGTGCAGATGTTGGTCCTCTCTGGGCTATTTGGAACATTATTTAAACTAAGCCCCACAAGTTCAAGGCATTTTTTTCCAAATAAGTGTGCATAACGATGCAGCCTGTGTTTTGTTTTGCGCCCTGTATTGATTAGTATCAAGTTCCCATTTTTTTCTCCCCCATCTAGCTATTGTGCAAAGGGCTTCAGAAATCCCCTAAACTGAAAGTTAAATTTAGCTGTTATTTTCAGAATAGAAAATAATTAAATAAAAAAAAAGAATTGGTTGTTTATGTAAATTCTGCTTGGGAACCAAGAACATTTTGCTCCATACTTTTCCTGTTCTATCGTGTGGTTCTCTGGTTGAAATGTTTAAACGTTTTGGTATTTCTTGAAGTAACTGAAGACTCCGTTATCCATTTTTCCCTCTTTTCAATTTAGCTGAAGGTAATTGGAAAGTTTTGGTGTCTCATGTCAGGGTCATCTTCAGTGACTTGAAATCTATTAAGCTGCTATGTATTTCCTATTGCCAATCTTTAGCTGCTTTCATTTAAACTTGTTCTTCTAAATGCAGCAAGAATTTCTGGAAAGCTGCCTTCTGAAAGAAACAACAGTGTTAGTTTTGGATAAGGAAAACTGGTCCAAATAAATGATATATATTAAACTATATTGTTGACTTTAAAGTGAAACTGTCTTATACGACATAATATATTCTATATTACCAACATAAAATATAAAATAATATATTATGTATTACCAACATAAAATAAACTTTATGTAGTTAAACCCTTCTGAAGAGGCTTGGTAGGGAATAACTTTATAACTCTAACTTGTTTTCTTTATCTCACCATTTTTTCTGAAAAAGAGGTCAACTTAAGGCAGCAAACATCATACAAACTTCTGTTTCCTTTCTCAAAGTGGACATCTTGGTTTTCACAATCAGAATTACTTTTGTATAAAGATGGTGGTGACATTCTGCCATCTACGGTAGGCAGAAACATGGAATAATTATAATAATTCTCATCTGTTGTCTCTGTTAGTTAAAGCTGTCATTTTTAATTAAATAAAAGGAGAAATTAGAAGTGGCATATAGAGAGAGGAGTGGTGCAATGGTTCAGTCGGGCTTGTCAGCACCACATGATGAGGTGAGTTCCCATTACTTGCCCCAGCTCCTGACATCCTGGCAGTTCAAAAGCTTGCAAATGGGAGTAGATTTGGTGGGAAGATAACAGTGCTGTGGCATGATGTCAAGCTGGCCACATGACCATGGAAACATCTTCAGACAAGGCTGGCTCAATGGCCTAGAAACGGAGATAAGCACTGCCCTCTGAAGACTAGCGGAGGACTCCTTTACCTTTTACGTATATAAAGAGAGAATAATTAATTATTACTGTATTTCCCGTAGCATGAACCGGGTCTCTATAACAGCTACTGTGGAGGTTTCACTGCTGACAGCAAGCTGAGATGACAGTCAAGCAAAATGCCCAGAAAAGATATTCACACATTTGGGAGGGCTAGATGCAACATTTTACCTTTGAGTGGGGCCTTGCACCAAGGAAGCTGATTTAATCTGGAAAAATAAAATACTTGGCCTTGTTTATTATTGGAATAGGAAGCCCATAAGATATTTCCATTCTGCAGACTACAGTGGGAAATAAAAAACAGTATTTCCATATTATTGCCAAGATCACAACTTGGTACCTCCATGTAATCATAAGAATAATTATTTTGCATTCCAGAAAGCGAAAAGTTCTAACCAAATACCAATTGAGCTTATCTCTAAGCTTGTTGCCCTGGAATCTTGCTATTTTGTGGGTTCTTACAGAAATGCCTGCATATAGAAGGAATAAATCTATGAATAAGTCATAACCCCACTTCAGCACTCTGTTGCCAAGCTTAAAGATTTGTAAAGTATTTTTTTATTACAAAAGAACAAAAGTTGGTGTTAGATTTTAATTACCTTCTCCAGGAATTATATAACAGGTTTTTTTTAAAAAAAAATTAGTTTAGTTCTATATAAAATCTTGGTATAAAATCCCGAATGTGTATTTTCTGTGGAATTACTGAAGCAAATCTTCTTAACATTTCTCCGTGTTAACCCCCTGTATTACATTAGGAATTCTTTAATGCAGTTCTAACTTTCAGGGTGCAAAAATTCCATTTTAATATGCAAAACCTGCCACCGTTATGAATGTGCATCCGATTTGAACAAGATCCAAATATAAAACCACAAAGCCTCAGACATAATTGAATCTTGAAAAAGCAAAGCAAAAGAGCAGTTTCTAAAGTTTCAGATCTATAACAATGATCTGTGTTGCTGTCACCCGGGTAAAAAGAAGCTACGTCCTGAAAATTCCGGATTTGCTTACCCCCCACAGGCAAATATCTTTGGTGATCTTTGTTAAGGGAAGAATTGTCCTTCACCCTACATGTCTAGAGGCTCAAGTTTATTTCCCAGCTTTTATGGCTAAATTGAACAGTCCTGTGCATACTAGCATCAGTCGTCACATAGACATTCATGAAGATTCAGAAAGTAGGAAAATCAAAGCTGTGTTCTTGGATCCAAAGTCAAACAAGCCCAAACTTGTACAGTTCCACCCAAAGTGTGTCTTTCTAGCCAAAGTGGGGATGCAGAATTATTCTCCCCTCCTCCTACACACTCCTAAGGGGATTATAAAGTTAAAGAACTTGATTAGCATTTTATCTACGGAAATATTTAGTAATGACTGGAGTTTCTTTCACTAAAGAAATTAATTAAATTGAGATAAATGCTGATGCATTTATTTTTCTCTGGCCCCACATTGATTTTCACAGTGTGGGAGGGTTCTGCAGTATTCTTAGTGCTTAAAAAGGTTTGATACCACTATTAACTGATAAATAATAGAAATTCTTGCAACTTAACAAATGTTTTATCATTTTCAGTTAAAACCCATAATTTTTAAAATAGAAAATTTTAGAGATGTTAAATACAATACAATTATTAAGTTTAAAAAAATGTATAGTATAATGAATGATCAGATACTTCGAATAAAAGGATAATTGCTGCAATCCGTTGCTCATTCTAGATAGTTTTGTGTAGATTCTCAAAATTGTGAACGGGGCATCAAGAGAATGCTTATGCTAACTTTTCTGGACCAGTTCTTGCTACGAGGAATGCCAAACTAGCAATGTAGAACACGGGTGTCAAACTCACCGCATCACGTGATGTGTTACGATGAGCAACATAGAACATGAGAAGTGTTCTAGCTCTGGAATTCCTGTGCATTAATTTACTGAACCAATGTATTTAGATATATTCCTTAATCAAAGTAGCTGGTATGAGCTGAAAGTAGGTACTTAACAGAAACAACAGCAACTATATCAAGGCTCTTGCAAGGTATTTTTTTCAAATATTTAAGCCATCAGAAAGATGTTCAAACAGCTTTAGCATTCTGCAAATCAGAATAGTTCAATGACTTGTCCGTACCACAGAATACAAAACATAATATAAATTATTAAATAAGCTAGGGTTTTTAAGTGAATTTAGTTATGACACAGATAAAATAACATGAAAGTACTCCAAATTGCACAAATCCTGTGGCCTGGAAAAGTAACCCTTTGGACACATTTTGTGAGGATTATTTAACACATTTCTGTCCCATTGCAATCAAACTGATTCTTGATGGTTTCTATGGAATATAAATAGAAAAAAAATTAAATGTCCATGGTTCCACTTAAAACCTATGGAATGTAACTCAGGACATCAGCAAAGGCACAGTCAAAAAGAACAAAAAATAAAAGTAAAGGATGACATCAGACATAAGCCCAGGAGAAAGTTCTCTAAAACAATTCTGTTTTCACCCATTTTTGAAAATCAGGGAAGGGTATAGTTTTATATCTCTTGGGAGGCTGATCCCAATGTTTATGCTGCCACAAAAAAGCACTGCTTCCTCAGGTCAGCCCCCCCTCCCTTCTTGGAAATGTGGGATGAAGTAGTCTCACCTTTGTTGTTCGGGCTAGTATGCTTAGAGTAGGCAGTATCCAGTGTCCCTAATAAACATCAATAATGCAAACATGCTTCTGCCCTAACCTACATTTGGTAACACAAAAGAACCTCTAATTGCAATCCATTCCAATGTAGAGAAGAATATATTGAAGTATCAGTTCCACATATTACTTCTGATAAAAACGGCAATGTTCTGCAGAAGAATAATGGTAACATAAATGTAAATTCGTAGCTATAGGCTGTTCCAATGTCATAATTAACTTTGTTACTATATGTTTGTGTGTAGAATTCTCCATATGAAGACCCATGATTTTATAATGCAGGATTCTGCAGACTGTATTTGTATGAATAGCCCGCATTTTTATTGATGTTGCAGCGCAGTTTTACTTAGCACAGCAACTTCTCAATATTCCTTGCATGCTGAAGTATATAAATAACTTAATAGGACGCTTATGTGGCTTTTTTTGTAGCTGACAATATATCATGCTTACATAGGAAGGGTTTTATTCAGCAAAGATTCAATATTCTTGGGACAAAAAATCGTTACAAAATTGGGTATTAAAGACTCAGTGTTAGCAACAGTTAATCTTCCACCAGGTTATTTACATCATATTAAACTAAAACCACTGAAGGATTGATAGTATTTTTTGCTTTTATCTTTATTAGGTATCAATTTAAGGGAAAAAAATAGTGTGTTGTATTTTCTGTGTGCAATATGCAACTGTGTGTTTGAGATGCTTCTAAAAGTCCATAATTGCAACAAAATATATCTTTTCATGATTTCTAAATATGATTGTGGAGAGAGATTGTACCTGAATTTAAGTAACTTTTGCAAAAGATTCATGATGGGAACACAAGAAGTTATTCTAAGGGGAATAGATAGATTTTAGATGTTATTACAATGGTTTTGCCTGAAGAGCACCATCTATACCACAAAACTGTGTTAAGTTTATTGGAAAGCAAGTAATTATTTCTGCAAGGAAACATGTGGATATTTTCAGGGCAGTGTTCTTCATCCTTCTCTTTTATGGTTTATTCTTCTTTGTTCCTTCATCATTATAGCATCCGGTTTCTTTGTAGAGTCAGCATGGGGGATGATCAAAGCCATGTGAGGCAAGAAAGCGACACTAATTTGAAGCTAGGTGCCAGTACGATGGTGCCCTTGAGAACAGGTGAGATCAAGATAGGTGGATGGTTTTAAAAGGACTGCCAAAAAGTCATTTGAAGAATGAGGTGTTTTCAGCATTTTGAAAAATATTTCCCAAACCCTCTGATTTTATATTTCCTTCATTTCAGCAGAACATCAATTTTCAAAGTTTTTTGGGAAAAGCAATTATTAGCAAGCTATTGTCAAGAGGAAGAGTAAGCATTCTTCTGAAATAAAAATAATAACCTTGGAAAAGCCAATTGACATTAGTGTAGAATTACTATCTTGTCTTAGCCATGTCCTGGAAATATACATGGGCATTTTGTTAGTTAAACTGAACTGAATTGGATGGATTTGATAGTGTTAAATGTTGTAAGAACCAATAGTAATTTATTGTCTTGCCATAATGTGCAAGATTTATTTGCATGATGTGATGTAATGGAATATATATTTACATGATGTGATGGAATTCACACTAATTTACCATGCAAACTTAAATTCTGTAATTGAACTCTGTGAACATGTCTGCTATAGATAATAATGCCTAGATATTATCTATTGGGTTTTTTTTTAATCTAATTTGGCGCTTCTTATAATTCATTTATTTTGATCTCACTTGTTCTTAAAAGAAACATTATAGTGGCTCTTAAGTTCAAATTAGTGTTACTTTCTCGCCTCACATGGCTTTCATCATGATCTTATCTAATCCTCCTACAAAAAAAAAAAGTAAAGGCATCTCTGCAGATTTTACTCTGCTAGTTCTTGCCGACTATAGGGTGCAGTGCTCATCTCTGTTTCAAGGCCTTTGAGCCAGTGCTGTCTGAAGATATTTCCGCGGTCTTGTGGCCAGCATGACATCATGGGCTGCTGTTACCTTCCCACAAAAGTGGTACCTATTTATCTACTCAAATTTGTATGCTTTTGAATTGCTAGGTGGGCAGGAGCTGGGCCGAGAACGGGAGCTCACCCCATTGCATGGCGCTCAGGTCTCAAGTCTGGGGTGTTGGCTTTCCATCCAACAAGCCCAGCATTTTAACCGCTGAGCCACTGTGCTTCCCTCCTCCTACAAAGGAGTACAACCAATTTCTCTTGGAAATATATTTCCAGATTAAGCATACTATTTAAAATAAGGAACCAATAATAATTACAATTCAAATTAAGAATATCTATCTATCATTTATATCTTTGACTATGTGTATGTGATAAACTAAATACGGTTGACTGTAAGAATTAATTTTGATCAATGTATGCTTGGAATAGACAGAAGGTCATGGCGAATAGCAGTGCTAAAATCCTGTGGGTCTTCCAAATCTAGATAGGCAGGTACTGGCAACTCAAGCAGACATTGTGGTACTAGACAAGGACTAGAAAATAGTAAATTGGTGTTAGATGTAACAGTGACAGCAACATCAGGAACAACCAGTATTGGAGAAGTACCAGGGTCTGAAGGACAAATTGGAGGAGATATGGAAAGTAAAGGCCAAAGTGTTCCCAATGGTTGTAGAGCACTTGGGGCTGTGATTCCTAAGCTGGAAGAATGACTTCAACAGATCCCAAAGAGAACATCAAAACTCTTTGCCCAGAAGAGGGAAGTGCTAGGAACAGTTCAGAGGCTGAACCCGCAAACTCCCAAGCCTATGGGAGAGCACCCGAGATTGAGAAAGATACATACAACCCATAAGGCCATTTTAAAAAATAGCTTCATATCTCCCTTAACTGTGAGATGGCTATTTAATTTATTCATAATATACTGAGTTTCTTAATGGAGCTGTTTAGGAGGAAATTTACAAATGACTTTAGGATCCTTGAAATTAGAAATTCCTATTTGGATTGATCATCATCTTTAAAGCTACACATAGCAGAATATAGGATATAACCAGCAACAGCATCAAATCTGCCCATCCAGTTGAATCATCTAGATCAGGGGTAGGCAACCTTGGCTCTTTTATGACTTGTGGACTTCAATTCTCAGAATTCCTGAGCTAGCTTAGCTGGCTCAGGAATTCTGGGAGTTGAAGTCCACGAGTTATAAAAGAGCCAAGGTTGCCTACCCCTGATCTAGAGAATGTCTATTGAGAGTTCCCCCCTTCTTGTGATAAGGGAATGTAGATAAGATAAGAAATATGTGCAGTCCCCATTGGGGCTTTACTTAGGTGGATTTTTTTATTTTTTATTTTATTTAAGATTTTATTTGTAAGTTAGAAAAATAATAAAAGAAAAGCTCTAAAGCAGGCTTTGTTTTTTTTTAACTTCCATGCTTTTCTATGATGCCCCCAATGCTATTATTTCCTAGTTTCTACATGATTATATTTCTCAACTGATGTTAAAGAGGAAACCCCCATTCAATTATCATCCCCCACTTTGAAGTCATCATTATATTCACTTCTAGGGAAAAACACAGTGTGGTTATACTTCTTATGAACTCCACCTGGAATCAGCAAAATTCATCCTTCCACTCCAAGTTTTAATTGAAAGTGTAGCTTTCAGCACCTCCACGGCCAAACCCTTTGGGTCCAAACAGTGCAGCATAGCAGGGGTAGTTGCAATAAGGTTTCCATCATGCTCTGCATGGCCACCTGCATTTAAAGTCTTCTTGCATTTTTCACACTTCAAACATGGCCGGTGCCAATCTTTCCCAAGGGAGGTGACTTTTTCAGCGAAATAGACCTCCTTCTGACAACAAGGGCACTTGGGCATGGCGTCGCCAAAGGCGCAATCAATCCGCACTACCTACTTAGGTGGATTTTGACTACGCCTCTTTTGATTGAAGATATCTATCATAAGCTTTGGTTTGGGTTTTATTGCCAAGATAATGTTTTTTGCTTTTTTGCTTGTTTTAATATTCACTCATAGCCTTTGGGGATTGGGACAAATTATAAGAATTGTTAAATAAAAGTTTTCAAAAAGGTCCAGCACCATGTAGTTTTTAAGAATGAATTAGAACTGTGAAAGCCCACTCTGAGGATTTATTGAGTGATCCTAAGTAACTTAGGATGAGTCTTTAGTTTTTAGGCTAACCTATCTCAAATAATTGTTGTATGGGAAAATGTGGAGACAAGAGAGTTGTGGCTTCTTTGGTGGAAAAGTGGGATAAAAAGAAATGACTGCTGATGGTGATGCCATAATTAAGGTGGGACTGATTACATTCTCCCAACCCTTTTAAGACATGTCTAGGATATTAGGAAGCTAATGAATAAATAATCTAAAATGCCTAAAACCAATAATTCACAATAAACTTAAAAGTCAGGCCAACATTTATAGACAAGACATCCAGCAGAGAGCAGCTGACAAAGCTAAATCTCCAACAAACAAGGGCAAATCAGAAACATGGGTGGTGGAAGGCAAGCAACATCTCTAGCAAAGCCTGTCTGGATAATGGTTTCTAACGCCCACTTGTGCCACAGTTGTTAGCTTTTACCCCTGGGAAATTAAAAAAAATTTAGGCATGCCCTGGATCATTGGATCTGAGCCTATGAACCCTAACTTTCTTAAGGCATGGTTGAAGCTTTGGTCTGCTCTAGTGATGTGTACATGAATAAGAATCTTGCTTAAGCCACAATAATTTATCTGTGAAGTCAAACTAGTCTTGTGGATATAGAACTGCCTGAACCGCCTTCGTGCTCATTCATAAGTGTGTATATATTACATTATGGGAGTACTTCCCTTCCTATTTTGATAGAAGGATAACTACTATACAGCCTTTAGGTTTTTATGGAAATGTTACTGTTTATTTTTCTTTCTTTGAATTACTAATGGTTCTAAAATCTGTGCAAAAACACATGAATAAACTCTTTAATGTTACAGATTATTTAGTCACAGCTGTAATAATATATTTAAAGCATGAGATGAATAAAACAGGAAAAGCCACAACATATCACTCACTCTGGAACCTGGCTCATTCTGTGGGTGTATCAGGTTTTGCTTTTCCTGTTTCTAAATAACCATAATAAATTAACAGCTCCTAGGTTGTGTGTGGATGTTGTGTGTATAAACAGACGAAGAATGTAGAAATGCCTTTAGGCTGATGACTTCTGGAAATCATGGTGTATAAATACATGAAGTTTATTTATGACACTGCCAACAACAATTTATACATGACCAGTTGTTTTTGTAGCATTGGAATATAATGAGGATATATAATTAAGTGGAGATTTTTTTATTAGCCAAAAGAATATTTATATTGTTCCTGTTAAGTATTTTAATATAATACATGCTAGGAATATATAGCAAAATCACAATTCAGGAGATTGTGTCTCTAGAGAAAACGCTTGAGAACAGCTCAGCAGCACTCATAGAAATCTTCATAGCCACAATTGTATTTTGCTAATCTCCTGGCATTCTTCTTCCTAGGGTCATCCCATAGCAACTAGAGGTTTCTTCTTATGATCTTTCCTTCATGCTCTTCATAACTTTTCTTCTCCTCCAAGTAACAGCCAGGTTATTGTAGTTTTGAGGCCCGGCAAGTTACTGGATGCCAAAGGGCTTGGTCTTTGATTAAGTAATATTTTGGTAGAGTTGCATGGCAACCCAGCATTAACCAGAGCTTGACAAATATGTAGAAAGCTCTTTAAGAGGCCAGGAAAGGCCAAAACAGTTCTTCATTTTATGAGTGTTCATTGTATCTTCTTTTCCCATCCAGTAAAGGGTTGCCTTCAAGTTCAACATTCACTTTAGAAGACAGTGCCATCTGCTTGACTTCAGAACAGAGCACAGTGGAAACTGAGACTGATAATGCCTCTGTCCTGGATGTATATTTAGTAAGTTGTCCAAATCATGTTAGTAGTGTTTTGATTACATTTTTAAAGCATTTATGTTTCAACTTAACTTTGAATCATTGTGTGTTGTAATCTGCTCATAGTATAGTGTGAATATTTCATTCCATAATCTGGAAAATGTAAAGTATTTGCCAAGCTATCTCTTTATATTTTTACAACCCTGATAATGTAGGATGCTCTAACTTTGAGGACCTGCATACATAAGGTTTACGTCCTTGTTTGATAACGGGTTTATTTTTTAGTTCAGGAAATGGTTTTCAAGTAAAGCATTAGAGCAGTGTTTCTTCAACTCCCAGAATTCCACAGCCAGCATTAAGTCCACATGCCTTAAAATTGTCAAGGTTGAGAAACACTGCATTAGAGTTTTGCAGAACCATGGGTGAATCCATTTTCCACAAGTGGGAACTCTCAGCTTATCCCACCACCCAATTCTTGTCTCCTAAGCACTTCTGAGTCTTTGTGTTTCAAGGATCTCAGTAATGAAGATGACCATGGGCCATCTGGGAAGTGTCTCTGACCATTGGGGGTGGGGGGGTAATCTTTTCATCTCTTTTGTAGCTGTGGTGGAACTAGCAGATTGGTTATTCTTACAGGTTATTCTGTTAATTTCCAAGAGTTTTTCATTGCCATTTGCATATTCATTAAAATAGATCATGTTTGGGAAAACTACTACCTCAAGAGTAAGTGTTTCTTGACACTAATGATTATATTTTAAGAAATAAAATATACCTTTTTGGGGGGGGAATCCACAGTACAGATTTTAGGGAAGAGGAACCTGTTAGGAATATTGTAATGTCAGAGTAGCTTCCGGCAACTGCCTGTGTCAGCACTGCCTCTATATTCAACATGGCAGATGTCAGGACATTTGAATCCATTTTTAATTTTTATTAACCATAACAGTTTCCTGCAGGGGAACTGTAAAAAGATAGCATAATGCAGCCCTCTGCTCAGGAAGTTTTCTTCAGTGTTTTAGTTTTGACTGATTGTAACTACCATACTCAGAATAAATACAGTTTGTTGCTTAGCTGCAAATCCATTCTATCAGCTACTTTAATTCAGGACTTGTGTGTGTGTGTGTGTGTGTGTGTGTGTGTGTGTGTGTGTGTGTGTGTGTAAAACTGAGTAAAAGCATTTCTTGTTTGTTGTATAAGAAAGAGAGAAAAGATCTAAGTAATAGTATATTTTTATGTTGATATACGCTGAAAGGCCTATGTTGATACTTCAGTGTTTCATCTTGAGAAGCAAACTCAAAAGAGTTTGTGTGAGTGTCTTGCTTTTGAGACTAAACACAGCAGCCTCTTCTTGAGTCAGAGTTTTCAGCAAAGCAACAAAAAGTGGAAATCACCAATAAGCAGTCTTTGTTTTTGCTCTTTTGTCCAAGTGTTAGCATTCATATACACAGGCACCCTAGTTACTCTGAGTGAAAAGCTTGATCCGAGCAGCCAAGATTCTGTTTAGAGATCTCTGCTTTCATTTTGAAGCAAAACATTATCCTAAGATGATTTAGTATTTTTTTATTTTGACTATCTGAGTGCATGAATACAAAATAACTCACAATAAATTCAAGGCATACAGTAGTAGAGAAAGAACATGAAGTAAAAAAGCGGAATAAAACGAGTCAGAAATTCAATGCCATTAGATACGTATGGCCAAACAGGGGGCCTTTTTATCAAGTTCTGTCATCATTGGCTGTGGTATGCATCACTACTGGAGATATTGATAACTAAATAATAATGAGTAGCTTTCAAATAGAGTTGATTCCTGGCTATATTCTCTGAACAGTTTTTCAAGCTGGTCCTTTGTGGGATAAGGTCAAATCATGCATGCGTCAAATCTAATAATTTTATTGCAAGTATAGAATAACTCAGTTGTAATTATAACCATCAACCTCTTTATCAGTTATTTTGCAAGATTAAAATTAGCGTTGCAGCTACTTTGTGAAGTGAATACTATAAGGCTGTTTTCAAAACTAGAGCCTTCTAAGTCTTCAAAGAAACAGTAAACAAGTTTCACGTTAAACACAAGGCTGCCACCTATTGCTGATAAAATAGCACAGGCCTCTTTTATTTGACTTGACCTGTGGTTCGTATACAGGTAGGTACAAAACGTCTCACTGTTTGCCCGGAGAGTTCAGAAACAAAGCAACAATGTACTGCTACTTATCCCAATGAATCAGTTTCATAAGTTCAGGTTTTTGGTTTTTTTTTTAATTTTTTTTTTAAAATTGTAAATGTAACTGCACTACAGGTAGTCTTCGAGTTACGACCACAGTTGAATAACAATATTTTACACAGTAAAATAACATGGCTGTTAGGTGAATCTGGATTCCCCGTTGTCTTTGCTTGTCAGAAGGTCGCAAAAGCTGATCAGGTGACCCCAGGACACTGCAACCATCACAAATATGAACCAGTTGCCAAGCATCTGAATTTTGATCACGTGACCCTGGGGAAGCTACAACGGTCGTAAATGTGAAAAACGGTCATAAGTCACTTTTTTCAGTGCCACTGTACCTTTGAATGGTCACTAAATGAACTGTCGTTAAGTGGAGGACTACCTGTATTTAACTGCATGGTTGTTCTCCATATAAAGCTTTTTATACCTTTTAAACCTAAAACAGTTGTCTATTTTATATTTAAATGGGGCAAAATAGGGGTTTTTAATTCCCAGTTTTCAAGCATTCATTTACCAACATGATCTGCTAGTTTTATAACCTACTAACACAATTCCAGCTGTCTTGGCCTTCATATAATTAATAGGTGGTATAAAAGTAAGAACTCCAACCCTGAACAACATCAGTAAAAACAGCATAATACATAAATCTATTAAAGCTAGGTGCCCCTAAAAATGTAGAATTCTGTTAGTGTTAATTATATCGCCATCAGCAATATAAGTAACGGAATAGATTGGCGAAGCTATCAGTAAGTACCCTTCAAGTCGTGCAGAATGCACCTCCAACTAATAAGGCCTTAGATTTGAACAGTAAAACAGCTTCATTGTCTTCCGTATATAATAAGAAAATTCTCTCTTTGTCTTAATTCCATTCCTTGCCCATTAATATATATATTCTCGCTTGATGTGAGGAGTGAAAAATGTTTACCAAACCAGACGTTTACAAAGATTAATACTTAGTGTTGTATATCAGGTGCTATGATGATTGATGCATACTAAGATTTTATGTTCAATGCTGATTGTTTTAATAAAAGAATTTAAAAAAAAAAGATACGTTGGCCTGATGTTTGTATATTTATTGAATGTAGGTTGTTTAATGTAGGTACAATAAATGAAACAACTTTTTTATTAAATATATATATATATATATATATATTCTCACTCAGGGCTTTCCAGGTTTCATTACTTTCTCCTTTATATATATTTTAGCTTCACAATCTCCAGGAAATGCTGAGATAAAAAATCTAGATTGACATGCGTTTTCAGATACCGTATCTCAGCAGCCTCTCTAAGATAGAAAGGCTCTTTAGATAACCGAAGTCTAATACTGAACTGGTTTTTTTAAAAGACATTCAAAATATTGATACCCTACCTGACTTTTTGAATATCTGAGTTTGCAATACAGTGTACTGTGCATTACTTGAAGGATACTGATAGCTTCTCCAATCTGTTCAGCACTTTCATTGCTAATGGCTGTATAATTAACTTAAGCACAATTCTCTATTTTTAGGGGCTTTATGAAGTGGCTTTCACAGATTTATGTATTGTGTTGGTTTTTAAATGTTTTAATTGTTGATTGGGAGCCACCCAGAGTTCAGCATAAGATGGGCAGCTATATAAATTTATTTAAATAAATAAAATATCTTTAACCTCCCCCATGTGTTAGGGATGCATTCTCTATTAATTGTACTACCACATATCTGAAGAGTGTCAGGCTGGGAAGGGTTTTTCTAGTGTATTGAGTATCACAGTACTGCTATTCATGTGTAGTTACTAAATAATCTGTTATGTAGTAGTATCATCAATATCTCATACATTATCTAATTATGCTGCACATTATGTACTATGTGACTCATGCCAGGAACCATGAATGATTACCAACATTTTCAGTATAATTGAGTATAATTTATAGTTGCTGGGTACATTTTTTTTTTTTTGAGCAGCATTAGATTTCCAACCTGCCTACCAACATTTACTTTTCTGTTAATGTGGTTGGATTGATTCTACCACAAATACTAAGTTCATTTAAGGCTATAAAAATAGCTTGATGGGGTTTTGGGGGGAGGTGTTCTTTTGTTGTTTGTGTTAGTTTGTAAGATTTTTTTTTACATAACGTTTTAAATAGCATCACAATTTTTTTTAACAAATACTAGAAGTCTGTGCAAAATTTAATTTAAAACTGAATGTGTTAATATAGTTCATACCAATGTGACAAAATTAATGTAAAGTCATATAGTAAAATGTTTGGACCTCACAGAGTTTAAGTTTAGTACAATAAGCTTTGTCTAAAGCAGAAGAGAAACATTGATATTGTTAAAAATAGATGGAAGCCAGACTTTCTAATGGTTTTAATTCTGATGGTACAGGTGATATTATATTGTGGTCCCAAAACCAGTCCTCCCAGGAGTAGGGCAGTACTGTCCTTCAACTCAAAGATACTACCTTCCTGAAATACACAAGCATGTTTTTCTAATAAAGTGTATCACACGAAAAAGAATGATATCTTTATCAGTTTGATATTGAGTGACTTTCGTTTTCTACCAAAAATATTTAGCAGGTATATAGGCAATATGTTTTTATTTTATTATTAGTGTACATTTTTGTTTTAAAAGATTGAATATAGGGCAAGATAATTTATTACAGGAAGCCTTTTTTTTTCAGTGTGTATCCCTCTATGTACTTGTTAACCTGAAATGGCTGCAGATTTTGTCACATGTAACAGAATTGAAACAACCACTGAAAAAGAGTGAGCGACAAGGAGAGAAAAGGAAGGCAAATATACGTATAATTGGGAACAGAGCATAAAAACATCCCAAATATTATTATTGTGCCACTGGAGTTTTAACTGCCAAAGTATTACTCAAAAATTAATTTTAGAAGAAGAAGAAGAAGAAGAATAGATTGCAGCAGGTAGCTGTCATTAATGTATAATAAATATACAGTATTAAAACACAGTGTGGTTAACTATAGAAAAGCTGATCTATAATTATCTTAGGACAAAAAAGGCAGTGCACAAACGCAGCAAAACAGTTTACAGCCTTACACGTGTAAGAAAATGGATTCCTGAATTTTGTTCTTTTGTAAAATGTTTTCTTTTCTTTTTACAGTAACAGAAGATGAAAGAAAATGAGCATATTTTAATAAATGCACTTTCTGCACTCCAGATTTATGTGGAGAATTTTTTGTTCAGCCTGGTAAACAAAGTCTTAATCATCAGAGCTCTACAGAAATCATCAAAGCAGCTCATGAACTATAGACATCCCACCCTAGACTCAGCAGATGAAATGGGAAGCATTCCACAATTAATCATGGCCTGCTGTTGCCTGCTCAACTGTGAAGCCTTGTCTCTTCCATCCTTTTAGCTGCTACTTCTACTTTCCTATAGTCTTTTTAGGACTTGAAGGTGGTATTTTCACTTGCATGTATTCAGTGATCATGGACAGAAATATCTAATCTGCCTTTCCTATTTAAAGAGCCATCTTCACGGTGGTGACTATTCTATAAATCAATTCTGCTTTTCTCCCCTTCCCCCAGAATTATGATTGCTCATCTGTTAATTTCATACAAGAGTTTAGTATGTCTGCACATAACTTTATGGAAACTATCTTCTATAAAGAAATTTTCACTGTTTATTAGTGAAATAAAGAAGCTATTTATAACAAAGCCTTATGTTTGTGTACATATATTGTCTTTGAAATATTTGTGATTAGATATATTGCTTGTAAAGGATAAATTACATAATTTATTTAGTATATTCTACTGTAAACTATAGTTTTATTGACAAATAAAGTATTTTGTTCTCAAAATAAATATTGCTGAAAGTCTTTAAACTTAATGGATGTCTTTATTTGTATCAAAAAAAAATTTAGGCTGCTATGGTACATTAAGTGGGATGAGAGGGGAATTTAAGTAATCTGCTTTTTACACAGAATATGATTGCAAAGTGGGATGCTAAACCAAAATAAATATAAGAAACGGTTGCTGGAATTGGGTATGTCTAAGTTTAATGAAGAGAAGGACAAGGGGGGACATGATAGCAGTGTTCCAATATCTCAGGGGCTGCCACAAAGAAGAGGGAGTCAAGCTATTCTCCAAAGCGCCTGAAGGCAAGACAAGAAGCAACGGGTGGAAACTAACCAAAGAGAGAAGCAACCTAGAACTAAGGAGAAACTTCCTGACAGTTAGAACAATTAACCAGTGGACAACCTGCCTCCAGAAGCAGTGAATGCGCCAACACTGGAAGTTTTTAAGAAGAGACTGGACAGCCATTTGTCCAAAATGGTATAGGGTTTCCTGCCTGAGCAGGGGGTTGGACTAGATGACCTCCAAGGTCCCTTCCAACTTTATCATCATCATCATTATTATATATTATTATATATATTATATATGTTTTATTTGTCATGGAGAAGCCAATATGTAATTGACATTCCGTTTCAGGAAATAATAGGACTTTGATTAATCTTAAATAAACCAACACAAACTTCAGATGCCTTAGGAATCTGGACAGTGAAATACAACATTTTTAAGAAATTTATAAATGGCATTTAAAAATGTATGGAAACACACAGGATTGCTATGTTTACAATGTGCATTCCAGAAATAGGCAGTTTTTATACAGCATGCAAATATGGCGTAGACAAGTTTTTCTTCCTAGCTACAATACCTCAAAAACAATATTTACGGAAGACTACTGGGAAATATAAAACATGAATCAGTAGAACAGATTGTGTGTAACCTTTTCTCCATGGCACTTTGATCTCTATTATTTATGGCTTAGAAAATATTCTTTCAGGGTAAGTGGAAGAATTCCTGATTTCGCTAACTGAAATCTTGTCTTGCAAGCCAACTTTATGTTTGCTTATTTCTTCCAACCTCTATTTATGCATAAATACATTATTTAAAAGTTTACATTAAGTATGTAAAGGCTCGGGTTTGCCTCCTCTATATACATGGAATTTAAGCTTGTGCAAAAAGCATCAGCAAAACCATACCTGATACTGCATTATCATAAGATTATTCTGATCTAAAAATCCTAAAAAATATATATAATTATGCACTAATATATCACACCTTTATTTTCTAATTCTATTTTTCCATGAGCCCTGGTGGTGCAATGGTTAGAATGCAGTATTGCTGGCTAATTCTGCTGACTGTCAGCAATTTGATTTTGACCGATTCAAGGTTGATCCAGCCTTCCTTCTCTCCATGCTTGGTAAAATGAGGACCCAGATTGTTGGGGGCAATATCTGATTCTATAAACCACTTAGAGAGGACTGTAAAGCACTAGGAAGCAGTATATAAGTCTAAGTGCTATTTGCTATTACTTAAGAGAATTCTTGCCATGGATTGTAGAGAAAACATAACACTTTTTTTATTCTATAACAGCTTTAGACATTAGCATTATCACAATTCCTTATTTCATCTATCCTTTTTAAACCTTCTTGGTCTGGCCGTAATGTTTGTTAGGATTTATAGAACTATATTACATCCCTCCCTTTGTTAGATTAAAAACAAAGAAATTCTGGCTTTATTGAACTGTTCTCTATGGTTTCGTTTAACATGCTGGTTTCTCAATTTGTATCTTCATCTGCCTCTTCTATTATGCTGTTCCAAATGTACAGTGCATTCAGAAAGCTTCCAGACTCCCTTCACTTTTGTCAATGCTGTTATGCTGCAGCCTGATTCTACAGTTGTTGAAATTCATTTTTTTCTCTCATTAATCTACACTCAGTACTTCATAATGACAAAGTGAAAATAGAATTGTAGAAACGTCCAACAACTAGAATCAGGCTGCAGCATAACATTGGCAAAAGTGAAGGGGGACTGAATACTTTCTAAATGCACTGTATATAATTCAGAATGCACAGCTTCTATCATGGCATAAAAGTATATGTCTCAAGTTCTGTACAAGAGGCATCCTCTGTACCAAGCGCTATGGAGGCACAGTGGTTAGAATACAGTATTGCAGACTAACTGCTCACTGCCATGAGTTTGATCCTGACCGGCTCAAGGTTGACTCAGCCTTCCCTCCTTCCGAGGTCAGTAAAATGAGGACCCAGATTGTTGGGGCAATATGCTGACTCTAAACCGCTTAGAGAGTGCTATAAAGCACTATGACGCGATATATAAGTCTTAAGTGCTGTTGCTATTGCTATCCTGGATTCATTCTGTCTGCCTCAGTATCCAAGCCCTTAAAAAAGTGGCTTATTAGTTTCACCAAGTGATGCATCTGATTTTCAGAATGAGCAGCTGGGCTTCACAATCTCCTTTCTGAAAAAGAACTGGTTAAAACATGCCTGGTAGGTTGTGGGTCAGTGCCTTACATAAACTCAAGGACAGCAGTTTTTATGATTCAAAGCATCTGGACTACTTCAGTAAACCACAGTTCAGCTTGCTACAATTCTGTATGTTTTCTGAGCATATAGATGGCTGTTGCAAAAAGTAAGAATCACTTCCATACTTGAGCTGCGTGTATTTAGGTCAAAAGGTTGTGCAGTGTTGCAGTTGGAAAAAGGGACTCCAGGACATGTCCCACAAGGAACACCTGCCTGCATCTCTGTAAATCAGATATATCCCTCCCTTCAGCTGCAAGTCTGCACAATGCAAGAGAAAAAATGCAACTGCTTGAAAAAATTGCAGAGAAAGCTTTTTTTATTATAAAAATTCTTTTATTAAAACAATTAACATTGAACATAAAAACATATTATGCAGCAATCATCATGACACCTGGTATACAACACTAAGTATTAGTCTTTGAAAACGACTGAATTAGTAAGCCTTTTTCCCCCACTCCTCGCATTGCCCTACTTTGCTATTGTAGGCCCCGAATACAGTCTTCGTGTTTCCTGTTTTTAAATACAGGCCAATCTCAATTAGAATTTTAAAAAAGGAGAAACTAGGTGACTTTTCTTCTGTTCTTTTCATCAGTGACTCCTCCCTCCCCTCACTGTGCCCTCTTTGGTCTTCTTACCTGCTTCCCTGAAGGCATTGCCAGAACTCATAATTCAAAAAACACAATCAGCCATTTGCCAAGTCACTTGTGCTCATAAATGCACATATTTTAACAGGAGAGGGGAAGGGGAAGAGAGGAGAGGAGAGGAGAGGAGAGGAGAGGAGAGGAGAGGAGAGGAGAGGAGAGGAGAGGAGAGAATGTGAATGTTGCCCCTGCTAAAAATATATTGGATGGCTGGATCTCAGAGCACAGCTCAGTGGGGCTTAGAGAGGACCATATTGTATGCCTGTCTCAAACATTTTAGGGCAGAGGATGGAATATGGTGCTCTAGCACTGTAACACTGTAACTCCAGTAAATCCCAATCAAAGTTGGAAATGCTTTTGCAGATGTAGTGGTGAACTACATAATATATTCAGTTAACTCAGAGGTAGGAAACTATAGATCTAACTAACTCTGAGATGACATTTGCTGGCTAAATTTGAGACTGTAACCTACTATTCTTTAAGAGAGACTTGTTGAAAGCTTTGAAAATAGATAAGATATAAAGCAACCTTGAAGCACCATCTGCAAGAAACTCAGCTCAGCTCTTTACTTGGTGGACTTTCTGATTGTAAGTTTTTTGTTTAGTTTAATACACTACAATGGAAGAACAGGAATGGATTTCTCCCACAGAGCAAGTACAGGAACAAATTCTTTATATGTTAAAATCAATTATCCAAACTCTTTGTATGCAAGCTCAAACTATGACTTCAACTAAAGAATCATCTATACAGAATTCTATAGAGAAAGAGAAACAACCAAATGCTGTGACAGAAGATTTAGATACTCAACAAATACAAACAGTGGAAAACACAAAAAGGAAACTGATAATAGGGAACAAGGAGAGGACTTTTCTTATAGACCAGAAGGAATTTGAAGATAAAAAAGAAAAACAGATGAAAGAGAAGATAAATACTTTGGGACAACTACATCGAAATGGAAAAATAAAGAGACGACCTGCTAAATCAGCTAGCCCTCTTAAGAAAACAGCAACTGAACGCCCCTATCAATATCAAACAATAGTCACAACAATACAAGGAGATCTTTTTGATGATTTAAAAGTGAAGATACGAAAGATGATTTGGCAGAGGAAAAAGCTAGAATAAGACTGAAAGGGATTGGGGTATTGATCTATACATGATATCTAAAATAGAATATATAAATGGATAGAATATGTATTTTGAACATAAGATATTGTAATGATTTGAGATTAAAAAAATTGGTTTTATAAAATCTAGAAATATAAATATCGAAATAAGAATGTTATATTGTCTTATTAGTTTGTTAAGATATATGGTAGAACTTACATATAAGGTTTGTATTTTAAATATTATACTATATGAGGAATGGTGATAAAGAAATTGTGCTTAATTAAAATTTGGGGAAAAAATAAATATTAAACGTTAAATTAAAATATTAAGGGAAAATTAATCTCCAGGTTATTGATTTGCTAAAAGTTTGAATGTTTATAGATAACTAAGACTTCAATTTAAGATATTGTCATGAGTTGAGATACAGGTTAAATAAAACTTAGAAGTATAAATACTAATAATTAAATTTGTATATTGGCTTGTGGTATAAATGCTGATATTTATTTATTTATTTTCTCTTTTTCTGGAAAGGAAGAAAGGAAGGAAGTAGAAAGAGAAAAAGAAAAAAAATATTAGCCCTAAATATGAGATAGGAGACTGAGAAATTGGGATCATTTAAAATCTGGAAATGATAAAGATTAAACGTTAAATTTAAATATCAATGCGAAATTAAAGTTAAGAAAAACTTACTAGGTTATTGTCTAAAAGATGGAATGTCAAATTAATTAAGATATGTATAGACTGAAGATTATTGATGAATACTAGAAAGGTATTTTTTGTCTGACTGATAGAATAAGAACTGTATTGATCTGAATATGACAGTAGAGTTTATGGGGGAAAGAGAGGGAATTAGTTGTTGTAATACTTTGAGATTTGTACTGATGATATTCAAATGTAATGGAATTACGGTGCTCAACCGCCATGCTATTTTTCAAATATGTAAATGTAATATTGGAAAATTAATAAAAAAAACTTGGGGGGAAAAAGAAGACTTTACTACTAGCTGAGTCTTATGCTCTATTATAAATGTATCATTGTGACATACTATAAATATAGATGAACCCAGGTGAGAACTAGACCAGGTGTTCTCTACTCATTGCTTGGGAAAAGATCCTCAGGGGAAAAGAGGTAGGAATGGCTAGGAGGATATATTAAACTCTTGGCCTGATGCATGGTTCTTTGGGAGACTCTGACAAGGTATTTAAGCCAGTCAGACTATTTACAAAAAAAATAATAAGCACTCATCATTTAAATAATTGCTTTCTCTGTACAGTAAGCATTTTATTTTTATTTTTAAAAAAGCTGATTAAAGGAATGAAGAATTCCACTTATCCTATTTTATTTTCAAGAACTACCGTATTTAAGTGCTGAACTGAAACCCTACCTGAAGTCCAATCCTGCGTTTTAAGCTGTGTAATTGGTTTTGGCAGCAGCCAGACAAATTTGTTTGGGTGTCAAAGCAAACCAGTTTCAGGACTGATCAATTTGCGATTGGGAGACCACTGGGAGGTCTTAGGGCCACAGGTCTAGGCTCAATAGGAACAGAAAACTATTCTAGAAGAAGGGCAAATCACTTCTGTCTTATTAGCTGTGACTGTGTAGTTATCAGGAGTTGAGATTACACAAAGAGTCTTTAGCTTGCATTTGTATGGTTCTCAGAACTTGTTCAACTTGATTCTCCAAAGCCATAGCACATTGTTTCTTCCAAGATAATCTTTAAAGGGACACTAGATGACCCACAACCTGTTTCCTTACCTAAAAAGAGAAACAGGGATGACCACTAACTGCTAACAGCTGTGAAATGAGACAACTGCAGTTTTAGATGTCTAACAAAGTGAATCACATTGTGTTTGCAGGGTGCGATGCCTCACTAAACTGCCTTGCAGAGGCCTAATTTACTTTTCCAGGCCCTATAATCTGAGAGCAAAATCAGTATGATGCAGAATGTTTTCCAATGCATATAATTATTCTAATCTAGGTACTTAGCATTAAGAAGGCAAACAACAACCAAGCACAGCACAAGAGAAAACAACAGCAGCTTTCAGCCCTAATTTGAATAGGATTTTAGCTCTGGTTAAGGCTGGATGTCTAGCCACAGAACGTGTAATTAAAAAGGTGGTTTTCTTTTTGCATTCAACACACAGGATGACAAACAAGCCAGCCACATTTTAACCTAGCACATTGAAAGAAGACATGTCTACTGTATGGTTCAGTGTTTGGCATGAACCCAGTTAACTGGGATGAATAAACCATCCAATAACCATGGATAAACATCTCACAAACATATGTCCATACAACATCACACTGTTGGAAGAAAGGTCTTCATCATGGTTCATCCAAGCTGGGAATAAACATGGCAACTGCTTTGGGAAGAAGGTTGTAGTTTATTGGAGAGGAGAGCCAGACAAGAAGATGGTTCTGGCAGCAAGAGAAGTGAAAAAAAGGGCTGAGCACATGTGGGAAGTGGATTTTTATACCCTCTGGAGCCTTTTGTTTGGAGTTATTTCCTGTTCCTGTTTTGAGGCTATTTCCTGTGTCATGTATTCTGACCTGCGTTTGGGTGTGCCCTTTGGCCTTTGTGAGTTAATCCTACCATGCCCTGTCTCAGGTGGGGTATGCAGATTTTAGGTCTTTGTCTTCCTAATCTCCTAGATCAGCAGTTCTCAACCTGTGGGTCGCGACCCCATTTGGGGTCGAACGACCATTTCACAGGGGTCGCCAAACAACGCAGTCCACCATTTTTTCCCCTTTTCCTTAGCTGTGCTACTCCTTCTTATTCTATTGGCTTTTGAAAGCCAATAGAATAGACTCTCTTGAGTCAAAAGCCAATAAGAATTGTCCAGGCTGTCTCTGCCCTGCTGAGCCAGCCAAAAGTCCCAGTCTGCAAATTGTCTGCAAGTTGTCTGCAGCGAAGGCGAGCTGTCTGGAAGTTTCCACCCCTCCTTGCTTAGCAACTACTAAAAATGTAAGTAAAAGAGGGCCATGGGTGGGAGGTGGGAGGCTGGCGGGCGTAGGGAGAGTTGCTGGCGTGCGTGGGGCCCAGCGGGTGCCTTACCTCCCTTGGGCTGGGCCAGCTGGTGGCCCAGCCAGTGGTCGCCCTGCGCCGTCACTGCCCCTTGCCAGCTATGCCTCGGCCGGCACAGGGGGCAGCACCACGCATGCATGGCGCTCCCAGGCAGGGAAAGTCCTTGACTTACGACTGGTTGGGTAGTCCTCAACTTATGACCGGTTGGGGGTCGTGGCATTAAAAAGGTTGAGAACCACTGTCCTAGATCCAACTTTACTGATGGTTTACATCTGCATTTGTACAGAGCTGGCTTCTGCTTGGGGGAGGGAGACCTGGCGCTATCAGGAAAAACTGGGCCTTTCTGCTTCTTTAAGATCCTCTGAGGAAATATATTTTTCTGCCCTTTTAATATTTCCTTCTCTGCGGGGCTGACTTCCCACAACACTTAAATCAATCATTCATTTTGTTTCTGTGCATAACACAAGTGTGCATTCTACACCATAGCTTATTGCAGCGGTTCTCAACCTGTGGGTCGCGACCCCATTTGGGGTCAAACGATCGTTTCACAGGGGTCACCAAACACCGCAGTCCACCATTTTCCCCCCATTTCCCCTTGGCCGTCGCACGCGTGCCGCGCCTGCACGGATCGGCCCATCACGCGCGCACCGCGCCTGCGTGGTTCAGCCCGTTGCGCCGCGCCTACGCGGCGCAGGTCAGGGTCACGCTGCGCATGGGTGGCGCAGGTGGGGTCTCGGCCTGAAAAAGGTTGAGAACCGCTGGCTTATTGCTTAGCATGTTTTGTAAACCCTGTAAATTGTAGCTCATTCAAAATATATGATTAGAAGGTTAGACCATTGCAACAGGTAACTTAGTCACTGAAATGGTAACTTTCTCTGTATTGTGGAAGTTTTATTTCATGTATGTTACCATGTAGCAGTAAAAGATACATAACCAATCAATGTGGCAGGAAGACCTTACAGGATGTTAAAGAAACAAAAGGTTACAATTGTATTTTTTGTATTATAGTGCACTGAAAAAGTCAAAAGTCATCACTTTTTTCTCTTCCTCTTTACATTTTTTCTTTCTCAACTTTTTTCTGTATTTTTATTTTGTTGTAAGGTTTTCCGTTTAGCCTCACAATTGTCCCAGCGCTGCTCAGGAATTTAAAAGAGTCAAAAGAAACTCCTGAGCCGAGATTTCAGCAAAGCATTACAACTTTATTTTGATCAAAACAGAGAGGGGTGGCTTCATCCCTCTTCGTGGCTGGAAGAGGAATGAAGGCAACAACCAGGAAAGATGTCTTTTTAAATATCTTTTCAGAACAAAAAGATCAGGTCTCTGTATCAGGAGCAAGGTAGCATAGGAAAACAATTCCAAGACGATGACTCATACACAGCAATCCAGGCTCCATCCGTAACACCTTTCCCCCCTCCCCTTACCGTGCTCTTTTCATGTAAGCAATCTCCTGGATGTTTAACATGAGACTTTTACTTTTCCAATATACATAAAGCATCAGCTCAGGCAATTAGCTACAAAATAATGATTACAAAATAACAAAACCATGATTACATAGTAACACTACAAATATCAATATAAAATGGTTAATATATATATATATATATATGTAGGTCTTTGGTTCTTCAGGTTTTCTCCCACGTAGAATTTGAAGTGTCTTGGCGACGTTTCGACGAAGTCCCACTCGTCATCTTCAGGCTGGTGCTTTCGGCTTCGTGCTTCTAGCAGCCTGAAGATGACGAATGGGACTTCGTCGAAATGTCGCCAAGACACTTCAAATTCTACGTGGGAGAAAACCCGAAGAACCAAAGACCTACATACAAACACCCGCGAAAACCTCAGAAAACATATATGTCAAGCTTAAACATACTAAAATCATAAACACAATAAAATCCCTTCATTGTACTTAGATTTAATTAAAATATTTTTAAAAGATGCTAAAGAAAGAAGAAGTTTGGATTTATCTGATTTGAAATTATAGATTGGAGCTTTTTGTTTACTTTATATGAAAGTGTGGGTGAGGCTAAGAAATAGAAAAATTAGGAGGACATGATTTGAGGTTTGGGTGGCACAGCTATTGATGGCATGATGAAGTTAAGTTAATGAATATTTTAAAAATAATTTTGTTAGATGTGCCACATGGAGAAGATGGAGTAGATATAAATCCAGATTCTGTCAAAAATGCCTCTGTAGCTCTTACCACAGTAAGCATATTGTAGAAGAAAAATAATAAACACAAATGGTTAACTTTTGAGGACATATCAGGATTTTCCTAAGATTATTTTAAAATAAAAAGATTTGAACTCAGTGTATAACGTCAGTGGTTTTCTTATATACAGTATCAGAAGGATTTAAAGTAAAAAGACCTTTGGTTTTGAATATTGTAAAAAAAAATATTGAAACAATTATGTACAAATGCTAAGCATATTACAGCTGAAATGTATTGCTTTTATTAAAATTTGAAATAGAAGAACATGTGAAAGAATGTATAATAAAATAGGTAATATTTGGTTATAATATAAAAATGGAAGGATGGGAGAATATGTGGATGAAATTCAAGTTATGTTATACTCTTAAATCTTTGCAAAATGATCATTGATATTATTCACCAGAAAAAAAATTGTTGAAAATATACTATAAACATGCATATATTGTAAAAGACAACAAAAACAGACTTTTTATCATGACGGTGGAAAAAGATTTGGAAAAAAAATTGGAACTCTTATATTATATATGTTGACGGCAGCAAAAGTACTTTACAAGCAAAAATGGAAGGATGTTTTGATTCCCACCATGGATGAATGGCTACAAAAGTTGATGAAGTTAGCAGAGATGACTAAACTGACTGTGCTGATAAAAGAAAAGAATATAAGTACTTTTGTTTCTACTTGGAAACCACTTCTGGACTTTGTGCTTGAGGTGGAAAAAAATGATACTTTGATTTTGGATTTTACTGATTTTACTGATTTGTTGTTACAGAAATGGCTAGTTTATAGTTTATAGAAATGTAAAAAGTTGAAGTTCAATGTTAATGCCTTATTTTACTGCAACAGAGGGAATTGGAAATCAACACTCCCCCCCTCTATTCCACGTTTCTCTTTTTCCCTTCCCCTTCTCTTTATTCCTTACTATTTGCTTTTGTATTTTAGTATTTTATATTATAAGCTAATAAAAACTGTGATAAAAAAGCAAAAAAGCTAAAAAAATGGATTAATTCAGAAGATTTTAAAGATTTATATACAAGTAAAGCCAGAGATGTTTCTTTTAGAACTGATTGATAAAAAGCTGGGAAAAAAACCCTTATGGAACCTTTTTAAAATAAATATGATAACAGCAGTGATACTTTTATATGTACAATGGTGGAAAAAATTGATATTATCCACAATGGCACAGGGGATAGTGAAGATGATGAAACTTATTGAAATGGCAAAACTTACCCTTTTGATTAGAGAAAAGACATGGATTCATCTTAATGCTGACTGGAAACCCCATCTGGACTTTGTGTGTGAGACAGAAAGATTATGATGCATGATTTTAATGATTAGAAAAAATAATAGTTAATAGAAAAAAATGAAAGCAATGTTGTAAACCTTAGACTATGAGGTCAATTTAAATTTATACTTATAACTGTTGTAAAGAGCAGGTTCAGTCTAGCTGTTAAGAAAACTAGAGTCGGTGAATTCTATCCCCATTTTAGTCCTGAAAGCCAGGTGGATGACTTTGGGCGTCACATTCTCTTAGCCCAGCCCACCTCACAGGGTTGTTGTTGAAGGGAAAATAGGAGGAAGGTGTGTTGGACATGTTTGCTATCTTGAGTTATTTGTAAAAACAATAAAGGCAGGATACAAATAAATAAATAACATCAGAATCATTTCTTAATCATTTCTTTTTCTTTCTTTCTGCACTTTTTCTTTGTCCTTTACTTTCTTATCTTAATTATTAGTTTCTGTTAGTTTATTGTGTTTTTAGTGTAAAAAGAAAAATCCCAAACCGTTATCTTCTTTTTTTAAAAAAAAAAAAAATTCCCACTTGGAAAAGATCAACGCCGAAGCACCCGCGGATCCTGCTCCTGGATCCTTCTCAGGCACCGCCAGAGGGCAGTCGCGGGCCTTCACGAGTTTCCAGAGCCGCCGTTCTCTGTGGTTCGCGGAAGGGGGCGCGGCAGCCAGAAGCAGGCCTCTTCCCCCACGGTGGCCTGGCAACATGTGGAGCCGGGGGAGAGCTTGCGCCTTCTCCGCGGGACTGTTGCTCGGGGCCCGTCTAAGCAACGGCGGGGGCCGGAGGAAAGAGGCCGCGGCCGCCGCTTCTTCCTTCTTTCTCAGCCAGCCGGTGAGTGTGCTTGGCTTGCGCGGCCGTCCCCAGGAGGGCGGAAGGAAGGACACCAGGACTTGCCCAGATCGTCTTTTGGGGGGGCGTTGGGGGGGGCAAGGAGAGAGTAGGCCTTGGCAGGGACCTTGGCGGAGGATTTGAACTTTATTTCCCGCGGTTCTAGGCGAGATAGGCGTTGCCTCTGTCGGGAAGGGATCGCCCCTGATCCGCCCAGGGCCTCTGAGAGGCAACTGCAGAACCTGCCATCCCTTCCTTCGAGCAGCCCGGGGCATCACTTAAGAAGGGGTGTCAAACCTCGGCAGCTTTAAGACTTGTGGACTTCAAACTCCCAGCATGGCTGGCTGGCTGGCTGGGGAATTCTGGAAAATGAAGTCCACAGTTCTTGAAAGTTGCCACGGTTGGACAGCCCTGACTTATACAGTTCGTTCTCTATGAATTGGTATGGTGGCCACTGACAGTCTTGAGATAAAAAGGCCATAATTATTATTATTCACCTTCGTCCAATGCAGGGGTTCTCAACCTTGGCAACTTTAAGACTTGTGGACTTCAACTCCCAGAATTCCTCAGCCAGCTTTGCTGGCTGAGGAATTCTAGGAGTTGAAGTCCACAAGTCTTAAAGTTGCCAAGGTTGAGAACCCCTGGTCCAATGCATGGATGGGGGAGGGAAGGAGGAAGGGAGAAGAAACCAAATTTCCCCACAGGGGCGTTGAAGCTCTTGGAGGCCAGATTTGATGCCTTTCTAAAGGCTGATGAATTCTCCCCAGCTGGAAAGTTGAAACAGGTAAGGGATGGTGTGGCTACCTGAGATACTAGAGGCACTGTTAAATAGATGTATCTGCTACATGCATTCTGTAGTAATATGTTGCCAATCCAGAGGGAGGTTTTGAATGATGTGAATGCAACAGAATCAACAGCCTTCAAGAAATGCTTTTGTATTCTGTGCAACCTGTGCATTTTAATTGCTTGCACTTAATCATAGTTTGCCCTAGGAAAAAAAAAGCAGCATAGTTTATTGATTCCTTTAACTTGTGCTTAAAACCCAAAGGGCATTGTATAGAATGAGATGTACTGTTCCCAAAGATGCTTTTTCACGAGACAACTGGACTTTCTTGTTTTTCTTTGAAGACGATTCACTTCTCATCCAAGAAGCTTCTTCAGGAATTCCCCACCATCCAGTCAGAGCCGAAGAAGCTTCTTGGATAAGAAGGGAAACATCTTCAAAGAAAAACAAGGAAGTCCAGTTGCCTCGTGAAAAACACCTTTGGGACATCTATGACCTGGATGGCTGAGAATCTCCATAGAGATTTACTACTAAATACATATCCTTAGGATTAGCTTGCTTTTATATTGGCTGAGCTCCCATCAGTTTTTGTAAGCTTTCCTTCATTGTAGGAATCAATGTAATCTTCCATTTCTGAGCGTAAAGTAATCTTGCTGCTGTCAACATATATAACATCAAAGTTCCATATTTTTTTTCCAGGTCTTTGTCCATTAGTCCCAAGAGAAAAGTCTCTGGTTTTCTTTATTTAGTTTAAGAATTTTCTGTATTAACATACAAATCCTATTCCAATATTTTCTTGCTTTATCACATGTCCACCATAAATGGTAAAATGTCCCCACTTTCCTTTACATTTCCAACAATCATTTGAAATACCCTTTATACATTTTTGATTAACTTGGTGTTAAGTACAAATGGTAGAATTCTAGAAAATTTATTAATTCGTTCATTTAGTTTCTACAGCTACCTAATTCAATCAAGTGATTCTGGGCAACTTACAATTCTAAAGTTATAAAACAAAAACATTAAAACAGTGAAAACATCCACAAAATAATTAAGTTATAGTCCCAACCCGTCTGTAGGTCACATTTAAGTTTGAAACTTTTTTTTACAGGATGTTCATCTGCACTTTTTAGACCATGTTCTGATAAACAGAGTCAAGAGTGTTCAACTTATATTTGAAAGAAGCACAGGAACTCTCATAGACAAAAGGTGTGTTGTATATACAATTGATAATGTATTGTATTATGTTTTTTCCCCCAAAGGCTAAATTAGTGAGCAAGACAAAAATTGATATCTGGCACTTCAGAGCTGACATTAACCAAAGCCAGTGCCCATAGTGATTAAGTTTCATCAAGGAGATGTTGACTCTTAGTAACCACATAGACAAACTTTGTCAAAAATGATCTGTTGTCTATCTGACCTTTTAAGTCTGTAGTGAATTAATGACTATTGCAGTTCAGTTCCACCAACCTGCTACTGATCATGCACTCTACTTTTTTTCAGCATTATTAACTTCTCAAGGAAGCTGGATCTTTATGTAATACGTCTAAAATATGATAATTGAGCCTGGTCACATGTACCTCAAGTGAAAACTCTGGATTGCTTTGTTTTGTGGTCCAGTGTTTGTTTTTTCTGACTATTCATAATATTAGCAAGAATCTTCTCCAACAGCAAAATGTCAATATTGTTTCTAATTTGCTTCTTCAAAATGCAACTTGCACATTCATCGAATGTCACAGGGAAAACTACTGTCTTCGTCATTCTAATGCTTCTAAATACAGACGCATTTTGGCATCCAAATATCTTTTTCAACCTCTCGTTGCTATCCTACCAAGTGATACTATGGCATCTTTGTTGACTGCTGCCTGTTCACTGTTGATGGTCAATCTAGCACCTCGGTGACTTCATTATCTTTTCAAAGGCTTTTTACTGTACCAATTATCATTGGTTTGATCATCTTTATATTTCACCTTAATTCCATTTTTCCTGCTTTCTGACTTTAATTACTACAACTTTCACATCATTTATAGCTTTCAAAGTAGAGTCATCAGTCTATCAGAAGTTATTAATATTTTGTCCAGTTTTAAACCATGCTCATCTTCTACAAATACAGCATCCCTCAAATATTTTCAACATATAAATTGAATAAATAAGGAGAGTATACAGTACAGCCTTATCTCACTCCTTTGTCCACTTGGAACCAGTCTGTTGTTGTGTTGCTCAGAATTGGCTTTGTGTCATGCATATAGGTTTTGCATGTGAGAGATTCTGAGACTCCCATGTTCCTTTGGACATTCGCTGGTTGACATTCGCAGTATAATTTAGGGCCTTTCTATATCCAATAAAACGCACATTGGTCTTTTTTTTTTTTTTGGCATTCTTTGACTTTTTCAATTCTCCATCATACCCAAGCAATAATGTCCTTTATTCCTTGGTCTTTTCTAAAACCAGTTTGAACTCATGGTATTTCCCCTTTGTGCCTAAGACTCTTAATCTGTTTTGGATGACCCTAAGCATTATTTTACTAGGATGTGAAATTAAGAATGTGGTGTAATAGTTTGCACAATCTGTTAAATCTCTATTCTTTGATATTGATAAGTAGATTCAACTCTTTTAGACTATTGACAACTATTGTTCTCCCCATTGGCTTGCAAAATTTGGTTAGAACCTCTCTTGATTCTTTTGTTGTTCCCATAGCATTCTATCCTCGTAATGACTGGAGTGCTGATTTAACTTCCAGCACTAGAAGTTCTTACAAACATGAACATATATGTATCTTCTAAGTATCTTGGATATTGATATATGTACTGTGCAGTATTTCAGTATACTTCACATTTGTTTGATCTGGTTTGAATAAGTTATTGTTTACTGACATCCTTTAGCATACTAGGTTTGAGGTTGGAATATCCTTCTGAGTTTGGAGATCTTTTGGAAAATGTTGTTTTTCTGTGGCTGTTTCCATTTTAGTGTCTTTACCATGGTAATGCTGTGGTAATGCTTCTTGTTCCTTCTAAGAGTTTTCTGAAATTCTTTGCTCAGTTCCTGTACCTTTTTTAGCTTTGGCTTATCTTGTAGGCAATTTGTATCAACTCTCTTCTCATCCAGTTGGTTTCTTCTGTTTCTTGGTCTTTGGAAATATATTTTCACATTCATCCTAAATAGTTTCTTTGATTTAATTCCACAGTTCCTATGGCTCCCTGTAAATGAGGCTCAGGATTTCATAGTTTTCCTTTGCGTGGTAAGTATATTGTCAAGATTATATAGTGACTTGGAGGTTGCATACTAGTAGTTTATGATCCGTTCCACAATCAGCCCCTCGTCATGTCTTTGCTGTTTTAAGGGAGCTCTTCCATTTCCTTACATCAATAATATAGTCAATTTGGTTTCTCTGTTGTTCCACCTGATGATAATGATTGTATTGGCAATGAAGAAATTGAATTGGCAGAAACTGACCATTCATTCTGTTTCATTTCTTTTCCCTACATGTATAGTGCAACTACGTTTTCCTCCTTAATATTTGTAACATTGTCTTTCCAGTTCCCAGTCACAAACAGTACATCTTGCTTGCATGTTCTATCGATTTCTGATTGAACTTGACCATAACATTCATTCGTCTTCTTCCTCTACACCAGGATCACAGATCTGGATAACTATTCACAGATCATTAAAGGGTTGTCTACAAAAATCTAATTGATATTATTTGTTCATGAGCTGCATTGTACCAAAATACCATCTTTGCTATTACCTTCCTGACTATGAAAACAACAGGGTTCTTTTGACTGTTTACGTTCTGAGAAGTAAACAGTATGATCTTCTGACTGAAAGTAACCAATTTCATTCTGTTTCAATTCACCGATGCCCAAGGAATCACTGTGTATGTAGTGAGTTCATTTCATTTTTTCATTGGGTTAAGCTTTTCCATAATTGGGCTTCTTACGCTTTGCGTTCCACTGCATTTCTGTTTTTATAGTTTGGGGTTTTCTTTTCTCTGCATGAAAACATCAATAGACATCCCATAGGATTTGATCAGCCTATGTCATAAAATGTTTTGTCTACTCTGGAGGATCCATAGCACGTTGAGTGCCATTCAATCTGATGGGCCTATCATCCAGCATTCACTTCATCTTCTCTGTAAGATAAAATATTGATGATGTTACCTTGTTTTGGGTAAGGAAACCTATGCAAGAAAATAACCAAGCTAGGAGAGTACCAAGGACCCCTCATATTTTCTCTACTTTACTTGATAAAGTATAGGAGTGCTTTGCTATTTGCCTTCTCCTATGCAGTGTGAAATGATGTCTTTATTGTCACTACAGTGATCATCCACCTCTGACACCTTCCTCTGTTGCTGCTGCTGATCCTGGTGCTTGGTTATCTGGGCAGTTACGGTGACCTTCACATCTTGGGTGACCCTTCTGGAAGAATACACTTGTTTGTGTAACTGCCTTACTCATCTGTCCCCAAAACACCCTCTGCCATATTGAGGCAGCACAAGCTGGGGAATGTTGGAGTTAAGGAATCCTTAACTGAAAGCACATGTCCTCACTAATTTAGTGTAGTAAACCACAGATTCTCATCTTGTAGCATTAATATTCTTAGCTCAGCTGCTTCTCTTTCCTGACAGGCAGAACCAAATAACTTTTTTTTGTAACCTCTAGATGGCAGAAGAGAGCATCTTCCTAGTTTTTTAAATCCTGTACTCTGGTCTATAGGAGTTCTTTGCTAAATGTTACCCTTTCTTTTCTCTGTTCTGCTTCAGAGTAAGTCTGTTACTCTGTTTTCCTACTGGTGCTGGAGGTATCCTTAACTGTTGCTGTAATTGTTGTATATATTGTTGCACAGAAACATTAGGATTATTGCTAATTTAGCAGCATCCTCCATTACTGGTCTACTGAGCCAGTTAGGTCTAGTGGTTAAGGCACCAGGATCCCAAGCCAGGAGTTCTAGTCCTACCTTAGGGAATGAAAGCCGATTGTGTCGCTTTGGGCCAGCCACACTCTATCAGCCCAATCTACCTCACAGGGTTGTTGTTGTGGGGAAAATAAGAGCAGGATGTATGTGTTTTGCTGCCTTGAGTTATTTGTGAAAATAATAAAGGCAGGATACAAATAAATAAATAAATATTAAGCAACTTGTGGTCCTTATTTTATTCTTATAAGAGATGATGCAGGGTTAATTTACAAGTCACAGCCAGAACAGTTTTTGGCAGCTGAGTCCTTAAAATTGGCGATGCTGTTTCAGTGGTACTGAATATCATCTCTTCACTAGCTAGGAGACCGCTCTTTATTGAAATTCCTTCCTTCCTTATGAGCTAGAAAAGAAAATTAGCTTGTTCCTCTTGCAAGGATAGTGAAAGAACAACCAGGCTAAGGATACTTTCCATTCCTGAAAGAAAAGGAATTTGGTAATTCATCCAAAGTTCCATTTGTTGTTTCTAGAAGTTCTGAAATGTACTCAGTGGTTTGTCTCATAGAGATCTAATTGCTACTATCTAATATAACCAATTTGTTTTAGAAATCCTCAAGTAATAAGCTCAGAATTCTTATATCAGATGGTTGCTTGAATTAAATGAATAGAAATGACTTAATGGCCTGACTAAAATTAAATCTCAGCTGATTTCTCTCCCTGTGGTCTGTAATAAACTTTTCCCCATTCTTTATTAATAAAATCTATGAAATGTTTCCAGCACTAACTAGTAACAAATGTCTTCAAGTCATCTGCATTTTTTTCCCTCTGAATGTTTATATTGTCTCCCTCTTGTTTTCAGCAAGTAAATTTGAGCGAATCTTTATTCACATGACTTTTACAGCTCATTAGATGAAACCAAGTATGAAAAACTTGCGGAGGAAACACTGGAATCGTTAACAGATTTCTTTGAGGAGTTAGCAGACAAGCCATTTACTTCTAAAGATTACGATGTCTCCTTTGGGGTACAAAATGTTATCATTGCATTTTTCCGGTACTTCTTTGTAAATTCTAACCTGTTGTTTGTAGATAGAGCATTTTAAAACTCTTGATGTGTTATTAATTATGGCTGTAAATATTGGAGATTCTACTACAGTTCCAGAATTCTAAAGTTATTACAGATGATTTTTGACTTACAAGAGTTCATTTAGTGACCTTTCAGAGTTACAATAGCATGAAAAGAGTGACTTATGACCATTTTTCACACTTATACTGTTGCAGCATCCCCTTGGTCTTTGTTCAAAATTCGGATGCAGGGCAATTGGTTCATATTTATGACCGTTGCAGTGTCCAGGGGTCATGTGATCAGCTTTTGGGTCCTTCTGACAAGCAAAGTCAATGTGGAAGCCAGATCCACTTAACAACAATGATTCACTTAACAACTGTTGCAAGAAAAGTTGTAAAATGGGGCAAAGCTAACTTAAGAAATGTCTCACTTAGCAACATAAATTTGGGGCTCAATTATGGTCGTAAGTCGAGGACTACCTGTATCGGAGGCAGTGTTCCTCAAAGGCCGTAAAAATCACTGTTTAGCTCTTTTCATGGAGCCCTGCAGGTATATCACAGACCAGCCTATCTCTGAAAGCCAAGCTTACGTGGAATCAAGCAAGCTGAGCCCCAATGCATGAGTTGAGTTGAGAAGGGCTGTATAAGTGGACAAATTTACATCTTTCAAATTTGCTGCATCTTTGGGAAGCCTTATGCACAATACTATGTAGGCCAACCCTGTCATTCCTTAATGTTGTTTTATTAAGACCACTCAGGCCTTAGCATTAAACCTGAATTCAAACCGTTGCTTCATTTAGTTCCTCTTACATGATCTTTGTGATTCTGTATATCAAAAGAATTTTCCTGTGGAAACATTTGCTCTTGTCACAGTTCAGAACCTGCATTTTTTTTTCCATTTCAGCTTTTCAGTTATGGTTCTGAATTAAAGGTTTTGGGAAAGTGTGACCAATAAGAGATACAATACTAGTGTGTGTACATAGGTGTGTGCACATTTCTTCTCTCTTTCCTTGTCGTATTGACTAGGTACTTCCAGATTAAAGTCTCAAACCCATTATTGGGGGGAAGGGGGAGCTCCAGACAATATTATTTTCCTTCTGCAATAATTGCATATTCCGCCCCCCCCCCAATATTTTTTTTCTAATTGCAGAGAACCTGTTAAGCAGCGAAAGGAAAAAACAATAGGCTGTCATCTGGAAGCACTTACTTTTCTCTTATAGTCTGATAATTATTTTTACTGAATACTCTCTTTGTGTTCTGAGACCAGAAGATGGCATACTTGGGAAAAAACGTATCAAGTGAGATACCATTTTATGTTTTACAATTGGGCAGATATAACTGCATTTACAGTATCTGTGGCTTAGAACCAGAGTGTATATTTTGCTAAAATTCTTGGAAGCTAATTGATATAGAAAAGGGTGACAAAAGCAAAGAGGGAATTAAGTGAAGCAAATAATTTGATTCAAATGTACTCATTTAACAATGATATGAGTGATTCTTCTAATTGAAGTAGCCTCTACTTAATATTTGAAAAACCTCTTTCACAATAATGTTGTTAATTCAAAGGTTTTTGTTTACTTTTTTATTCTGTAGAATGGAGTATTAACAGTGAAACTGAGTGGAAACATGGGAACTTATGTAATCAATAAACAGACACCAAATAAGCAGATATGGCTCTCTTCTCCAATCAGGTGAGTTTAGCTTATAGGTTAAAATGATTTGAAAATTTGTAGTTGAACTAAAACACTTTCATGCACAATTCATTTATTAGACGTCATTCTGAAATTTCTAAATCAATACTATGGCACTTCCAGATTGTTCAGATTCTAAACTTTGATGTCATAACAAAAATTTCCTGCTTAGCACGTTGCCCAGAATTTTCTGGCTGTCAATCATCTATAAACCAACTTGAGATTGTTTAACTTCCAAGCCCAGGTGAAGTCAGCCGAATGCTACTACTTGCTAATGCTTTTGTCTTAGCTGAAAGGCAATTGATTACATGTGGTTTTGTGGAAGAAATACATAAACCATCCTTTGATTCTGTAAAATCTACTAGTAAATAAAATACTGAAGGTAGCTGAATGTGTTATTTGTTTTGTAAGCACACAACATCCAAATAATAAGAGAGTGTCAGAAACTGTCAATTTCTGTTCTCTAGAGCAGGGCTTTTCAACCTTTTCACCAACTGTACCACTTTTAGGCTATGGCAATATTCGAGTACCACCTAGCAAGGTGTCAAAAACTTGACCCAAAAAAACAAAAAAACCTGTTCAAAGTCGCAATTGCACTGCAATACTTATGACCATTTTTCACACTTATGACCATTGCAGCATGCCCAGGGTCATGTGATTTATATTTGGATGCTTGGCAACTGATTCACATTTATGATGATTACAGTGTTCCAGGGTCATATGATCCCTTTTTGCAACCTTTTGACAAGCAAAGTCAATGGCAGGGCTGCTAGTAGCCAAGTGCTAAGGTGGGGCTTCCTTCCCTCCCTCCCTCCCTCCTTCCCTGCCTCCCTCTTTCTCATGTCCACCTCCTTCTGAAGGAAGAATTTGAACCCCCCCCATATTTTCCCTCTTCCATATATTCATCAAACAAGGAAAAGCCTCCAGAGACAGAAAAGTGAAGCTGCTGAGGGAACTAGCTTAAAAAGGCACATTCCCCTTTAAGAATTAGCTACTGGCTAGAAAGGAAAGTTAAGGAGCGCAGTCAGCACTTAAGGAAGAAAAAAAATGTAGTAAGTATTGGCTGCCGGCTAAGGCAGCCTCCCCAAATGGCTCCATTCATAAGTAAAGGAATGCTACAGGCAAAATCCATTCAGGAGAAAAATATTTCAAAATCCCTTGCAGCAAAACTTACAGCTAACAATAGCAGAACAATAGAAGCTAACAGGAAACATCAGCCATCAGCCAATAGAAATTGCCAAACACTCCTTAAGAACACAAAGCCCACATTGCACGAATCCCAGAACTTCAAAGTCACAAAAGCACATAAGAATTCTTCCATTCTCCATCTCCCCCTTCCCTATCTTACCTCCAGCTGATGCTACCTTTCTTCATTCCTCCTGGAGGGCAACCCCTCCCCTGCTGCATTTCTTGCCTGTTTGTTGCTGCCAGCGCAGGTGGCTGCCACAGAAGTTATAGATCAGCTCATGGCCAGCTTGCTTGGACTCCTTGATCTCCTCTCCTCTCCCCCCCCCCCTTCCCCTTCGGTGCAGCTAGAGTTGACTCCACATCCTCCCGAGGCTGTTTCTTTTTTCCCCTCTCCCGCCCAAACTGCCTCCTTTTTTAGCCTCTCTTGTCTCCACCCCCTCCTCCTCCTTTCTCCTGGGGGAGGGTGAGCCAGAAGTGAGCCTGGGTGAGGCTCAGCCTCAGCCACTCTGCAGCTCCAGAGGACTCTCTCACAGTAAGTCCTTGCCTGCGCTGGCTCTTTCCCTCCCCCACTACACTTGGCTAGCAGGGCTGTGTACTACCTGCCATTCGTTAATGTACCACAAGTGGTACGCGTACCACCGGTTGAAAAGTTCTGCTCTAGAACAGGGGTCCCCAACCTCAGTCTGTGGACTGGGCTGTGGCATGCCAGAAACTAGGTTGCGCAAACAAGCAAAGCCCACCCATGGGATACAGGCAGCACGCGAAACCACCCACACCCTTCCAGTCTGCGGAAAATCCTCTCTCCAGGGAACCAGTCCCTGGTGCCCAAAAGTTGGGGGTCGCTGCTCTAGAAGAATGCCTTAGTTACAGGCTTTTTCATAGGGATGTCCTACTGGAATTAATAGTGTATATTTATGCACCAATTGTTGTGCATAAAAGAAAGCATTTGTATGCTTTTGTAGCTGACAAATATTTTTACAAGATAGTTTCCAGTTAAGTACATGTAAAATAATCCAGCAAGCAGATTCAAGTCAGCTGTACAATTAAATTACCTACTAAATTTTGATACAGAGTGACTAAAAGAAATCTATTCTATAGCTTTAAAAACATTAAGCACCTTAGAAAAATTGGGGAGGGATAACCACAAGTGTTTGCCTAACTTTTAAAGTTATAGAATGAGTGAAAAAAACTAAAATTTCACAGGGATTTTTTTCTAAAAAACTGAAGAAGTCTTGTTAACCAGATATGCAGACTTAAAGCGTTGCTGCAGGTCTTATTCAAACTGTAGACTGCCAGTTTGGACAAAACAGTACATTTTAATTTGATTATGCTAGAGAGATATACACTAGCTGTAAAGCAAGGAATGAAGAGATGTGTGCCATGAGTATAATAAATGGCAAAATTCCAGCATTTCCAAAGGAATATGGTGAATTTGAACTGTATAATTAACCACTTGTCAGGTTTTCTTTTACTTTCTCCTATAGCAGTGTTTCTCAACCTTGACAATTTTAAGGCATGTGGACTTCAACTCCCAGAATTCCACAGCCAGCAATGCTGGCTGTGGAATTCTGGGAGTTGAAGTCCACATGCCTTAAAATTGTCAAGGTTGAGAAACACTGTCCTATAGCATAGAATATAGAATACTCTTCTCACATTTTAAGCAGGATTATGTACAGGTTCTCTGAGTTACTGTGACTTTATGCACTGTCTTTCATGTTTTATAAACATTTAAATTTGAGCTCTCTTTATGTGTTAATTTTTCAGTGGCCCAAAGCGATATGACTGGACTGGAAAAAATTGGATTTATTCTCATGATGGTATTTCTCTTCATGATCTACTGTCCAAGGAACTTTCACTTGCATTAGCAATTGAACTGGATTTATCAACTTTAACACATGCTGGTGGAGAGCCTAATTCATGATATCTATAAAAATCCAAAGACTTATATCTATAAAATTTATATCTATATTTATATCTATAAAAATCCAAATGGGATCTAGAGCCATTTCTTTCCTCCTCACGATGCTCTAGTTTTAATATGTTTGTCCAAATTTAAATTCTCAAAACATTTCTTGTTCAGATCTATTTTATTAAGCACTAATGGAGAAAAATTATATATATATTGGCTTTACATGTTTTCGTTCTTTTTCTTGTGTTGCAAGGACAACAGTGGTGAAATATTTCTACAAGATGGTATCCAGTTGTAGAAGTGTGATATTTGCATGAGGGTTGCCAGCCAAACTGGATGCTTTTGCTATATGTGTACTCCATTATCAATAACTTATAGTACCATGCCATAATCAAGTGGTGTGTCCAATATATCATAATATGTCCCACCATAGAATGCCACTGTATACAATAATTTCTAGGTAGCCTTTGTGCGAAGCCCTTCGATAATTCTTATAGAAGTGAATCTAATTAGTGGGATATTTATTTTTTAAATAAGAAACAGACTAACTGAAATATTATGCCTACCTATTTCATGTATATAATTAAAAAACCCGAATTTATGTTTAACTTTGAAATAAGGAGTGGAAATTATTAAATAATAATGAACTGCATAGAAAAACTTGGATTAAGGGCAACATCCTCCTTAATTAAATGCAACATTAGATTTAAAAATGATTGAAGAAACTAGGACTATGCAAAGCAGTTGAAAAATTATTTTTGAAGCATATTTTGGAAGATGTCATGGCTACTTCAAAAGATATTCTCAATCCCTTGTCCTAAATTACAAATTTAGAAAATGCCTATATATAAAGTCTTATTCTCTAGTTCAGATATAGGGAACTTCAGTCCCAACTTTGGATTGACCTCCAATAATTTTCTGAGGACCAAATAACACAGACATGTCAAACACAAGGCCGGGGGCCGGATGCGGCTCACGAAATGGTTTCATGTGGCCCACGAAGCCATCCTGAAAACAGTGAGGGAACAGCCCCCACTGCCTTGGCCCTGGCCCAGGCCAGCCAGGAGCCAATGTACAATTTTTTGGTGGCCATCTGTGCTGAAACGCATTCAGTCCTAGCTCCACAAGGCCATCTGGAAACAGCAGGGAACCAGCCCCTGCCATGTGGGCCCCGCCCCTTGGGTGCATGCTGAGCTGCGTTTCTTGCCTATTTTTCTCCCTTCCTCATCTCAAATATTTTCCCACCACTCTGTACTTAGGAAGGAAAGAAGGAGAGGGAGGGTCTGAGGGAAGTCCTGCCTTAGTCCTGCCCTGCTGCCCTTTTCACCATCCCCTTGCCCCCTCCTCCTGGCCTATTCTGGGGTCTCCCATCCTATTGCTAAGGAAGCTTTGGATACAAACCCGGGTCTCCTCCCATGGAGAGGGAATGGGCCTCCCTCTGACTTTGCCCTCGTACCCATCATGAGCAACCTGGCTAAGGAGAGCAAGCACAGCAGCAGCAGCCTTGAGGAGGAGGTAAGTGCAGCTGGGCGCCCCCTTGGGGAAGTGGGGCTGGGCATGGTGCCGCAGGTGCTTGACGGCCAGGCTGGGCATTTGACCTCTGCTGCCCAGGGCTCCAGTGGACCATGCCTTGGCACTTGCCCTGGTTCCACCCCCTTCTGTCATCCCCAGATCTGTCCCACTCCTGCCCAGCCCTCACAGGCACCCTTGACGCAAACAATGTAGAGCTTGCCACGCCCAGCCAGTAGGCCACACCCACTCTCCAAGCCCTCCCAATAGGCCGCACCCACCCTGGCCACATCCACCTGGCCCTCCAAGGGCAATGGCAATGCTGATACGGCCCTCAATGAAATTAAGTTTGACACCCCTGAAATAACACCAAAAAATAGGGACCAGGCTTCCTGAGACCTTGTTTGTATATGCCTCTCACAAAGACACCTTGTTAACACTTAGTCTTTCCTGCTGGGGTAAACAGAGGAAGACCAAAGTGTTCTTGGTTTGGGAAGCCTCCACTTAGTGTGGGAAGCATACAGATAGTCCTCGATTTACATCCATAATTGAGCCAAAAATTTATGCTGCTAAGTGAGATATTTGTTAGATGAGTTTTGCCTCATTTTACAACTTTTCTTGCCATGGTTAAGTGAATCATTGCAGTTGTTGAGTTAATAACCCAGTTGTTAAGTGAATCTGCCTTCCCCATTGCAAAAAGTGTTTACATAATCCAGGGACGCTACAATCATCAGAAATATGAACCAGCTGCCAAGCATCCGAATCTTGGTCACATGACCATGAGGATGCTGCAGTGGTCGTGAGTGTGAAAAATGGTCATAAGTCACTTTTTTCCAGTGACATTGTAACTTTCAACGGTCACTAAATGACCTGTTGTAAGTCGAGGACTACCTATACACAGACCTTGGAGAAAGAGCAAAGCTTTTGGGGATCTCCTGTGACCAAGGGAAGCTTGCAACCCAAATTCTGTTCACAGACTGGAAGCTGCTGTAGTTACATAACAACCCAAGAACGAATGCAAATTTGAAACCAAACTCAGACAAAACTGAAATGATGAGGATTAGCTCTTGACACTTATATGGGGGCTGGCTGACTGAATTTCACAACATTTGGAGGTAGCAAAGAAGATTCATGTATTGTGGTCTTTTTCTCTTAAGTGGGACCTAGTTTTTGTAGTTTCACTGCCCTTTAATCATAATGTCCTCTAACAATGAGCTAGGGTGGTACCGTAGTAAACTATAAAAAGTCATTTTGCCATTAGTAACAGCATTAAAATGGCTTTCCATGTTAATACAGATTTTGTGCTGTAGAGAAAAGAGAAGCCAAGAGAAATTGGGGTCAGCCCCCCTAAGAATTTAATAATTTTAATAAAAGTAAATACTTCCAATACCATCTCAACAAGATGCATTATTTTAACCATTGTTGTAACCCCTGAATTTAGTCCTTCAACAAATTTCTTCTTAAATTTACTTCCTAAATTATTTCCTTAGATTTGAATCATGTTTGTGCTTGCCTTATATTTATAGTACTCTGAAAAGGCAGAGTTTAAGGGTGAAAGGTAAGTTCCTCCCCCAGCCAGCATTCCATGTAAAGAGCACATTGTACTCATTGAACAATGAGATAGGATCTCTTATTTGCTGGTTACAAACGTGCGACAACACATCTAATTTCTGGAGTTCTGCATTCTTTCAAATGTTAGAAATGTTAAATATTTCTTCTGACATTGAGCACTTTGGGATTTTTATTAACAGTGTCAAATCTGAACATGAGTAACAGGGAAGCTTTTGGGAATTGAAAGGAGCCTCAAGATTTTCAGGAAAAAAAATGTGGGTGGGAAAAAAAACCCTCAAAAACCCCATTTAGAGTGTCATCATTCTCAAGGGCAATGAACTCTGGTTGACTGTTTAAAAAATCTATAGTTCTGTAATTCAGACTGAGAATGAATGTTTGTGTCTGTAACGTTCTATCTTCTTGACAACATTGACAACATAAGTGAGATCTTCATGGTTTTTCTTGATTCCTAGTAACAAAAAACCCTCACTTTTTGTCTCACAAATGTGTCATTCAAATAAAAATGAAATTGCTACTAAAAAGAATATAAGTGGATTTGGATCATCTGTATTTGACACCAATAATCTTTTTGATCTGTATTTTCAATAAATTGTGGTACTCTCAGATCAAATAACTTTCTAGTGGTGATGGTAGAGTATAGATATCCCTAGTACCGTTTCTAGTATCAAAATGGGAGCATTGAACTAGCATACAGACAGGAAGTCTCTGCCAAGGAAACTAACTTAAAATGAAGGAAGAAGGAAACTAAATCTTAAGGCACCGTATTAATTGATATGACTTACATGATAGAATAGATCTCTAGTAGTATCAGTGTTCTTTTGTTCTCCAGTGCATCCAGATTATTCTAGGTGAGCCCATGGAGAGGAAGCTTGCATAAAACCCATAAAGAAACACAAACACATAAAAGGTTTCTATTTGTGACCTTTGTGGACCTGAGTCATTTAGGATCTCTCACAGGATCACTCGCAGTATTAATGGAACTGGGAGACATGCAGAAATGAGGGATGGAGGTCTGAACATAATTGTAGCTCTACAAAGCAATTAGAAATCCTCACTAAACAGGTAGAATCCTAAGAAATATAGGTGATTCCAACATGGCGCAACTGTATGATTGTTTAGGCAAGTCCACGATTATTAGTTGCTTGCTTTTTGACAGATTTAAGAAGAGATGGATGCTGGAGGGAATACTACTGTATCTAGGTGTGTCACCTAAACATGTCAAATGCAGACTCCATCAGGTATCATACCTGAATCTTCTGGATTGTGATTGCATCAAGTAGATCAAAGTCAAATGACATGAAATGGATTGAACCGCTCCTTGCTCGCAAACATTTGCCTTGCTGATAAGTCTGTGAGGAATAACTTGGGGCTAATAAAAATATTATCATCATTGGAAGATTTGGGTGTGATAAGATATAATCAAAGGTACACAATGAAGGGTATTCATACCATGTACTTACACTGGACATTTGCCATAGTACATTATGTAAACTCAATAATTTAAATGTATATGTAGTCCACAATTGGAACTGGATATGGTTGTGAGCCACTGCAGTCTTAAGTTGAGGAACCCACATGATCAGACCCGTTTTTTTATATTTTTTGTGGCAGTCATTAAGCAAATCACAAGGTTCATAAGCAAATAATGCAAGTGAACCCATTCTTCTGAATGAATGCAGTCTGCTGGAAACCAGCAAAAAAGTCGAAAAGCATAGCCATGTGACTGGCATGTTGTAACCAATCATAAACGTTGCAAAGAGTCTTTCTGAGAGAAATGGGTGGTTTTTACATTTGATAAATAAAAAATAAGAGCAGCCAATGACCATGTAGGGTGTATGTGTGTGACATTTTACAATGGCCAGAAGTACTTTACAGAGTGTAAATACCCATTCTGAGGCCATTGTAACTACGAATGGTTGTAAAATAGAAACAGACCACTATCGCTCAGACTATTCAAACACACTAACTCAAAATATAATTTGCTTGTATCTGATGTACCATAGGAGAATCTTTTGCTCAGGTTATGGAAATAGGGTGTGAGATTATCCCAGATCTTCAATCACATTAGTTGTCTCCAGAGCTACAGTCAGCAAGTATGTGCACTGAGCTCTGAAATATACAACTTGGAGATCCAACACTCAGGCTCATTCGACAACTTTGCATTTTATTCAGCTTGTTCTATCTGTACAGCCAACTTATCACAAAAGTAATGGGTAACAAACTATTATTTGTTTCCTAGATGAGATTACGGCGGCAGACACTCAATGCCAGCCAAGAGTTACACTTTGCTTTACCCCTTAGCTCAGTGTTTCTCAACCTTGACAATTTTACAGCACGTGGACTTCAATTCCCAGAATTCCACAGCCAGCAACGCTGGCTGTGGAATTCTGGGAGTTGAAGTCCACATGCCTTAAAATTGTCAAGGTTGAGAAACACTGCCTTAGCTGCTATCCAGTGATCACGTGGATCCTTGCCATTCAAACTTGATGGCCCTAAGATAGCCATTGACAGGCTGAACAGGTCTTGGAAGTGAATATCCAGCCTTGGAAGTCCCTCTCAAACTTGCTCATTCCTTCACAAGAGTTTCAACTGGGATCTGGGCTGAAGCCAAACGAAAACCGCACAATGACGAATCCCCCCCCCCCGTGTCACCACTGACTCGACTTCCTTGCGTTTATCCGAGTTTTGCTTTGAACCGGTATTTCCTGTTCTAGAGTCAGGACGGTGGAATGGAAGACCACGGAGGGGAACGGAGCTTACTTGCTGGCCAGTGCGAAATGGTGAATGCCCTTTTGGTTACATTTTTCCCGGAACGGTTCGGCGGCTGTCCCAAGCGCTACGTGCAACTAGTGGCACACGTGCTGGGACACGCGTGTCTCCACTTCTGCGGGCCGTCATCCAGAAAACTCGACTGAGAGGAATAGGGCAGAAAGCCTCGGGGGGTGCAAACAAAGCCAAGGGCTCAAATAGGAGTCCGGTGCTTTGTGGTTCAGATGCATTGCAGGGACCTAACCCGGGCATGGATCAAAAAGCGACCAAACACACTTGGCAGTGTAGTTGGGGTAACCTCAGCCTCTGGACTTGGTAGTCCCCTTTCGACGCCTTCCCTTCGGAATACCAAACCCTCTTAAAGGGCGCCAATTGTGCCGGCCGGGACCCCCAACTTCTCCTCTGGAGTCCTGCTCGAAGGGCGCCGCGTCGCCATCTCATCACATCCTCGGGTCCGGCTAGTCCCCTCCTCCCCTCCTCTCTCCCTCCTCTCTCCTTTTGTTGTTTGGCTCGCCGTGGAGTCCTCTGTCTGGCGGAACGGTGGTGGGCAATTGTGGCTGGGTGGCGGAGGTGAATCTACGCCAAGAGACAGCGGGGCTTCTTTCGCCGGGCAGGTGCCTCCCAAACTCGTCTAGCCGTGCCTCGTCCTTCCCATTCGGGAGGGAGGCGAGCGGCGGGAGCGTGCTTACCTGTTTGCGGCGACCGAGCGGCCGCGCCCTTGAGAAAAGGCCGCCTCCCAGGTTGGGTTTCCCTGCCTCCTTCTCGAAACAGGAAATGGGTTGAGTCCGGAAAGGCTCCAGAACAGAGACTGCCCTCCCTTCTCCCGGGCAGCTTCCACCTCCGACGGGCATTGAGAGGCGCGGTTTCTGCTTGGATCGCGGTCATATCTCCAGGGGCCGTTCCACATTCCAGAGACGTCTTCCAAGGGCCGGGCGGTTTCCCAAACGAATTATTTTCTACTCCAGGTAATTGTTGTTTTTTTCGTTCTCTTTACCTGCTGGGAGTGTGGGGATGTGCTCCTTTTTTTTTTTTAAGTTGCCCTTTTAATCGCCGCCGCCTTCTCTTAATTGAAGGTTTAGCCGAGCGAAACGGTGAGTTGGGGTGTGTCCGGGCGCGCGAGGTGGGGAAAATTCCAGACTCGCATTTTAAACACTTTCTGACGTGCAGGCGAGCGCGCGGGGTTCGAACTGCAGCGCCCTTAACATAATTTGAGAGCTTGGATGGGAAGCCCTCGAAGCGCCCCTTTTCCCGATGCACTTCCCCTCCCACCTACATCCAAAGGTGTCAGGCAAGCCACCATACTCGGGGTGGGGGCGGGTATGACTCGCTCTTGTCCGCGAGGTCACTACCCGCAACTCTCAAGTGTGAAGGCGCATAAAAAGTGAATCCGGTTGCCTTGGTCGTACTTTTGTTTTGAGATGACCTTTCCGGGGTTGTTTGCCATGAAATGTTTTGTCTGTTTGTCCCCGGAATTCAACCTCGAGGGGGACGAATCGAGGAGAGAGAACTGGGTGAATTCCCCTTCCCCACCCCCCCCACCCCGGCTTGGAATCGTCTGAATAACACTGTTCTGACTATGATGAATCCCAGGAAAGAGTTAAATAGGAATCCGACTGGGCTGAGCCGGAGTTTATACCCTCAAGGATCGCTCGTCGCCTTCCCGCTCCTTTCCCTCTTGTTGTGGGTGGTGGTTTGCCTCTGGTTATTATGCTTTTAGAGTGGGCTGATTGCGGGATGGCGGACTGGATATTTCCCAGGCGGAAGGGGCGCTGTTTTCCTCAGTTCATTACTGGGTTTTATCCAGTTAGAGGAGAGAAAAGTTCGGTTTGCAGGATCAGGGTTTCATTTACAGGATTATGGGCCTCTATGTTTCTGTTTCCAGCTCAAGTGCTTTCAGGCAGGAAAGTGGTGGTCGGTAAGCGCTTGAGTTGGGCCTGTGGTGAATCACCGTTTGTTTGGAGAAGAATTAAGTTGAGTAGAGTCATGGGAACTTTTCTTATCCTGAGGAAATTGTACTCAGGGAAAAAAAATATCTCTGAATACCAGCCATGCTTGAAATGGCACATCAGTACCACAGTTAATACTTTGAAATTCCTGGGTTGAGAGAGCTCATTTCCTGTATTTCTTAAAGGCTGGCAGAGTATAGCTCCAATACATTTCACAAAGCAAATAAAACAACACCCAACTTGGTTACAGGTTGGTGTACAGTATTCCCATTGTTCTTTTCTGAAACATACTAGTTTTTCCCTTTTTAAAAGCAATTTTGGGCTGTGCAAAGGGTAAGGCAGATCCTTTTCAGTTCATTAATAGAATTGGTAGTTTTAAAAGAATACTACGTTTGATCCCTTGCTCTTCAAAAACTTTCTACAGAACCATATGTAATATTGCAGTTGCTGTGATGACAGTGCTTGTCATCCAAAGAGTTCCAACATAAGGAACATGTAAGCCCTTAATAACATGATGTGTCAAAACACAAACAATACTATATTAGAATACTATATTGTAATTATTGCAATAAATTGCTTCTAGAATGTATAAATAGCATTCAGACCAAATTGGTCATGAGTCATTATGTTTAACTTGTCTCCATTCATCTGAACAGATTTTATGAGTAAACATATTGATTAGTATTTCTCTTGAGAAACTTCATTGGAGTACAGTACACATAAAAATAATGTTTAACTTTAGAATTGGAATAAAAATGACATTGCAAACAATTTAAACAATGGCAGAGTCATGAGTTGTGATTGATCAAACAAAACGCAGCACACAAGAACTGCCTTATGCACTAGGTCAATTTTTTTTGGTAGTGTACAAAAGCATTAGTTTCTCTGTAAGATTGACTCTATTAGATAATTCTGTAAAGAGTATTCAACTAAGGCATACAAACAGCTTCAACTTCTCTCTCTCCCTTCAGTAATGAATTGCTATAGGAATTAATAGTTAATCTCAGAACGCTAGAAGAATCTTCTGTCTACAGTAGTATTGCTGGTGCTGGTGTGTACTTATTCTAAGTAGTCGCTAGGAATGTTGCTTCTGTATTACAGTACAAAGTTCCCAACCAATTAATGATGGACGTCAGTTAAAACTGGCATCCTTTCATGACTTATGCAACTTTGCTCATTTTTTTGGTGCTGTTGGATTTTCTTCTGTGTCTACTAAGCAGATGGATTCCATTGTGCCATACTCCTTGTGTAAGTGATTTCTATGCTATATCCTATTTAGTGATCTTGGATTAACCTGGAATTGCATTTCTTTATTTACCTAAAACTGTTGAAATCCATCTTGCTTGCTATCCATCCTTCTCTTTCTTCTGCTTTGAGTCCATCTTTTACTAAGTCAGTTCCATTAGGTAGACCAGACAAGAAAATCAACTCCACAAGAAGGCTAAAACTACTTGTATTCAGATTGGCTATAATAACAGAATCTTTCACATATGATTGTTCTGAACCTCTTACTCCTCCTTATAGTTCAGTGATGTATAGAGGTATACTTTAGCCCCTATTGCTTAGGTGAGTAATTATACATATCTCCATCAGGGTCATCTTCCTTACCCTCTACATATCAATAATTTACTGCTAGTTTATTTTTGGTATGAGTTGGGCAGCCAAATACATTTCTTAAATGTGTAGTTGTTCTCATATTACCTTTCATGTTTGTTAATTGTGCATAGACTTGTTAAGGATAGTCAAAATAAGTATGCAGGCAAAAAATTCTTTTTAAAAAAAAAACAAGTTTTATTATTTTTTTCTTTTCACAAATAAGTATTTAACGATCAACATGGTGGCAGGGTAATCAATTATCCAAAAGCAAAATCATACTTATATAATTCAAATTAAATCATAAAAAAGAAAAAAAATCCTCTCTATTCCCTCAAATAATATATTATATTCAGATTAATATATTTCAATACAACTAAATCAATCAAAACAATCATCAATAACATTTCATCTAGATATGTCCAAGTCCTGTGTTAAGCTTTACTATTTCAATTGTTATATTAATACATAATTAACGCTTCAGGTATCTCTCCATTCCCTTTTTCCTTAATATCATCTATAATCCTTTATTAACATCATTTCTTCTTTTTTCTTATTCTTCTTCCATTACAAAATAACTATCATTCCTAATAACAAAAATATTAGTTCAGAAAGAAAAGAAAAAAATAGAAGAAAAAGCAGAAAAATATCTTTCTACTCTATTATACCTTATAATCTATTAATCCTTCAATATCTGTATGAGTCCTTTAACCTCCTCCCAGAATTACTAAATCCACAACAAACAGGTTACTACACAAACAAACATCTTCTTATTAAATTCAAATCTCTAATTAATTTTTACTCAATCTGACATCTTATTTAACTATCTTATACCATAAATCAATCCATATCTAATAAGCCTTTTAAACCCATTATGTAGAGGCCTGGATCGCACTCTTAAATCTTATTCTAGCTTTCTTTTTATGCCAGGCAGGTTTCCATAGCAACACCTCTATATCAGTGAACAAGTCTCTTTTGGTGCCTTGTAGTATCATTTGGGTCAAACAAACGAATCCCCTTTTCTGTTTTAGAGACTTGACTCCTTCATCCCTTGTTGTTTTAAAGTTTCCAGTCTCAACATTTGGATATGTTGAATAGCAGACTCGGTTATATCCCACTTTGTAGTTAATAATTGCTTATCCAAGCTACCATAGTTCTCAGTTAGTTGAGCTTGTATATCCATTTCTGTTGGTTTTAAAATTGTAAGTGGTTTAATTATAGTCCTTTTTTGTTCCTTGGAAATCTCATTAGAGTGCATATGAACTAAAGTAAAATCTTCTTTAATATTGGTTGGTTCTGCTTCTGTTGTTTTTTAGTCTGTTGAATGCTCAGATAAAATCTGGCGCTCAGTTTGTAAGTTCAAAGCAGAGTTTCTGTTTTTTATTACTGTAGTACATTCTTTTATTTGGAAACATATTTGCTCAGTAGTTTCATAATTTTTTTTCCAATATAAGTTTGTAGTCAAGTTATGGAGAGGGTTTCTCCATTTCAATAATATTTAGAAACAGTCTGTTATCTTTTAGTAGAGGCTATATTGCAAAAACATTTAGTCAGTATCCACCCCCACAAAGACAGCTGTTAAGTTTCTTTGTCTTTTCCCCTTTTGTAGTAATCTGAAGGTCAAAGTCAATCTCATCAGAGAAAAAGACAGTTGCAATTTTAACTTTCTCAACCAGATGTCCTCAATAGACTGTAAAATCTCTTCCCAGACACCAGGAAAGACATTAATAAAATCAGAAAAATCAAGAAAAAAAATTCTTCACATATAGACTAATTCCAGTAGTAAATTCAATATTGACAGTTTTTTCCAAGACCTCAAAGTGAGTAAAAAACAAATAAAAAAAGAAGTTTGTTTAAATTAATTCAGTCCGTAGCTTCTTTTCCCACACTCTCAAATGCCGCTTTCTTAGAACAGGGAAGTAATTTCAAAAATAGTTTTTACAGGATAAAATAAAAAAAAAGGAGAACCAAGAGAGGGAAAACAAAAAGTCTCACCTGGTCCAGCCACGGTGGGTCCTGCACTTAGATGTTCTTTGACTTCTGGTTATAGCAGCAAGGTGATCGGCCATTTTACTGGCTGATCTTTCCACCGTTGGCCCAAAGGAGCAATCTCAGATCGTGGAAGAAGCTGCCGCTCTCCCACGATCAATGAGGACCTCCCCAGTGGTAGCTGCCCCTCCAAGGCGGCTTTTCGACCCGATTAAGGGTCTACCGGCAGCGGAGAACCAGCCGGCGAAGAGAGCAGTCTCTTCGCTTGACTGCAAAGGCCGCGATCCGGAACCGGAAGTCCAGGCAAAAATATTCTAATAGAAGCCTTAAAGGGGGTTGTGAGTTCAAAACTCAAAGCTGTCCTGTTACAGAACAAAATTATAAAATATATTGCAAGGCTGCATTTTATTTTGTTTGATTTTAGGCATGTATCTTGTTTGGCTAGCTAATATGCAGCTACATTTCTAATTTATTTTGAAGAATCTCATTTTTTAGTATATTGTTATAATTTATAATCCTGTTCTAACATCTTAACTGGATTAGGGATAAACTATACCTACAGTAATTAGAAATGAATTTCTTTCTAACTTCCAACTTCCTCCTTACAATAGTGAAATAAAATGTTAAGGAAAATACATTAATATTGTGCTTCTAAGGCTCAGGTTTTATATTACATGTAGAGATAGATTCAAATGACAAGATTGGATTACCCGGATAAGCTCGACAATCTTGGCTTGGACTCTTGACTTAATACTGTATAAGGTGACCTACTGTGGAAACAGAGGTAAAATAAAGTATAAATTACGTTGCTTCTGACACTTCCATGTTACTTCCTACTAACCATGATGTATGATTGTATATTTTCCCTCTAAAACTAGTCAGTGCAATCTCTTATGGTGCAAAATTCGAGTTTGCAATAAGCACAAGATGGATCAAACAACGCTGATGCTAAAAGTGGCTTCAGGATAAGGAGTAACTTTAACAAGATTAATGGGATTATAGACTTGTACATGGTATTATATTCGAGTAATCCATAATTCTTCAAAAGTGGAACTGCATAGATTGTTTCACACAAGAATATTATGACATAAAATTAAAATAATATTTTTCTTCTTCCTTCTCCTCCTCCTTCTCCTCCTGGTCTTTTTTTCAGACCTTCTTTGGCGGTCTTCAAACAGAGCCTATGTGGTCATCCATCAGAGATGCTCTAGCACAGGGTTTCTCAACTCCAGGGATTTGCAAGAGGTTTATGGGGTTCCACAAGAGACTAAAGGGGAAATAAGAAAATTCACTCAGCCAGTAGCTAATTTTCTATCACCAAACCTTTGTCTTTTGATGAAGAGTTTTGGGATTTATTTTAACTAATAGATTCTGCTGCCTGAAAAAGTTTGAAACCCCTTGCTCGACATATCCTGCACTGATCAAAGGGTGGAACTATACAGTAGTGACCAAAATTGTGGAAACCTTTTGGGAAAAGTGTAGAAATGCCACCTTTGGTTAAGTTTCCACCATTTTTTCTTCCAATTTCTTTATAACTGTAGACTTGTTCACTTAATAATACTATTTTACATCACTTTCTGGGTAACCAGCCAACTCTTTGCACTATTATTTTAATTTTATTACGTTTTACAAGCTCACTAAATAAAAGAACACAAAAAACCCCAAGCAACTTAATAGCAATCACATAACACACTGACAAATGTCCTCCTCTCAGCTTTAGTACATGACATCAATAACTGAATCCTACAAGGAGGGGGCGGGGCTTCACCGGCGTTGCTAAAGCCTCCTTCTGAGGCTCCGATCTCTGGAAGTGGTAAAGCCTTAAAAGCAGCGAACATCGGCTGCTTTTGACGGCGAAAAATCCCCTCTTCGGAAGAAGAAGGGGTGCAGAGCAACAAGCGAGGGCTGAGCTCTTCTGAAACCCCCCTGAAAAAAATTTGCAGGGGGATAGAGTGAAGGCTCCCCTGACGCTGGAAGTAGCTCCCATCCAGAGACGCTACCGTCAGCAGACGGGACCAGACGCCGCAGCAAGCCTATGCATGAGAAAAACTTTTTAAAAGAGCCCTCCAGGCAGGAGGAAGGAAAGCAGGAGAAAACAGGAGTCTTAAAGCGCAAGTACTTCTTTAAATTTTACTTCTAATCACAGATCCCCACAAGCAACATAATATATCTAAGATGGCGATTGCCCCCAATCTAAGGAGGAAGGGACGGAAGTGAAGAATCCCTTTGATCCTTTGTTGCCTTTTCCTTCTCAGCACAACATAGGAGCGATCGCTAAGAGAAAGGCTAGGTGTTTATTTTAAAACCCTATAAAGCCCAACTAAAGAAGAGAAGAAGAGGATATTTTTAGAATGACCTCCAGGCAAACAAAACTAGTCCCCTCAAAGGTGGCGGGAACTTTTCCAGCTCAGCCATCTAAATTACCAACAGTTAACCTGTCCGACACCCCACCCCCCATCTCCTACAGAGCCTCAAGCCTCCCCAGTAATGCTTACAATGAAAGACTTACAGACTGCACTGTCAATAATGACTGATAATCAGACTGATAAGTTGATTGAGAAAAATGGATAAAAGGCTTGAGCAATTGGAGGAAAAAATGGAGAGAAAGATTGAGGAACTGGAGAATAGGATTGAAAAAAAATTGAGAATCAAAGCAAAGAGGTAAATGCTGAACTGGGAAAAATGACAGAAAAATGCAGACCCACATTAGGGAAATAAGAGAAGACATGGTAGAAGCTATTAAGGGGGTGTGGGAGAGTGTTGAAGAGAAGGTGGATGGGATTGAACAACAAATGGAACAAATGGAGAGACAACTTGCTAAGACAAAAAGTGATATACAGGACCATGCACTTATGGCGCAATATCATTCCATGATGTCAGCTATTAGAATCAGAGGACTGGAGGAGGTACCAAATGAGAATCAGGAGGACCCGAGAAGAAGCTTTGAAGAAGCTTTTGGAAAAATTCTAGAAGGGGCTGCAGAAAATCTCTATTGGCAGTTGGACAGAATCTACAGGGTTAATTCATTGATTGCAAAACAAAGAAATCTACCTAGAGATGTTGTTATCTACTTTGTCACAAGGAGATTCAGAAACAAGGTGCTCACAATAACCTATAATAAGAAATTAAAGGTTGCTGGTCAGGAGGTGGTGGTTTTGAAGGAGATCCCTCAGAAGATATTAAGAGCAAGAAAGGACTATGCATTTTTGGTTGATGAACTTAAAATACGTGCTTTACAATATAGGTGGGAGGTTCCAGCTGGACTGTCTCTACTTTACAATGGTAATAGATATTGCTTGAATTCTATCAGGAAAGCGAAGGACTTTTTTGAAAATGTGCTGAAGGCTGGTAGACCCTCATCCCCAACACCAAAAAATGCAGATTCACTACAAGAAAGAGAATTGGATTTAAACCAACAACCACAGTTTTCGAAGTCAAGGCCGCCTGCAGAGCCGGGAGGTGACAAAGGAGTGAGAGTGGAGTTACCTGCCCGAAGTACTGATACCTCTCAGCCCTTGGAAGCAGACAAGCCTAAAGACCGGAGGCAAACAAGAGCGAATACTAAACAGAAGGAGCAACACGAAATGCGACAACAAGGTCATACATATACAAGTAGGGAAGCCATGGGAGCACGACCGAAGAAGAAAGAAGATGGAAAATTGATTTGGTCTTGCAGAAGCTTTCCAAAGATGACCATGTCAAATAAATATCTGACATGGAATGTGAATGGTTTAAATTCTCCACAGAAAAGGAAGAAGATATTTCATTACTTATCTCAATGTAAAAATGATGTAACTTGCCTACAAGAAACACATATTAGAACTACGGACCAGAAATACTTAATATGCAATAAGCTAGGCACACATTTTGTTGCAGCGGCCGCTGAAAAGAATGGAATTGCCATCTATGTGAAAAATCATATAAGAGCTAAACTAATAGAAGCAGACTCACAAGGTAGATATTAGTTCTTTTGATAGGTATATATGCACCAAATCAACAACAAGGAAAATTTTACAAACTGTTACATAGAAAGCTAACACAATTTGACTATAGATCCTGTATTTTAATGGGAGACTGGAACGGTGTTATAGATATCGGTTTAGATAAAAAGAAGACAGCACCTACTCCTCAAACACGTTCCAAGCTGCCCAAATCTTTTTTTGATATAAAGGATGATTTTGACTTGATAGACATTTGGAGAGAAAGACATGGTAAAGAGAAAGAATTTACCTTTTTTTCAGACAGACACCAGTCATTCTCTAGAATCGACTTTATATTAACAACCAGCGACTTGCTTGTTAGCCTAAAGAAGGTGAAAATCTTACCCAAAGTTCTAACAGACCATAATCCGGTATGGATGGAATTAAGGCAAGGACAGAAACCTAGGAGATCCTGGAGAATTAATGAAAACCTGTTTAAATACGATATAAATGTGGATGAATGCAAAAATGCTATGAAGGAATTCTTTAGCATAAATATGAATAAAGAGACACCTATAGAAATGATATGGGACGCTAGCAAGGCGTACATGCGTGGGATTCTCATGGACATGAACAAAAGGCACCGTTGCAAACAAGAACAAAAAAGAAAGGACTTAGAAGATGAGATAAATAAGAAAGAGCAAATATTAATAGAAAGACCGGAGGACAAAGATACCAAAGAGGGAATCAAGATATTAAGGAAACAATTTGACTTGTTGATGGCAGATCAAGTTGCTAGGAATATACAATATGCAAAGCATAAGACATTCCATAATTCCAATAAACCTGGCCGGTGGCTGGCTTATATATTAAGGAAAAAGCAAAAATCCCGCATAATTGAAAAGATAGTGTATAAAGGAAAGGAAGAGTTTCAACAGAAATGATCAAGAAAGCTTTTACAGAATTCTACTCTGAGTTATACGCCAAAGAAAAGACACAAGACAAAGAGATAGATAAGTTTCTGCAAAATGAAAAGGTATTGATAATTACCGATGAACAAAGAGATAGTCTGAATGCATTGATCACACAAGAAGAAATACTTTTAGTGATTAAACAATTGAAAAAGGGAAAATCGCCCGGGACTGATGGGTTAACAGCGACCTATTACAAGTATCTTCGAGAGGAAATGATAGAACCCTTTAGAGAGCTATTTGTCAACATACAAGAAGGTGGTCAAGTTCCACCGTCGTGGAAAACAGCCCACATCTCTCTAATCCCTAAAGAGGGAAAAGACAACGCTCAACCAGAAAACTACAGACCCATCTCGCTTTTGAACACGGACTACAAAATCTTTGCAAAAATCTTGGCTAACAGATTAATGACAGTGTTACAAAAAATAATTCACCCGGACCAAACTGGATTTATTTATAGTTTTCAGATGAAAACTAATGTAAGACAACTTCTTAATATAATAGAGTATTTGGAAAAGCATATCCAGGTGCCCGCTACTCTCATGTTTGTAGATGCAGAAAAGGCCTTCGATAGACTGAATTGGCCGTTTCTGAAAAAACTTAGGGGTATGAAAATGGGAGAACAGTTTATTAATTCCATATTGGCAATTTATCAGAAACAAACAGGCCAGATCATTGTGAATGGGGACTTAACAGACTCATTTAATATAGAGAAAGGTACTAGACAGGGATGTCCGCTATCCCCCTTGCTGTTTGTTTTAACGCTGGAGATTTTACTGAACAAGATACGAGCGGCAGATGACATAAAAGGTATACGGATTAGACAACAGGACTACAGACTATGTGCCTTCGCGGATGACCTGCTGGTGACACTGACTCAACCAGCACAATCAGCCAAGAGACTGATGGAGATAATTAAGGACTATGGTAGGGTATCAGGCTTCAAAGTAAATATTTCTAAGATGAAGATGCTAGTTAAAAATTTAGATAACAACTCAAAACAGAACTTAGAAAGAATAACGGGCTGTGAAATAGTTAAGAAAGTTAAATACTTAGGAATTGAGATTGAAGCTGCAAATGGGAAATTATATAAAAATAATTACGAGGTGTTGTGGAACAAGATACAAACAGACATGGTCAGGTGGAAAACACTACAACTGTCTCTGCTGGGCAGGATAGCGGCAGTAAAAATGAATGTATTGCCAAAATTTTTATTTCTCTTTCAAATGCTACCTATACTCAAAAAGGATGTGGACCTAGACGAATGACAGAAGGGCATTAACAGATTTATTTGGGATGGCAAGAAACCGAGGGTTAAATTAAAAGTCATCCAGGATACAAGGAAAAGAGGTGGTTTTAAAATGCCCAATTTGAAGTTATATTACTACGCTGCGGCGCTAGTGGCACTGAGTGACTGGATTAATATAACGAATGACAGAGTACTGAATGTTGAAGGACACGGTTTGCTATATGGGTGGCATGCATACCTAGTGTATGACAAGAAGGTGGACAAGAACTTCAAGGAGCACCCACTGAGAATCCCGCTGTTGTGGGTCTGGAAGAAATATCAGTACCTACTACACAAAAAGATTCCCATCTGGATGATCCCCGGACATGCAATAGGGGACACAAACATACTACAAGGTCAGGATGTGGTGCCCTATAGTAAACTTGTAATGGAAGAAGAAAATGTGTTTTCGTTAAAGCCATCAAATACGCTAGCAGATGAAGGAATAGTGTGTACCTGGCTTTCATATTTGCAACTGCAGTCTAGATGGCAAAAAGACCTGAAGAAGGGCTTATCCTTTACAGATGAGAATTTAATTGAACAGGTTAGAGAGCAGGGGCCCATGCATATCAAACGAGTGTACAGTGTACTGATAGAAATTGACTCTGAAACTGTACTAGTCAAGGATTGTATGGTAAAGTGGGAACAAGATTTTGGGCAACCTATCACGATGGAAACATGGGAGGGAATCTGGGTGAGAAATGTAAAATTTACGTAAGCGCAACATTTAAGGGAAAACTTTTATAAGATGTTCTATAGGTGGCATCTAGATCTGAAAAAATTATCATATATCTATCCAGACACCCAACCTAAATGTTGGAGGTGTGGTAGTATGGAGGCTACATATTTTCATGTATGGTGGACATGTAGAAAAATTAAAGCCTTCTGGAGAAAAATATGGTGGACACTCCAAACCATACTGAAAAAGCGTATTGAATTTCTACCTCAGTTGTTTTTGTTAGGGATCATAAAAGACCGTACTACCACAGAGACGAACTTAATTCTGAACTTGATCACAGCAGCGAGACTGTTGGTGGGACAATACTGGAAGAAGCCAGAAATACCACCTATTGAAGAATGGACTTTGAAAGTAATAAATTTGGCAGAAATGGCTAAAATATCGGCATATTTGAAGGATCGCTCAAATGAACAATATATGATAGACTGGAAACATTGGATAGACTACATACAAGAGAAACACCAATCAAAGAAAATGTATCTGGCTTATAGTTAAATTTGGACATACGGAGTGAAGAATGTTTACAAATTTAAATCGATTGTATTAAGTTGGATAGCAGTTAACTTGATTTTCCCCCCGGTTTACATGTACAAATATATATCTATCGATTAATGGAAGATATATATTAAATAGACTAAGAATGTACTTGTTATTGACATGAAAAATATTAATTTTAATAAGATGACTTGTTTGTTTGATGTCCAATGGATTGATCTGAAAAGATAGTTAAACTTGGACATACGGAGTGAAGAAGGTCTACAAATTTAAAATGATTGTATTAAGTTGAATGGCTTTAACTTGAACTTTTTCATTGTTTACATGTACAAACGGATATATATATATATATATATATATATATATATATATATATATATATATATATATATATATATATATATATATATATATATATATATATATATATATATATATATATATATATATATATATATATATATATATATATATATATATATATATGATTAATAATATCCATAAAAATACGACTCCTGGGTACATTCATGATATAAAATAAAAGTTTCAAGATCACCAGGAGATTTAAAAGAAATTAATTTTAATATAACCTAGCTTTCGTTGGAAACTACCAACATCGTCAGGGTTAAAAAGGCAACTAAGGAGATGTTTTAAATAGGATCAGTTAACGCCTGCGCTCGGCTCCTAGAACGCGTTACCGGTCCTAGCCGGTTAATTTGTATTCTGGGTGTTTCTCCTTCTCTGTCATTGCCTCGAACGGCTCCCCCGTGCTGTGCAGAGGAGAGAGGTATTCCCCCCTCCCACTCCATGGACATGCGAGGAATTGTGGAAGGGGAATACCCACGATTGAGATCTTCCCAGGCAAAAAGCAGGACATTTACCTTGGATGGGAGTAATGACTGCTGGCAGCAGACGGAATCTTATGTGGACAGTGCCGAGATGGGTTGTGGGAACACACACACTGGATTACATGATATCCGGATGGGTACTGCCCACGTGGGAGGAGGAAGGAGGAGGGTGAATGTTGGGCTGAGAGAAACCACTGACTTACGGTTGGGAGGGGTGGGGGAAACTGCCTGGAGCCCTCACAAGATGTGTAACAATGTAAAAGAAAAACCAAACACCCCCCCCCCAAGGCCTGTAACAGAGGGAAAGGCAATACTCGAGTTAACACCATTGGAGGGAGGGAAAAGATCCTGACTAACTTAGGAACTAGCACTAAAAGAACAGGTGAGAAGGTTCGAGGCAATGACAGAGAAGGAGAAACACCCAGAATACAAATTAACCGGCTAGGACCGGTAACGCGTTCTAGGAGCCGAGCGCAGGCGTTAACTGATCCTATTTAAAACATCTCCTTAGTTGCCTTTTTAACCCTGACGATGTTGGTAGTTTCCAACGAAAGCTAGGTTATATTAAAATTAATTTCTTTTAAATCTCCTGGTGATCTTGAAACTTTTATTTTATATCATATATATATATATATATATATATGTATAAAACTGAATCCTACTGTGATCTGATTGGCTCATTGCCAAAACAAGATGACACCTGATTGGCTCTCTAAACACTCCTGCTCATTGGTTACAATCAGATGAAGGAAAGCTACCTGATATCAATCTAAGCAAGTTATGCTTCCTTTTTCTGGTTATTTGGCTATAACTTTTTATAGGATGCAGTACAGATAATTGAACAAACTTTGTTGCATTACATTCTTAACTAAATTATCTTTCCACTGATATATAATTTTATGGTACTACTCCAAAAAAAGTGGTGTTGTTAGCCATCAAACCTCAAAAGTACACTTTTCCCAAAAGTTTTCCACAATTTTGGCCACTACTGTATAACCTCTAAGATTCTTTCCAATTCTATCAATCTTCATCTAAATCAAACTAGGTGGAATAGTGTGTGAAGGCAAATATTCTCTTCAAGCCAAAACAGCAGTTCAGTTTCTTCTAAAATAATGATTTATTTGATCAGTGATAGGTGAACCTATGCACCTATATCAAAGGTGACATATCATGGTGTTTTGCATCAACATTCACCAATATCCGGCAATTATCCTCAAAAGCACATCTTGTGCAATTTTTGGAAATTGCGGATGCTATGCAAGAATAGGATGTGCGCTCCTGCAGTTTCCAGAAGTTCTGTTAGAGGACAGCACCTGCACGGCCTCCATGGCCTCCAAACATTGTGTGAAAACAGGATGTGCTTTTGTGTGGTTTTTGGAACAGCATGAGGCAGTCATGGTGCTAAGGCTGGAACTGAGGGCTCGGCTTCTGTTTAGGTCACTGAATGGGGGGGAGGGAGGGAGATAGAGAACTGTTTCTCTTTTATTCAGGGCATGATATGACACAGCAGTAGAGTTACAAGATAGGCATTTTCCGAATCTAAACATGTGAAGTCAACTTCAGAGTGATGAGTCTTTTCCCAAAACAGAATTCAAAATCTGAAGAGCAGAATACCTACAAAATACTTGCCATGAAAGAATGCATACAGTTGGGACTTACTCATGAGAGAATGAATGCAAGAACTCAATTTACATCAAGATTCCCATTACTCATATTGTTGCATCAGGTCTGTATTCAAATCCATATCCTGTAAAAACGGGCTTTTTTGTTGCAATGTGATCATTGGATCTATGTGTGAACCCCATTAAAGTCTCCAGAATTTGGATGGTACAATACTAATTTTGAAATAATCGTTCCTGATGGATAACAATGAAGGTTATTGAGATTACTGAGAGATTAATTCAATGATTTGTTTGGTAAATTATTATTATTATTATTATTATTATTATTATTATTATTATTATTATTATTATTATTATTATTATTATATTTAAATTTCTATACCGCCCCTCTCCCGAAGGACTCGGGGCGGTTTACAGCCTTAAAATTTAAAAAACATATAAATATACGAAATTAAAATATTTAAAAATAAATTAAACAAATTAGGCCATAAAATCTATAAAACCCAATATATACAAATCCTAAAATCCTAAAAATTACACAATCATGTGTCCAATGGTAAAATAAAGTTGTGAATGCCTTTTCTGTTCAGAAAACATGAATGGGATTTCCTGAAGTTCTAATGGGTGAACTCTGATCAGATGAACTATTTATCACCTGTCTGACCAACAACTCCTTTTATTAGAAGCTGTAAATTTCCTGCATGTTTGGGACCAGGCTCTTGTCCTAAATCTGGGACTGCTCTTTTTTTTAGATTTGTTTTCTCCCACCTTTATATCATTTTAATGATTCAAAGCAGCAAGCCTCTCTACTGCTTCCTCCTATTTTCCCTAGAACAACAATCATGTGAGGTGGATTGGGCTGAGAGAGAGTGACTGGCCCCAAAACACCCATCCGGCTTTCATGTCTAAGTCAGGACTAGAACTCATAATCTCCTAGGGCAGGGGTAGGCAACATTGGCTCTTTTATGACTCGTGGACTTCAACTCCCAGAATTCCTGAGCCAGCTCCACCCCTGTCCTAGATTCTAGCTTGGTGCCTCAACTAACAAAGCCTTTGATTTGATATTAGGTGAGTGGTCATTAAATGGACTGAAAAATGGGGAAAGAGACACACTGAGTGACGCAGTACTGTAATGACTAGGGCAGCGGTTCTCAACCTTTTCCGGGGCTCGACCCCGGCCCGCATCGCGCAAAAAAAAAATGGTGGGCCCGCACCGCACATGCACGGCGCATCGCGCATGCGCGGCGCGACGGTCTGCATCGCGATAGGAAAAAAATGGCCGACCCCCCCAAAAAATGGCGGGCCTGCCGCACACATGCACGGCGCGACCAGGCACATCATGCATGCACGGCGCGACGGCCCACATCGCGATAGGAAAAAAATGGCCGACCAAAAAAAATGGCCGACCAAAAAAAAATGGCGGTCTGCGGTGCTTGGTGACCCCCGTGAAATGGTCGTTCGACCCCAAATGGGGTCGCGACCCACAGGTTGAGAACCGCTGGACTAGGGCAAAGGTATCTTTCAAATATTCTTGACTGCAGTCTTTGGCTGTTAATGCTGGCTAGATCTGATGGAAATTGAAATCTGAAACATCTGAAGACAATGAATTTGCCTTTCTTTGACTAAAATAGTATTGATAAAACTTGATTGAGGTTCCCCACAGATCTGAATTTCCTACGCCTCACGTGGTCTCGGTATCCCCATTCTATTTCTCTGAAATCTTCTGATAGTTAAAAGTTATGAAAAGGATTGATTTGATCTGTAAAAGAATATTGAAAAAACAGCTTGTTTCTTGGAACAAAAACATGTTCACAAATATCTTTATTGTGTTACCTATTTTTTGTTGGTGATTTGTTAAAACTATTTTGCACAGGTGTTTGGAAGTTAGTTTGTGAATTTAAGTGGTGCTTTCAGTATTTCAGAACTACTCTTTCCTTTCACTGTGAATCCTGTTTGTCCTGATATATAAACACAGTGGTATAAATTCAGAGTTCAGAGAACTTCTACTTCATTGTAATGGCCTCTCCTTGAAGCTTTTGGATTTTGTAATGTATCTCCCACACTCACACACACTTTCTCTCTCATGCAGACACACATGCACCCTCCTGAATCCCCCACTCCTCAGTTGCACTCATGAAAAGACAGGTATCAATGGCTCCTGGTGTATAATCATTCCTCTGGTGCATGCTAACTCTTTCATTTCTTGTGGTACTGTGAACAATGCATTACAAAAATTAATTAATTAAGCCCTTCAGAATTAGAAGAGATGTCTAATGTGGATTTTAAACCGAATATGGAAGGTTGCTTCAAAATGGTCTGACTTTTGTTCATTCTTTAAACTCCTGGCTGAGTGAATATAAGACTAACTGTGATTCTACATCTAGCATAAATAACTTCAGCAATAAAATACATGGTGAATACACATCTTGTCACATATGGATTACTTAGACTGATCCTTCTGTTACACTGCTAAATATTTCTGGGGACTATACTGGTTATTTCTATCTATCCTGGCTTAAAACCAGAAGTCAGTGGATGGAAAGTGAGGCTATGCATGCGCCAGATGTTGTCCTTGATTTATAAACATTTTCTTGCCAAACACACAATAGGCAATTTATTGCTATAAAAGAGCATTTGTCGGCTAGCGAGATATGTTAGCATCCTTAGTTCTGAGCACATCTCTTAAGCATCTCTTACTATAAATGTATATTTAATTCCTTCCCCATAGCTTGGCTCATAAAATATGGGATGTCATAGAAAGTATAATGAATGAATCTTCAGCAGCTCTTAACATCATTTGAAAGATGAAATTACCTGCTTCTCCTTTAGCGCTTGGAATATTACAATCCTTGAAGGTTTAACTGAGGATTAGTAAATTGGAGAGTGTCCATTATCAGACCAGGCTTATGGTCTGATAATGTCTCTTGCTTCATTTCCCTTAGTGCTTTATTCATAGATCCCTGAAATTACATAACAAGTGACGTTTTCAGAGAAGCTGTCAGGAACGTTTTTACTCTTTTTCCAAATGTTGCTATTTCTCCAGCTTGCAACGTGTCTAATCCCTTTTGAAAAAGGTTGCTGCAGTTTAGTCAGCTTGCATAGACAAGTTTGTAGCTTAATTCAACACTGCATTAAAAGACCCAGGATGAAATGTAAGAAGTACGTAGCTATTCTTGAAGCTGCAGTTGGAATCACTCCTCTTAATAAGAGAGAACTGCTCCCAGTGGTTCGACATGTAAATCTCTGGCAGCAACCCGGGTGAGTCCTAGGTTGGGTGAATGAATCATTGCAAAGATAAATATTTACTCTGAATCTTGTCTGCAGATTTGCAGCATGCATTATGCGTAGCTAGTTATATTTCCTCAATGACAAAAATGTAATGCTCTTTTTGAGTGTATATTTGGCTGAGATCAGTCAAGGCATGGTGGGTTACAGCATTTAAACCTCTTTGGGTAAGCATTTGGGATGAAAATGATATAGTGAAGCCAGTGCAGATTCAATGCAGGGGCAAATCTAAATGGGGATATAATGGCATTTCTACTCTTGTATTTTCAGGGACAATCTGCAACCAGGCAAAACAGATATACCAAATTCCTTTAGAAAAAATGTTCTTATTGAAAAAGTGAATTTTGTATCCCTTTCTTATTTAAAATAAATCTCTATGGGATATCTTTTAAATCTGTTCTATTTTCCTAATTTAACTCTGTTCTAGTCTCTGTTGCTATTCGTCCACTTGATGTTAATGTTTATTGTGCTGTAGCTTTGTCTACTCTGCCTTTTGTTATTACATACACACTTTTTGCTTTAGGTTTCTAATATTCCCCCCCCCTTAGATGTGACTTTCTTTCAGCTATGTTTTCTATATCTGTTCCAGGATCTCAGCATTATTAATACTAATCCAGGTCCCCAGCATCATCAGCCACCTCTCCCTTGGTTATCTTCTGTTGAAGTTGGTCTCTGTTATCGGCTAGTTCTGGACTGTTTCTGGTGGGACTGTTTCAGATGTTGTATCTTCTAGAGCTTTTCCATTTCAGTTTATTTAGATGACTCATTGCTACTGCTAGGGTTGAATGGCCGACTGCCCAGGCTACCTTTACTGGCTTCTGTACCTCCTATTGGGCTCTTCTAAGGCTTTAGACAATCAGGAGCCCTTTTCTGTTGAGTTGTCTTTCGGTTGTGTTCACTTGCTCTTTGGGCTCTGTTGTTATAAGCCGTGCCATAGACTCAAGCTATTCCTGGTTCTCCTGCCAATTCTTTCTTATGGTCTGGTTGCTTATTTCATTTGCCAGCCCTGGACTGCTATACTACTTTAGGTGTTGATGCTTTTTGATGCTTTCCTCCTTCAAGAGTCATATTTACTTTCCAATGTGTCCTGAGCCTACTTTCCACCAGTTTAGCTGATGTTCCATTGGACACCTTCCAGCTTTGTGCCACCACCCCAGGCTCTTCATCTGTCACCACTGCTACCATAATCTTTGCCTTTACTGAAACCACTGCAAATCTCTGGATCCTCTCCTGTGCTATTACCACCATGTCACCTTGGTTGTTGTCTTGGAGCACCCAGAGAATGTATCTAGGTATCCTCTTACTTGTTTCTTCTTTCACTCTTGTTTTTCTAATTGTTTTTGAGCTCCTTAGCTATCCTTTTTCTTCCTAAAATTTTTGGGACACAAGTTTCTCAAGCCACTTTCATCCCACCGAGGTTTTTTTTTAAAGGGCTTACTTTTTTTAATCTGGTGAAACTTTTAACTTGTTTCTTGGGAGAAGAAAGGTGCAGTCCCTTGTATTTACCCGATTCTGTCCACTCATATTTGTATCACACATATCAAAGGATCCATCTAGAGTTTATGTGCAATTGGCGGCCTACACATTTATTAGATAGATAGATAGATAGATACCGTAGATAAGCAAGCAAGCAAGCTTTCAGTTTCCAAATTTTAAACAGATTTTCTGATCCTTATGAAAAATCTTTTCTCTTTTTAAGAGTGCATATATTTTCTCTGAGAAGAGCTTAGAATAAAATACTTACATGCTGTGGAATTATATCCAAATAAGCATCCATGTGCAACAGACATTATGTATAGATTTACATCTCACATTCCCTCCCTCAGGGTAGACTCCATAATGCTTCCTCCTCCAGTTTTATTTCCATAGAGAATGGGGTAGGTTGAGGTAAGGATCAAGGGATAACCAAATACGGCTTCGTAGCCACATGGGAAGCAAATGGTGTCCCTTGCTGCATTAGTAGATGCTGTCACCGGGGCGTTCGATTGTGCTTGCTCTCAACTGCCTGCTGCCCCAAGTGTAAGGTTTTGTGCAAACAAACAAAAGATGTTATTGATTGATACCATTAGGTAATGCTCACAGTGACTGGCCTAGAGTCATCCGATGAGTTTGCCCTTGAATCTGGACTTCTGGTCTTAATCTGATGCTCTTAAATTGCTATACTGCACCAGGGTAGGTACAGGGGCTTGTACATGTTTGCACTTCTTTGTCTACAATGCAAGCAAAGAAAGTCCCATTGTTTCCCAGTCTAAAATTGTTGCATGCAGTATAAAAGAGTCTCATACTGGAGACAAAACAAATGCACATGTTCTCTCTTTGGCTGTTAAGGAGTCACGAGCCTGGTAATGGATTGATGATACGCTTCAGGCAATTGAGGAGAATACGTATGTAATCCACCATAAATAAGGATCTTATAGCTTAAAGATGAGGTTCATCTTTTTAAAAATCCAATACATTAATCATTACCATGATCTGACAATCAGGCTGGTTAAGCTAATATTGACCATACTATTGATTGCCAACAGAACATGAAAATAGGTGCTTTGTGCCTCCTTACATTGTAAGTTTAATCAAATGTACAGTATTTGGTTCATTTACAAAACCCTTCAGAGGACTGATGTATCATGGAGTGAAATTCATAAACTACTTTTTGCAAACTAAAAAGCCTCATCGAAATGCAAAAATAGTCTGTTGATTCCACTCATGTATGTACAGAATGCAAACAGGTCATTTCAGCTTTGATGTATATGGATGCATCTCAGTTATGTTCCTTTAGGTGGCAGCCTTCCATTATGATGAAATGAAGCGTTGGACTTACCTGAACGCCTTTTCTCAGCATGGGGGGATGGAGAATCCACCAATGGGTTGTGACAGCCTGTCACCCAATCACAGACTAGGTCCGAAATTTAGCTCCGCCTCCTGGCTTCCTCCCCAGTTTTTGACAGGCGACGCTCCTCCTCAGGTCGGACCGTGTAGCTCCCTCTCAGCGTCCTGTAAGAGAATTCCTGCCTAGACAAGTTAGAGGAGGGTGTGGATTCTCCATCCCCCCATGCTGAGAAAAGGCGTTCAGGTAAGTCCAACGCTTCTTCTCCAGCATGGGTGGATTCCAAATCCACCAATGGGACGTACCCAAGCCCTCATGAGTCCCCTTGGGTGGGAGTCTAGGCTATCTCTTACTAGGACTCCACTATCTGCTGCAAGCTCCTCCTGCCAAACGAACCCTCAGCTGCAGCAAATTGGTCTATCTTGTAGTTCCTAACAAAGGAGGACGGAGAGGCCCACGTGGCCGCTCTGCAAATTTCCTCCAGCGGTGCCTGCGTGCGCCAAGCTGCCGATGTGGCCGCGCTCCTTGTGGAGTGAGCTGTAATGTTGCTTGGTACCTGCAGGTCCAATGACTCATAGGCCTTGGCTATGCATGCCCTGATCCATCTTCCAATGGTCGAAGAGGAAATCTTCAGGCCCCTGGAAGAGGGATGATAGGAGACGAATAGCGCCTCTGATCTCCTGAAAGATGCTGTTCTGTCAATGTAGTGTCGCAGAGCCCTGCGCACGTCTAAAGTGTGCCACTGTCTTTCCAGACGGTGTGTGGGATTTGGACAAAAATCCGGAAGGATCAGTTCCTGAGCCCTGTGGAACCATGTGTTGACCTTGGGAATGAATGTTGGGTCAAGCCTCAGGATCACCCTGCCCTCTGCGAACGTGAGCAGGTCCGGACGGACCGACAAGGCCCCCAACTCGGAAATCCGTCTCGCCAAGGTGATTGCCACAAGGAATGCCACCTTCAGCGTCAGAAAACGGAGTGAGCTGGTCCCCAGTGGTTCTAACGGAGCCGCAGTTAGGGCCTGTAGTACCCTGTGTAGGTCCCAGGATGGGAAACGGTGAACTGCTGGCGGCCGTCTGAAGGCGGCCCCTTTTAGGAATGCACTCACCGCCGGGTGTTGAGACAGGGTTCCCCGATCCTCACAGACCAGGACCGTCTGTAGGGCTGCTACCTGTCTACGGATGGTGTTGATCGCTAGCCCCCTGTCCATGCCCTCCCACAGGTACTGGAGGATATCCGGAATGGTAACTGACATGGGGTCTAACCCGCGCCTGCTGCACCAGGAGGAAAAATTTCTCCAGGTGGCGTCGTATATCCTGTTGGTAGAGGGCTGACGGGCATCCTGTATGACCGAGATGACCTCCTCTGAGAAGGCCTGCCTGCTCAGACCCTCCCGCTCAAGTGCCAGGTGGCTAGTTGGAGCCATTGTGGGTCTGGGTGTTGGAGTTTCCCTTGGCTCAGAGATACCTGGCTCGGAGGGAGTCTCCACACTGGCGAGAGTGATAGATCTACCAGGTCTGCGAACCATGGACGTCTCGGCCAGTATGGGGCGATTAGTATCACCTCCGCCTCTTCCAGAATCAATTTGCGAATTGTTGCCTGTATTAGGGGCGGAGGGGGGAAGGCGTACAGCAGCCCCTGGGGCCACCTGCATCTGAGCGCGTCTGTCCCCTCCGCTCCCCGGGTCTGGAACCTGGAAAAGAAACGTTGAGTTTGAGTGTTTGCTGGAGACGCGAAGAGGTCCAGGCAGGGCCGGCCGAACCTGTCCGAGATTGCCTCGAACAGTTCCGGGGCCAGCCTCCACTCTGCGTGGTCTACCGTTGTTCTGCTGAGGGAGTCTGCCTGTTGGTTTGCCTCCCCCGATATGTGTTCTGCCCTGAGTGAGGCCAGATGCTGTTCTGCCCAAAGGCCCAGGTCCCTGGCTTCCTTCATGAGTGCCGCTGACCTGGTCCCGCCCTGCTTGTTTACGTGTGCTTTTGCTGTTACATTGTCCGTCAGGACTAGCACGTGCTTCCCTGTCAGGTGAGCTGAGAATTTGCGCAGGGCCAGGTGGATGGCCCTCAGCTCGAGCCAATTGATCCTGTGACGTAAGTCCCCTGGACTCCACCTCCCCTGGGCTATCTTGTCCAATGAGTGGGCCCCCCACCCGAACAGACTTGCTCCGGTTGTGACTGTGATCCTGTCGGGTTCCCTGAGTGGGGTGCCCCTGCTGAGGGTGCCTGACCTCCACCATCTGAGGGATGCTATGACTTGGGGTGGCACCCTGATTCTCCTGAGCGACGCGCTCTGGTTCTGCCTCTGGTAAGGGAGTAGAAGCCATTGGAGACTTCTGGAGTGGAGCCTTGCCCACGGAACAATGCCCAGGCATGAGATCATCTTTCCCAGGAGCTGAGAGAGCTGTACTATGGTGGCCACTCTTTTTTGAGCCACCAGTCGCGCGAGCTTCTGTAAGCTCTCCTGACGCTCCGGTGAAAGATATACCATGCCCTGCTCTGAGTCTATGATGGCTCCCAGATGGAGGAGCCTCCTTGATGGGGTGAGCTGGCTTTTCTTGTGATTTACTGAGAAGCCATGGGTCTGGAGGGTGTCTATGGTGATCTGAATGTCTGTCAGGGCTGCCTGGTGTGAGCCCGACAGGATCAGGATGTCGTCCAAGTAGCATTGGACCCTTACCGGCATCTTGCGTAGGTGCGCTCCCAGTGCCGCCAGTATCTTCGTGAAGACTCGGGGTGCTGAGGACAGGCCGAATGGTAGGGCCCTGTACTGGTAGTGCCGTCCCCTGTAACAGAATCTGAGAAACCTTCTGTGATCCGGCCTTATCGGAATGTGTAGATAGGCCTCTGTGAGGTCTATGGAGGACAGCATGTCTCCTTTCCGAATGCTGGCCAGGATGGATCTGAGGGACTGCATTTTGAATTTCCTGTATACCACATAGCGGTTGAGGCGTTTGAGGTCGAGGATGGCCCTCCAATCCCCCGATGACTTCGGTACCAGGAACAGGATGGAGTAATATCCCCGGCCCTCCTGTTCTGGAGGGACTGCCTCTATGGCTCTTATGTCCCTCAGGTGATCTATGGCCTGATCTAGAAGGCCCGCCTTGGTCCTGTTGCGTGATAACGGGCACCTTCTGAAGTGGTCTGGTGGAATCGAGTAAAATTCTATTGCTAGACCCTGGGATACTGTCTCCCTGACCCAGGCGTCCGTTGTGGTCGTCTGCCACGCTTCGCTGAACAGCGTCAGACGACCCCCTATGGGGCTGTCCTGGGCGTCATTTGGAGCGTCTGTAGGGGCGACCTCCCCCCCCTCTATAGGAGCATTTGGAAGGTTGACCCCTGCCAGAGGCTGGACGATCCTGGCCGCGCTCCTGTCTGTACGGAAAGGCGCGCGCGTTTCTGGGCCTGTCTCAGGATCGTCCTCCCTGAAAGGGCTGCCTCCATTCTCCGCCCCCGCTCTGTCGGGGGCCCTGTCTGCGGAATTCCTGTCCTCCCCTGTCTGACTTCCTCGAGGGGTGCGCTAGCACCTTTCTCTTGGTCCTATCCTCAATCACGTAAGGATCCAGGATCGCCCCAAATAGTTTCGATCCTGAATACTTAGCTGTGGCGAGGCGCCACTTGGATTTCAGGTCTGTTTTCCAATTTTTTAGCCATGCTAGTCTCCTAACTGCTACTGTACCTGCGATGGCTCTGGCCGAATATCGTGAGGCATACAGGGTGGCATCCGCCATGAATTCCGCTGTCATGCGTAGCTTCGTCAGAGTCTGTCGTATGCGTACCTGCTCTGGCGGTACGCTCGTCTGGAGCTCCCGCAGCCACCTGATCGATGCCCTGGAGAAAACAGAAGCAGTAGACGCGGCCCTAATGGCCCAGGCTGATGAGTGGTGTACTCTGCGGAGAGAGAGCTCTGCCTTCCTCTCCTCTGCCTTCATTGCCTCTGACATGTCTCCTGGGATGGCTGAGGAAGCAAACAGAGAAATTAGTGGTTCATCGACCTGTGGCACCTCAATAAGTGATGCCAGGGGATCACAGACATTGAACATCTTCTTTTCCACACCGCTAGGTGAGGGTATGGCCCCCAGGTTTGCCCACTGGGCCCGTACCGACGACCTGAACACCTTGGTACAGGGCACCTGTATTACCTCTGACACCGGAGAATACATTAGTGGGTTTTTGGCATCCTCCTCCTCTGAGGAGGGTGGCCTGACCTCCTTTGTCTTAGCTGGCATATCGAGTGCCGCACAAACCTTTGGCAAGAGGGGAAGGAATAATGTGTGGTCGAAAAGACCTGGGGCCTGTGCTGTCTGTTGTTCTGTCTCCTCAGCTCCTGACAGCACGGCTCCCTCGTCCTCCCATTCCCCTTGCTCCTCATCTGACGCCTGTGGGGAAAACTCAGACGTGTCAGAGTCATGGAACAGTTCATTCCCCCCCTGGGGGCGTGTCTCCGTGGCTTGCGAGCCTTAGGGGAGGGGGACTCACTCCTGGATGAACGGAGCTGCTTCAGGGTTTCCTGTAGGAGGGAGTGAAGCTGAGAAAAACACTTACCTGACCTCGTTCTCTTCCTACCTCTGCGCCCAGCCTCCTCCTGGCTGGTTGTGGGTTCAGAGTATGCTGGTGAAGAGGGCACCGATATAGGGGACAGGTCCTCATCCGTTCCACCCCTGGGGATCCATTCCCTAGACCCCTGCTCTGCTTCCGACGGCCCAAAGGAGCTGGGAGTCTCCAGGAGTGCCAGGTCAGTTCTCTCTGTTCCTACAGCCCTGCGCTGAGCCTTGGCAAACTCCTTTTCCAAGGCCTGGTGTCTCCTTATGGCCTGACGCTCCGCTGACTTCGATGGCTCAGTTAGGTGCTTTGTTTTTGCCTTCTTCTTGCCCCCCCCTGTTCCTCCGTTCGGCGTGGCGGCAACGGGGGGGCCCTGAGCCTTGGGCTGGAGTGCCCTCTGCCATGGCCATGCTCAAGCAGGGACTATGTCCCAGAATCTAGGCAGGCGAGGCCGGGGTCGGCAGTACTTAAGGAACGGCGGCTCGTCTCCTCCGCCTCTCTGCTGGGCCTTCCTGCTTCCCCCTGTGCTGCCTGGTGCCGGTGCTGGAATGGCTCGCACACAGCGCACCTCCGGAATGAAGGGGCAAAAAAAAACCTCCCTTCCTCACCCTCCGGTGCAACCGTCCGGCTTGGGGTGATGACTCAGTGGCTCCGCTCGCTCACTGTCCGTTAACAAGGCCTTCCCTGGGTCTAGGACCCAGAAGGGAGAACAAAGGGACAAGGAGTTCCCGCGCGACCCCCTTCCTCTAGAGGATATTTTCGCGCCCTGCGGAGAGCACCAATCGCCAGGCGCGCACGGCCGGGGACCACCCTCTTTCCAATATGGCGATTCGCGCCAGTGGCTGGGACCTCCCCCTAAACAAAATGGCCACCGCGCCGAATTTTCGGTCGGAGCTCAGTGCTCCCGACCACGCGGAGCCTCGTTTTAAAGGGCTCCGGTCTACCCGCTCCGGTTTTGGAGCGGTCTGACTAGCTTGCCGCCCCCGGCGGCCTCCTCCCCGTCCCCGGGTCCCCACTTGCGTTTGGTAGGGGCGCTCCTTCGCCCTTCTGCGTCGACGATCGAACCTCGGCTTGCTTCCTTCGACGCCTGTGGGGTCCTGGTTGTCTTCCAGAGGCAGTCCGGGAGTCCGGGGATATTTACCCCTGTGGCTCCCAAGACCCCAGGCCTGGGCGGCCCCCTGACGATCCCGGGCGAGGATGGAGATCCAAAAGAAACCCGACGAAAATTCAGGTAACTTTCAGACTAAAAAATTCTAAATTTCGTATTTCCAATAGCTAAGAAAAATTACTACTAGAGCTAACTAAAAAAAACCTAAAGTTTACCAGTCCTTTAAACCTAAAAAACCTTTTCTTCCTGGAGCTACCGGGAAGAGCTGTTCTTGGGCTTCAGACTAGGAAAAAACTGGGAAGGAAGCCAGGAGGCGGAGCTAAATTTCGGACCTAGTCTGTGATTGGGTGACAGGCTGTCACAACCCATTGGTGGATTCGGAATCCACCCATGCTGGAGAATGGGATTCCATGCTTAGGTGGAAAAAACTTTGATTTGGGGTTTTACTGATTAGATAGGTCTGTTGTTATGGAAATGGCTGGTTTATTCTGTTATGTAAAAGTAAAAAGTTGATGTTACTATCTTATTCTACTGCACCAAAGGGAGTCAGAAGTCAGTGGCTTTTCTTTCTTTTCCCCTTCTTTTCTACACTTTTCTCTTCCCTTTTTCCTCCCGTTTTTCCTGCTATTTGCTTTTGTATTTTTGTATTTTATATTATACAGATATATGTCTAAGAGAAAATCTGTCCTAATTTGGTCCTTCAGGTCTTCCAATATTGCCACTCTAGCTGAATCTATCCATTTTTCTGCTGGTTGGAATTAGGACAGTGCTGAAAAAAATGGACTTGTGACTGGTCCCCAAAATTATGGCCATTGCAGTGCCCGTCCCCTGCAGTCACGTAGTCAAAATTCCACACTAAAGCCTGCCTGCTGAACCATGCAGGGACATTTCAACTCCCCCATCTGCCTATCTTCACCCATCTCTGCCCTTTGGGATGCCCTGCATTCCACCACATACTTCTGCCCCCGTCACCATTGCCCCCTGTTCCCTACACATGATCATCATCTTCTTCCTCCTGTTGATGGACCAGGATCCAGTTACTGAGTGAGACTGTGGCCCTGGAATGCATGCAGTGGGGGTGATAGGGTGCCAGAGCCTTGTCTGTTGAAGAGGGCTTGCCAGGCACAGCTGGAAGGAGGCAGAAGGATAGAGAGATGTGGCACTCTCTGTCACCAGGTCAAGCATAACCCTAATCTAGTGGTTTTCAACCCATGGTACGTGTATCACTGATGGTACTTCGGCACCTGGCAGATGGTACTCATACGGCGGGTTGAAAAGCGCAGTTTAAAAAAAAGTATTAAAAAAGTCTAAAAGTGTAGCGGGGGATGAACTGAAGCAGCGGAAATGCCACACAGGCCTGTGGGGAGAATCAGCTGGAGCTGCGGTGTTGCCAGGGCTCTGCTGAGCGCCCTCAATCTGCGCAGGGCTCCAGCTGATTGGTGCTTCCAGAACTAGGCAGCCTGGAGGAAAGGAGCCAGCTGCAGCTACACCGAAGAGAAAAGGAGGATGAGGGAGAGAGAGGAGAGGATATAAAAGGAGGAGGTTTTGGCGGGAAAGGGAGAGAAAAAATATGACAGGGAAAGAGAAGGGGACAGAGTAAGAGAGACGGAGAAGAGGAGAGGCTTCTTTGAGTCAACCAAAGGAGAGAAGGGGATAGAACAGTGCAGAGATTAGTGTCAGAGATAACAGGGACAAGTTTCCCATTAAAAGTGTGGTAACTGGGTGTACAGATAGTCCTCAACGTACAAACACAACTGAGCCCAAAATTTATGTTGCTAAGTGAGAAATTTATTAATAGGAGTTTTGTCCCATTTTATGCTCCTTGCCACATTTGTTAAGTGAATTACTGCAGTTGTTAAATTAATAACACAGTTCTTAAGTTAATCTGGTTTCCCCATTGACTTTGCTTGTCAGAAAGTCACAAAAGGGGATCACATGACCCTGGGACACTGTGACCCCTAAGTATGAATCAGTTGCCAAGCATCCAAATGTAAATCACAAGACCCTGGGGATGCTGCAGTGGTCATAAGTGTGAAAAATAGGCTTGCCCTCTTTGTAGAACAGCGTCAACTTAGAGGATGGGCATCCTTGCCTTCATGTTCTTCTACATCATTTCTATAGAATTAAGGCCAGGACATTATCTTGGCCGTGCTAACTCATCAATTTTCTTGGTCTTTAACCATTCTTTGGTCTCATGACTTACGTCTTTTGGGTTGTTGTCTAGCTGCATGACCCACTTACTCCTGAGCCTCAGGTCATAGATAGATACTGTGACACTTTCCTATGGAATTTGCTGATAGATTTTGGGATTCATGGTTTCATCAACGATGGCAAAGCAGGTTCAAATCATAAGAGCCAGTTTGGTGTAGTGGTTAAGATGCTGGCTTAGAAACCAGGAGAGTGCAAGTTCTAAACATCCCTTCATCATAAAAGCTGGCTGGGTGACTTTGGCCCATCATTCTTTCTCAGCCCAACTCACCTCACAAGATAGTTGCTGGGGGGAAATAGGAGTATTGGGTATGTTCACCACCTTGAGTTATTTTTTAAAAAGATGGGGAAAAAATATAACGACAACAATTACACTGTCACCACCGTGCTTCATAGATGGAATAAAGTTCTAAGGCTGGAAGGCGGTGTTTGCTTTTTGCCAAACATAATACTTTACATTTAAGCCAAAAAGTTCGATTTTAGTCTCATCCATACATACCACATCCTTTCAATAGCCTTCTTGGCTATGCACACGGGCAGCAAATGGTTTTTTTGGGGATTCTTCTTGGAACCTTGCCATTCACACCATTGTTCTTCAGTGTTCTCCTAATGTTTTTGACACATTTGTTTTTAATTTGTTTAGGTTTCGGACCTGCATGGATAACAAACAATATTTTAGATCACGTTTATGCTGAAATATTAAAAATTTAAAAGGATTCACAAACTTTTAAACACACCGTACATTATTAAAGTTTGGTCTAATGCAGCGCCCCCCAACTTTTTTTGGACTCCAGGGATCAGTTCCAAGGAGAAAGGTTTTTCTGCAGACTGGAGGGGGCATGGTTTTGCATGCTGCCTGCATATCATGGATCGGGCTTTGCTTGTTTGTGCATCCCAGTTGCTGGTGCCTGTCCAGGACCGGGGATTGGGGACCTCTGGTCTAGTGGAAACCAGGAGACTCCTGTTTTAACCATGAAAGCCGGCTAGGTGATCTTGGGCCAGCCTCTCTCGGCTCATCTCACAGTGTTGCTGTTGTGGGGAAAATAGGAGAAGGAAGTTGCATTGGATATGTTCTCTGCCTTGACTTATTTGTAAAAATAATAAAGGCGGGATACATACACACAAACAAATCAATGAATAAAAAGTCAACGTTTGATATGTTTCACAGAGGTTTTCTAATATTTCTCCAAGTATTTTAAGCATAATGTAATTTTCCACAGTAGCATCAATTTCTTAATTTTAAAAGTTATAAATTTAACTCAAAGCAATAGAATTACTTTAGCTTGGAACAACTTCATTTGATTTCTCTCTTGTCTTTGAGACATTGGAATAATAATTTCAGAGTTGCTAAATGTTTACCATAAGAATACCTAATGTTGTATGCTATGTTCTAGGATGATTGCTTAGCAATAGGATCTTATGTTTAATGTTGATCACATTAATATTGAACCAGATAAGAGAAACACCAATCAAATAAAGTGTAACAGGAGTATAGTTGAGGCTAGACGCAAGGAGTGGAAAAAGGCTTACTAATTCAGACGTTTTCAAAGACTAATACTTAGTATTGTATACCAGGTGTCATGATGATTGCTGCATAATATGTTTTTATGTTCAATGTTGATTGTTTTAATAAAAGAATTTTTATACTGGAAAAAAAAAGAATTATTGGCTTGTTCAAAGACTTCAAATGCGTACGCCCATTTTGTGTATATGTTTCAATAGCACGCCCAGGATTTAAACATACCACATGAAAAATAGTGCAGGAGTAATTAAACATGATTATTCTGCCACCAACTGGGAGGAGATATGAATGATAAAGACTGTTATTGAACCTTTGCTGCATTTTTAAAACTTCTACAACAGTATTCAGTGTACAGGTTTCTTTGCAGGTTATTCTTGTTTACATAAAACTGGCCCCAAGGGAGATGTGAAGCTATATTATATGCTAAATGAGAATTAAAATTCTGTGTCCAAGCACCTCAGTTCCAATTAAAAATCTGCATTTGGAGATCTGCATCACAAGCTGAAGTAATAGTATACATTAATAAAGCTTTAGGAAAATATATCAGTTAAAGATATAAACATGATGTTGGATTATATTCCTTAATTGTGGAATTAAATATTAAAACTGGAATTTGGGAAAGGGAATTTTTTTATATAGAGGGAAACAAATTTCATATTAAAAGAAGTGTTCTTTACTGACATTTAAATGTCCTCATAAATACAGGATTTTATTTGCAACTATGAATACTAGAAACTTTTTTAAAAGATGCACAAACCTGTTTCAGTACTATACTTTAGCATGGATTTCTATTATGGTTGTTGTTTATTTCAGTTTAAGCCAGGAACTTTATGAAGACGCTTTATTTTAATTACATTTCATTTTGTTCTTCCCAATTGCTAAAGGAGTGGGTATGGTTCTCACCCATCATCTTGCCCAGGGAGATAGATTAGGATTAGATGGGTTCCATGGCTGAATGTAACTTGGTTTCTCCAGAACAGCAACAACTATATTACTTCTCTTGCTCATTCACTCCCAGGATAATTATTATAAGTGCTAAAATGAACAATGCAATTATAAGCATGTTTGTTCAGTTTCTTATTCTACATTCTGGGTTAGAAATAAGCCATCAACACTGGGAAAGTCATGGTCTTTTTGTAATTTGTTTTTATTCCCTCTGCTATTAACTGTCTGTCATTGAAAAGCTGGCTGCTGTTGTATGCTAGTAGAAATAAGACAACATCTCCTGTCATAAATATCTTGATGTATAAAGTATAAATCCTATTGATATATAAAATATGTGTCTATAAACTAAACTTAAAAGTTTAAAGCTGCAGCAGAGCTCTATAGCTTGAAGAAAAGTTGTTGCACAGGAAATAAATATTTGGGATAATCAGAATGAAATCCTGTTGAGTTCAGCCGTGCTTATTCTTAAGTAGGGTGGCACAGCAACTGCGCCCACCCCCTTCACAAACTTACCCAAATGTAGGCTTTCAATTATGCTGGATGAGAGTTATGGAAATTGTGAAAAAAAATCTCTGAAGGGCATCGTGTCAGGAATACAATCGCATTCTAAGTGTCTGGGATCGTGAGTCTATCATGTAGGAATACATCCCACTTAATTTGACTGTTTTACTATCAAGCAGACTTATTAAGAGTGGTATTGTGAATGAATGTTAATTTTAATTCAGGGTCAGCATTATCTTGGATTCCATTAGCTGCAAGGATACAACTCAAATACAATTTGCCTTCATTCAAGAATCAGAAAAAATAGCTTTGGAAGGCACAAATAGGCTAGAACAGGGGTCCTCAACCTTGGTGACAAAGCTGGCTGAGAAATTCTGGGAGTTGAAGTCCACAAGTCTTAAAGTTGCCAAGGTTGAGGACCCCTGGGCTAGAACCTAAAATAAATGGGGAAAAAATATGGTGATGAATTATAGGTAGTCCTCACATTTATGACCATTGCAGCTGTGATCACATGGTTGCCATTCTTGTGCTTCACAACCAGCTTCCAATAAACAGAATTAATGAAGAATATGGAAGCAAAATCGCAAACCGTTGTTATGTGACGATTCACTTATTGACTGAATGGGAAGTGACATTGTGAATCCATCGCAGTCATATGATTTTCCACTTGACAACCATGGAGTTGCTGGTTGCAATGATCACTAAGCATGGTCTACTACACTGTGTTATTTACATCTCAAAATGATTTGTTAGTTATGCTTTTCTCTTTGAAATGAGGTCATCTGTGCCTTGAGGGTGGTTATAGCATGTTAAGGTCAGACTTTTGCACACCCAGCAATTTGCTTCGGGGTACAATTCTGTGTGTCTATTCTAAAATAGAGTAAATGGATAAATCAGCGTCAAATGCAATGTAACTTTCTTGTTGACCGATTGTTATGTACAGGCAGGATCTCCACCCTGTACAATAAAATGTATACTCATAGAGCTGTACAGAATTTTAGAACAAAATGGAGGTCCTTTTTCTTTCAAAATATCCCTGTCTGATTAAATATTTCCTTAAAATGAAAGGTCCTTGGATTGGGAAGGGCAACAGATTGGAAAAATATTGTCTACCCAGAAACGGTTGTAATTTAGCAACTTCAGTAAGATTTTTGTTGAAGAGAAAGAAAAGCTGAATATTTTTGACTTCGGCTGTTCTCATATATAGGTTTTGATTTGTTTTGGCTTGCTTATCTGACTTCATTTAAAACATACTTTGTGGTCTGTGTTCTACAAACTGTTTTAAAAATGTGCCTATAATAGCTTCATATGGTTTTGAGAAACAGAGTGTGGAAAATTTCTGTGGCCTGTTTCTCTTTGACATATATTTATATCCCTCCCTTTTCCCATCCTGGAGCTTCGAGCAGCCTACTGGTCCCATAGAACAGTTTCCTTGTCAGTTCTTCACTGCCTTTAGTTCAGAGGTATCCAAGCTTGGCAACTTTAAGACATGTGGACTTCAACTCCCAGAGTTCCCCAGCCAGCATGGTCCAGCAAAGGTTGGACACCCTTGCTTTAATTGATATTTGGCAAATTTTTGGGGCTTAATCAGAAATTCAGTAGGTTCTCTTTCCCCATTTTGAGATTCAGAGATAAAATATCTTTATTAACTGACTTTCAGGTTATCCCTATTCAGGAAATCCCTATTCCTTAGCTGCAGTGTTTCTTCCCAAACTATTCTTAAAATAGGGATTTCAGAAAGAAGTACACAAGCAGGATAAGAAATTTAAAGCTTCATGTGTTTGTATAGGTTAGCTGTAGACTTGTATATAAAGTTCAGTACCCAATGGATAAACTTGCAGATGAATTGATAGTCCTTCGGAAAGATGTTGAGCTGGCTTAGATATGAGAGAGACCGTAACTGTATTTTATTTCTTAATATTTAATTAACCTTAGAACAGCGCATAGGTCAGTGATGGCGAACCTTTTAGAGACCGAGTGCCCAAACTGCAACCCAAAACCCATTTATGCATCATCGGGTGCCACGTGGCGGTGGCCCAATGGCTGGGCGTGGCCCATTGGCTGGGTGTGGATGTGGTGGTAACGGCAAACTGGGTGAGACTAAAAAGTTCAATCAATCAATTCCAATTTTGCAAGATTTGTTTTCCCGCAAGAAGTTGAAATTGACTGATTGATTGAACCTTTTTTTTTTTTTGCACACGGCGGCGGAGGCCTAAAGCGAAAAGGTTTTATAAAACCCAGCTGAAGGCCTAGGACTGGGGCAACGGTGCACGTGCCCACAGAGAGGGCTCTGAGTGCTGCCTCTGGCACCTGTGCCATAGGTGGTGTGATTGGAACAGCACAAATATCTTTGTAGAAAATGTGTTGCCAATTTTAATCTCTTTTTAGTATCTGGGGGGAGGTTGAAAATTAATAGAGAGTAAGTTCGTTAAGCCAAGCTGAACTTATTTGTGGTCTTGATTTGTTCAAAGAAAGGAAAACCAAAAATTGCACTTCTTGAAATCAGGTTCATGGGCACTGAGAGATTGCAGGCTTGGAGTGTCTGGTGTATGAATGTATAAAAGGTGTGTAGGCTGTAATTTCTCTGGCATTGTTAGCTTGGGGTGGAAACTAAATGCAGCCTGGTAAATAAAACAGATACAAATGGTGACAATATCACCACGCTTCTGATTTGTGAAATAAAGATTACAATAAGTCATTTATTAGAGGGATGTATGTATTTGTACAGGGTTTTCGTAATTACATAAGGGTGGAAAGTTCCTGGTTAACAAGTGCAGTCCAGTTCTGTTTAGGGTGTGGTGGGAAAGGATCAGAGTCATCCAAGTGGTTGTTCATCACAAAGCTATGAATAAGCAAGGTTGCTAGAAGGTGAATTATCCTTTTAATGGCACTTTATGGAATGAGTCGATTAATGGAGAAAAAACAGCCACAGAGAAAGAGGGGGGGAGAGAGGGGGGGCTACAAAGTAGGTTTGGAATTAATTAAAAGTTGAACTTAATTGACATAGCTCTACAGGAAATGCCTGTAGGTAGGAAGCTGAGGACAAATGGTTAGTGGGCTTGGAACTGACTGAAATCATTATATATGACTGGCTTGAATAAAGAAATTATGCTTAGAGAGCTTGCAAAGTGCCTGGTTGAACAAATACCGGTAGCTGGGAATTGGGTTCCTTTTGAACCAAGTTCATTTCTAAAACTTGTTTTCCAGATGAAAGTTTGTTCCAGAGCATATGAAGTAGGAGCTCACACATTCTTTTGTTTAATCTCTTGCAAAGTGCTGACCAACTTTTTAAAGTACTAGGCACAACTGCATAATGACATTGATCTGTAAAAATAAAAATATCCAAAATGTCACAATATTTCAGCAATCTCGCTTGCACAATTTCATGTAATTATGACAAGTGTGTAGGATTTTGGCTTTTCTCTGTAATCTTGCAAGATCCCACATGTAAAATCTTGTGACATATGGTAGGCTTGCGATATTTTGCTCATTAAAAGGATGATATAGTGTTTAATTTATTGACAGTTCTGAAGATACTAACTAGAGGTGTTCTGCTTGCTACATTGCTGTGTTCCATCTTCCATCACAGTGAAGGGTTGTATAAGCTAAGACTTAGTTTCAAGACTGAGAATTATAAAACAGAATGCATCGACAACTAGCACCTAAACAGGATGGCCAGGAGTCCAATGTATCTATTCAGATTTCTCTAATACAGGTAGTCCTCAACTTACAACCATAACTGAGCCCAAAATTTCTGTTGCTACGCAAAATGGTTGTTAAATGAGTTTTGTCGCATTTGATGACCTTCCTTGCCATGGTTGCTAAATGAATGTGGCTTCCCCATTGATTTTGCTTGTCAGAAGGTTGCAAAAGGTGATCACATGGTCCTGGGACACTGCAACTGTCATAAATACGTGCCAGTTGCCAAGCATCTGAATTTTGATTACGTGATCATGGTTGTAAGTGAAGGACTATCTGTATTATTATAAGCATAAATGCTTCTTAAAATATAAAATTGGATCAATAACTAGATTTGAGCTTATGCAAATCTGTATTCTCCTTCCTTCCTTCCTTCCTTCCTTCCTTCCTTCCCTCCCTCCCTCCCTCCCTCCCTCCCTTCCTTTTTGAATTTATTTGAATTTTAAAGCTAATACATATAAAAGTACGTGTGGATTCAAGCCTTATTCTTTCAGTATACGAACAGGTGGCAATGATTAGAAACATTCTGACTTCCTATAATTTTATCATGCCGTGCTTCTTGACAGAATGGATCTGGTGTTAGCTACTCCTACTCCAGGACATTTCAAACATTGAATTCAGACATTGGCTGAATTCATACATTACAAAGAGCTACGATTTTTCAGACTTGGTTTTTTGAGGAATTCACTGTTCTTTTTGGGGTGCTTTAAAGCCAGTGTATTATGCACAAACAATAAAGGCTTGATTAATGTTATGAGTTCTCCGGAATAGGGCGGCATAGAAATTAAAATAATAATAATAATAATAATAATAATAATAATAATAATAATAATAATAATAATAAACAACTACCAATGGATGGATTCTCATATTATGCTGCACTTAAAAAAACAAAACTGAATTGTAGCCTAGCACAATATGTAAGCCTAATTATTGTTTCACAGGAATTCATAGATATGAAGCCAGTGTATCAGAAGATCTGGTTCTAACAGGCATATTTATATTGATGCATTGATTTTTTTAAATTGTATTATAAATGTGTGCCATTTTCTATACTAATTTAGTAGGCAGAACTGTGCCCTCCAAAACATAATTTAAAAGTAATACAAATCTTCAGTTGTTAGTATTTCAACTTTGACCTTTATTAATTGCATTGACAATTTACACTGTTCTTCTATTTTTATTAATTTAGGGACCAGACATCAATATACCCATCTCCTTGTGAATGGGAGTGTAGCTGTAACTTGAACCCAAGGCACTTTACAGGAAGCGCATTAAGAAGACTGAAGTCAGACCTTCCCCAGGTACTTGTTAATACATTCACAGGGCTAGTTTCAATCATTAGCCTGAAACAATAAAGACAGATGTAGTTCTACAGTTATTATTCCAAGGTCCTTTTGATTGTAAAAAATGCTCTAGAGAATTTACATTAGTATATCATGTAGTCTTGACAAGCCACATCATAAAATAATACTCTGTGTATTTGTACACAATGAAGCAAATCCTTTAAAGGGTTTAAGAAAGAAAATATTTTTATCTTGTTTCCTGAAGGCAAGAAAGTGCAGAGGAGTTTTCTTTGGCAACAAAATCTAAAGTTTGGTTCTAACAGACCAGAAGAAAATTCTTTAGCAGAGTATTTTCCTATTTAAACAAAATCAAAGTAAAACTATTTCTGAAGTTCTTATCTAAGGTACTTCTAAAGAGCAGCTAGGTTTTCTGTGCATTTAATTTTATATATTAAAAAAGTAGAATGATGTATAATGGCCTTAGTTATACTCTTGAAGATGATTTGCAGTATACATTTTCCTTTTTGCAGAGAAAAAAGAGTATATAGGGAGATGGCAATAGATAACTACAATGAATATAGGAAACTCTAAGGCTGTGATGGTGAACCTTTTAGAGACCAAGTGCCCAAAAACTGGCCCCGCCCCTGCCCCACCCCCTGCCCTGCCCCACCCTCTGCCCCGCCCCCACTCTGCCCCACCCTGCTTGCCCGCAAGGCCACTCACCGCCTCCAGGGCCCGCCACAGATAGCCCAGGCAGCCCAGCAGTGCCATGGCGGTCACGCCCTCTGCCCACGGCCGGCAGCATCAACTGTGCGCGTTGGGGCATGAAGGCAGAGTCTTGTCTACGCTGCCTGGCTGCCATGTCCTTGGCTGCGCTGCTCCGCGTGGGCCATGCTCAAGGTGACTCTCCTCCAGGGAGGTTGCTGGTGAGGAGGGGTCGCGGGCGGAGGCAAGGCTGGGGCAACGGCATGTGTGCCCACAGAGAGGGCTCCGAGTGCTGCCTCTGGCACCCGTGCCATAGGTTCGCCACCACTGTTCTAAGGTGATAGTATTCAGATCCAAAAATGCTATTCAGTACAGTTAGTCCTTGACTTACAACATTTGAGCCCCAAATTTCCTTTGCTATGCAAGACAGTTGTTAAATGCGTTTGACCTATTTTACAACCTTTCATGCCACAATTGTTAAGTAAATCACCACCGTTGTTAAGTTAGTAACATGGTTGTTAAGTGAATCTGGCTTCTGCCAGTGACTTTCTCATCACAACGTCGTAAAAGATGATCACATGACCCGGGACATTGCAACCATCATAAATACATGCCAGTTGCCAAGCATCTGAATTTTGATTATGTGACCACGGGGGTGTTATAACGTTCGTAAGTGTGAAATGGTCATAAGTCACTTTTTCAGTGCTGTTGTAACTTCAAATGGTCACTAAATGAATGGTGATAGAATCTGTATAGAATCCCATTTAATTCATTAGGATTCGGTGGATATATGGCCTCCGTGGAGAAAAATGCATGGTAGCATTGGGGAACCTGTGGTTTCCTAGAAGTTGCTGATTTATAAATCCTAGCAGCTAAGCCAGCATGACAAATTCTGGGGCACTCATGATGTTTTACACGAAGATTCTGCCAAGAATTACTTTTCCCATGTTGCATCTTTCACTGTCATCCTGTTTGCAGTTACTCACATTATCGTGGTTACTTTCATTTGCCTCTGTTATCTTTAACAAATATATTGAGGCAGAATTGAGGTTTTAACACTGGTCTTCTAGTACGCATGGCTGCATTAAATATTTCCAGTGGGAAAGACAGATTGGTAGTGACAGATAAGTTAGTTTTACTGAATTCTCTGTTACAGCTGAATCTGGCAGCCACTAAAAAGAAGATTTCTTTCTCTTGATTAAACTTTCTTGAAAGTAAACATTTTAATCAATGTCATGTGCTGTTTCTTTTCCTTTGAAAACATCTTTGAGAATAGGCCTAATGTTTTTGGAAATTTATACCAAAGAACTGAAATTGTTTTAAGTATCACTAAAAATAAGAAGCTGTGAAGAAAAAAATGTATTTGTATTTGAAGCAAAAAAAAGTCCTCTTGAAGTAGATTTACACTCATCAATTGTATTTTGAATTAAGCTGATGCATATTCAAGACCTGTAACTGGAGTAATGTAAACTGTTATTTGTAAATTGAGAGTCAGCATTTTCTCTTGTTAGATTTAACAGTAGTCTGCATCTCCATTGATTCTACATATGGCTAATGTAGGCCAAGAATCCTTTACACTGAAATTTACAAATCTCAATTTCATATTCAATTTAATATGGAGATCATGGAGTTAGTAGCTGGGACCAAATCATGGCCTAATATCCTGAGAATGAGTACACACAAGTTTTTGCCATAGGAATAATAATAATAACAATATAATAATAATAATAATAAATAATGCAAAGTCAAAATTGAGAAGACAGCAACAGACAGTAAGTGCCGCCTATGCAAAGAAGCTGAAGAAATAGTGATAAGCTGCTGCAAGAAGATCGCACAGACTGACTACAAGCAGCGGCATGACAAAGTAGCAACAATAGTACATTGGCAGATCTGCAAGAAATATCATTTGCCGATAAGCAAGAATTGGTGGGATCATAAAATAGAGAAAGTCATAGAAAATGATAAAATTAAACTGATCTGGGACTTCAGAATTCAAACAGACAAGCACCTGCAACATAACACCCCAGACTTAACAATTGTCAATAAGAAAGACAAAAAAGTCTGGATAGTGGACATGGCAGTGCCTGGAGACAGCAGAATAGACGAGAAAGAACTGGAGAAGATAACAAAATACAAAGACCTACAAATAGAACTAATAGAACTGGCAAAAGCAAGCAAGGGTAGTATCAATAGTAATAGGCGCCTTGAGTGCAAACCCAAAACAACTGGAGCACCACTTGATTGGTTTTTAGAATGAATTGCAAAGTTCACATCTCACTGACAGTTTGTAATTCATTGATGCTGCTGTCTTCCTAAGTATGTTGTAACAATAGTTTGCTTGTAAGCTGCTTTGGGTACAAAATGTTTTTAAATACAGTGCAACACAAAATTGAGAACACGGGGGAGATGTTTCTCTCAAATCAAATTGATTGAGCGATAAATCTGCTCTGCACTAAAAATGGATATTTGCAATATGGAATGAGTAGTTTCATCTCTTTATTATAGGGTGAGATTTTTTTGAAATGTTTAAAAATAAACTCTTTCTGTTCTGTCTCACTTGGGCCATTTTTAGGTGCAAATCTTCAGAAACAAAGGAATTATTCTTTTTAAAAGTTTCAATTATTTGAATAATTGGCAACAGTTAGTTGTTTTTCAAAGCAAAATGTATTGTAGATTTTGTTTTTGCATTAAGAATTTTTTTCTAAATTCATTCCCTTCTTCAAAAATGCAGGTCTCATAACTCTTATTTTAATGTTATTAAATTATATTTTTAAGGTTTATTAAAAATTTCAGTTGCAACTACTGGTATAAAAATAAATGAAAACTGTTAAAAAAGGGGCTAAGCCAGTGGTGGCAAACCTATGGCACGAGTGCCAGAGGCAGCACTCAGAGCCCTCTATGTGGGCACATGTGCCGTTGCCCCAGCCTTGCCTCCCCCGTGACCCCCTCCTCTCCAGCAGCCCCCCTGAAGGAGAGTCGCCCCCAAGCGTGGCCCACACGGAGCAGCACAGCCAAGGACATGGCAGCCAGGCAGCATAGACAAGACTTTGTCCTCACACCCCATCATGCAGTTGATGCTGCAGGGCGCGGGCAGAGGGTGTGACCGCCATAGTGCTGCTGGGCTGCCTGGGTGATCTGCGGCAGGCCCTGGAAGCGGTGAGTGGTCCTGTGGGCAGGCGGGGCAAGGAAGGGGGCAGAGTGGGGGCAGGGCAGGGGGTAGAGTGGCGGCGGGGGCAGTTTTGGGGCACTCGGTCTCTAAAAGGTTCACCATCACTGGGCTAAGCCATCTCTCAAGAGAGACAGTAATATGCAATCAGCGTAATTCCCAGTCACAAGGCCATACATAAATTCATCTCTGTTGAAAGAGTTAGCATTGGGTACAAATAAGATTTACTCATTGTCTGGGTTCTTTGGAAAGAGAACTCATGAAATAATTTTAGAACAGCAATCCCTAACTTTCCTTATCCCTTGTCGGCTCTTCTTCTTTGCCATTCTTGGTTTAAACCAAGGTTTACATGCTATGCTAAACTATATGTTTTATCTATGATAATTTTGAGGCTACGTGTATGAGCTCAGAGAGAACTATAGTAGAAAAAAAACATGTCTGTTGAGAAAAGGGGAAGAAAAAAAGAAGCAGATAATGACATCATTTCACTTCCTTCTAGTGGACTAAATCTCAGTTCAAAAGACTATGGGGTTGTGACTCAAGTGACCTCGAAAGCCTTCTCTTTAGTTGCAACATTTTGTTTTAAAACAGCCTTTCTCAACCTGGAATTCCCACAGCCTTCATTCTAATTGGCTGAAAATTTTGAGACGTACAGTCAAGATAGTGCCAATGTGAAAAAGGTTGCTCAAATGGACATAAATGGAATAATCTGCATCTTACACATTTAGCTTTTTCTATACCTCATAATGGTTGAAGCAAACATTTTGTCTCTGCACCTGAAACAATACTGAGCATATAATAATGTTATTGTTATGGTTATATTGATAAGCAGAGCAAAATATATCATTTTCATCCTTTCCACCAACTACTCATTTTTATTGATTAGAATAACCTAGGAATGTAATTGTGACTATGATGCAAATCAGGAACAACTTTGGAAAAAGCTGTACAACATTTATTGTTTAAAAAACATGCAGTGCTTCTCAAGCACTCTGTTACTTCTGCCAGAACAGAACCTTTTTTTTTTCTTATTGGGCACTTGAATAAGATCATAGTTTTGTCTGGTTTCTATCTCTGAAAGTAAGCAAGGTACTGACTTTGCAAACTGATTATTACTGGAAACATCTGAAATACCATTACACTAGGCAGGCCATCATACTTTTCCTTGGGGATTATTTTGCACTTCCTTCCATAAATTGTTGAGGAGGTTTGCTATATGGCCACACCACTCTAGGAGCACCCACAACTCCTCAAAGAGAGCTATAATCCCTACATGAGCTTCAATTACTGTTTCCTGCATTTAGGGCACTACTATTATTTAGTTTGTCTTCTCCATATTATTCATAGTTGTTTTATTTTTATTTTTTGCTGTCCAGAGAAGTGGGGAGATGATGCGGAGAAATTAAAAAAAAATCTTAACGTTTTGTTTCTTGCACTTTTATTATTGGAAGTACATGTTGTTGCTGCCACTTTCCCCTCTCCTGGTTTTAGGACTTGAAATGTAAACAGCTTTAATTCTTGTTCATAGCTCAGATTTCAGAAACCTACAGAGCACTTTATTGAAGATTCAGTACAGGGAAAAAAAACTTTTAAAAATGCAACAGTATAATATACACAATAAATACATCTTGGTACAGGCAGTCCTCGACTTATGATCGCTACTGAGCCCAAAATTTCTGTTGCTAAGTGAGACATTTGTTAAGTGAATGTTGCCCCATTTTATGACTTTTCTTGCCACAGTTGTTAAGTGAATCAATGCAGTTGATAAATTAGTAACCTGATTGTTAAGCAAATCTGGCTTTCACATTGACTTTGCTTGTCAGAAAGTCACAAAAGGTGATGACATGATCCTGGGACACAGCAGAGGTCATAAATATGAGCCAGTTGCCAAGCCTCTGAATTTTGATCACATGACCATGGGGATGCTGCAAAAGGGCGTAACTATGAAAAAACAGTCATGTCACATTTTTTACTGCCATTGTAACTTTGAACTGTCACTAAATGAACTGTTGTAAGTGAAGGACTACCATATATGATGTGGCAATATAAAAACAAACAAGAACCATAATAAAATTGAGGCAAAAGAGCATCAGATTCTTTTTTGCCCTACCTTGGTGACTGACTGATGGTTCCCAACTTTTAAACAGGGAAGAGGCTGATTTCTGATTCATTCAGAAAAAGCCAGTTTATGGCTTCTATCATTTTATCATTACATGCTGGTGATCTTTACACCACCAGTTTAGACTAATGACATGATGGAAAGTGACTGGGTGGAGCTTAGTCACTGAAAAAATAGAGATGCTATTCCCAACCTCTCCAAGAATTTCTCTGTTCAGAACTTCTTTTATTTTTCCTTGACAGTCTTGTCTTCTCTTCTATTTTTCACCTTCCAACCCAGGACTTGTGGGTCACTTTGTTTCCCAGGCCCAGTTTATCCGGGATTTGTGAAATAATTACTCAAATTTAAGGTGACCAACCATCCTCCTTTAGGGAGGACAGTCCTCCTTTTATAAGTTATGTCCTCCCTCGAAAAGTGTCCTCTTACATGTCCTCCTTTTTGATATTTAAAGACTAATCTGCAGGGCTTTTTTTCCCCTCATAGAATGGTGTTCTGGGCACCTTTTTTTGATGGGTTTTTTTCCCCCAACTTTTGCATGAACTGTGCTACTCCGACTATTGGCTTTTGAATAGGAATTGCTGCTGAGCGCGCCAAAACACCCGGCTGGCAAACTTTGCACATGCAAGTTGTCTGTATTATTGTTGTAAATGTTTCTTTTATTTACGATATTTTTTTCTTCAATTTATTTGTGTCCTCCTTTTCATTGTAAAAAAAAGTTGGTCACCTTAACTCAATAGAAGTCCCAGATTTGTCTCTTGTGTGCTTTTGAGGCAGTTTTTGAATCCTAAGGACTGCCTGGGCAAGTCCCTGCAGTTTTTTTTGGCAGGTCCCAGATTTAGACTGAAATTTCAAGCAACTCCCTAGGGAAGCCCTGGTCCTCAAACAATGGTTAGAATTGGCCTTTCCTTCCAAATGACTTGAAAAACAGGATTGCAGGCCCGAGGCTGGACGGGAAGAAATGTAGCCCTACAGCTTTTCCTCATGCCCATCATCAATACACAGCATAAAGGCCTACTCAGGCGCATAGGAATTAGTTGTTCTGACCCCCCTTCGTCCTTCTTATCTGAAACGGGTTCCTCCACGCTTCTAATCGAGTTGTTTTACGCAGCAGCTTAATTTCTTCATACAACACACGCACACCAGTTTGTGTGCGTGTGTGTATGCGCGTATTTGCGCGCTTTTTTTGTACTTTCCGTAATTTTCGTACTCTCTTCACTCCCCCCCCTGGAAACGGAAGCGTTGGTCGAACTGAGACACTGAGTGGCTGCCGCGATTCCTCCCTCGCATCATGTGAGGCGTCAAGCGAACAATTAATACCCCGCCGGCGCCCGCCCCTCAACTTCCAAGAGGGAAGACGAAATGTTGCAATGGGAGCAGCGCAGGGTTCCATCGGGAACGAACCAATTGGTCCAGGAGGGGGGAGGGAGCAGGTCTGTATTAGCACCCAACACCCATTTCCTTTCCCGGTTTTATCCTTTGCTGCTGTTCTCGGTGTCGTGGTAGCCTGTTTCACTCGCCTACTCTGGATAGCGAGGCCGGGCTTAAAGTCGGCGCCACAGGTGCGGGCGAGTTTTTTTTTGGGGGGGGGAACCCCTCTCGGCTCGGAATGGTAGCGGCGTTATTCAAGAGTGTTGCTTTGGTGAGGTGGTTGCGCTTAGCAAAAGGAACGGCTGGATATTCCGGCCGGGCGGCTTCTTGGAATTGTTGGGAGGATGGGATAAGGACTCTGGAGGCCAGAAGAGGAAGTTTTTTTTGGGTTCCCAAACAGTACGAAACTTTTTTTCGGGGTTTAAGGAAGCCGAGAGTGGCTCCGGAATAGCAAGGCGCCCGCCGCTTTCTGAGTGTGAAAATCGGGAGAAGTGGGACGGCTGAAGTTTTCCCGTAGCGGTTTCCTTCAAGGAACAGCCTTAGAGATGCCGGTGAGAAGGAGCGATCGCTACCTGCCTGCTCGGCCGATGTTTTCACCGTGGTCTAGGGTAAGTTTTTAAGCATCCTCGCCTTCCCCCGTTTCTTTCCGATGTCCCATCTTCTCCTCGCTAGCTTCAAGAGTTGAATTTAAGCTGCCCGTCTGAATCCGTTGCAAAGGCACCCGGGGCTTCCTTTGCTGCAAATGGAATTTACGTATTTTTAGTTATTGAAAAGAATGGATGTTCGGTGGCTGACTTACGGCTTTTGATTGTACCTCTAACTTTCCGGATACAGTGCCGGCTATATTATCTGTGATAGGTCTACAGTGCAAGAGGGAGAGTTGAGTGTTTTATTGTTGGAGAGTGGAAGCTACGTACCAGCGCAGTTGATCTTTTGCTGGTTAGTCCAAACATCCTTTTCTTTGCCCATGATTTTAGTTAATTGTTCTCAAGATAGATCAGGGTGCTGTTCGTTCTGGCACAATTGAGTTCCCCTGAAGACTACAAGTCACATCGGCCCCAGACCTGATGATTTGGAGGAAGTGTAATTCAAATTTTTAGAAAGGCCCCAGGTAATAAAAGGCTGGTACAGGAGTGTGGTTTTGTATGTGATACTAAGACTGCATGCTTAAAACTGCGATGAAGTAGGCAAGCAATGGTCAAACTTCACTAAAAGGACAAAGCTAAAAAGCAACTGAACAAGTTATTGCAATACCTGCATCTATAAATGCAAACATGGGGATGGGGGAAGAATTTGGCTCAGATTTATGTCAAACAGGACACCAAGCCAACTAAATTATTTTATGCCTTGCCCCTTGTATGAACCCAATTGTAGTCTATGGTTTAGCAACTTGTGCTAGCCTATCCAGTTTTGTTTTGGGGTTGTTGTTTTTTAAAAAAAACCACCTATGGTTAAACATACTATGGCTTAATGACTATGTGCAGACATGGTCACAGTGAAAGTTGTGTTGTTACAATATATGGTCATTTTCTGTAAAAATACTGCAGTGAAGATAGAAATCAGTCAGATAAAATCTGAGGCGTGGTTTACTTCTTAGTTTTAGAAGATCAAATTTTTATAAGTTCTGTAATATTTTCAGCATGAGGAATGAATCACAAATTTGTCCAGGGAGCCTATGTAGTGAAATTATAACTTACTGTGATACACAAATTAATAGAATATTGGGAATAAAGGATAACCCTGAAACCATTTCTCAATTCCCTTAATTCATCCTTAGAATATTTTTATGACTCCAATTTTTATAACTCTGCAGAGTTAATTGCAGAGATGATTTTTTTCAAAGAAAATGTTCAGGTATTGTTTTGACTAATTTTAACTAGTTATAGAAACCCTGATGTTTTTTGAAAAATAAAAATAAGAGCCTAATGTGGAAATAAATAAATCATCATTTTAAATTAAGGATAGACTAACTAGGAAACCAAGTTTTAATAAAACATATGTTATTTTTAAGCAACAAATTATTTTGTGGCATTTGATATTTACCTAAGAATGGATCTGTACAATTCTTACATTTGTACAATTTCTCATTATGCAATAATGCATAAAATAATGCATAAAATTGTACAATTCTTATATTTGTACAATTTCTCATTAGGCAATAATGCATAAAATGCTATCCACCAAGGCACAATAATACACAAAAGTCAGGCCAGGTCTACACAAGACTCTTAATTATTTTGTGAAAGTTGTAATCTATCCCCTATTTTTTAAAAGTTAAAACAGATATAGAAAATATGCATTTTTATCAACTGGAATTTTGAATTATGTTTTAGTATTATCTGATCATCTTAAAAGATTTGTTAATTTTCATTGCTGCTAATTGGAAGCCAATATGCATCCATTTTATTCAAATATTATTACATATTCAGTGCAGATGGTCAGAATATGCATAAGTTATTATTATGATAGCAGAAATGAACTTGCTACTGCTCCTTTTCCCTATATTTATTTGTCTTATTTAGGAACCACCCATCTCCCTCATAGAGTCACTCTGGGCGGTGAGAGTGACTAATAGTAATTAGTAAAATACAAGCATGAAAACAAAATATGTTTGACCTGCTGTTTTCTCTCTCTCTCTCTCTCTCTCTCTCTCTCTCTCTCTCTCTCTCTCTCTCTCCCCCCCCCCCTCTCTCTCTCTCTCTCTCTCTCTCTCTCTCTCTCACACACACACACACACACACACACACACACATACATATTGAATAGAATTCTGTGCAGTTCATACTCTTTAATAGTACACCAAGAAAGGAAGGAACAGGTGGCTTTATTTTTTAAAAAAATAATTTATTATAATTTGCCCACTAATTGAAGTTATATCAGTGTAAGACACAGGAAAGTCAAATACTACATGTTGCTTCAGCACAGAATAATTTGCAACCTTATCAAGATGTAATAGATTTTAAAACATAAGAGTCTTTATAAACATGTAACATGGATATGAAAAGTTCAGGTACCATATTCCTTATTGCTGGTTTAAAGAATACCGATGAAACCAGTCCAGCAAAGTCTGTGAAACATTGCTCTCCCCAGTAGTGTTAAAAACAACTTACAAGAACCACACACAGATATTGTCTACTAGTCATCCAAATGTTGCTGAATTGAAAGTAATACCAACAAGATCAGAAGGGCTGTGGCTTGTGGCTTGCAATGTGGAAGAGCATTGCAGAAAGAAGGGGGGGGGATAAATTTCTAAGGATTGGTGTCTGGGACAGCCACAGGCTTCCTGAAGTAGGACAAGGTCTGAGAGAGTGATCCAGTTATTTTCCTGGCTTATTATCACAACGAGGGTGGGGAAAAGATAAGTACAGTGGGAAAAGAGAAACAAACAACAAAATAACCAAACATTTGAATAAGGCCTTGGAGCAGTTCAATAGCTCTGCTTGTTTCCTGATTAATGCAAAATCTCGTTACATTTTCTAAAGACTTTTTTAATGTATCCAGCAAGTTATGACAGTGTCTGTAAACATCTGCCTCCTGGACTGAGAGTTCACATGCTCTTGTCTCAGCTAACAATTGCAAGGCAAAGAGATTACATTGGACCGTACAATAGACAAAGAAGTCAGTGTCTGAGGGGAAAAAAATAAGTCTCAGAATAAAGTGAAGAGGCTTCTTTGCCATGCTATCATTTTTCTCTTTTCAGTTAAATGGCTTAACCCACTTCTTTCTCTCATTTTAATTCTGATAGTGTCATATAACACACAAATAACAAATCCTGTTTCTCTGTCCTTCCCTACCCTCCTCTGCCTCCCTGTTAATTTGTTAATTCAGGTAGACATTATTCTTCCCTTTTCTGCAAGCAGAATATACCATGTTACATTTTGGAAATGATTGCTGTAGTAATGTGAATTATAGGTCAATTCAAATTGTGAGTGTAAGCATTGTGTATAAGGCCTTCTAGGAATAACATCTGCCAGTTGGAAGGGAGAAATCTCTAAATTGTTTAATTTTACTCATATTTTTCAAAGTGTTACATTTCAATTTGTGAGTTAGATAGAAGTTACTGGGGTGATTATTGTACTAGTAAGTTGAAATCAGAGAACATGCAGGAATGGAGACAAGAATACATAAGAATTAATGTGGTTGATGGGAAGCATGTAACAATTTACCACAGAGTTATTGTAAGGGAAATTTGTTGCAGTTTGATCTGATAAATACCGGCAGTCCTTGCAACCACAATGGGGAATTTCCATTGCCAAGCAAGGTGGCAATTTTTTGGAATCCCAGATTAACACAACTCTCCTCCTACAATATCAACAAGTTGTGTGTTCATGTAACTACATGTGTATAGTTTGTGGTTTTTGTCTTTATCTTTTTCTATTCATATTTTCCCTGTTTTGATTTTCTGTTGTTGAATTTATTTATGTAAACGTCTGTATAGATGCCCATCGTGAAACCAAACTCTGGGCCGCTTACAAACTGGGAAAATGAAAAATATATACAACAAAAAGAATAAAGCCAAAAATAGAAACATCTGGTACCTCAGTTACACTTTGCTATTTCTGTATAGTAAATAAATATATTAAAAATTCACATACATTTCCCTTAATACAATACCATAAAATGGCTTTTAAAGAAGTTTACTATAGAGCAGTGTTTCTCAACCTTGACAATTTTAAGGCATGCGGACTTCAACTCCCAGAATTCCACAGCCAGCAATGCTGGCTGTGGAATTCTGGGAGTTGAAATCCACATGGCTTAAAATTGTCAAGGTTGAGAAACACTGCTATAGAGATATGAAATAGTTCTCCAGCACTTGGAGATGGAGAATCCACCAATGGGTTTAGACTGTATTCCTGCCCAATCAGATCAAGCTGCCACGCCTGTCCTGGACTATAGAGATCCCAGTTTTTGACTTGATCTTGCCCAGGACAGAAATGCAGCATGTACAGTCAGGTACAGTCTCCTATTGGTGGATTCTCTATTTCAAGGTAGTGTAGAGTAGTGGTTAGCAAAGACTTATTCCCTCCTTTTACCAAGGGGTTAGGAGCCTTGCTCCCAGGTCCTCTTAACTGAGGGAAAGCTACCCAACAGTTGCCTTGCAAAGAAGGGGCCCCTTCCTCCCATCCTCCCCCCTCCCATTCAATAGCTTAGCCCCCAGACGGATTGGGACTAACGGCCGTTAGCCCAGCCAGCCGAGGAGCTCCCCTGGCAGAATGAGTCAGGCAGAGTTCAGTGTAACATCGCTGGAGTTCCATGGGCCGGCAGACCCAGACGAGGTACTCCGTTGATCAGCGTGGGGGGTGGGGGCGGAGGGGGGCGACTTCACTTTTGCTGTTTTGTCGTGTTTTCCGCCGTTTCCAACTGCGGCCACCTACAAATTGCCGGGAGGGGGTTCTTTTACGAGCGCTCGAGCTAGCGCCGATCAGTTGGCTAGTGGCCGAGCGCAGGGGCCGAGAGAAGCGTTTTCCAGCCCCTGAGGAATTCTCTCCCGAGCCTGAAGGGGAAGCGGCGGAGGCTCTCAACGGCCGCCATTTTAATCATGCGGCGCACCCAGCCTCACAGGGGAAGCAGGGGAGGGGGATCCTCCCCAAGCATTGCCCCTCCAGGAGGATCCTAATCAGGAGATTAAGCCGGCAAAGCGGGCGCTGCCTGAGCAGGCCCATTAGCCGACGGCCGCTCCCATTGGGGCCTACATGCACTGAGGCCTCCTTATTACTGGCCGTCATTTTGTTGTTCCAAGCTGGGCCCATTCAACCGAGGCCTACTACAGCAGGCCTCCCTAAACCTCCTCATAGCCAGACCAGTCCTGTCTGGTGGGCCCGTTGTACACACAACCTTACCCTCCCTTTTTAAGTCTGGTGTCTCCTATTGCCCGCTTGTCATCATTGACACAATTGGCTCCACTCAGATTCCAGGCACCCCCAGTAGTGTGTCTGTCCTTATCTGAGTAACTATACATGGATTCCAGGCGCCCCCTGTAGTGTGCCTGTCCTTATCCACAGTATATCAAGCCGGATTCCAGGCACCCCCAGTAGTGTGTCTGTCCTTATCTGTGCACAGCCACAGTCGGATTCCAGGCGTCCCCAGTAGTGCGCCTGTCCTTATCCACACAGAGGCTGTACCTGGGTTCCAGACGTCCCATGTAGTACGCCTGTCCTTACCCAGTGTGTAATACTCTCTAGATACCTGGGGCCCCCTGTCATGTCCCAGCGTTATCGGAGAATGGAGGAGGCCACCCTGGCCTCATCAGGAGCCCTGCCATCCTCATCAGGTCAACCTGGTCTGGAAGGCACCAACAAGACGGCAGCCAAATCTAAGGTTAGATCTGCCACCAAGACTTCCAAAAGAGCAGACAAGCAGGACAAGAGAAGACACCAGGCCTTGGAAAAGGAGTTTGTCAAAGCACAGAAAAGAGCCAGGCTTGCGTCACACCAGCCCGAGGGCCTAGCCTAGACCTTCCCCTGGTACCATCAACCTCTCCTCGGGGGATTTGGTCAACGGGGGAACCCTCACACTCCCCTGCGCAGTTTGGCACAGGCGAGCTCCATTCCGTGGCCCAAGGGACCCCCAAGGCCACATTCACCCCCACTGCAGCCGGACTCCGTCCGAGCGAGCAAACTGCCTTCCTGACGGAAGACCACCTAGCCCTACTCATCGCCCAGGCGGTGGATCGAGCCCTGGATGCCAGGGCTCAGACCTACAGACCAGTGGCCACTGCCCACAGCCAACAGCCGGAGACGGAGGCCTACGATAGCCCTTCCTCTCCTTCGGCATCCCTAGCGTTTGAAGACTCCTACCTCGATCAGCCGATCACGGAACAGGATATACCAATGTCCAAGGAGGAGGAGGATCCACCGGAGGCCCCCTCCTTCGGTGGGCTATTCAACCCCTCCTTCATCACCTTGCTACGCAAGGCCACATCCACCACCCACCTGGGACCTGAATCTCCGGCAACAACACCCCCCAATCCACTGGATTCGGAGGCAGACCCTAACTTCATGGAGCCGGTCGCGACGCAACATCGCATCCCTTGCTCCTCCCTGTTCCTGAACCCAATCAGGAGACAGTGGACATCACCGGCCTCTCTTCCCATTCCGGGTAGCACGGACAAGAAGTTGTACAGTGTTGCCAAGAAATTGGGGGAGACACTGGAAGTGCCTACTGTGGAAGAGCCCCTAGGGCCTCTAGTGTCATCCACCGCCATCTCCAGGGACTTCTCTGAGGCCCTCAAAGCTGAGGATCGCAAGTGCGAGTCCACCTACCGCAAGCTCCTCCGGGAATGGGCAGAGGTACTCCTGATGGCCCCCTACTGGCCAAGGAGACCTTGGTTTGCTGACCTGATGAGTCTCTCCCTCGCGGAGCCTTGGAAGATTCCCCCAGAACGGATCTCACTCAATCAGGGAGTCATTCTCCACCCAGATCCCCAGTGGCTCCAGTTAGCCGTCTGGCACTTGAGAGCTTGATCTTAGCAAGTTCTGTTCCCCGGGGGTCATCACAATAATTCAGACCTCTCGTTGCCCTTCCACCAACCGCATCTACGAGGCCTCGTGGAAAAACTTCCGATTATGGTGCTCTGGACGACAGCTGTCACTCTCGGAGCTCATAATTTCCCATATCCTGGACTACTTGTTAGCCGGGCTTGACAGGGGCCTGGCCCCAAACACACTGCGCAGACAGGTTGCAGCTCTGGCAACTGTTCTCACATGCGACTCAGCGGGAACCCTGAGCCACCACCCCCTAATCCGATCATTCCTTAAAGGGGCCTCCAACGCCAGACCCCCTACCATACATAGGTACCCTTCGTGGAAATTACCACAGGTCCTTCGGGCCCTCACTAAGCGGCCCTTCGAACCCCTAACGACATGCGACGTGCGTCACCTGTCCCACAAAGTGGCATTCCTGGTGGCAATCACGTCCGCACGGCGCATCTCCGAATTGGCAGCACTTTCAGTCAGGGATGACTTGTGCGTATTCCATCAGGATAGAGTGATCCTACGACTCGACCCCACCTTTGTACCAAAGGTAAATTCTCTATTCCATAGGTCACAGGACATAGTATTACCAGATTTTTGCCCTAACCCATCGCACGCTTGGGAGCGATAATGGCATAGCTTGGACGTCCGTAGAGCGCTTAGGTACTATATTTCATGGACAGCGGAATTCCGCAAATCCGAAGCCCTGTTCATATCCTTCCATTCTTCCTCCAAAGGTTGGAAGGTCTCCTCTTCCACAATTGACAGGTGGATCAGGGCGTGCATTGCCGGGGCATACCAGGCAGAAACATTGCCAGTCCCACGACGGGTCACGGCCCATTCCACACGAAGTGCAGCTACCTCCGCGGCCTGGTCCACACAGGTGCCTATTGAGGAGGTATGCAGGGCAGCCACATGGGCTTCACCATCCCCTTTCATTCGGCACTACAAAATTGATAGATTTGCCTCAGCTGAGGCTTCCTTTGGCAGGAGAGTTCTCCAACAGGTTATTCACCAAAGTGCCACACCGGACCAGTCTGCTTCCCACCCTAAGGGACAGTAGGCTTTGGTATGTCCCATTGATGGATTCTCCATCTCCAAGTGCTAGAGAAGGGGCGTTGTCTTACCTGAACGCCTTTTCTCAGCACGGAGATGGAGAATCCACTCCCCCCCTGGTAGGTCACTTAAGCCTAGGGTTAGCATTAGCTGGAGGAGCCACAATGCCGTGCTGTCAGTCAATGGCTACGCTCGCGTCAAAACTGGGATCTCTATCGTCCAGGACGGGCGTGGCAGCTTTGGCTGACTTGATCTGATTGGTCAGGAATACAGTCTAAATCCATTGGTGGATTCTCCATCTCCGTGCTGAGAAAAGGCATTCAGGTAAGACAACACCCCTTTTCTCTAAAGTGATAATGGCAAAACTGATTGAGATACAGTCTTCAAAAATAGTTCATCAGCAGATTATAACCTACCATTGCTAGAATAAGTTACACACAATTAACATCTACTCTGTTTCTTTCAAGATTAAGGAAGCAAAGATTAAAAATGCCTTTATACAGCAAATGCTAAAAGAGCGTTTTAGTTCAGTTATTGGTACAACATATGCCAAAAAATGGAAGAAAGCTAACATACAGTAAACAGCCCCTTTTATTGAGAAAGCCTCCAGCCACAACTGTCAAAAGTCATTTTAAGACAGGAAACACATGAAAACAAGAGTTAATATTGCTTTTGAAAAAAAATATCTAACTTAAATGCCAGGAAATGCCTGAAAATCTGGGCACAATCTTTATTCCCATATTTGTGTAACTACAATAAAAATATGATTATCTTAGGCTATGACAAAGTAAAAAATATCAGTATATCATATATTCACAAGAATATTGCAGTATTAAAGTTTTAGCATATCTATAATGAAGACCTACTCTTAAACTAATTATACAGCTCATATAAGACGTTTTATCTCAAGGCTCAATCTAAGAAGTTGCCAATGCAAAACACTGAAAATAATCACTGTGTAGGTTAGTGAACTTCTTTAAAAGCCATTTTATGGTATTGTATTAAGGGAAATGTATTTAAAATTTTAATATATGTATTTACTATACAGAAATAGCAAAGTGCAATTGAGGTACCAGATCTTTCTACTTTTGGCTTTATTCTTTTTGTTGTATATATTGTTCATTTTCCCGGTTTGTAAGCTGCCCAGGGTTTGGTTTTACGATGGGCATCTATACAGACATTTACATAAATAAATCAACAACAGAAAATCAAAACAGGGAAAATATGAATAGAAAAAGATAAACACAAAAACCACAAACTATACACATATAGTTACATGAACACACAACTTGTTGATGTTTTAGGAGGAGAGTTGTGTTAATCTGGGATTCCAAAAAAACGAGGAGCACCTTTCCCGAGTAACAGATTTTATTAAAATGTATCATTAGCTCATAAATCCTAATGTTTTTTTTTAATAAAATCTGTTACTTGAAAAAGATGCTACTAGGCTCCTTATGGTTCTCCAGCACTGGGAGATGGAGAATCCACCTATGGGTTATGACTGTATTCCTGCCCTATCAAATCAAGTCATCCAAAGCTGCCACGCCCCCTTCCTGGACCTTATCCCCAGATTTGACTTGATTTCGCCCAGGAAGGACATGAAGCGTGGCTCCTAGGCAGATACAGTCACCATTGGTGAATTCTCCTCTAGTTAGAAATTCTTGTTAGGTAGAGAGTTGCAGGCTAAGCTAGAACAGTAAATAGGCTTAAGCAGAGGTTGGGAGCTTGCTCTCCTAGCCTCCTCACACATCTCCCCCCATTGGATTCTCCTCCACCCCCTCATCAAACCGTAAGTACCCCGGTTGGCGCGGGGGAGGACGGAGGGGGGGGCGAAGGGGAGGGGGGTCCCCTCACCCTTCGTCGCCGTTTCCCCCCTCCGCAGGGGAATCGCGGGGGGATAGCCCCGGCGCCGATCAGCGGATCGGCGCCCCGAACGCTGCGTGGTCTCCCGGCTTGATCTCAAGCCGCTGTGCAGGAACGCCGACCAGCTGTTCGGCGGCCACGCGGCCCTAGAGGAAGCCTGCGCCGACCAGCTGATCGGCGCCGGAGCAACGCGCAGCCGCTGAGAGCCCAGGGTAAAGCCGGCCAGCAACCCGGCGGCCTCTCGCTCGCGGACCTGGGGGCAAAGCCGGCGCCGGCCAGCTGATCGGTGCCGGAGAGCCGCGGCCTGCCGCCGGCGTAGAAAGGCCGCACTGGGCAGCGGAACCGATTTAAGATCGGTTCCGGGCGGCCGCGGCCATTGGACACGCGGCCGCAGCTGGAGAGATCGCAGCCGACCAGCTGATCGGCGCCGGAGCAGCCGCGGCCATTGGCCACGTGGCCGGCGGCTGGAACAAAGCCAGCGCCGATCAGCTGGGCAGCGGTGGGGCGGCCCACCGCCATTGATCACGCGGTCGGCGGCTGGAACAAAGCCAGAGCCGATCAGCTGTGCGGCGCTGGGGCGGCCCGCAGCCATTGAGCACGTGGTGTGCGGCTGGAACAAAGCCAGCGCAGACCAGCGGATTGCCGCCGGAGGCCCCACGCGGGGGGGTTTCAGCCAAGAGACCCGAGCAGCCGCTCGGAAAGCGAGCGAAGAGGGAAGCTGAGCGGGCCACAGCGGCTGCTTTAAGCCACGTGGCACGAGCCCGCGACCCCTCAGGCCGGGCACAGCCTCAACTCCGTCCACAGACAGGACAGCGGGCCCCAGACAGGACACCAGGCCCACTGGGCTCCGCAGCCAAGCCCACCTAGGGAGTCCAGATATAACTAGGCCAGCCCGTACACTTAAACTCCCATCCCAAGCTTGGTGTCTCCCATTGTCCGATCGTTAGCTCCCTGGCCTTTGGCCTTTTGGATCTTGGGTCCACTCGGAGTCCAGGCACCCCCATCAGTGTGCCTGTCGTTATCCGAGCACCTGGCCTGACCCTTAGATCTTGGCTCCACTCGGAGGTCAGGCACCAACATTAGCGTGTCTGGCGTTATCCGAGCAACCCTACGTGGATCCCAGGCGCCCCCCCCCCACAGTGGGCTTGCGGTATCCAAGGGTTCCCTTCTAGCGGACTGCAGGCGCCCCCCATAGTGTGCCTGCCCCATCCGTGCACAGCCGTAGTGGGCCCCCAGCCATCCAGGCAGTGTACCGCCCTTACCCACTCTTAGGCTGCCCCTGGGTGCCAGGAGCCCCTCCCGCGCACCTGTGACAACCCAGGGGGCTACACCTCCTAGATACCCGGGACCCCCTCTCGCGCCCCGGCGATATCGGAGTATGGAAGAGGCTACCTCGCCTTCTTCAGGAGCCCCGCCGTCCTCATCAGGTCAACCTGGTCTGGAAGGCAATAGCAGGTCGGCAGCCAAATCTAGCGTTAGATCTGCCACTATGACCTCTAAGAGAGCAGACAGACAGGACAAGAGGAGACACCAGGCATTGGAAAGGGAGTTTTCCAAGGCGCAGAAAAAAGCAAAACTAGCGCCGGAAGCACCTTTGGGCCCGTCTACAGACGACCCTCAGGCCATGGGCAACGAGCAAGCGACCCTCCCAAACGAGGAGCACCTTTCCCGAGTAACAGATTTTATTAAAATGTATCATTAGCTCATAAATCCTAATGTTTTTTTTTAATAAAATCTGTTACTTGAAAAAGATGCTACTAGGCTCCTTATGGTTTTGTATTTTGCTTAAATGTAAACATATGCTAAATAAAATACTACTACATCCCTTTAACAGGAATATTCAAACAATGTTCAGGAGAACCTGATATAAAAAAAAAAGTTGTTGAAGGTAGGCAATTTTCTATCACTAGATCTTTGTCTCTCTTTATTTTAACAAATGAGTTAAAAAAAAGTTTAAAAACCGTATTCCATAATAGTAATTTTAAAAAGCTCAAGTTTAAGCATGGCATTAAATTTGATCACATGAACTATTATTGATCAGTCGATCCACTATATCTTTTATTCATTTTGCATGATAATTTTTATTAAGGATTACATTATACAGATAAAACTAATACAAATTACAAAAGATACAAAATATTAAAAGGTTTTTTTTAGAAAAATGAAAAGTGCAGAAAAAAAAGAAAAGAAAAAGAAACCTCCCTATTGGTTCATGGCAAGTATAGTTAATATTAACAACTTAATGATCATCTATTAAAATACAACCAACCATCTCATCATCCCATATCCAATCCCATTTTCTGTAAACAAGTATTAAAGTCTCATCTTCATTAGCAAAGCCCATTAAGAGTTATCAGAAATAGCAATGTAATTAGTACAAACTATATCTCATATAGTTTATCCTTTTTATATTTATATCTCATTTTCTTATTTAAACAAATGCCTCCATCTCATCCCTTTAAACAAAACCTTTAAAATATTGTCATCTTGTCCTAGTCAACATAAATCCATTAAACATTACCAGAAATAGCAATCAAGCTATTTTAACCTTGATCAGATTAACCAACTTTATATTCATTCCCTGTCTCACAACAGTTTTTAGTCTCCTTGGATAACATCCAAGTGTGTGTTTTCTTTTCATACTCTTTTCTCACAAAAGTGATGACAATTTTAACAAGCCTCTTTGGAAAAACCAGTATATAGAGGTCATTTGCATCATTTCTCATATTCTCACTGTTTCTTCTCATAAAATTATTGACAATTTTATCAGGCTCCTTTTGTGAAACAAATATAAAAAGGTGATCCATGTAACTCTTCTGGTTCAGTATTTGTATGTCTTTTTTAATTGTTAAATCATCCAGTTTCATTTGTATATCCAACAGGTCATCTTTTTGTATACTATATTCACTATTTAAGCTTTTTCCATCTCCCTCTTATACACAATCCTTTTACAATTCACATTTAAATCAATTTCAGCTTTATTGGATGGAACTTGCTCCTATTTCTTAATTTATATATATACTAGCAGATATCTTTAAATTTATTTTTTGAGCCCAATAATCATAGATCTCTCTTAATGGATCCTTTGAGTCATTTATTTCCATTTGGTGCCCTCTAGTGATCAACCTTCAAAGTCATCAGTTATTTCCCCCCCCCCCCCGGCTGTAAATGTACAAAGTTGTTTCCCACAGGAAAGATTCTTATAATTAATTTCTTAATCCAAGTCCACTTGGACCCTTAATCTGTTTAAAACTTTATAAAACCAACACAATAACCACTCTTTTACTTGTATATTAAATATATATATAAAATAAACTCAAAATTTCTTTCAATTGGTGAAAACTCCCCCAGTGAATATGGTAAAACTTGTGAGTTTGAAGTTTTTCAATCTTTAAAAAGCAGCAAAAAAAGTAAAATCCAAAGTGATTAAAAAGTGAGGTTCAGTCAAAACTTAATTCTGTAAAAAATTCATTGACAGCTATGAGTTTGGTGGGATTCTGCAACTCTCAGCTGTTTGCAAGCTAATTGCAAAAAGCTATCTACCTACAAAAAATACAAAGTTGTCTGGAGTATGTATGGGCAATCTCAAGATCTCTTCTTCCTCTGAAGAAATTTTGCTGTTACAGATCCAGCATCCAGCCACCTTTTAAAGCTATAATGTAGCGGTTCTCAACCTTTTTCAGGCCGCGACCCCGACCTGTCAAGCGCCGGGCATGCGTGGTGCTACCCCGTGCGCTGGGCATGCGTGGTGCTACCCCCTGCGCCGGGCATCTGTGGTGCTGTGCCGCGCATGCGTGGTGCTGCGCCTCGCATGCGTGGTGCTGCCCCCTGCGCTGCGCATGCGTGGTGCTGCCCCGTGCCGGCCGAGGTGTAGGCCGCCGCCCGTTTGGGGCGGTGGCAGGCAGGCCCAGGTGCTCCTGGGCGGCTGCGGCGGCGACGTTGCAGGGCGACCACGGACTGGGCCACCAGCTGGCCCAGCCCAAGGGAGGTAAGACACCCGCCGGGCCCCACACGCGCCAATAACCTTCCCTGCGCCCACCGCTGCCCCGCTAGCCTTACCTTCGCCACCGTCCGTTCGGGGTGGCGGCAGGCAGGCCCAGGCGCTCCTGGGCGACCGCAGCAGCGACAACGCAGGGCGACCACGGGCTGGGCCAAAATCCCTCCCTGCGCCCGCCGGCCTCCCACCTCCCCCCCTGGCCCCCTTTTACTTACAGTTTTAGTAGTTGCTCAGCAGGGAGGGGTGGAAACTTCCGGAGAGAGCTCGCCTTCGCTGCAGACAACTTGCAGCACCGTTCGCAGACTGGGACTTTTGGCAGGCTCAGCAGGGCGGAGACAGCCTGGACAATTCCAATTGGCTTTTGAAAGCCAATAAAATTAGACTCTATTCAAGAGAATCTATTCTATTGGCTTTCAAAAGCCAATAGAATAAGAGGGAATAGCACAGCTAAGGAAAAGGGGAAAAATGTCTTTAGGCATTCCTTGGAATGTCTGCTCTAAGAATGCTCTTAGATCTTTTGGGTTTCATTTTATGAAACACCACTATTCGATAATCACAGAAATGGACAAATATAACTGTTGTGGTCACTTTTTACAGTTGCAGTTGTCCTCTATTGACAACTTTAAAGAATTTATAACTTTGCTAGAAACAAAAGACACAACAGTCTTTTTACTTCTCTCATATAATATTTATAGTAAATGTTCTTTCTCCTGCATGGGTGGATTCCGAATCCACCAATGGGTTAACACTGTCCTCTGCCCAATGGGAGACTAGGTCCGAACTTTAGCTCCGCCTCCGGCTTCCTTCTTCCCCAGTTTTTACCTAGTCTAAGCCCAAGGAACAGCTCTTTGCGTAGCTCCGCGAAAAGAGGAAATTTCTTTTCGGTTAGGACTGGTAGAAAGGTTTTTTGTTGATTGTTTTTGGAGTTAGTTTTAGTTCGAACTTTAGTTTGAATTGTTTTTTGACCTTAGAGATTTTTTTTTTTTTTTCTGGCATTTTTCCTCGGGACCTTCGGTCGATCCTTCCCCCCCACGCTTTGGGAGCGCGGCTGCGAGCCCGCCCGGGCCTAGGGCCTGGGAACAGCGGAGGGAAAGGGGGAAATTTCCCTGGACTCCGCTATTCGCTTCGCAGCGCCCCAGGAAGCTCCGAGGGACCAGGCGTCGAGGGAAGCTTCGAGGAGATCGACGCTGATCGTCGCCCAAAAACCGCAAGTGGGGCAAGGGGGCGCGGGGAGGAGTCCAGCCAGTCAGCCGGGAGGCGGACAGAGGCCGGGACCGTCGGTACCGGAGGGGTAGGCCGAGGCCAGCTTCCCTTAAGGCACCGCGTGGCCGGGAGCACAGAGCTCCGAACGAAAATTCGGCGCGGCGGCCATTTTTAAAAAGGGGCGGTCTCGCCTACTGGCGCGAAGCGCCATTTTGGAAAGGGGGCGTATCAGAGCGCCTCAGACCTCTGATTGGGCCCTCGCTTTCTGGCGCGAAAGCCTTTAACCCCTGGCGTGAAAGTCCTTTGTTTCCTGGCGCGAATCTCCTTTCTTCACCCGGTCGAGTTGCCTGCGGGGCCTGGGGGAAGGGAAGGGACTGCCGGTGAGGCGGAGGCCTAGCTCCGGCTGCCAGACCAAGGAAACGGAGACCGAGCGCCCAGGGGGGTCCAGTTGGAGGCGTGTGTGTGTGTGTGTTCTCGGTGTTTTTGGCTCCTAGCAGATTCCCCAGCGGAGTCAAGGCGGTCTGGACGGGCATAGGGACAAAACTCCCTGGCTAGTTTTCCTCGTGACCGCAGGAGCTCTTTGACCAGGCACGTTAGGGGCATTCCCTGTAGCGCTGCCGACATCGGTCTGTGCCTACTAGATACCCGGAAAGGGTGCTTCTTGGCACATGGCAATGGCAGAAGGAACACCGGCCCAGGGCTCAGCGCCCCCTCCGTCGCCGACTAGACGCAGAACGGAGGAAGCGGGGGGGGGCAAGAAGAAGGCCAAAACAAAGCATCTGTCTGAGCCATCAAGGGCGGACGAGCGCCAGGCCGCAAGGAGACACCAAGCCTTGGAGAGGGAGTTTGCCAAGGCGCAGAGACTGAGGGACAGCGGGATGGAAAGTCCGGCCTTGTCCCTCGGGGAGACACCAACCTCCTTCGAGCCTGCAGAGGCGGTTGAACAGGAGTGGTCCCCCAGGGGGGAGACAGAAAGGGAGGTGTCCCCCATTTCGGTGCCATCTTCACCAGAGCATTCAGAGCCTTCCACAAGCCAGGAGGATCCTGAGCACAGAGGTAGGAAAAGAAGGAGATCTGGTAAGTGGCCTTCACGACTTCATTCCCTCTTAAAGGAAACATTAGTGCACCTCAGGGCCTCTAGGAGGAGTTCTCCTCCCAAGAGAGCTCACAAAACACGCACACCATCTTCCCGTGGGGAAAAGATATTGTTTCAGGATTCTGATGAGTCTGAGAACTCTCCACAGGTGGCAGACGAGGAGCAGGAGGACTGGGACGATGAGGATGCCCCGTTGTCAGAAAATGAGGATGCAGAGCCACAGGCGGCCCCAGTGTCAGGTTTATTTGACCATAATCTGTTTTATTCCCTCATGATTAAGACATGCTCTGTTCTAGAACTGCCAGCTAAGACCAAGGAGGCCAGACCGCCGTCCTCAGAGGAGGAGGACGCAAAGGATCCCTTGCTTCACGCACCGGTGTCAGAGGTGATCCAGGTACCATGCACTAAGGTGTTCAGGTCAACGGTAAGGACCCAGTGGTCAAATCTAGGCACCATCCCAACGCCTAATGGCGTGGAAAAGAAAATGTATAATGTTTGCAGTCCATTAGCAACTTTAATAGAGGTGCCACAGGTGGACGCTCCACTAAGCTCTCTTCTTCCTTCCTCAGCCATCCCAGGAGACCTAGCAGAATCCATGAAGGCGGAGGATAGGAAGGTAGAACTTTCCCTCCGCAGGGCTCACCATTCATCTGCCTGGGCCATCAGAGCCGCATCTACGAACTCATTAGTCGCCAGAGCTGCGATCAGGTGGCTGCGGGAGATCCAGGCAAGTGTCCCACCCGAGCAGGTACGTGTAAGACAAACACTAACCAAACTGCGGAGGGCAACGGAATTCATGGCAGATTCCGCACTGGCCGCGTCCAGATACTCAGCTAGATCCATTGCAGGGACAGTGGCAGCTAGGAGGTTAGTATGGCTCAAGAACTGGAAGGCGGACCTTAAGTCAAAATGGCGACTCGCCACAGCTAAGTATGCAGGATCAAAGCTCTTCGGGGCAATCCTGGATCCTTACCTGATAGAAGACAAAAACAAAAGGAAGGTGCTAGCTCACCCTTCCAAAAGAACGGACAAGGGAACCCAGGAGTTCCGTAGGCAGGCCCCCCGTCAGAATGGGGCCGGAGAATGGAGGCAGCCCTTTCAAGGGGGACGGTCCTGGGAAGGGCCCAGAAATCCGCGCACCTTCTCATACAGGCAGGAGCGCGGTCAGGACCGTCCAGCCGCGGGCAGGGGCCAACCGTCCAAACGCCCTTTTAAAGGGGGGGGAGGACGACCCTACAGACGTTCCAAGTGACTCTTGGAACAGCCCCATCGGGGGTCGCCTGGCACGGTTCAGCGAAGCATGGCAGGCGACCACGACGGATGCCTGGGTCAGGGAAACAGTGACCCAGGGCCTAGCAATAGAATTCTACTCCACACCACCAGATCACTTCATAAGTTGCCCACTATCACGCAACAGGACCAAGGCGGGCCTCATAGTTCAGGCCATTGGACACCTGGAGGAGATAAGGGCCATAGAGCAGGTTCCTCCAGGACAGGAGGGGCAAGGCTTCTACTCCATCCTCTTCCTGGTACCAAAGACATCAGGGGACTGGAGAGCAATCCTGGACCTCAAGCGGTTAAATCGCTACGTAGTATACAGGAAGTTCAAGATGCAGTCCCTCAGATCCATACTGGCCAGCATCCGGAAAGGGGACCTGCTGTCCTCAATAGACCTCACAGAGGCCTATCTTCATATCCCAATAAGACCGGGGTACAGAAAGTACCTGAGGTTCTGCCACAAGGGGCGACACTACCAATACAGGGCACTCCCGTTCGGGCTGTCTTCAGCGCCCAGAGTGTTCACAAAGGTGCTGGCGGCATTGGGAGCGCACCTGCGCATGAGACCGGTGCGGGTCCAGTGCTACCTGGACGATATCCTGATACTCTCAGCGTCCCACCAGGCAGCCCTAAGGGACATCCAGACCACCATAGCCGTACTCCAGAGGCACGGCTTCTCGATCAACCACAAGAAAAGTCAGCTCACACCCTCAAGGAGGCTCCAGCATCTGGGAGCGATCATAGATTCGGACCAGGGCATGGTGTACCTCTCCCAGGAGCGCCGGGAGAGCTTACAGAAACTAGCGTTTCTGGTAATGCAGAGGAAAGTGGCCACAGTGGTGCAGCTCTCCCAGCTCCTGGGAAAGATGATATCATGCCTGGGAATTGTCCCGTGGGCCAGACTGCACTCCAGAGGTCTGCAGTGGCTACTGCTCCCCTTCCAAAGACAGAATCAGAGCGCTTCACCCAGAAAAATCAGAGTGCCCCCACAGGTCCTAGCCTCCCTGAGGTGGTGGAGGTCGGGGGCCCTGAACAGGGGCACCCCACTCAGGGAACCCAACAGGGTAACCGTCACAACCGATGCAAGCCTGTTCGGTTGGGGGGCTCACTCAGGGGATCAGATGGCCCAGGGAAGGTGGAGTCCAGGGGACCTAAAGCACAGAATCAATTGGCTCGAACTGAGAGCCATCCACCTGGCCCTACTTCAGTTTGTACCCCTGTTGGCAGGGAAGCACGTGCTAGTCCTGACGGACAACGTAACAGCAAAGGCGCACGTAAACAAGCAGGGCGGGACCAGGTCAGTGGCTCTCATGCAGGAGGCCAGGGCGCTGGGCCTGTGGGCAGAGCGACACCTGGCATCAATAAAGGCAGAACACATCTCGGGGGAGGCAAACCACCAGGCAGACTCCCTCAGCAGGGTCACCATAGACCATGCGGAGTGGAGGCTGGCACCGGAGCTGTTCGAGGCGATCTCGAACAGGTTCGGCCGGCCGTGCCTAGACCTCTTCGCAACACCAGAGAACACTCAAACCCACCGCTTCTTCTCCAGGTTCCAGACCAGGGAAGCGGAGGGGACGGACGCACTAAGATGCAGGTGGCCCCAGGGGCTACTGTACGCCTTCCCTCCTCCGCCCCTGATCCAAGCAACGGTCCGCAAGCTCATCCTGGAGCAGGCGGAGGTGGTACTGGTTGCGCCATACTGGCCGAGGCGTCCGTGGTTTGCGGACCTGGTAGACCTATCGCTTTCGCCTGTATGGAAACTACCGCCGAACCAGGTGTCCCTGAGCCAGGGGAAACTCTTGCACCCAGACCCGCAGTGGCTACAACTAGCCGCCTGGCACTTGAGCGGGAGGGTCTGAGTAGGCAGGCATTCTCCCAACATGTCATCTCGGTCATACAGGATGCCCGACGTCCTTCTACAAACAGGATCTATGATGCAACATGGAGGAATTTTTCTTCCTGGTGCAGCAGACAGGACATAAACCCCCTGACCGCCAACATCCCTACCATCCTAGAGTATCTTTGGGACGGCATGGTCAGGGGACTAGCGTTCAACACCATCCGCAGGCAGGTTGCGGCATTACAGACGGTCCTCGTCTGCGAGGACCGGGGACCTCTGTCACAACATCCAGCGGTGAGCGCATTCCTAAAGGGGGCGGCCACTAGGCGACCCCCTGTAGTTCACCGTTTTCCATCCTGGGACCTACACAGGGTTCTACAGGCATTAACCGAGGGTCCTTTTGAACCACTGGGGACCTGCCCACTCCGTTTCCTGACGCTGAAGGTGGCCTTTTTGGTGGCCATCACATCGGCAAGAAGGGTATCGGAGTTGGGGGCCCTCTCGGTCCGACCGGATCTGATCACCTTCGCAGAAGGCAGGGTAATCCTACGCCTGGACCCATCCTTTGTGCCGAAGGTCAACACATGGTTTCACAGGTCTCAGGACCTAGTACTACCGGATTTCTGTCCGAATCCCACTCATCGTCTGGAAAGACGATGGCACACACTGGACGTGCGCAGGGCTCTGCGCCATTATGTCACCAGAACAGAGGCCTACAGAAGGTCCGAGGCCCTCTTTGTGTCATATCACCCAACATCTAAGGGCCTGAAGGTATCAACCTCGACCATTAGTAGATGGATTAGGACATGCATAGCCAAGGCCTATGAGGCGCTGGATCAGCCAGTACCAGACAACATCACGGCGCATTCCACAAGGAGTGCGTCCACATCGGCTGCCTGGCGCACCCAGGCATCACTAGAGGAGATTTGTAGAGCAGCCACATGGGCTTCTCCATCCTCGTTCATAAGAAATTACAAGATAGACCAATTTGCTGCAGCAGGGGCTTCATTTGGAAGGAGGTCTTTGCAGCAGATAGTTCAGGACTAGTAAGAGACATCCTAGACCCCCACCCGAAGGGACTTATGAGGGCTTGGGTACGTCCCATTGGTGGATTCGGAATCCACCCATGCAGGAGAAGAAGCGTTGTCTTACCTGAACGTTCTTTCTCTGCATGGGGGGATGGAGAATCCACACCCTCCTCTAACCGGTCTAGGTAGGAGTTCTCTTACAGGTCATTGAGAAGGAGCTACACGGTCCGATCTGATGGAGTGCTTCGCCTGGCAAAAACTGGGGAAGAAGGAAGCCGGAGGCGGAGCTAAAGTTCGGACCTAGTCTCCCATTGGGCAGAGGACAGTGTTAACCCATTGGTGGATTCTCCATCCCCCCATGCAGAGAAAGAACGTTCAGGTAAGACAACGCTTCTTCCCAGCTCCCGTAGCTGGAAATACCTCATTAAAAATATATAATGGTTCAGTATAATATTGTCTGGTACGTCATTGGTTTCTACTAGGGTTCTATACTTGTGAAATCCTGGATTCCCATCCTGTTGCTTACTTATTACAGTAAGCATAAGAACCTTCCCTAGAGCTTTTTCTAATGTCTGAAGCTCAGACATAATGAAGTTGCAAAGCTGCTTTTAATTTTAGGGGCTTCTTTGTTTTGTTCTAATTTGTCTGTTTTCTTAATTTTTCTTCCTTCAATTTTTATATTGTTTAGCTGAAAATTGCCTTGAGACTTAACCACTATATTAAATTAGAAATAAATGCAATAAAAATAAATACCACAAACTTCCAAAATCCAGAGCTCCATTGAGATATGGTATGAAACACATCTCAGGTGCCTCCTAATCTCAAAACTAGTGTTGGCTAAAAATCCATTGACTCAAAAAAATGGGAAGAGCTTAAGTCTTTATATAGACATTGACTTCCATGCCTGCAGTAGGCATATCTTCTGTGTGTATACAATTCATTGTTGCCTGCAAAAAAGAAATCGATCTAGCTGAGTCATAGCTATGAAGCTGCTGCTAAGTAACTTGTTTTTGCATAAGAGGTTAGTAACCAGAGAACAGAGATTTATAACTATGCCTACCTAAAGCCGGATGGGTATCATCTTAACTGCCTGGCCTTATTTTTTTCTCCTTTTCATTATATATATAAAAATACGTATAAAAATATATAAAAATAGGACACTGGTTTGTTGCAAAATGAAGAAACAGCTTCTAATATCTCTGTGCGCCATGTAGACCTCATAGGCGTGTAGTAGATAAAAAGGCTGAGTGACAAATACCAGTGCTTTTTGCCCACTTCCCCAGCCCCCAGTGACAAAGATAAGTTGGTGTAAAGAGTACATGTTAAAGGACTAAGAGACATGGTCTAGATTAGAACAGGCCCCTTAATTAACACATTTTGTGACAGTATTTACCAACAAGCTATTTAGCACACATTTTATTTCAATAAATATCAAGTGGTTCTTTCAAAAGAGAGAAAAGGAATTTTTAGTTAGATCAAAATGCTGTTGAATTTGCACTAGATTGGTAGAAACATTTCTCATGAAGTAAATTCATTGTGTATAATTTGATCTTATCTATGCTGGGTTAAACCAACAGCCAGTTTTACCTATCACTTTATTTTACAAAGTATAAACAGAGGTTTATAGAAAGTGTAGTAACATATAAGTACAATAGAATATCCCATTTTTCCAGCAAGTACTGTTTAACACAGGAAGAGGAAAAATCTTTCTTTCATTCCAGCGAAAACATCTATCCTTCATCCAATTACTTTATTGCTAGCCTTGCTGTTCTTTATATGGTGCTGCCCATTTATAGTTGGATTTTTTTTATGTATATGTAGGTATTCTATGTATCATGGAAATAACTTGTGTTATAAAACAGCTTCCTATTCATCTACCGTAGATCCTTTTTGTTGTATGTTTTAGGACCTCAACCTTTTCCTGTGGGCTTTAGATTTTATCATATTTGGGGGAGGGGGTTGAATTTTATTTTGCATTTGCTTTACTAAACCCAATATCATCTATAAAATGCAATTAATGCAGATTATTCTGTAATTTAGATTTGCTACCGGTAGTAATTAGGTTTGCTAGTAATAATGGGCCTCTGGCAGTTGTCTAAGATATAGGTCAATTATATAGAAATGTGTTCTGATACTCAAAGCCTATCTTTCTAAGAATGTGAATGAGAGGCTGCAGAGGAGGGACCAGATAAGCACAGGGAGATTAGTAGTTTTTATTTATGAGATTATGTTGACACTCAGTTTCTATTTGTTTAAATATATAGGCCTATGGTTTCTTAAATTACAGCTGTTCCTTCCTGAAGGTTTTTTCTAAAGAAAAAAAACCCAGTTCTTGGCTGAGATACATTAATAGTTTAGAAGATGAATTGTTATTGGAGAATGGTGAAATTGTCACGGATTATGAATAATCTACTACTGTGAACATGAAAAGATATGATTTATTTTGAGTCAAGAGAAGGATTAATAATTTAGACAATAATAAATTGAAGGAGTAGAGAGTTTAAGCAGTTTTGTAGATTGTGTTATAATCTGAGAATATTAAAAATACATTGCTGTGTATGACTACTCAGAATTATGTTTTACTGAACTCACTAAAACCTGCTCTAAGCAAAGTTGCAGCCTTAATCACAAAACTGCCAGTGATGTGTTTTCTAGAAAGAAAAAAATCTGTGCAGATTAGGCAGATGTTGATGTGTTAATCTACAGAGAACAATTTTCAGTTTGCTCTGTGTAGCTCACAAAGGAAATATGAAGTTGCCATATATAAATTAGCCTATGTAGATTAGTCCAGTTTGCATATAAAATGACAAATTGGTAATGTGATGTTAGAAAAGTTTCTTTGGAAAAATAAAGCAATCCAATCCACATCTTTGAAAAACATTTACTGTAAATAAATATTGGCTAATTATAAGCAGTGATTATTGGCTGAATTGAAGCTATGGCCCATCTAATCCAGCACTCTGTTCTCACAGTGGCCAATAAACTGCTCAAGGTAGCCTATGATAAGTAGTCCTTTACTCATGACCAAAATTGGGACAGAATTTCCTTTTTTATATATATAAGATTTTTATTGATTTTTTTTTTCATACATTCAATAGTACTTGTTCAACAAACGTGCTGTCTGAGTTTTACATTCACTAATACAGATTTAATTCCTAATCCTTTATTCTTTTCTCTAGCCATTGATAAAATAAGTCCCAAGTTTGGTAATATTCTGTTTCGTCTTTTTCTTTCAACCTCACAGTAAGTCTATCCATCTCTGCACATTCTAGTATTTTTTTAATTATTTCTTCATCTGATGGTATTTCTTCATTTTTCCAGTATTGTGCGAATATAGTTCTTGCCATTGTTATTACATGTAAAATCAAATATATGCTTTGTTTATCGGTCTTTTCTGGCATTATACCTAATAAAAAAAGTTCAGGTTTAAAATCTACATGTTTTCCCAACATCTTTTCCAGCCATGTATGTATTTTTTCCCAGTAACTCTTAATAAGTACCTGACTTGTGTTTACATTTCCAACATCTATCTGACATGTTTTTAAACATTTTTGCTATTCTTGCTGGTGGCAAGTGCCATCTATAAAACATTTTATATAAGTTTTCTTTATAGAAGTTGACGTCAATTTATAATTTATTTTCCACAAGTTTTGCCATTTTTCTAATTCTATATTATATCCATTTTTTTGCGCATATTATCATTGTTTCTTTAACTTGTTCGCTTTCCATTTTCAAATTCAATAGAAAATTATAAATTTTCTTAATTAATTTCTCATCAGAGGTTAATAATATCTTATCAAATAAGGTTTGCTCCTTATAGAATCCATATAGTTTAACATCTTTATCATATCTAACTTACATTTGTAAGTATGCCCATCATGATAGATTAATACCCTGATTTTCCATTGCTTGTTTAGATTTTAAGCTTCCTTCAGAATTTAGGATATCTCTATATGTCCAATTTCTTTCAGAATTAACTAAATTTGGATGTATAAATGCTTCCATCGTTGAAAGGCATCCTGGAATTTTCAAGTATATTTTACATTCTATTTTTTCCCTGTTAATGATAATGCATTTCTTATATAGTGGTTTTAAAAGTACTTATGGATTTTCCCCCCATACCATAAAAAAGCATGCCAGCACAATTGTAAATCGTGTCCCTCCAAATACAACAACCTTTTGTTTCTAAGAGTTATCTATTCTTTTATCCATATTAATACAGATACTTGATAATATAAGACTCACTCTGGCAAACCAAAACCTCCATTTTTCTTGGCTTCTTGTAACATTTTCATCTTGATTCTAGCTTTCTTTCCTTGCCAAATTAATTTCAAAATTAATGAATTTAAACCTTCAAAGAATTTTTTCTCAAGTTTTATAGGTATTGTTTGGAATAGAAACAAGATTTTTGGTAATATATTCATTTTCACTGTAGCAATTCTTCCTAATATCGACAGTTGCAGGTTTTTCCTTTTTTCCAAGTCCAGTCTTATTTGATTCAATACTTTTGTATAATTATCTTCTTTTATCGTTGAACATCTTGATGTTAAGTATATTCCCAGGTATTTAACCTTTTAAACTATTTGTAGTTCTATTTTTTCTATTGTTTTTTATCTGAGAGATTTTTAACTATTACTTTAGTTTTTTCTCTGTTTATTTTCAGTCCTGCTAATTCTCCATACTGTTCTATCTTCTCCAGTAGTTTAGGAATTGTCTCCAAGGGTTCTTCTAGAATAAATTCCAAATCATCTGCAAATGCTTGCAATTTGTACGTTTCACCTTTTATTTCTAATCCTTTAATTTCTATATCTTGTCTAATATTTCTATTTAAAACTTCCAAAGTTAAGATGAATTACAATGGAGATAATGGAAATCTTTGTCTTGTACCTTTTCTTATCTCAAAGTTCTCTGTGTAGTCTCCATTTACAATCACTTTCACTGTTTGTTTATAATATATTGTTTTAATCATATTTATAAAGTTTTGTCCAAAGTCCATTATTTTTAATTGTTGAATCATAAATTGCCAGGAAACATTATTAAATGCCTTTTGAACATTTAAAAATATTAGTGCCAATTGTTTCCCTGGATGCAATTCATAATATTACAATATATTCATTATAACTCTTAAATTATTTTTAATTTGTCTCTTTGGTAAAAAAAAACCATTTTGATCTGAATGTATAAATTCAGTTAAAAATCTTTTCAGTCTCTCCTCTATTATTGAGGTAAAAAATTTATAATCCACATTTAGTAATGATATCGGTCTGTAATTTTTTATCTGTGTCAAATCTGAATGTTCTTTTGGTATTAAAATAATATTTGCTTCTAGGACAGAATTTCCATTGCTAAGCAAGGTGTTGTTGTTAAGTGAGGTGTGCCCGATTTTCTGGCCTTATTACAATTATCAAGCAACTCAATAGCAATAGCACTTGGATCTATATACCACTTCATGATGCTTCACAGCCCTCTCTAACTGGTTTACAGAGTCAGTTTATTGCCTCAAAATCTGGGTCCTCATTTTACTGACCTCAGAAGGATAGAAGGCTAAGTCAACCTTGAGCCGGTCAGGATCAAACTGCTGGCACTGAGCAGTGAGTTAGCCTGTAATACTGCAGAGAAGATCACAAATGGCAATCATATGACCCCAGGATGCTCAATCATAATAAATAATACCGAGCGCTTGAATTATCGTCATATGACTGTGGGGATGCTATAAATGTGAGGACTGGTGATAATTCAATTTTTCAGTTCTGTTGTAAGTTGAGGACTACCTATGCAGTAGTTTTCCAGCAGATGGGTTCCAGAAGCAGTTGTACTGCCATCAGGGAGGGAGTCAAGCTATCCTCCAAAGCGCCTGAAGGCCAGAGAAGAAGCAATGGATGGAACCTAACCAAAGAGAGAAGCAACCTAGAACTAAGGAGAAACTTCCTGATAGTTAGAACAATTAACCAGTGGAACAACCTGCCTCCAGAAGCGGTGAATACGCCAACATTGGAAGTTTTTAAGAAGAGACTGGACAGCCATTTGTCTGAAATGGTATAGGGTTTCCTGCCTGAGCAGGGGGCTGGACTAGATGACCTCCAAGGTCCCTTCCAACATTATTTTTATTTATTTATTTATTTATTATTATTATTTTATTATCATTATCATAATCATTATCATTATCAATATAAATCTAATAGCTATTTATCCCCGTGTCTTCCATTAATTGGTCCACCCTTTTTTTAAGTCAACCAAGCTGGTAGCCAGCACATTTGTTTGCTTATTTTATTGCATTAGTGACTTGGATGCAAATCTTTAGAGGAATTATCTTCATTCCTGCCCACATGCAAAGATCAGTGTTAGGAATTCTTTTTTCTTGCACTACATATGTTACATACACTACATTTGCTGGTCAGTACAAGAAGGTACATCGGTGGCCTCAATACTGTGATCTTGCTTCTAAGGCAGATTTACCTGACTCCCGGTGTAGGTGTTTAATTGAATATGACATAACTTCAAAAGCTTCCTTTGAGAAAATTTGCAATTGGTATATCTTTTCTATGCAGTTTTACAAGATGCTCCAAAAATTGATAAGACAGCTCTTAAAATTCAAATGAGCCATGATCAGTAGCATTTGACATTTATAAAGTTTGCGGAAAGTGCAGATTAAACTCTTTACTAGTTTATGTGTAATTTACAATACTGTATGTAAGTTTATAAAGAGAATGACTTTTCCTCTCAATCATCTTTTCATCTCAGTTTCTTCCTTTACTTTCTGCATTATGTAAAGAAGATTCGCAAATAGTTGCTTAATGCCACCCTCTAGTGGAAACTAATTTATAGATCTGAGGTGTTTAATACCAAACAGGTTGGATGCACCTGTGACAATTTCATTTATATTGGCCATTGATTTCATTCCAAATTCATAATCAATGGCAATATGTTCATTTGTGTATGATAACAACAGTAGATTAAAGATGTCATCTATCTGATATATATTATCCACTCTCTTTTTGATACATTGGTACACATGCACAAGCTATTTAAATTAATGAGACACTTATGAGACACAATTTCATTAGCAAATATGTACAAAAACCCAAAAGGAAAATATGCTTTACACCATTTTCTAAAATGAAGCTTTGAAAAAGGAATTTCTTAATTCAGAGGAAATAGAAATAAATAGATGGGAAAATAATTAAGGGAAAAGTAATTGAGTGTCAAATATTCTACATTTTTTTGCAGAAAAGTAGAAACAAATAGGAACAGGAGATAAAATGAATTCAAAATACTGCATGTCACTTCCAATATTCATTTTCTCATGCTGATATATCTATAAAGAATATAACACAAATAGCAACTAGGATAAATTATATTGATTATAGTACAGGTAGTCCCCGAGGTACGAGCCTAATAGAACCTGCCCATTAGGCTTCTAATCATCAAATGAATCAGACTCAATATTACAGCATTTAAAAATCAAACTCATTAATTGAATCAAATGGGTTGTTAAATGAACAAAGATTTGACTTACTATTTATTCCGATGGCTGCCTGAACTTGAGAGACTTTTCCTACCGCTGCTGCAGGCTGTTTTGACCGCCAAACAGGTGTTTCTGGTTTCAGTAACTACAATATTGTAAACTGCCTCCCAAGCAGGCAGCAGGCTTTTTTTTTAAAAAATCCATTTGTTGCTAGGCAGCTCAAGCTTCTTCAGAGCAGGGGTGTCAAGCTGCCGGCCCGCGGACTGTATGCGTCATCCGGAAGCCGCGCCCACCCCATTGTCAGCAATGGCAAAACCGTCCCGATACATTGCGCGACGTCACGTGACATTGCGAGTTTGACATGTCTGCACTAAAGTAATTAACTTTAGCGCCTCCAGGCATGCATGCAGAGGGAGATGGGGGTGGAGTTTACAGAACTGTTGACTTGCAACAGTAACTGGGATGGAAGGGACCTTGCGGTCATCTAGTCTAATCCACTGGTCTCACAAGAGAATGTAGTACTATATTGTATTTCTGATAAATGCCTATCCAGTCTCCTCTTAAAAGCCTCCAGTGAGGGAACACCCACAACTTCTGGAGGCAATTTAAATTTAAAACCTTTTTTTAAAAACCAAAACAAAACACTGTCCCTGATCAGACAAGCCTCTCCAGGCAGAATCTCTGGTGGGTCTGTGCTAGAGAGAGGAGGCAGCAGCCACCACATGCTATAAGTTTCAGGCAAATGCAAACAAACAATCTTGCTAAGTACTGTACCTACAAATACAATAAAAAGCAGAGCAGTTCCCAAAGTGATTACAAACAATACCCTACAATACAATACTATAGAGTAGAATATTTTAAAATACTCACAGAAGTAATTCTAGCTCTCTACAGTAGTCCTCAAGCCCAGCAAGCAGCAGATCTTCCACGCAGCTCCAGGAAAACAATGGTCGTTGCCAGCTACAAAAATCACTGGCTCTTGTTTGGTCATGTGAATAGGCACAAAAAAAAAACAAAACACTTCCGGCTTCTCATAGGCCTGAACCAGCCCAGGCAAGTCACAGAGTTAAAATGGCCACCGCAGCGGCTGAGACTGAATCCAAGTCACATGGCTATAGAGGTCTGTTTTTGATCGCAATTTTGAATGTCTAATGTAATCAAGTTCTGAAACCCGTTTTTGTGAAATCTCGCTAAATAAACGCTCATATCTTTACTACAAGCAAATGTATGATCTTTATTTCTATAAGGACTGACACTTCTATTTTTCTTACCTTACTTTCCCAAAACATTATTATCTGCCTTCCTGCAGCACCAAATTTATGTCCCTAAAAATACATGTCTTTCATGAAAGTAGATTTGACATTTGGGATATGGACATGAGATAATTAAAGCTGCTATCCTACTATATTTTAATAATGTATATCACACTTAAAACTAAATAGAACAAAAATACAGAATTTCAACTGAATTTAAATACACGTGTTGAAAGAAAAATCTTCATCAGGGTCCAGTCCAAGCCGGGAATAAATAAAATGGAGGCTGTTTTTGAAAGAAGGTTCTTGTTTATTGAAAAGCATAACCACAACAGCATATGGCTCTGGGACATAGAGCTGGGAGCAGTGGGTATTTATACCTTCTTGGGCTTTTGTGTTTGGAGTCGTTCCTGTTCCTGTGACATGAACTTTGACCTGAGCTTTTGAGTGTGTCCTTTTGGTATTCTGATGGTGATGGGTTAATCTTATTATGCCCTCCCTGAGACTGTGACTGATGGCTATGTCCTGTATTGGGTTTTTGGGTGAAGGGTTGCTAGTTCTAGGGGATCTGTGTCTTTCTAATCCCATCAGCTCCAAGTTTCCTGGCTCCAGTCTTTCTGAAAGGATTATCAAATCTGCATTTCCACAGAGCTGGTTTCTGCTTGGGGCAGAGACACTTGGGGGTGGGGGTGGTTTCTGCCTAAGATTTTCTCCATTATTGCTTTGGAAAAATATAATATTCTGCCTTTTTAATATTTCCCAAAATATTTCTTTCTCTGGGGGTGGGTGGATGCTGTCTTCCTACACATGAAAATACAAACTGCCTAGACCAGTGGTGGCGAACCTATGGCACGCGTGCTAGAGACGGCACTCAGAGCCCTCCCTGCAGGCACGCATACCATGCCTTGGAGATGGCAACTGTCCCTCTTCAACCAGCTTCTCTGAACTGCTGGCGGTGGGCTGCGGAGCCGCAGAATGCACCGGTTGAGGAGCTGGCAGGCTGTGGCTGCTGACGGACACTGTCGGCCCCTCTGCGCTCATTGGCCTCTGTATGCAGGGGCCAATGGTGTCAGGCAGCAGCTGTCCCGGTCCCTGCCTCTCCTTGCCCCATGGCAATGGCACCCCCGCCCTGCCTTGCCTTGCCTCACCTCACCCCACAGGACGAGCCTCCTGCCCACTGCCCCACTTGCCAGAGGCCCCCTGGATCTCCCCTAACCCTGCCCGGCACCCACAGGTGTCCCCACGAGCAACATCGAGGTGACCATGCCCACCTTGGCCTCACCCACCCAGTCTGCCATGACCACAGCCATACCCACCCAGTGGGCCACACCCACCTGGCACCTGGCAATAAATAAGTGGGTTTTGGGTTACAGTTTGGGCACTCAGGCTCTAAAAGGTTTGCCATCACTGGCCTAGACAGTTTTAATGTTAAAAGAATAGTGGAATACTAAATAGTTAAATACAGTTAAAAATATCCCAACAAACTAGAATATATAAAACCTATTAATAATATATAAATATATAAATAAATCAAGTTACATTTAAATAATATACAACATGAAAGCCAACTGAGTGACCTTGGGCTAGTTATTCATTCTCCGCCAAATTCACCTTACAATGTGTTGTTGGTAAAAATGAAAGGAGAAAGGTGTCTTGTATATGTTCCTCACCTTGAGTTATTTGTAAAAATAATAAAGACATGATACAAATAAACAAACATAAAAGCTGTAGAGGCCTGTTCCTGAGAGATTCAGTTAATCTTGGAATTTATTTTTGACTAAATATGCATAGGGTTGTGCTAAAAATGTGTAAGCTGGCCCATTAGTGTTATATTCAGTTTCAAACAGCTTTTATCCCAACTGTTAATTCTTTTTTTTAAAAAAAAAACCTGTTTACAATGCAATTTAGGGTTTTTAGGTGTCCAAGACGTAATGAAGGCCTTTTGAGTACAGTCTGCATTCTGTTTTATATCTGCACTTTCTAATCCAGGCTCCAAAGTAGGAAGGGTTTGGACAGTATAACCACAAAGAAATACTTTTTTGCATTAAGAACTAATAAATGAAATCTTATAGTACATCTCAGCTGTTTTATGTTGCACTCTGGTTCCAGTTTTGACACAGGAAAGATCTATATAAAGCAAAGCAATTTGCTTTAACTGTGGAAGAGAGCAGCTATTTGTCTGCCTCTCTGAAAATAAGGGTAAGCCAACTTGATTGTACTCCAGCATGGTGGATGTAGTAGAATCCACTTGATTGGGTTATTTCAGCCTTCCTGGTCAGAGAGACTAAGTCAGAGCTTTAGTCACGCCTCCCTTTGGTTGTGTCTTCCCAGTTTTGACTTAGTCTTAGGCTCAGCAGAACGCAGATTGTATTGGCTCCATAGTTTTTTCTCTTTAGATCAGACTAATTGGTTTTTTATTAAGACAATTTTTTTTCCAAATTATCTAAATTTGACAAGGGTTTGGTTTTGGCCATTAGGTAAGGACTTGGTCCTTTCTCCTTGAGGATCGGAGCCCCGTGAGCTCTGAAAGGGCTCTGCCCCACCCCACCCTTTTTTCCGGCCTTCAGGCTTCTTCAGGCCTTTTCAAGCCGGACCATCGGGTACTCCCAATACCCAATCTGAGCGGCTACCTGCGATCGCGGTCCTCCGCTTCCTTACCAGCATTTTCCTCGGAGATCTTCACTTGCAGAGGAGCTTGCATGAGGCCTTTCTAACGACTTTCTCTCCGGATTTTTGGCGGACTTTCCATCCAACCGCAAGTTTCTTTCGCTGTCGGGAAGCGGGCGGCTCCGTTCACCAGACCCGGCCCGAAATTCTTCTCCTTTCCCTTTGTTGTCTTGATCGTTGTGGGGAGATCCGGGAGTCGCGGCTGCCATTTTGACCGCGTGGCCGCCAGGCGGTCGCCATTTTGGGAGGCCCATAGGTGGACGACATTTTGGGCCCTAAAGTTCAGGCCTACTAGGCCGGATTCAATTCCTGCAGTTTGCCTTGACTTGTGTTGACAAGTCCGAGCGGGGGGGATTGTTTACGTATTTACAGTTAAACTGTTTGAGAGGTATAGGCGGACGCCTCTTGATCTCTAGAGTATTAAGGCCGGTAGGCTGGATTTCTTGTTGTTTGGCTAGGCCCGTGCTTACAGGGCAGTCCGGATTACCCTTATATATGGTTATATTGTTAATATTATTATTACAGTAATTGTTAGTGGATTGGTATTGAATACAGGTCTCCAGACCTGTACATTGGAGTGGGGAGTTGCTTGACCACCTGTTATTGTTAGTAGTGGCCTTTAGCCACTGGGCCTATTCAGACAGGAGTAGTCTGCTGTCTGACTGTCCTTGCCATTGCCAAGGCTCAGTGTGAGGATCGGTTGCGCTCCATCTCTGACCTTGATCTGCGTGCCTGGGTTCCCCCTACTTCTAGATACCCTTGGACGGCTCTGTCTAGATTGCAATGGCAGACAGTTCTTCGCCACAGGCATCTCAAGTCTCTGGTGCACCCCCTGCGCAGCCAAAGCGCAGATCTACTGAATTGGAGGCAGGGGGGAAGAAAAAGGCCAAAACCAAGCATTTAACTACTAAGGAGACTTCAAAAACAGCCAAGTGAGAGGCCTCGAGGAGACATCAGGCACTGGAGAGGGAATTCTCCAAGGCACAGCGGCTCCTATCCAGTGGGGCTAAAGCGGTTCCCCCTCCCCCACTGGATACTTCCATCCTGGAGCCTCCTTTAGCACCTGTGCAAGAAGCCTCTTGGATTAGTTCTCCTCTGGGGGCAACCGAGCAGGTAGGTCCCCCCCACTCCTCTTCCTCTTCCATCCATCAGAGCCCTGAGGTCGCTCATGCCCCAATGGTGGTTGGGGCCGCTCCCAGGGACCAGACCAGGCATTCATGCACCATGCCTTTGTTCAATTCATGTCCTTCTCTAGGAGTTCCCAGGTTCCTTCTCAACAATTGCCTCCCCCTCCCAGTCCCTCTTCTCAGCTGGGACGTGCAACAGGGCCTGTTTCAGATATCTCTGAATCCTCCTCTCAATTAGGGGAGGGGGAGTTCGTGCATCTGGCCATAGCTGACACGCTCATGTCAGAGGATGAAGAGGCAGCACCAGAACAGGCCTCTACCGTGGGTCTGTTTGACCCTTCCCTCTTCAAATCCCTTCTTCTGAAGGCCTGCAACACTACCAACCTGACTTCAGTTCAGGAGGCGAGGCCTTCTACCTCCGCCGAACAGGAATCTAATCCTTTATTTGCGGTGAAGGTAACTGAGCAAAAACAGATTCCTTGCCCACTGGTTTTTCGGGATGCAGTGGAGTCTCAGTGGTCCTCCCTGGCCTCCACTCCAAAGGAAAGTAGTATGGAAAAGAAATTGTACAATGTTTCTCCTTCTTTCGCTTCTTTATTGGAGGTTCCATCGGTGGATTCCCCTTTAATTTCTCTGTTCTCTACTTCCGCCTCCCCAGGCGACACAGCAGAGGCGCTCAAGGCGGAGGACAAGAAGCTCATCAGGCCTCGGGGTTGGCCATAAAGGCTGCGACATCTGCCTCCTTTTTCGCCAGGGCAGCCATCATGTGGCTTCGCGACCTTCAGGCCTCAGTTCCCCCTGATCAGGTCAGAGTTCACCAGACTCTAGTCAAACTAGTGGCAGCCTCCCAGTACATGGCCGATGCGTCTCTCCATTCGGCCAAGTGTTCAGCCAGGTCCATTGCCGCCACAGTAGCCTCTCATAGACTACTGTGGTTGAAGCAATGGAGAACTGACCTAAAGGCAAAATGGCGTCTCTCCACTGCCAAGTATGCCGGCAAGGACCTGTTTGACCCAATCCTTGATCCTTTCGTGGTCGAGGGTAAGGACAAGCGTAAGGTCATGGTTCACCCCTCCAAGAAGTCTGACAGAAGACCTCAGCAGGAGTTCTGCAGGCAGACTTTCCGCCCTGTTGGCTCTTGGGAATGGCGACAGCCCTTTCGGGCAGGGCAGTCCTGGGATTGGCCCAGAGGCTCCCGATCCTTTCCCCAGAGGCAGGATCGGCAACAGGACCGCCCGAACAGTGGAGCCAGGATGTCAGTCACAGACCAAACATTCCTTCAGAGGTTCAGGTCATCCCTACAGGCGTTCTAAGTGACGCCAAAGGGGACATTCCGATAGGGGGGCTACTGGAACAGTTTTACCAGGTCTGGGAGCAGACCACCACTGACTCCTGGGTCAGAGACACCATCAGACGGGGTCTGGCTCTCGAGTTTCAGTCGCTTCCCCACGATCGCTTCCTACAGTGTCCGGTATCACGAAACTCCTCAAAAGCACGATTGGTCACCACTGCCATCACTCACCTTCTAGAAATCAGGGCCATAGAGGCAGTCCCAAGGGATCAATTTGGGAAAGATTTCTACTCCATCCTGTTTGTGGTCCCCAAATCATCAGGAGGATGGAGGGTGATACTGGACCTAAAAGGCCTGAACCAATTTCTAGTTTACAGAAGGTTCAAAATGCAGACCCTAAAATCCATTCTGGCCGGCATCAGGAAGGGAGATTTTCTCTCCTCAATAGACCTCACGGAGGCTTACCTCCATATCCCAATTTCCCAGGAGCACCGCAGGTTCCTGCGCTTCTGTTACGCACACCGGCATTATCAATACAGGGCTCTTCCGTTTGGCCTGTCTTCGGCTCCAAGGGTTTTCACGAAGGTCCTGGCAGTGTTGGTGGCCCACCTGCAGATGAAGCCGGTGTGCGGACAGTGCTACCTGGACAACATCCTTGTCCAGTCCCGGTCACTCCGATTAGCAAGGTCAGATCTGGCTACCACCATTCAAGTCCTACAGGATCACGGCTTTTCAGTGAATTTCAAAAAAAGTCACACAATTCCCACAAAGCGGCTCCTTCATCTAGGAGCCCTGATAGACTTCGACCTTTGCAGGGTCTACCTCTCCCTGGAGCGCCGGGTCAGCATCCGGAAATTAGTATCCCAGATTCGGGGAGCAAGGACGGTTCCTCTGGTCCAACTGTCCCAGCTCCTAGGAAAGATGGTATCTTGCATGGGAATAGTCCCGTGGGCAAGACTGCACTTGAGGAACCTCCAGTGGCTCCTTCTCCCCTTTCAGAAGCGTAACCTCAGTGCCTCCACCAGGAGGGTCCAGGTTCCACCCCACATTCTCTCATCCCTCCAGTGGTGGACTTCCGCAGCCATGTCCAAGGGTACCATCTTCAAGGAGCCCTCCAGGCTCGTCCTGACCACAGATGCCAGTCTGTTTGGCTGGGGGGCCCACCTCCAGAACCATTTGGCACAGGGACGATGGTCCAGGGTGGACCTCAAACAAAACATAAACTGGCTGGAACCCAGGGTGATTCATTTGGCTCTCCTCCATTTCTCCTCCCTAGTGTCAGGAAAGCACGTGTTGATCCTGACGGACAACGTGGCAGCCAAGGCTCACGTCAACAAACAGGGAGGGACACATTCCTGGGCTCTCCTGCAGGAGGCCATGGAACTAGATTTGTGGGCAGAGGCCAACTTGGGCTCAATCAGAGCAGAACACATTTTGGGAGAGGCAAACCGACAGGCAGACTCCCTGAGCAGGGTGACTGTGGACCACTCGGAGTGGCGCCTGGACCCGAGGCTGTTTGAGATGATCGCGAGCAGGTTTGGCAGGCCTGAGTCCAATGCTCAGCTCCCCAGATTCTTCACCAGATATCCGACAAGGGGGGCTGAGGGGACGGACGCTCCCCGGTGCAAGTGGCCGGAGGGTCTGCTTTATGCCTTCTCTCCTCTTCCGCTGTTGCAGGCCACCATTCGCAGGCTGATCCTGGAGCAGGCGGAAGTAATACTGGTTGCTCCTTATTGGCTGTGATGCCTGTGGTTTGCAGATCTAGTGGATCTGTCCCTGTCTCCCCTGTTTCTTACGGACCGAGTAGCTCTCAGCCAGGGGGAGCTCCAGCACCCAGACCCCTAGTGGCTTCAATTAGCCACTTGGCACTTGAGCGGGAGAGTCTAGCCAAGCAGGCCTATTCCTCGGGGGTGATTTCTATGATTCAGGCCTCTAGACGTCCTTCAATGAACCGGGTATATGACGCTACGTGGAGAAACTTCTGCCAGTGGTGCATCTCACACAAATTGGATCCTCTTTCAGTTACAGTCCCTAATATTTTAGATTATCTGCTGGAGGGCATTTCCAAGGGCTTGTCCACTAACACCATCTGTAGGCAGGTTGCGGCCTTGTCCACGGTTCTTACCTGTGACAATTTGGGTCCGCTTTCACACCACCCAGCTATCTCCGCTTTTCTTAAAGGGGCAGCCAATTCTGGTCCTCCCACAGTACATAGGTATCCATCTTTGGATTTGCCTATTGTGTTACAGGCCTTAACCACCGCTCCTTTCGAGCCTCTCCAGTCTTGCTCCCTGCATTTTCTCTCCTGGAAGGTTGCCTTTTTAGTTGCAATCACTTCGGCCAGGAGGATCTTGGAATTGGCTGCCCTCTCAGTCAGAGATGATCTCTGCACCTTCCATGAGGACAGGATGGTCCTTAGAGTAGACCCCTCCTTTATTCCCAAGGTGAACACCGGGTTTCACAGGTCATTGGATCTAATTTTGCCTAGTTTCTGTCCAAATCCTTCTCACCGTCTGGAACGTCAGTGGCACAAGCTAGATGTCCGCAGGGCTCTGCGTCTTTACATCAAGCGTACTTCGACCTTTCGCAAATCGGAGGCCTTATTTGTATCCTTTCAGCCCTCTGCCATGGGCAGGAAGGTCTCTTCTTCCACCATTGGTAGGTGGATCAGGGCTTGCATTGCTAGGGCCTAAGCATCCCATTCACTTCCGGTCCCGGCTCGTATCACAACTCACTCCACGCGCAGTGCAGCGACCTCTGCAGCCTGGTCCACCCAGGCTTCTGTGGAGGAGATTTGCAGGGCGGCATCTTGGTCGTCTCCTTCTTCTTTTATTACACACTATAAGATCGATAGGTTTGCCGCGGCGGACGCCGCATTTGGCAGACGGGTTCTTCAACAGGTTGTTTCCTCTAGGGAGACACCAGCCTAGACCTTCCCTCTCTTAGGGACATGGGGGGCTTTGGTATGTCCCAATTAAGTGGATTCTACATCCACCATGCTGGAGAAGGGGCATTGTCTTACCTGAACACCTTTTCTCAACATAGTGGTGTAGAATCCACACCCTCCCTTAGATAGTTGTCTAGGCTTGCGTATTGTCATTTTTTTGTATTTTGGAGTCATTGCGTCAGACTTTGTCAGGATCCTTCGCCTCATCAAAACTGGGAAGACACACCCAAAGGGAGGCGTGACTAAAGCTCTGACTTAGTCTCTCTGAGCAGGAAGGCTGAAATAACCCAATCAAGTGGATTCTACACCACCATGCTGAGAAAAGGCGTTCAGGTAAGACAACGCCCCTTCTCAATCCTGTCTTAAATGAAACATGTAGGCTGAGGTGAAACCTTTGAAAAATTGAGATTTAGTAATAGCATGTCGCTGTTCCTATGAGTAATGTAATGGTGAAGGCACTTTTTGTATGCAAAATGTGTTGGCAGAAACAGATTTGCAATCTTCTGCACCACTGAAATGAGTCAGTTACTGTGGTTACTTGATCTGATAATGCACCTAGGAAGGGAATGTGGGATGCGATTAGAACCTTAGTCTTCCGTAGTACTTTGTGATACATGTAGGATGTTTCTTCTCCATATATCCCCTGAAAATGCTGTAAAAAAAAAAAGCAGAATTTCTACTTATACTTTTGAACTTTAAAAGTCGAGTTGATTGAGCTCCTGATTTATACCTGTCTTTCATGCCTATTGGGAGCCGAATAGTTGATTAAGTTGGCAAAAGAAAGTTCTTTCACTAGGAAAAAAAACCAAGGGAATTGAGTTCAATATCCCTGCTCATTAGAAAGAAGCATGCTCAACATTACAAGACAAGATAGAAAGACCTGCGTATGGATTAGAGAACAAATGAAAGTATGTGTTATTATCAAGAGAGTAAAAGAATTGAAAAGGAAATGGGCTGGTCACAAAGCAAGAAGAACTCATGGCAGGTGGACCAAGGCAGTCACAGAATGGATCTCACTTGATAAAAAGCATCCACAAAAGGGACCTAAAACACGATAGATCGACAACAAGCAAGTATTGCAAGCCGAATTGGCAAAAAAAAAAAAAAAAAAAAAGCTCAGGACTGTATTGATTGAAAACACGCAGAAGAGGTCTTCATCCTTCAGTGGATAGACAGTGGCTAAAATGATGATGGTACTGCTCATTAAAGAAAGATTAATTGAAGTAGGTTGCTCTGGCTTGGTTTGTGAAGTTAGAGAGAAACAGTGATATATGTAAATCTTTGTCTTCTCAGCTTTCATAACTTTATATCAGGTTCCCCAATCTTTGCCATCCAGTTGTCATTCATTGTAGTAGTAGTAGTAGTAGTAGTAGTAGTAGTAGTAGTAGTAGTAGTAGTAGTAGTAGTAGTAATAATAATAATAATAATTTAGTTTTTGTATGTTGATGTTTTTAATTGGGCTGTACACCGCCCCGAGTCCTTCGGGAGGAGGGGCGATATAAAAATCGTAAAATAAAATAAATAAAATAATAATTCACCATTAGTCAATTGCAAAAGGCGGCCTTACTAGGAACTGCTTCCATCCTGTGACGATATCTGTAATACCATCAAACATCCACATCTGTCTATCCCAGGTCCTTGGGAAGGACTCAATAGGTAGACAAAAATGCCAAATCCAGTCTGAACATCTGGCTGACTGCGAATAATAATAATAATAATAATAATAATAATAATAATAATAATAATAATAATAATAGAGTTGGAAGGGACCATTGAAGTCTTCTAGTCCAACCCCCTGCTCAGGCAGGAAACCCTATACCAGCGGTTCTCAACCTATGGGTCGCGACCCCATTTGGGGTCGAACGACCGTTTCGCGGGGGTCGCCGGACACCGCGGTCCGCCATTTTGTTTTTGTTTGTTTGTTTTTTTGTCGCGCGTGCGCCGCGCATGCGCAGTTCGGGCTGTCGCGTGCGCACCGTGCATGCGCGGATCGGGCCGTCACGCGCGCACTGCGCATGCGCGGATCGGGCTGTCGTGGTCCGCCATTTTATTTTTGTGGGGTTTTTTGGCACGCGCGCGCCGCGCATGCGCGGATCGGCCTGTCGCAGTCCGCCATTTCATTTTTTCCCGTCGCAGACCGGTCCATCGCACACGCGCCGCACATGCGCGGATCGGTCCGTCGCGCGTGCGCCATGCATGCGCAGATCGGTCCGTTGCGCGTGCCGCACGTGCACGGATTGGTTCGTCGCACGCGCGCGCGCTCGGGGTCGCGCCGCGCATGGGCGGTGCAAGTGGGGTCTCAACCTGAAAAAGGTTGAGAACCACTGCCCTATACCATTTCAGACAAATGGCTGTCCAGTCTCTTCTTAAAAACTTCCAGTGTTGGAGCATTCACCGCTTCTGGAGGCAGGTTGTTCCACTGGTTAATTGTTCTAACTGTCAGGAAATTTTTCCTTAGTTCCAGGTTGCTTCTCTTTTTTAGTTAGTTCCCATCCGTTGCTTCTTGTCCTGCCTTCAGGTGCTTTGGAGAATAGCTTGACTCCCTCTTCTTTGTGGCAACCCCTGAGATATTGGAACACTGCTATCATGTCCCCCCTCGTCCTTCTCTTCATTAAATTACACATACTCAATTCCAGCAACCGTCCCTTATACGTTTTAGCCTCCAGTCCCCTAATCATCTTTGTTGCTCTTCTCTGTACTCAATATACCCAACACTTTACAAGGGCATAGTATTAGAATTGGTTGCTTAAAAGCTATGCTTTGGGTAAGCAAATCAAATTGCCCTGAGTTCTATAATCTGCATTCTAATATCCAGCATTTATGTCCTGCATGGTCTCCAGATGCCTTGTTTGTTTTTCGTTGCAGCGGAAAGGCAACTCTTTTTTTTTAAATATTTTATTAATTTTATAATTTTAAACAACGAAAAATCCAAATTAAATACAACTCAACTTAATACATTCTTTTTCAGCATACATTCTTTTAGATACATATATACAATACTTTAAATAACTATGGGTGTTGCTCGGCGGCACCCCCCTTACCACATCCCCCTGTTTCTTCCTCCCTATCTCCTACTTCCCTCCTCCTCACACCTCTCTCCTTCCCTCTCCACCCTCCTCTCCTCCAACCATCCTACTTCCTCCCCCTCTTTCACTCCTCCCTCATAACCCCCTCCTCTTAATGTTGATGCTTACTTAACCTCAGCCTCAAAGGTTGTTTAAAGAGAACTTTGAAACAGGCTGGACTGGACTGCTTTTTAACATTGTAAAATTCAATATTGCTTTTGGAAGTTTTAGTACTCTTGTATTTGGACTTCTGTATATTACCTTGAGAAAGGATGGCTGAATGGCTGAATATGTAGGGTGCTGTTATAGTAGAATTGCATAACCATTTTTGAATGATACAAATTGATTAAAAGTTTGGGAAGCTCACATTCTTTAAACAGACTGCAACCTGGCACAGCAAAGAGAGGTAAAACATAGTGAATGTGATTACATGCTGTGAAAAACAGAGGATTTTAACAGGGGATGCAAATCGATTATCTTTTCACTTTTTCTAGTACACAGAAAGGTTTTTAAATTTAAAATGGGAATAAACTAGCATGCATTGGAGGATATTTGTTGATCTTTATGCTTGAAAAGTGTTAATGGGACAGTTCACACAGTTCACTAGTAGTAAGGCACTATTTAATTGGAATTGGATAGGATGAACTTTGTGCATAATTCTTCTGAGAAAGATTGTTGAATTAAAGGATGGTACTTCATTAAGGTATTTGTCTGAATTTGCTGAAGAAGTTAGTAGTAACTTTTTCAACTGTGTGATTGCATAAATAATGCAGTAACTAACATATTGTGATTATCTTTTTGCATTATCTCCAGTGACATATTAATAACTTCTAATAAGCAGCTAGCACTTGATTTAATTTTCTTGGCTCCAAATAAAGCTAGAATTTTGGGAGCTGGAATTTAATCTCTCCTTCAGAGGGAGATTTATAAAATCTTGCCCAACCGCCCCCCCCCCTGCTCATTTTGGTCTTTCCATTAATCCGTTGGCCTTGACAGTATTTTGCAAAGCAAACAGATGTAAATTTTATAACATTAAAGAAGAGATTATGAGTTAAGAGATTTAGAAGAGCACAGATGGCCTTTATGCCTGGGGACTCCCAAGGCGAGCTTGCAGTACTTTGTAAGTTCTACATTCTGTTCTCTACAAAATGCAGCTTCTGGAGATAGTCACTTATAGTTTAATTAATCTTCTCTTCAAGAGTAGCGAAAGCATTCTATTTCATTTATAGCAATTTGATTATATGTAATTTCAAGGAACATTAATCTCTTCTGCCTTCTTCCCGGAAATAAATGGTACTCTAATTTTTCTACTTACAGAGCGATTACAGTACAGCATTAGTTTTATTCACAAATAAAATATTTTTAAGTACAGGTAATCTTCAACTTACAACAGTGCATTTAGTGACTGTTCAAAGTTACAACAGCACTGGAAAAAGTCACTTATGACCATTTTTTCACACTTACGACCGTTGAAGCACCCCCCCAGGGTCACATGATCAAAACTCAGCTACTTGGCAACTGACTAGTATTCGTGATGGTTGCAGTGTCTTGGGGGTCATGTGATCACCTTTTGCGACCTTCTGGCAATGGGGAAGTCAGATTCACTTAATAACCATGTTGCTAACTTAACAACTGCAGCGATTCCCTTAACAACGGTCACAAGAAAAGTTGTAAAATGGAACAAAATTCAGTTAACAAATATCTCACTTAGCAACAGAAATGTTGGGCTCAGTTGTGGTAATAAGTTGAGGACTACCTATAGTTGAAGTAATGAATACGCATCCTTCACATTTTTCATGAGGGTGCATGAATATAAAAATCCACCTCTATTGGTTTCTACACTGTAAAACCAAGGAGCATGTATTTCTCTATTTGCATGCGTCAAACAAAATTATGACCTTAAGAGGACATCAAACGCAATATCAGAAAAGTAATTTTGCTACTACATGATTCTTCAACAAGGTTGCACAATCCAGAGGATTTTGGAAGTGATTTTACAATTGTCATCTGTCTTGACTTTCATAGCATTGTTGATTTTAGCTCTTAGGTTTTTTTTATGGTTAATATTTGTAAAGTTATCAGCATTGTTAATAAAATATTAATATTTGGGATGGTTCAAGTTGTGCAATTAGGATGCATATTATATAACACATCTTACTTGATCTTTTAATTTATGATGAGATTTTATTCCAAGACAAGACATTGCATCAAATCACTTGTTTCACGAGCATATTCTGACATATGCCCAAAGGCTATATCTGATATTCAGTTTGATAACTTGTGCATCGAAATGCAGAACATGGGACTTGGCACCACATGACAAAAAGGAATGATAATTTCTACAAATTTCTGGCTAAACATTTTATTTATTACTATAGAATTTGTTTTCTGAGGCAAACTTTGCTCCTAATCTATTAATTTGGACTTCCCTGATTTCCTGCACGATTACAACTGTAAATTCAGACATTGTGGGGAAGACGGAACTTTACTCTTAGCTGGGGTGGGCAATAATTTTTCCAAGGAGCCACATGAGAAACTGGGTCTGTTGTGGAGGGTGGCGCCAAAAACTCCTGGCTATGCCCCGCCCACTCACTCTCAAAGCCGCCCTTTGACCGAGGAGGTGGATGGCCAAACTGCAATTCCTTTTCTGAAGGACCATTGCCAGTGGCCCTCAGGCCACTCCAGCAAGGAGTGAGCCCTCCCCTTGCTCTCTCGTGGCTGCTAGCTGATTGAAGGAGTGGCCAGTGACTGCGCAAAACTGGACTTGGCCTTGGCTTCTTCTCCCACCCCCTGCGGTGTGCTTTTTTTACGTATAGTTTTCCAACTGATGTCACATGGACTGGATGGGCCCGGGGACTATAGTTTTCCAACTGATGTCACAAGGGCTAGATGAGCCCGGGGACTATAAAATGCTCAGGTCTGCTCTTAGCTGAGATTCATGGATTTCATGGATGCGAACAAGACAGCAATTATAAAATGCAGTTAATATTGCATTACTCTATACTTTCAGCTTTTATTTTTTTATTGTAATTTTTTGGTTTTTATTTTTTAGTTGGATTCTTATTTTATAACCTGCTTTCAAAAGTCTGAAGGGAAAGAATTCATATGCAATATGTCTAATTTGATTTATCAGTAGTTTCTTCAAGGTCTAAAGAGGGGATATTGTTTTCCACTATAAAGTATCAAACCATTATTTGATTTGGTTCAGGTTTATTTTCATCAATCCTCATAATATCCCACCCAAGTCTGTAATGAGAATACCCAATCTGCGTTCAGATAGTCTTTGAATTATGACCATTTGTTTAGCAACCATTTGAAGTTGCAGTGGCACTGAAAAAAAATGATTTGCGACTTAACAATTGGTCCTTTCACTAATGACTATCATAATGTCTCCATGATCACATGATCATGATTCGGGCAGGTGGCCATTGGCATGTATTTACATTGGATGTGATTACAACCTTCCCAGCTGGCTTCTGAGGAAGTCAAAGAGGAAGTTGGCAGGGAAGGCCCTAAATCACCATCACATGCTGTCTCACTTAACAAGTATAGAAAAATGTTATAAAATTGGGGACAGTCACGTGATGCTTCACTTTAATGACCTCATTGCTGAAAGACGAATTTTCTAGTCCCGCCTGTGCTCATAAGCTGAGAACTACCTGTATCGATGTTTTTATTTTATTATATCATTATAATTCTTTGGAAACCATAGCCCTACTTAGACTTTTGCTTGCACCTGGATTAAAAAAGACATAGATTTCTAGGGTTTGGCTGCTTCCTTTATAACTTATATTACAAATTTAAAGTATGAAATACAAGCTTATTTTCTGCTAACGTTCTGTTTGTTTTACTTCGAGCTTTCCTTATTAAGTTTGGCTTTAAAAATATTACTCTTATTATAACTGTACAAATATTCCTTCTGCTTGAAGCACTTTTTCTTGGAAAGAGTCCCTTTTTTCAATTGATGTTGTTTTTCTCCTTATAATTAGGGCCCAGTCATGGAAGAGCTGATATGGGAACAGTACACAGTGACCTTACAAAAGGTAGTATGTTATTTATTTAAAATTTTATAATAGCTTTTTTGCACTATCAATTGACAAACCAGATACGTCCCAATTTTAATGACAGTTGCTTTTCAATAACAAAATATTTTAACCTCGATAAATATACTGCTTAAACATTTTTAAACAAGACCCTCGTTTATTTACACAAATAAATTCCTTTGCAACTCTAGCCATTCATTTTTCTAGAGCTACTAAAAAGACCTAGAATTCAAAAAATAACAGCAATCTTTTTTTAAAGGTTCAGTTCTCTATAGCCCAAGGTAGTAGTGCAGTTTAAAATGTCACTAAACCTCTGGGCTTTTCCAGCACTCAGTTTTGATTATCAGGAAGAAATTACATTCTTTGGAGCATATACCGGTAGGAGTCCAGTGTCCAAGACTGCAACTTTTTGTAAAGGCTACTGTTCCCCAAAGTCATCAAAGTTGCCTTCCTTTGCTACAAAAGGACAACAGTCCCAGTCACGCAATGCTTTTACCGCAACAGTGGTAGTACGAAAAGAGCAGTTTGGTGTAGTGTTCAGGCACCAGGCTAGAAATCAGGAGATGTGTGTTCTAGTCCCACTTTAGGCATGAAGCCAGCTGGATGAACTTGGGCCAGCCATTCTTTCAGCCCTAGGAAGAAGGCCATGGTAAAGCACTTGCCAAGAAAACTGCAGGAACCAGTCCAGACATTTGCCAAGAATCAAGAGTGACTTAAAGGCACAAATTAAAATTAAAATTAAAAAATGGTGATGAGCAGCTCTTTCCTCTTATAAATTACACTGTGACAGAAGCCCTTGGCTTTTGTGTATACAGCTGCTGTCTTTTTTATTGAGCAGCAATATATGTAAAGGCCTCTAGCATGCAGATAAACCTGTTTGCTCAAACCATGTTTTTTGTCATTGATTTCACAATGAGGCTTATGGAAGGGAGGGGGCTGCTCAGAGGCCTTGAAACTGAACTGTGCACGGATTATCCAAGAAACGCCAAACAATTATTCACTTCTTTGCCGTGATCAATACAGAATACTGAAACAATTTTATTTCCATCTATTAGTTTTACTGTCTAAAATGGAAAGTTTCGATCTGATCATTTCTTAAAGAGAATGGTGGAATGGGCCCCGATTTAAATTCCAAAACTTAAGGGTTTAAAAAATAATTACACCCAACAAACGAGAACATAGTTTTTCTCTAACTGATACCAATGTAAGATGGTCCCACGCAAAGTCGTAAGAAGGGACTTTATAACACATTTACTTATGCAGAGGCTTGGGAAGGCTGAAACAAATACAGGTTTACAACTTCAATTAAATTTCTAAACTAGAAGTGACTGCTTCATCTTACTTTTACTGCTACCACTACACTTAAATTCAAATGTGGCATAATACAAATGGCCTACATCACCTTATTCTTCTTTTTTCCAGTCATTCCAGCACCTTGCTTCTCTTTCCTTTTACATGTTTGAATTCAAGCTCAGTGTTTTATTATTTACTTATGTACATCGTACATTCATTATTTTAACAAATAACTCAAGGCGGTGAACATAACTAATACTCCTCCCTCCTATTTCCCTCACAACAACTCTGTGAAGTGGGTTGGGCTAAGAGTGACTGGCCCAAAGCCACCCAGCTGGCTTTCATGGCTTAGGTGAGACCAGAACTCATGGTCTCCTGGCTTCTAGCCTGATGCCTTAACCATTAGACCAGGGGTCTTCAAACCTGGCCCTTTTATGACTTGTGGACTTCAGCTCCCAGATGCCTCAGCCAGTGTGCCTGGTTGAGGAACTTTGGGAGTTGAAGTCCACAAGTCATAAAAGGGCCAAGTTTGAAGACTCCTGCATTAGACCAAACTGGCATACTCCCATCAGCCCACTTGCCCCTTGTCCTATTGTCCTAGGGCCTGCCTTCCCCTTTTTGTGATTTCATTGCCACTAACTTTGCCTTTTCACTGCTATCTCCTACCTCAGATCTCCCAGGCTTAAAATATGCCAGTTTCAAGCATATTCAGGTTTATTCAGTTCCAAGTTTATGCTGAGATAGACAGGAATGGTTAAAATCCAATGGAACATTCTTGGCAGGAATCAGGGAATATTGTGCGTATTTTACTTCACAGAATTAAAAAGCACTGAACTGTATAAAACTTTATTAATAAATGTAACTCTAATGGTATTACTACTTAATAAGGGTTTACAAGGCTCCAGATGTAGTTAATAGTTTATACTTTACAGAAGTTTTTCAAGCCATCCTGCATCAAATCACGTATCTTCTTTAACCTGCCTTGCTTCTATGATTGCTCACCATTTCTACAATAGTTTCACAATGTTTTGAAAATCTGTAAAATACCAGCTATAGACACAGAGGCTGAGAAAGAGTGACAGGCTATATTTATCTTCTGAATTTGTGACAGATGGCTTCTTAATTTGTAGCTCAGTGACTTAAATTACTGCAGCCCTCTTCTGTCCCTGTAGTTCTAAATCATTTGTAAATCAAGACTGTGTAATGTGCTCATGTACGCAGTATAGAAAATATTTTTCATTTGTCATTCAATTCCCTGGTCTGTAAGGAAATTCTTTTTTTTTCCATGCCAAGCCTAAAATGTAATTGCAAAATTTTAACTACACAATTTAAAAAATACCATATAACTACCGTATTTTTCCATGTATAAGATGCTATTTTTTTCCTGCAAACACCCTGTTCAAAAATCAGATGCATCTTATACAAGTGCAGCGTGTTATACACAGAAAAATAATGGTAACCTCCGCAACCCAGGGCATGCCTGTGTGGGTTCTTTACATGCCACTTCCATGCCACCTGGTGCAGGTGCTTGCCACTAACGGGAGGGGGGAAGGGGCAAGAACATCGGATGGCGGTGTCCGGAGGCAGTGGATGGGACCAGTGGCATGGATGGCAGCGACAGCCCTTTCCCTCCCTCATACCTGTACGCTGGCCGGGGACCTTGTGGAACGCAGCTGCGAGGCCGTCCTGCTCAATAATAGCGGCTGGCCCAACCTCCGGATTTCCCGCGCCAAACAGCTGATCGGCAGGGAGAAACAGTGGGGAGTTTAAAACCTGCTTTTGCTTCCCTTGCCTTGCTGTCATGCCGGTGCTCACACCGGTTTCTTTACCAGGGTCAGAAGTCTGCTGCTGTGAACTGACTATGCATGCTCATCATGCTGGATGCTGGTTAGGTGGGTAGGGAGTGGGGCAGGCCAGGAGGCGTCTATTTAGAGCGCTGGGAGGCGTTTGCTCCCAGCGCTGACTTTGTTTGCTATAAGCGTGGAACTCGCATGCCAGAGCGTCTTATACAAGGGTGCGTCTTATACATGGAAAAATACGGTATCTCCGAGCTCCAAAGAGCATTAACTTAAGCATATTGCAATGTACTCCCCACAGCATTCTTAGAGGGCTGATATAAAAACATACCCATATGAATTGAAACTGTCTCCCCTGTGGCTAAGGGGCTATTGAAACTAGAGTTCATGTCCTACTATACTATACCTTCTATAAGGATTTCTGGGCCTATCTTAACACCTCACCTGATAAAATACCCAGGAAACACCTGTCTCTTTTATGTACAATTGCTGTTATCGGATCAGTCTGATGTAGTTTGTTTGAATGTTGCTGAATTTTGTTTTTCTGTCTGCAAATTTAGGCAGACTTTGACTGCCCACTGACACTCCACCACCAATTGTTAAATATCTTGTCTTTTTTATTTTATTTTATTTTATTTTTTTAATGCTCCTTATTTGTAATGCTGATCTATGATACTACTATTACTACAATTTTAAAAGTACCCATCTCAGAATGATTACAGGTCTTAACGGTGTTTGCCACCTGCACTTCCAAATAAGAAATTAGGTTTTATCAAGTAACACCATAATGAAAACACATCAGTGGAAACTAGGAATAGCGAGAACATTGTACCCATTGAGGATATTGTATTCAGTGTAAAATAGCATTTAAAATGATAAACAACATGGAAAGGAAACCAAGAAAGGCATGTTAAGCATTCAGAAAGCAATAGAAGAAGAAGAAGAAGAAGAAGAAGAAGAAGAAGAAGAAGAAGAAGAAGAAGAAGAAGAAGAAGAAGAAGAAGAAGAAGAAGAAGAAGAAGAAGAAGAAGAAGAAGAAGAAGAAGAAGAAGAAGAAGAAGAAGAAGAAGAAGAAGAAGAAAGGAGCAATCACAGAATAAATGGCATTCAGAGAAAAAATAGAATTTCATCAGTTTTGAGGGAAGACTCTGATCTCTGGGGATTAGTGATGAGACAGTCAGTACCGGTAGAATGCAGTTTTTAGGAAAGGGACAAGACACTCTCTGCAATGTAGAAATAGAGATTTTGAGGTAAACACCTTATCTCTGGGAATCAAATTCAGCAGGAGAAAGAGGGGAAAAACAAAAGGATACTGAAAAGCAAGTACTGATGCAGTGTGGTGGGGAGGAAAAGAGACAAGGTAGAAAAAGAGTGGCTGGAGAAGAAAATTTGATTGGGAAAGATGGACGAAAGTGCATCTTTGTTCTACATCATCCTGGTTCTTGAGGATTTATGGTACATGGAGCATCCAGAAATTAATGGAAGGAACGTAAGAGTAAAGTGGAAGGAAAGTAAAAGACTTAAAGCTTTTTGGCCAATCTTTGGGTTATCAGCAGTTTTCCCTGGGTTTCTGAAAACACCACTGAAGTAATGGAGGGAAAGACTGAAAAATGAGTCTCTTTCCTTCTCTCTCTAGCTGGTCACAAATTCAGGGATTCTGTACTGTGCTACCTGAGGTGGGTTATTCAGAGTGACTCTTGAGTCATCCCTTCACCGAGGTCTTCCCAATTCTGATTGTGTTTAAATGGTTTTTAAAATAGCAGCTTGTGTGCACCATGGCTCGCATAGATGAGATTCGTAATCCAGTCAAATTTGTGGCAGGAAGTCTACAGTATTGCTCCATCTCCCTGCACTTCCGGTTTTATCACAGTAGGCAGCATTGATATTAAACCCAAGTGCATGTGTAACAAATCTTATTATCCTGTAAGGACTTGCATGCTGCATTGGCTCTCTCTCATTAACAGAATTTCCAAGTTGAGATAATGAGTAGCATATATCTCTTCTTCTTGGAGGGCTTTTGCTATCTTAAGTGTTGTCACATTTTGCTTAAAAACTGTTGTCAAACATGACCCAGCCCTTTTAAAATGTTTATTTTTTTAAAAGTAATAGGGGGGTGCATTACTTTTTTATTAGATCTTTTAGAGAAACAGATTTTTTTAAAAAATAAACAACTAAAAACAATAAAAAAGTAAATCACAAGTAAGTCAACAGAGGTTCTGAAATGTCATAAGAGATTATAGCTTTCTAATATATCCTTAATTACTTATGAATCATTAAATATATTTGGACGAGTGAGTTGTTATGTGGTTTTGGATGTTTGCTAAACATGTGGTGTGCTTTTTCTTTTTCCCTTTTAGGACTCAAAGCGAGGATTTGGTATTGCAGTTTCCGGTGGCAGAGACAACCCTCACTTTGAAAATGGTGAAACATCCATCGTTGTCTCTGATGTCCTTGCGGGTGGCCCAGCTGATGGATTACTTCAGTAAATAAGCTTCTTTACTTTAACCTCTTCCCATTTTGTTGCATTGACAGTTTATTTGTAAAAACAAAAGTGTTTCTGAACTTTGGCCTTCCAATTTCCTCGTACAAATGTAGCTATCTGTTTTATTTTATTTCTATTGTAATCGTGATAAATCTTGATACCATCCAATTCTCCTTACCTTTAGTAGAGCTCTGCAATAGAGGATTTTAAATTTGGGAGGAATTTACTCTTCTACCATAGAAGGCAGCATTCAGGAACATCTGGGCTGTTTCTGATTTTCTACAGAGAATAAACATAATACAAAAATAAATTTTTAAAAACCTTTTGGGGATGATGATGATGATGATGATACAGTATTCCTCATTGTAGCTACAGAAAAGAAATGGGAAAATGCCATTACTATATTCTGATGTTTGGTTTCATAAATTTGGTTCTCCAACATTGCTTACATCACTAAATAGTATTTGTATTAAAGTACATGCAGTAATCAGCTATGACTCCTGTAATAAAGGAGAAAATGTATGGAGTCCTTGGTGCTCTCTGAACTTGGTGGTTTTCTTGTAGACATTTTATTACCAAACTAGATGATATCATTGGTGCACTGACAATGAAATGTCTGCAAGAAAACCACCAGGCTCAGAGAGCACCAAGGATCCCATAGTTCAACACTGAACTACGAATAGTCTATCAGTAGAAAGTATATATTTGTAAGCCAAACCCAATAAAATCAGTGTAATTCTGCTGTAGGTCCACATGCCCAGTACAGAAGGAAAAGTTTACACACTTCCTCTACAGTGTTTCTTGAGTATTAGAGGCCAAAGGGGACAATCTGAGAGTAATACAGGAGTAAACGGCTGCATGGGGTCTTTTCCTATACGGACACTTGCACTTTTGGCAGAATTTGTCAGATCCCGGTATTTTCAATCAGAATAGAATTAATGTTGGTCCTATTTTTTTAAAAAAAATAATTACTCACTTTTTTTTCCCCCAGAGAGAATGACAGAGTGATAATGGTTAATGGCACACCCATGGAAAATGTGGCCCATGCATTTGCTGTGCAGCAGCTAAGAAAAAGTGGGAAAATGGCCGTCATTGTAAGTTTATTATTTATTTATTTATGTGCAAAAAGAAGGGAGACCAGAGAGAGCTTCAGTTTGACCTAGCGGTTAAGGTTATAGCGTCGAAACCAGAAAACTCGTGAGTTCAGGTCCTACCTTAGGCCTGAAAGCCTTGTGAGTGACTTTTGGGCTAGTCACTCTTCCTCAGCCCATCTCACAGAGCTGTTATAGTGAAGAAAATAGGAGGAGAAAGGAGGATTATGTACATTCACTGCCTTGAGTTAATGATAAAGTAATAAAAATGGAATAAAAATCTAATGTATAAATAAAAGCTGTGCAGGACTGAAAGAGCATACAACCATGGAGAAATAGGAGTGTTGGCAGTGCAGCTGGTTCCAAAGTATTCAAAAATGCAGAGTATGTAAATCAGGACACAGGCATAGTTTGCTTCTGTTAACTATTCTTTGATTTGTCCTGTGTTTAAACTTTTCCTAGCAGAACTGGGAAAGGGCTGTGTGGTCCTCAGAAAATCCATCCCCAATTGGTCAAAGCAAGATTGGGCAATTTAATGTGTTGTACACAGTCACACAAGGGTAAGAGGGTATTTTAAAGATCCTCTGGCCTTTCTTCAAATATTTAAAAGTACAAATTATTTTTCTTTGCTGGAATAGAAAATCACATGGAGGCTACAATAGTGTTCTTTCTTTTTCTCCTTTTTTATAATCACTCAGCATGATTTGATTTTATTATTAACTACTTTACAGTGTTGATATTTTCTCCCTAAAGCAGGGGTGGGGAACTATGGCCCTTTTATGACTTGTGGACTTCAACTTCCAGAATGCTAGCTCAAGAATTCTGGGAGTTGAAGTCCACAAGTCATAAAGGGGCTGTAATTCCCCACCTCTATTAAGGTTTGAAGAAGAGTATCCACAAAATTCAGGATTTCCATGAGACTGATTCTAATATGTGTTGGTGTTGGGAGACATAATGACTTCAGATCAGTCTTAGAATAGATAATCAAATATATAAAAAGTAACCTTTCCATTATGGTCTGCAATGAAATTTGAAATTGTCTGTATTTGTTTGCCTATCTATTTCGGTTCAGTAAAATCTGCCATTTTGTACATTTATTAATAGCTTTTCATGGCGGGCTGGGGAATTTTGAGAGTTAAAGCCTACAAGTCTTAAAGTCCACAAGTCTTAAAGTCCACAAGTCTTAAAGGTTGGATACCACTGATCTAATCCCAGAATGAAGGCTTCAGTCTAGACCAGTGTTTCTAAAACTCAGCAATATTAAAATGCGTGGACTCCAACTCCCAGAACTGGCTGCGGAATTCTGGGAATTGGAATCTTTAAAGTCACTGAGACTGAGAAATAGATTTCAGACAAAAAACAGAGTACTGATTCTATTGCTGCCTTTTACCTGAAAATATGATCAGCCACTGTACCAAGTTGGAATGGAGTGTGTTTTTTAAGTGCAATATAAACCCAGCTGTTCTGACTTGCAAATTGTGGCTTACAACTTAACATAATGTATGAATCCAGCTTTTGTCACTAAAGCTATGGAAAAATTAATACCTTGCTGCATTTGGGGACTTCAGAAGAGTCTACTATATTCAGGTATAAAATACCCAATCCTGGGAAAATGAACCATGTGAAAATAAGTAAAGCTTTGAAATGGAAGAAGATGGAAGGATTTTTGTTGTATTATTTTGGAATGTTCCTGTTATTGATAAAGCACTTGCAGATGTAGTTCATTCCATACATAAAAGGAATTTATTGAATGGGCTACTTAGTATTGCATTGATAATTTGGGGAACTACTACTGGTGATTTTGACATTTTGTGTGAATTAGCCATAGGCTAAGAAAAACAAATTTGGTCAAGTGCTATGCAACGTTGAATTCAAATTTGGCTTATTTGTGCTAGATTTTTGAAAATGGACTACAGCAGTCTTCAACTTATGGCCACAGTGATAACAGAACATTGCTAAGCAATGCACTCATTAAGTGAGTCAGGCCTGATTTTATAACCTTTTTCTCATGGTCGTTAAATGAATCATCCAATCACTAAGCGAATCCAGCTTCCCCCATCTTCTTTGCTTGTTGGAAGCCTTCTGAGAAGGTCACAAATGGCAATCGTGTGACCCCTGGGACACTACAGCCATACATGCTGGTTGCCAACCACCCAAATTTTGATCACACAACTATGGGGACAATGCAGCAAATGTAAATGCGAGGACCATAAGTCCTCCTTTTCCACCAGCACCATAATAACTTCGAATGATCGTTAGGCAAATGTTTGTAAGTCAAGGACTACCTGTATAAAATGGTTGACTTGTTTTTAAAAAGGCAGCCTTGTTCTTCTATCCTGTAAATAGGTGGTGAAAAGACCACGTAAGGTACCAGTCCCTGTAGTTCAACGAAGCCCGTCCCTCGACTATGACTACAGAGCTTTTGAAGCCCTGGATGATCGTGCAGAGTTTGACGGTCGAAGCACTCGAAGCGGCTACAGTGAAAGAAGTTGGCACAGTGGAAATGCAGGCCGTAGCCAGAGCTGGGGAGACAATCTTGACAGGGGCTACAGAGTGGCCCTCGATAAAGGGCGCAGCCATAGCAGAGAACGCAGCTTCAGTCGGGACCGAAGCCGGGGCCGGAGCGTGGATAGAGAGAGAAGCTTGGACCGTGAATACCAACGACCCCGAAGCAGAGGGCGGAGCGTTGATCGATACGATACCTATGACTATGGGTATGATGGAGGCAGGAGTCTACCAAGAGATTATGACTGGCGATCTCGTCCTGACCCTCAGCGTGGGAGGGAAACCAAGAGTGGTAGCAGAGATAGGCTGAGTACCCACAGTCCCACCTCTGACCCGCACGACTGCAGAACACAGGAAGAGCCTGTTAGTATTCTTCTCACAAAAAGCAAAGCTAACGAAGGCAAGTTCTAAAGTACAGGTTGAAGAAATGTGTCCTCTTGCCTTTGGTTTTGTTGTCTTACTGTTATCGATGCAAAAATCAGTGTTGTTGATGTTTTACTGTTTTTTTTTTCTTCTAAAAAAAGACAACCTATAACTTAGAGAAGGACAAATTGAAAGAGATATTGCCAAGTTGTAGTTACATACATCTGGAGGGCACCATGTGGGAAAAGCCTGCTATGTACCAATAGCCATTGGGCTGCCAGTGGGGGGCAGTAGTGTGCCTGGTGATGTGTTCCTTATCCTTCCTCTATATACCGGTAGTTTTATAGGAATCTACGGTAGCAGACTACAGAGTGGACCTCAGTCATGACAAATATTTCTACCAATGTCTATGGCCATTTGTAGATCCTAAATGTTTTCATAGAAAATAAAACAGTGGATAGCTGCTGCCCCGTTGATCTTTGATCAGCTATATCCAATCCTACAACCATTTTACCTGAAGGCTCATATTGGGCTCTCAAATTTCCAAATGTGCTTCCTGACTCCAAAAATGTAGGCATTTCCAGGATATAGGATATCATTCGTTAGTGTTGAACCATTGTAAAGTGTCTAAATATTTTAAACTTTAATTTGCACTTTTGTTTACAGAAGCGAATAAAGAGCAACCAGATAGATATATACCGGTAACTTTCCCAGTGGTGGGATTCAGTCAGTTCGCACAACTTCGGCAGAACCGGTAGCTAATTTTTTGTTGCCCAGGCCCAGAATGGACTTCTGGAAGCAGCATCCACACAAGAGAACCGGTTGTTCACATATTTCAGTCCCACCACTGAACTTTCCCCTTTGAGCCTTGGAAGTATTTCTAGGTGGTTTTTGAAAAAAAAAACAAAAACTCTTGTACTTTTCAAGATTTTGCCAGTGATTGTTTATATATTTGGAACCCTCTTAAAGCTGAGAGTCAGAAGATTACTTTAATTTTAAATGACTTGCTGTATTACATGGCAAGCATCAAACAATTTTTCTCAGTTTATATACAATAAATAGTGTCTATGTCCCTCAAGTACCCACCCATCCAGTTATCTCTGGAGTGTACCCAGAGGCACCGAGAAGCCAGGTTTTTAGGTGGAAGGTTGAAAATGCCTAAAGAAAAGGTAATTTAGAGGCAGTGTGATAGTCATCATCATCAAATACATGAAGTAACTGCCATATAAATTTATTTTCTGTACTTTGGAGAGATTAAGAACTGAATTGTAGGCTCACATTTACAAGAAAATGCATGTCACAAAACCATCTCGTGAGAAAGATGGCTTCTGATAATAGAAACAGCTGATAATGGCATAAACAACCTGAATAGGCAAGGTAACTTTTGTTCATCAAACATTTTTGAACAAAGGTTCGATGGAATGTATTCTCCTGCATTAAATCCCATACTCAAATTCTGTCAGAATTTCAATATACGATAGCTCATTGCCATGTTGAAAGTTTATAAGGTACTATACAGTAAATTGTGCCTGTGCAAATTGTTTTTTGAGTATAATCTGCCAACTATATGTGGTGCTTTCTTGAATTATGATGCTTAACCTGTTTGTGAGCCAGAATAGCCAAATTTAATTGGTAGACTATTTTTGATTTTATGGATCATAAATTACACCATTGGTCTATAATGTGCAGATTGCAGGACATAAAAAACTGATAGAGCTTTCTTAGAAGCAAAATTTGGAAATCGCTAGTATGCAATTCGATAAATTGCAAAACTGTCTTCTTGTTCCTCTTGCAGAATATGGTTTGCGGCTTGGAAGTCAGATTTTTATCAAAGAAATGACTGGTACTGGCCTGGCAACAAAGGATGGCAATTTGCACGAAGGAGACATCATTCTCAAAGTATGTCATTGTACAAAAAAATAATATTTTCTTAATGGGGATGTAAAAATATCCTTGTGGTTGTTGTTTTAATTGCCTGTTTGCAAATACTGGGCGGAAACTCTTTGAACTTCAGATATAAATCAATCTGCTTGTTTTACACATTCAGATCAATGGCACAGTGACAGAGAATATGTCCTTATCAGATGCTAGAAAACTGATTGAGAAATCAAGAGGAAAACTCCAATTGGTTGTTTTGAGAGACAGAAGACAAACTCTAATTAACATTCCTACCATGCAGGACAGCGAGTCAGAAATGGAAGGTAAGAGGTTGAAAGCAAAGACAAAAATAACACTTTTTAAACTGTTAAAACTGTTTTAATGATTTTCAAAAGAGTTGTGAGCAAATAGTATGTTGCATCTTAAATAGATCTATAAATGTATCCAAATGCAAAATCTTTGTGTTTGTTGTGTGGAAAAACAACAGACTCTCAATTGATCTGAAGCATAACCAGATTTTTGAGGCAAGGGATGTGAGCAAGTTCCTGGGCTTGTCTGTCAAGCTTAAGACAATAATGAGCTAAGAATCAGCCATGGAACATATATGCTTGATATCATGTTCTGTTTTTCCATGTTCATAGCTTCCATCCTTGATACTGGAGAGGCAAATACCTCTAAATAAGCCTTCTGTCTATCCCATGCTATTTCATAGGTGCTAGTTTTCTTCCATTTTCACATACGCCGTAAATGCTCATAATCGTTGGCGGGAATTCATGGCTCAGGCAGACAATATCAGGCATACCTCACTCAGTTTTCCTGAAACAGCTAGTGTCCCCTTGAAGTGAATAGGTCCTTTTGACTTGTTTTGAAAGCAGGGCTAGAAAAATCTGAGGTTGCTTCTGGTGATAGGAAGTATTTTCTTCCTAGTGCTGAGGTCACCCTTATAATTTCTTCAGCCTCAGAGGATCTCTGAGAGAAAAGAAGACTGGTGACATTACAATGTCCCTACAACAGATGGGATTTGTCAGGTTTGCTTTGCTTTTGATGGGCTTTAAAGCAAAAGGAATGCCTTAAAGCAGAGGTCCCTAACCTGTACTACAGCCCATTGGGAAGCAGGCCGCACAAGCGCAGAGCGAGCAGGTCAGTGCACGAAACTTCATTTGCGCGAGCAATGGACACGCACGCTTACCCGCAAAGCTCCATTTGCGCTGAATTATCCCCTCCACATACACCCCACTGCCAGCGCTGGTTCACAGAGCTGGAAAGGTTGGGGACCACTGCCTTAAAGTTTAAAGGAAATTAAGTGTTTTAAGGTGCCAGGTGAGTGCTATAAAGTTTAAAAGTATAAATCTTTCCCCTTAATCCTCCAAAATCCTGATTTCTGGGGCAAAACAGTCCTAGGGGGCCACATGTGGCATGTATCCCCAGATTGTGCATATTTGAAGAGACCTTACTTCTTCTGCCTGCCTTTGGATATATGCCAGAACATCAAGAGATTGGTATCTATTCTGGCCTAAGGCTTCAAGAGAAGAATGCTGCCTTCCTGCTCTACTGACTTCCGAGATAACTACACAATGAGAAGTGACAATCTGATATTTCCATTTCCCTGCAAGCTACTACCACAGTAGCTTTCAAGCAAATGGTCATAATTTTTATGCCAACCCTAAAGATTGCCACAGATTATTTTTTTTCAAAGGCTTCATCTGAACGAGGTTTGTTGAATGACATCCTTCAAAGAAAAGCTAAGAAATCTCTATCCCAAGTTTAGATCTGTTTGGTAATCAAAGTTAAAATGGTTTAATTTTCTGCCTGGAAGGCTTAGTTTCCTAGTTGGAGTACCTTGTAGCATCAGCTTTCTTTAATTTCAGAAAGCATCTTTTGCTGTGAGCGTTTAAAAGAAGAAAGCCTTTTATTATGCATACACGTCCACAAATGTTAACATTACAGATGGCGGTAACTTTTCCAGACTCTGCACTATGTTCTGCCAACAGATATTTCAGAAATAGAGTCAAACCGATCTTGCTCACCTCAGGATGACCGAAGACTGCATCATTCTGATGTGGAATGCCATTCTTCAAATGAAAAGCTAAGGGAAAAATTGAGGTGAGATGTATACCGTATTGGCATTTACTTTTTGTTATCTCACAGAAGCTTTGATTGGTTTTTAATAGTGTCTGATTTTTGTATTAAGTGCAAAAGAAGACCCAACCAATAGACTTTCCAAAATGGGAGCAATGCCCACTCCTTTTCGATCAACTGTGGATTCCACGGCTGCTTTAATACCAGAGACAAATAGTCAAGTGAAGTACCAAGACGATCTGCCAGGTTAGTGCTGCGATTCTTTTGAGATCCTTTGGATTCAGTAACAAGCCATCCTGGTTTCCATTATGTAGTTACACAATTTGATTAATGATTCATAGGATTGAATAATAAGATTCCACTTTCCTCCTGCTTCAGGCAATTAAACCCCCTAACCTATTCTCACAAGTTGGATTCCTTCAACGCAAAAATCCACAGCCAATCAGATCATTTTAATGTATTTATTTATATTGTGTTGTTAATATCATTATCAATGATTGCCCACTCGAACAGGCTCTGGGTGGCTTACAGTAGGGGACCCAGCCTCCAGGCTGTGGACTGACACTGATCTGCGGCCTGCCACACACAAGTGAGTGAAGCCCTCTCCGTGCATGTGTGGGACCAGGCATAACCACAATTATAAAAAAATGATAGGGGCTTCATAACATCTGCTCCAGTCCTAGGAACAGAGATAAGTCTTCTGGAACCCCAGAAGAGTTGGTACCTTATGTACCTATGTGGCGGATGCTGTTGAGAGGGCAAGGGCAGTGACAAAGAAAGCATGTTTTCTCAGTCCCACAAGAGGAGAATATTAAGTTGAGGAGATCACACTTACTGTGCCCAAATGTACTGGGTGGGAAGCAACAATTGGAGATAATTTAATAATTTTACATAATTTATGGAGTAGCATGCTGAGTGCCCAGTCGATAATGGTTTATCTAACAAAATTTGACTAATAAACTATGATTTATCATATTTGATGACACATGCTAGAAATTTTTTGAAGAAAGAGTCTGCAACTGAAGGAAAGAAAGTTATTATTAAAGAAAAAGAGCGTTAAGTAAAATTAATATTGATCTGGTACAGATACGTTAAGCCAAAATATAGATAATTTGGTTTTGCCTTAATATAGTCTGTAAACCCAGTCAATTGTGTTTTATCAATAAACTGTGGTTAATAAAAATGTGCTAGTCTAATATGCAAACCAATTTATATAGTGGTTTATAGTAGAATATATTTTTGAAATTTCCTTTGAGATAGTAAGGCACACAACATTAAATGTTGTTGAATAAGAACACTGGATGGGTGCCATAGGTTTTGTTTGTATATATGTGCTATAGGATTCTGATTTTGCTGCATTTTGGGAAATGACTGCAAATAGAGAAATATTCTACTTTGTAGCATTGCATACTTGGCAAATAAAATTTTAGCAATAGTGTATGTTATCTTATACATTCTATATTTACTGGGAGCAAGGACACAGATATTAATACGGATTATTTTAAGTAAAATGTATTGAGTTTCTGATATATCATTTTTTATTATTGAGGACTAAAATAGAAGCAGATTCTAAAATTTGTTTTTTATTTCTCTCTCTATATATACATAATACAGTTGTACATTCAAAACTAGCAACAAGGGTATTTCTTCAGCCAAGTCCTGAGGATCAAGCAATATATGGGTATAACTTTTTGACTTTTATGAGCATTGTTTTGATTTCCTATAAACTTTGCAAGTGTAAAACGGCAGTTCTAATTTCGCCAGAAGTGTTTTGAAACTGTTCTTATTATACTGAACTCAAAACAGTTCTAAATGTGCTTAAAATGCTTCTGGTTATGTCAGGATGTTCCTAGTAAGATTGAAACAAGTGATTCTGCAATCAGAACATGAGTTTCAAACTTGAAAGAGGATTAGAGTGGAAGGAATACAAATGAAAAAATATTCCTTTTCACCCTTATGTGTACTTCTTGATCTTGGGTCCTCTATTAGAGGCCCGGGAGTTTGAGGGTTCTGTCAGAATCCTAGCACTGCATTTTTCTGTACAGAGAGCTCTGATGTTGCAGGAATCTGTTGAAACCACTCTCCCAGCTTAGATGTCACAGCCCCAAGTGCCACTCCTGCAACCATATTGGCCTTTACTTTCCACATCTTCTCTAGTTCCTCCTTTAGGCCTTGGTAATTCTCCTCATACTCTTTTTTCCTATTGTTGCTGTCATTCAGCACTATTACTTTCGCTGTCTTTTGGTCCTTGTCCACTACCGTCACCGTATCTGGTTGATCGGCCAGTACCTGTCTGTCCTTCTTACGTTCTGATCTTAACTTCTTATTCTCCGTGATCTGTGTAATCTGTCATCTAGATTTGGGAGGGTCTGGCCCATATACTATGCAGAAGTTCTTGAGGGTTGACTGTTGCTAGTTTACCCATGATCCTATGTCACATATCAATTGCCATGCTCTCTAATGGAGAAGGTGGCAGTGTTATTCCACCTTCAGGTGTTGGCTGCACCTTCTGGGTCTTTCCAGAAATAATGAGAACAGTTTCCTCTTTACTATGTTGAAGCATTGGCTTACTAGCTGCTTCTCAGTTAGTGTGGATGTTTTTTTTTTTTTGTCCATTCATAGTTCCCTCATACATTTCATATCCCCTCTCATTAGGACTAATGTTGTAGTAGCATTTCATCAATTCCAGAGTCCCTTACCTCATCCATGTATAGTTGGTTCCAGTAGCCCACTTGTCAGATTATTCTGATTCCCAGCATCTGATCCAGACCTTGTTAACCTGGGTAACATCCAAACCAACATGACTCTTTAAGTTTGTGTCACTCATATCTAAAGTGGGCAGGTGACGCAATAAGGCTTTTGCCCAAGGACTCCTACTGGTAAGGACCAGCTGGGAGTTGAACCCCAGTCTATTGAATCAAAGGCAGCACTCTAACCACTACACTTTTCACTGGCTTGTGAATTCTGGGAGTTGAAATCCATATATCTTAAACTTGCTAAGGTTGAGAAACACTGCTATGGAAATTATTTATAGCTATTATATTTTAAACTGAAATAAATAACATCCATTGCCTTTTCTCTTTTAAGTCCTGATACAAAAATGGTGCAGTTCAAGAAAGCAGATAGTGTGGGTCTCCGGTTGGCTGGTGGGAATGATGTAGGAATATTTGTTGCTGGAATTCAAGAAGGGACCTCAGCGGAACAGGAAGGCCTACAGGAGGGAGATCAAATTCTTAAGGTTTGCATGCAGAATTATTTTCCATTTAAAATCTATTATTTTAAGCAACTTAACTGAAAAAATATCCCTGATGTTTATAATTATGAGAACAATTCTGAAATTTTCTTTTAGGAAGTCTGTTTAGTGGTATGGCTGAGATAAATATACATTGTATTTTTCAATTTTTTTATGAAAGAAAAAAAAATCCCCTTGTCACAAAAATGCCTTTGGCTTTCTGTGCTCTCTATTATAATTAACAGATTATAATCTGTCAATTAATGTCAGTATTTCTGAATAGCCTGGCTTAAATGTAAGACTTTGTTTTTAAGGAAAGCAGGGTGACTAAAGTTGGTTGTGATTTCCAATATTATAATAGGATATGTGAAATCATTCAGGTAAATTCCCTATTTTTCTGTGGGCTTCTTCAATTCTTGTGCCTTACAGATGTACGTAATTCTCATTATAAATCGATGCACCTGCTTAGTGAAAGCTGCAATAATATAAAACATAAACCACTAAAAAGTATTGTATGGTTACCTAAAATTGCATTATATAGTGATTTTAAAAAAACTGAAAGAAATCCTAAAGCTGAATATGGTTCCTTTGCACCAGGTAAACGGTCATGATTTCAGAGGTATTATACGAGAGGATGCTGTTCTCTACCTGTTAGAAATTCCTAAAGGTGACATTGTGACAATTTTGGCTCAGAGCAAATATGAGGGTACGTATGATGAATATGTAATTTGTAAAAGAATAGCATGTTTCTAATGCGCTGCTTTGTTTAATATATTTTCTTGTTTTATCTTTTGTTCTGTTTATATCTACTGTTTATCATATTGTTAGAAATGTTTATTAGTTAAAATAATGTATTTTTTCTGATAAATATTCAAGTTTTTAAGATAGCTAAGTAGATCACTGGTTCTTTGTTAATTTGCATAGTGGTTGAAAGTATTATTTACCTTCATGTTAAAAAGAGGTATCTCCAATTTTTGAAGCTACAAAAATGTCTAGTGATAAAAAACATTTTATTATTATTATTGGTTAGCAAAACCAACTTCTTTGTTTACATTATTGCTATTATAAATTTATAGAAAATGTCTGTTAATATATATGATTCCTTTTAAAATATGAGCCATTGATAGTAGGATATAGCATGTTGAAATTCAGAAATTGATTTCTGTGTAATATAGGGAAAAAATAGTCCTGTGTGAAAAGTGATATAAAAGCATTTTCTATTCTTCTATATCTATGGCTCTTAGGTATTTATTTGATGGAAGCAAATAATAATAATTAGAGTTTTTCTTGCATCTGTTCCTTCTCCACCCCCACCCCCAGTTTATAGAGACATAATGGCTTGTGGTAGAGGGGATTCTTTCTTCATAAGGACCCACTTTGAATGTGAAAAAGAAACTCCACAGAGCTTGGCTTTCACCAGGGGTGATGTCTTCCGTGTGGTTGATACACTGTATGATGGGAAGCTGGGCCATTGGTTGGCAGTGAGAATTGACAGTGATTTAGAGAAAGGGTTGATTCCGAATAAAAGCAGGTATGTTACTCTCCTGTAAATGTAACATGGGATACCTTACCTTTATTCCATCACACTATGACGATATCTAGTTGATGCTTGTTCTTAGTGATTATGTAAATTGTATAGATTTCCGCAGGATGACTGTCCTTCAGACCTGGTCCTTCAAGCTTCCCAGTGGTGCACCCATTGTTTCTGTAATTTAGTCCATTGTTCCTCTTATTAAAGGATCTAAAATTTAATGTGTCTAAAATTTGTCCTTGAATTACAACCCTGAATTGACTTATTCTATGATTGATTGATTTGTTTTCTTGGCTAGCCTTAGTATTCTCAGGAGCCTTCTGCAACATCAAATATCAAAAGCATGAATACTTTTTAATCCTGCTTCTTCAAAGTCTAGATTTCACATCTGTGAACTTTGAAAGGAAGAACAAAGATTCTAGTTTTTATAGCTATGGACTGGTCATTGCATCAGTATAATTTGCCCAAGGCTTTCATTGCTACCTTGCTAAGTGCTAGTCTGCAGAGTGTTTTTTGATCATCCCTCTGAAGTTTCATTTAAATCAAGTTTGATGTACAAATAGATGTAGGTAGAACTAGATCCACCAGGACCAAAGAATAATTTTAGCCCTGTTCCAAGAAGGGCACACCTTTATCTGTTCCTATTCAAATGAATTGCAAAGATGGAGTAATGTAATATAGGGGCTAGGAAAGCTCCTGTGGACATTTATGAGAAGGCCTCAGCTCCAAGGATTGGCATTATAGCCATCAGCACATATATGAAGACTCACTTTTTAAGTTCTTATAGCAATGTTAGAGACTAATTATTCAAATCTTTTAAATCAGATTCTTTCTTTTAAACTTGGAAGCTAGTTCCATTCGATTTTAGCTGTATTTCCATTGTTGGCTTTTGAAAAATGGAGCAAATACTCTCCCTTTCAGGGCTGAACAGTTGGCCAGTGTTCAGAATGCTCAGAGGGATGGTTCCAGTGATAGGGCTGACTTCTGGCGGATGCGTGGCCAGCGGTCAGGAATGAAAAAGAATCTGAAGAAGAGCCGAGAAGATATAACAGCAATTTCATCTGTTGGCACAAAATTTCCAGCCTATGAGAGGGTTATTCTCAGGGAAGGTGAGTGAGGGACAACATTTAAGAACTAGGAACCTACGTCCTTATTTATAAAATATAGACACTTCATTTGGGGAGGGGAGAAATGTTAAAAAACATAATTCTTCAGTTTTGTCTCTATACCGCTGGTCAGCAACTATGGCAACCTTATGACCTGTGGACTTCAACTCCCAGAATTCCTCAGCCAGTCATGGGCACTGAAGAAATTACCCCCATCAGAAGTTTTGATTTTTAGATACCGTATACAGGAAAGGATAACTTCATTGATGGCTCCTAGGCATTATGACTGTAAACTTTCCCTTGTAAAGAGAAATGTTTACATATACATTAAGGTAGTTATCCAATTTACAGACAATAGATGTTAGCCAATTATGTTCCCCTGTTGAAATTACTTTCACCAAGACAATGGAAGAAGGCAATTTTGCTTTCCTCTCTTGCCTCCATATACTGTGAAAATTGTTTCAATAGTCTTGGGGAATCCTCTAGAACAGCGGTTCTCAACCTATGGGTCGCGACCCCATTTGGGGTCGAACGACCGTTTCGCGGGGGTCGCCAGACACCGCGGTCCGCCTTTTTTTCCTGTCGCGCCGCGCATGCACGGTTCGGCCTGTCGCGGTCCGCCATTTTGTGTTTTTTTCGTCGTGCACGCACTGCGCATACGCGGTTCGGGCCATCGTGCGTGCACCGCGCATGCGCGGATTGGCCCATTGCGCACGTACCGCGCATGCGCAGATCAGCCCGTCGCGGTCTGCCATTTTTTGCGCCACGCGCGCCGCACATGCGCAGATCGGCCCATCACGCGCACGCGCGCCGGGGTCGCGCCGCACATGGGCGGCGCAAGTGGGGTCTCAACCTGAAAAAGGTTGAGAACCACTGCTCTAGAACAGGGGTAGGCAACCTTGGTTCTTTTATGACTCTTGGACTTCAGCTCCCAGAATTCCTGAGCCAGCCAAGCTGGCTCAGGAATTCTGGCAGCTGAAGTCCACGAGTCATAAAAGAGCCAAGGTTGCCTACCCCTGCTCTAGAACAATGGGTATGTAGTGAGTAGCAATATGAACGAGAGAAAAATAATGTGTTGTTATATGAACAGAATCCATTGATGCAGCACTGGACTTTTTCCTCTAATGACAATAAACCTTAAATGATTAGTTTTTCACTTTCATCTTTTAATCATGGTAATGAACTACATGTTTTCTTTGCAGCTGGTTTTAGGAGGCCAGTGGTGATATTTGGTCCTATTGCAGACATCGCGATGGAGAAGTTGTGTAATGAGTTGCCAGAGCTATATCAGCCTGCCAGTGAGTGACTTCATGCTTGTTATTAATGGAACAAAAATAATCCATCAGATAATTATAAAGTAATGGCAATGAAATAGATAAGAAAAAAGATGTCTTAGACTATCTCTCCCCCAAATACTTTTAGAATTTACAGGGTTCAAAGAATTTCTTGGAACTCGGCTATGAGATTGGTAAGAAAGACTGGGAAGTTAAAAAAAAAATCTGAAGAAGGGAATGTCAACTGCTTCTTGGCCATTCTTGACAGACTGATGGCAAGAAAACTACATGAGTCTGTCCAAGAGGAATGTCAACAGCTGAACTTGAACAAAAGTTAAGGAGGTTTTTATTTTTAATGGCTCCTTACCTTAGCACTGTAAAAGCCCTAGTTCCTAGGGAATGATCTTTGGATAGAAAGCCATTACAGAAGAGACCCAACTTTTTATGTTCTTCCTGGAGTTTTCCCACAAGTTACTTAGCCAGCTTTCATTCTTAAGGCATGACTAGAACTCACAGTCTCCTGGTTACTAGTCTGGTGTCTTAACCATTAAACTAAACTGGGTTGCAGTAGTCATAAATGAGAAAAGTAATTCATAAACTTGTCAAAGTAAGGAATTTAATTTTGGGCACACGAGCAAAACCTCTGACACAAACTTTATCGGTGAAGTGATACTAATTAAGAGACATTCCTGATCTAAAACGATTAAGAGCTTTTAAGATTGATATTGGAACTTCAAACAAAAATATGTATTACTTTTAGATTTTTCTATTCAGGCAGCCAAGTTGAAAACTCTGCTAACGTTACCTCCTAAAACAAACCTTAAATATATGATAAAACTAGCACATTATTCTTTCAGAAACGGAACCAAAAGACGCAGGTTCGGAGAAGTCCGCCGGTGTAGTACGTTTGAACACTGTGAGACAGATTATTGAACAGGTATATTTTTCCTTTTGTATCCTTTCCATTAGAATAATAGTAGTAGACCATATTAAAAAATATTGCTATGTTTTTCTTCCCTTTCCTACAAGCATAAACTCAATATTGCACTTTTCTTGTACAGGACAAGCATGCTTTGTTGGATGTGACTCCCAAAGCTGTGGATCTGTTAAACTACACTCAGTGGTTCCCAATTGTAGTATTTTTCAACCCAGACAGCAAACAAGGGGTGAAAGTTATGAGGCAAAGGCTAATTCCCACATCCAACAAGAGTGCACGGAAGCTTTATGATCAAGCAAATAAGTTGAAGAAGACATGTTTCCATCTTTTTACAGGTGCATAAAACTATCACTTGTTTGCTGTGAAAGCATCTGTTGGTGTATAGAGTAAATGTTATGTGACTGCCATACAGGAAATGTCACAGTGTAAATATTTCTTCACCCAGAGGGTCGTTGATTTATGGAATTCACTTCCTGAAGGGGTCGTGACAGCTGTCAGCCTTGACAGCTTCAAGGCAGGGCTAGATAGATTCATGGATGCAAAGTGTATCGGTGGTTATTAAAACGGATGTCCATGTGCCGCCTCCATGTTGGTTGAGGCAGGCAGGATTCCCTTGAGTACCATTTGTTTGGGGGTCAAGGGAAAGGGAGGGTTTTGCCTTCTCTTTCTGCTCAAGATCCCCATGTACAATTGGTGGGCCACTGTGTGACACAGAATGCTGGACTCGATGGGCTTTGGCCTGATTCAGCATGGCTCTTCTTATGTTCTTATTCAACAATCAAACTCCAAATTCTGTTGAATACACAAGTTTTGGGTAGATAATATTTCTGTTGGAATTAACACAAAAGCAATATGTTTATATATAAGTAAGGTAACTTTAATAGTTTTGGAAAAATATTCCAATTATAGGAAAGCAAAAATATTCTAATTATAGGAAGGTTTAAGCAGTGGAATAAGCTAATCAAGAGTTCCTACGTAGCTTTCCCCAAAAGCTTGGTCCAAATAGCTTAAATGGGCCACAGTATTAAATGAACTAATAAAAGTATTCTGATTATATGCACACAACATATTGTTTGTTCTTCTAAGCTATATTTAAGAGTTCAGCAGGGGAGTTACTGAGAAAAGTGTCTGTTATGGTTATAAACTACAAGTGTGAGAAGAAGAAATCAGTAGTAAAGTAGAAGCAATGATTTATTTCAAATAGGATGTTTCTTAAGTAGGACCAAAGCATACAGGAAGAATGGTATAATTAAGTATATTATCCATTCTTGATCACTAACGTTCTCATTTTTACTTTTACATTGATTGAATGCTGTGCTGTTGTTTTACTCTGCTTTTAAATATTAAGCATCTCCTCACAGATTTATAGTAACTAGTGAGGTAATTAACAGGTGAAGAAAAGCAATGATCTTGTTCTATTGAAAAATCATTCAAGTAAGATAATGATATGTTTGGCAGTAATGATTTGCTAATCCAACAATTCTATTTCTGCAGCTACCATTGATCTAAATTCAGCCAATGATGGTTGGTATGGCAGTCTTAAAGATGCTATTCAGCAACAACAAAATGAAGCAGTATGGGTTTCAGAAGGAAAGGTATGTGCTCACGTCCTTTTGGTTTGTGCATGTATGTTCACCTGGAACATGAACCAAGAGTCTTTGAGAGGAAAAACTTCATGCGTAGAGGAATTTCTTCTTTATACGTGCACAGAAGTCTCCTTGTTCAAAGTAAAGGTTGTTGAATTTAATTTTGTAGTTAAAAACTTAGCATTCTGATACTAATGGGCACTAAGGCATTCATGGAAACATATTCATGGGTCTTTCTCAGTATATTTACAGTTCAATACAGGATTGCTAAATTTCACTGACTTTCATTGTTCAGATTGAAAACGCTGAAATCTTATGAGATGCAGCAGTGTCACTGGATTTTAGCCATTTTTTACCTTTTGATTTTTAGGTAACATGCTATTGCATCAGGTTGTGTTGATGCCTTGAAAAGGTTGTCAGATTCTGGAGTATATCACTAATAAATGGTGTATGGCTACTCTTTTTAGCATGTGACTTTACTTAAATATTTTTCATTCCATTTCCTACTGTGTTAAGTATAACAGTTGCCTAATATAAGTCCTTGTCTTATGACCACAATTGAGCCCAGAGTTTTGATCATAAGTCATTGTGCTGGTAAGTCAACTCGCCATATGATTAAGACTCCATTTTACAACCATTTTTAAAATGGTCATTAGGTTAGTAAATGAATCACATAGTTCTAAGTCTGAATCCAGTTTATCCAATGGGGTTGCACAAGTTTGTAAATGCAAGCCAGTTGCTAAGCACCTGAATTGCAATCACATGACTGCAAGTGGTGCAACAATCATAACCTCAAAGGTAGGTTGTAACTTTTTTGAATCCATTGTAACTTTGAATAGTCATTAAGCAATCAGTTGCAAGTTGAGGACTGCCTGTATTCTGAGCCTCAAAAATCTCTTTACAAAACCTTCTTTTTTGCAGTTGGAAGGAATGGATGATGACATTGATGATCGTATGTCATACTTAACCGCCATGGGTGCTGACTATCTAAGCTGTGATAGTCGACTAATCAGCGACATGGAAGACACAGATGGGGAAGGTGGGGCTTACACAGATAATGAACTTGATGAGCCATACTATGAGCCAAGAGTTTCTTCTATCAGTCGGTCCTCTGAGCCTGTGCAACAGGAGGAGGTAAGAGGTTTCTTCTTCTTTCAGAACTTTGCATTATAAATACTGATGGATCGCATGTAATGAAAGAGAAGTCTGGAAAATAACTAGTGCCATTTCCAGATACTAATGAACGTTGCTTGCATTAATGTCTGGGATGCAAGAACTCGTGCGTCTTTTTACTGTCAGTTGCAAAACTGTAATTTCTCTTCACATGAAGCCAGAACTATGTGAATATATGCATCATGGTTATTATTACTTGCTTATAGAGTCTAAGGAAATTTAGCCCTGAACCGAAAGCTCAGATGAGAAAAGCTGGGAGCAGGGAAGTTTTAAGGGACCCCAGTCCACCCCCAGCCTTCAAGCCTGAACCTCCAAAGGTAACATGAAAAATCTCTAGAGTTTGTGAAAATTGTTGATGTTTCTTCATTAATTACCCAAAACACAGGACTATAAAAAGTAAAGAAAAAAAGAAATGGGAATAGTCTAAACCAGGTGCGTCCAACTTTGGCAACTTTAAGACTTGTGGACTTGATGATGATGATGATGATGTTATCCATTCAATGTATCTGGTGATTCTACGGGCCAGGTTTCTCCACATCTTCCGATCTTGAACTGTTGTGGACTTCAACTTCCAGAATTTCCAGAATTCTGGAAGTTGAAGTCCACTGGTTTTAAAGTTGCCAAGGTTGGACACCCCCGTTCTAAATCCTGAGCTGGGCAATACTTTTTGTAGAATAATGTCAGAGAAAATGTCCCCAAAGGGGGAGTCATGCTATTGAATGGCCTGGAGGATTTAAAAGCTTGCAAATTTTTGTGGCATCTAGTTGGTCTGTTAAACATAGCTATCCATGGATCGTTGATTCATTTATTAAGAGTGTTTTAGTTACTTTTCAACATCTGTTCAACATCTACCTTCAAATCTTGATGTGAAAATTAAGGGGGAAAAGTAGCTCTACACTTGTGTTTTGTTAACTAAAAATATCAGCTTTATAGGTTTATCAGTTTATTGAAACTGATCATTTCTAGACTGAATCTGTAATTTTTATGTAAAAAAATCCACACTTGCATGTGTCTTTATGTCTACAGGCTAAGTTGCAAAACAAAGAAGATCCGTACGATGGTCCTAAGAATTACGAACCCAGAACAAACAGCCCTAATGCAGCTAGCATTGAAAATTTGGGAGTACCAGCTAAAGTAGCTCCTCCCCCTATTGCCACGAAACCAACCTTTGGCCGGCCTATATTGAAGTCTTCTCAACCAGTCATTCAACCTTCTGAAATGGAAGAAAAAGTGGGAGAAGTTGTAGTAGAAGAGAACACACCTAAATCTGTGCTGGGGAAAGTTAAAATTTTTGAGAAAATGGATCACAAGGCCAGACTACAAAGAATGCAAGAAATGCAAGAAGCACAGAATGCCAGGGTATAAAATAATAATTTTGTTGGTCTTGTGCAAATGTTTTCTTTACAATAGTAAGAAAACTAGTGATACAGAATCAAATTAATAAAAAATATAATTCAAACAACAGTTTGGAGACACAGCAGATAGGATTCTTGAAAGCTTTTTCAGAACAGTTTGGAATGGAGCCAATGAAGAAAAATTGTAGAAAAATATTATCCTTTCTAGCACAATAGTCTCCATTTTTTATGTCATGCAGAAATCCATTTTATATCCAAAGCTCTAGGTCTAGATATTTTTACATATTTTGTAAATAATCTGACAAGTCTGTAAAGTAAATGGATCGTCTTGCTGTTGGAGGGAAAATTGCTATCAAAGAGTAACTTATAGTTTGAGGAAAATATGAAAATGTTTTTACCTTTTTTTAAAGGTGGAAATAGCACAAAAACACCCAGACATTTATGCAGTCCCAGTGAAAACACAGAAGCCAGAACACAACCGTCCTCAGACTGCCAGGTAAAACTGAATTTGCCCATACTTGTTTAATACTTCTGTGGCTTTGAATATGTGTAACATGCTTATTCAGCATCAGAATATTTTTAGAGCAGAAGTCCACAAGTAAGCTGGAAGGTGATAGCTCTCCAGATAGTGTGGTGCGGTTAATTATCTTTTTTCACTTTTTTTTTTACTTCACTGTGCCTTCCATTCAGTCTGCAGGCAACATGAACCGCTTGAACTTCATGTGAAGCCTGACTAAAAACCTTGTCTCCTGGTCCCTTTCAATTCTGTTTTTTCTTATAGCCTCTTCAAGAGGCCATCATCAAACTCAGCAGTGCCAAACAGTATTTGTTTTCAACTCTCCAACCTTTCCTTTCTGGGGAAGATTGTTGACAAGGTGGTAGGTCTACAGTTCCAAAGGATTCCGGAGGAAGCTGATTATCTGTACCCATCCTGGTCAGATTGGGATATAATAGTGAAATGTCATTGATAGCACTTGTGGATGATGTCTAGTAGGTTCAGCATGAGGGTAGTATATCCTTGATCTCTGAGTTCAATGTCATTGATCATTGATTTTCTGGGGCAGCTGAGCAGGAGTTAGTGACATGGTCCTTCAGTGGTTTTCCTCCTTCCCTTGAGGCTGGTTTCAGATGATACTGTGAAGGGGTGGGGAGAGATCTATATCTAGAGCTCTGCTTTGCAGGGTGCAGCAGTGCTCAATTCGCTCCTTATTTAACATCTACATAAAATTGCTGGGCAAGGTGATCCACTGGCCCAGGATGAAATATTACTATATTGACTATACTCGGTTATCAAGTAAAGTTGAGAATTTCCACCACCTGGAGGCTGTAAATATTTGGATGGGGAAGGACCAGGTTTGGCTAACTCTTCACTAGGCTAAGCGTCTGTGGGTTTTAAGGCCTCCCATATCTAGTGGTTTGCCATCTTTAATGCTGGCTGGGAATATGCTCCCCAGGCACAGTTGATGCATATTCTGGAGTTCTTTCTGGACTCACAGCTTCTGCTTGAGAACAAATGGCAACTTTGGCCAAGAGAGTCTTTGTATGAATTTATCCTGTGTACCAGTTCTGTCTTTTCCTAAATTGGGAAGCACTGCTCATGGCCACTCATGCCTTGGTGACCTCTCAATTGGACTGTTGTAATGTGTTTTACATAGGATTGCTTTTGAAGAGCATTCAGAAACATCAACTAGTCCAAAATGCAGTGGCACAGGCAATGTTCGGTGCACCATGATATACTCATAGAACAGCATTGCTATGTGAGTAACACCAGCTCACATAGACTTTCAGACTTCTATTTGTCACTTTCAAATTTACCTGGCATTGGCCCAGGTGATTTGCAGGACCGCCTACTTCTAGCAGTTTCAGTGTATCATCAGATCTGGCATGGGGTATGCTCCAAGTCCTTTTGCCTAGCCTTCTCTGTCATGGCCTCCCCCAGAAATATGGATGGTCCCCACCCTGATCTTCAAAAAGGTAACGAAGACCTGGCTTTTCCAGATGCAGAGACCAGGAAATTATTGGACCTCTGGTGTAGTTATGTGTGATTTATAGCTGTGAGTTTTGGAGCTTTTTTTTTTCTTTCTTCAAGTTGATTGAAAATAATATTTTATCCTTGTTTGCTATCCAAGATTCTCCTGGTAAACAGACTGCTACAGAAATGTGTGCAGTTAATACATATAGATGTATACCCCTGCTTATAATGATCTTTTACAAATCTGTTGCCAACAAAGGAGCTTGTTCCTTTCCACATTTTATATGTGGAACTACACTCCTGACAATTTGCAGCCAAATTTTCTTCTGTAAGAATTTTATTCATAACCACCCATTGTTCTCTTTCGCTTGTCCTCTACTTAAACACTGACCTAATTAAGTATACACCTTCTTTCCCACTTTCGTCAGAGAGCTTTTCTTGGTTACACTGTAATTGGACCTTTCATTAAATATGTCAAATTTTTGAGCTACTTGAGAAGTAACTCTGGAAGATTAACAGTAAATATTAAGTACTTTGGGTAAAAAAAAATATCATTTTTCTTTGATTTTTAAGGAATATCATGTCCAGAAGAATTCTGGATTAGTTCATTATAGTTATGGCAGTCTCGTGGAGTAGAAGAAAGCTGCAGAACATTATTAAAAATAGCTTTTCTCTTTCCCATCTTATTATGGTTTTGTTTTAACAAACCTTTGCAAAATGAGCTGTGAGAGAATATTGTCAGAGAGCTAAATGGATAGAGTGCATAAAACTTTGCTGCCCCTAAAATATATCCCAATCAAAAAAATAAAAATTAGAAGCATTTTGTAGTTTAGTTGCCCACATTCTCACCGGATGTATTATCCTATGCTAGCAACCTAATTTCAGGCCAGCCTAAGGAAGACGAAACAACTCCTTTCAAGTAAGGAAATTTTGAAATGGCAGTGATTTGGCAGGAACTTGGTTTCAGATGTAGTGTTGATGGTATGACATTATTAATAAAAGCAAACTTTTTTTACTTTAACTTAAACTGCTAACAGACTATTACTGCTTGGAATAGTCTGTTAGCTCACTCAAAATAACTTTATATATGTTGATTTTAGTTCCAGGCCTCCCGAGCCTCAGAAGCCGGCTGTTAAATCTTACCTAGATAATCCGGGAACTTATGGCATTGATGCAGAAGAGGAAGATTATCGGAGGCAGCTATTTGATCAGTCCAAGCGTGGATACTATGGGCAGCCATCTCGATACAGAGATACAGAATTATAAAATTATTAGCAGTCAAGCCATTGTTCTGGGAAACACTTGCACATCAAAAGCTCTGATTCTTTTAAACAAGTATATGTATATTTGGGGTTATTAGTGAACTTGACAAGTATCTGCTTACTAGAATGGCGCAGTGTCATTTAAGTATTGAAGGGACTGGATCATGGTTGCCTATTTTACAAAAGGACCAAATATATTTATAAAGTTGGTATTAATTTCTGGCATCTATACAATTTTAACTTGCAATTCTTTTCCTCACTGAAATTGCCTTTTTAATATTCTCTTAACTGTTGGGCAGCCTAATGGAAGCTTGATGAAAACCACAAGGCTTTACTGCAAGAAAAAAAAAGTGCCTTTCAAACAAAAAGTGTTTTCAGTTGTTCCCTTAACATCTGATACTTGTGCAAAGCCATGAAATTTCTACTGCTTTTAACTTTTATATGTTTCATAACTCCCATTTCCCCCTTGGATGTTATTTTTCTACTTTAAATAGAACTGTATACTATTTTCAAAAGCAATGACTGTATATATGAAACTGTTTTCTAGGCTGACTGCCATAAGGCTAGAGAGTGCCAAGATTAAGGAAATTATGTAGAAAATAAATGAGACTTTGGGTTTTAAAACTTTCCATCACTCGTAAAATAAAAAAGATTATATTCTACAGGCAATTATGGTTCCATTTTGTCTTTATATCTTTTTAAAATCATGTCCGGAGGCAAGTAGTTTCATTCACTTAGGTTGTGGCATATTGAGCAGTACTTTGCAGGACTATTATTTATTCAAAGATACAGAATAGCGGGAGGGGGGAATAATAATTCCACACACAATGGAAATAGAAGATGCTGGACCGTTGCAGACATTCTTGTGGCACACCAATCCTATCCTTGTTCATGCACCCACTGTTTCCTATCGAGTTTCAGGCCTGAATGTCACTTCCCTAATTCTTGAATGTCATGTTTTTTGAAGTATGGAGCCAACTGTGTATTCCATATTAAAGAACTAGCATAATACAATTTAAAACTTCGACTACTAATCCACCATTCTCTTTCAAGTCCTGTAGAATCTAGAATTTACCAAGTTTGATCTTTTTATTAAACTATGTGGAGTCCATTACTTGTTTATGCCAATCATTTTATGTCTTTACAATATGTATTGGAACCATTTGAAAAAAGAAAATTAACTCTTGGTAAAATGTTCAATATAAAAACTACAATACTACCTAGCCAGGATAAATTTATTTTTCCCCATAATCTTTTAACTTGTAAGTCATTGATTTTAAATAAATCCCTACTATTTTTGGTGTATAAATTCCTATGGCTATTTAAGGCTTTTTACAGTAAAGTTAAAACCAAATGTTAAATACTGCAGAGATATTACTTGTCTTGCTTTTCTCTTGGAATACTTTAACAATACATAGTTTTAAGAGCCTAATGGTCAAGAAGAGCACTTAAAAAAAGTAGTGGGACATATACCACAGGTTGAACTCAGAAGATATCTCAATGGGTTATGGAGTAGCAACTCGTTGAAATGTTTTAAATATTTTAAACCTGCCATAAATGATAGAAAACAGAAAGCTTGGTAAGTAAGAGCTCCTGTCTTGAGAAAAAAAATTGGTTTTGTTTGGCATGGTGGGACCCATATTTTTTGAGAACCTGAGTGGTGGGATCTGAATGAATAAATCTGTTTTTAGAAAATATACAACTAACAAAAGAATATCAGGCAGATCCTCCACCGCTGGAAACCCAAAAGACATACGTTTAGAATCATAAGAGACATTTTAAAGTTTCAGAGGGATAACTTAAGAGAGGTGTACGAGAAGATACATAAGCGAGAGACGGAAAATGCAAGTCCTGAAACATAACACAGCTTAAAAAAAGGAGAGAAGGCCATACACTTGTTGCAAACAGGTTCATTCGAACTGCAGCTGGGATGACTCATTGTGATTGTTACGGGGTTGTTTTTTCTCTCACTATGTAAACGCAACGTTTACAAAAGTTGCATTTGCCAAGAGGCGTGGCGAGTCTGGTTTGATAAAGATTAATTTTAAGATTAATTTTGACAGGAAAGTCCATTCGATAGAAAAACTAGAAGAGGGAGGGAGGACGAAGACATGGGGCGGCCTACCTTTCAATGAAGTAGGGAGCAGTACGTAAGGCGAATTGGGGCTGCCTGGCTTTCAATTAAATAGGAGGCGGGAAGGCGCTGCGCCGGATTACACAGCAGGGCTCGCTCTGACCACCGCTGGCCTCGCCTGGCTAAAGAAGCCGGGCGGGCCCCTGGGACCTCCGCTGCAACACAAGAGGAGTTCTTATCAAGGGCGGAAGTGAGCGATCCGGAGGTTTGACTTTTCGGTGGAGTCCGGGAGAAGTTTGCGGGTCGCGTGTTTCAGGAGGTGGGGGGAGCCCGGCGGGAGCCTTGCGCGGCAGCAGTTAACCAACCAGGATGAGTTCGAAAGTTTGGCCGCGAGTTGGGAGTAGGTGCGGGAGGAGGAGATTGAGAAGCCGTTAATTTGCCAGAGAAGCGGATTTAGAGCGGCGGCGGCGGCGGCAGGCCTGGGGGTGGTGGTGGAAGGGGGGGGAGCAGCCGTCTCCCCCAGGGAATAGGCTGCCAATCGTAAGGCTTCGGCGGCTTGGAGCCTCTGGGCGGAAAGGGAGGGTCGGTCTGAGAGGGCGCTGGTTTCCTCCTAGCGCACGAGCCAGACCGCGGGGTCCAGCAGCGGGAGGTCGGAGGGGTCCCGCGCAAGGCAGGGCGACCGCCACCTTTAACCGCCAGCAGAGGCCTAGGGAGCGCGAGCCGAAAGGCGGGCGCCCCACGATCGCCTACCTTCCGCGCGCGTGAGCGAAGCAGGGAGGGAACGGCCGGCGGGCTCTGGCGGACGGGACCAGGGCTTGGCAAGCCGCCTCAGCCGGAGGAGGCCACCCGGGGGCTTCCTCCCGCGCGGGGGAGCGCTCGGAGTTGGCTGACTCCCCTCCTCCCCCTCCCCGCCCCATGTCTCTGCCTGTGGTGCTGCCGGGCTCCTGCTGCCCCATGGCGCGGCTCTCGGCGGTCTCTGAGGTGGGCAGACCTTGCTCAGCGGGAGCTGCTGTTGCCGCCGCCGCCGTCGTCGTCGTCCCGAACCCTCCTCAGCCGCCGTCTCGCCGGCTCCGCTGGTCCAGCTCCGGCTTCCGCCAGCCCCGGCCAGCCTCCCTGTCCCCAGTGGCTTCCCGTCAAAGCGGGGCCTCGTCCGTTGCCGGCCCGGGCCCGCTGCCGGCCAGACCGCTGCTGTCCCTGGGGCTGCTGCAGTTGATTTTGGGGTGCAGCATGGTGGCCCTAAGCTTCGGGGCGCTCTCCCTCACCAACTCTTCGCAGGTGAAGAACTCCTGTCCCTTCTGGGCCGGCTCCTCGGTAAGTGGCCCCTGGCCGGGCCCTTTTCTCGCGTCTGCGGTTGTGTTTTCTAGCGTAGCAGCTACCGTATCTTGAGCCACAGACCTACTGGCTCTTCTTAGTTTCATTTTTCCTCTTTTTAAAAAAACAGACGTTAGGCTCGGCAGCGTCCCCTATGTATTGACGCTCACAACAACCCTGCAAGGTTGGACGGTACAGAATGGGCGTCCCACTTTTCCCGGGGCCAGTTGCGAACAGGAATCGTGATTTTAAATGGATTGGCTAAAACTGGGATTGGGGGATGGGAAGCTGGAACGGCGTTGCTACCCGTTGAGGTTAGGACTGCCATATATGGGCTACAAAAATTTGGAATCCCTTTGCTGGCATCCAACATGTGTTGTGTTTCGGATTTTGATAGCCCAAATCCTGTAGCCCCAATTAAGGTTGATTTCAACCTGTGGCGTTTATTTGATGGCATTATATTTAGGAAGCTCCCAGTAGTTTACTTAGTATATTAATGAAATAACTTTAAAATGAAAAAATGTAGGAATTGTAATGTTTCCTTTCTTTACTTCTGGATGTTTTATATTAATAATGCAAATAAAAGACATTTAGTAATCTTGGGCTCTATTCCGGTGCTGTCCCTGCACTTTGAAAAGCGTGGTTGATGTGAAAGAATAGAGCCAACTATAATAGTGAACAGGTTCCCGATAATAATGCTCGTTCATTATTTATCATGCCTTGTGAAATTGTTGTTAAGGATAATTGCTTAATATAGATGTGTTTGTAACTATTTTCATACTTTAAGTCTCCCCTATAATATGGTGAGGTATTGTCTTATTTAATAAAAGGCTTCCTGCTTATATGTCTTTGCAAAGTCAGCTAAATGCATTCATAAAAGCAAGTGTTACTTGCTATGTTACTTGCTATGGATTTTGCTTTCATTCATGGATTGATCTTTTGCCTCATTCTGCATCTAAATCTAAATCTAAATCTCTCATTCTCTGAAGGGCTACAGACTTTCTGAATAGCAGATATTGTCCCAACCACTGAGAGAGGAAGCAAAACCTGTTAAATTACATTTAGAAAAATATGTGCAGAAGTAACTATATCTCCTAAATTTTCAAAATTATGTGCCTACATTAATATAATACATTTGTAGCTTTATGAGATTCCTAAATAGATGTCCCTTTTCCCTGATATAATTGGTAATATATTTTTTTGTGAAAAGACATCCAATCATAAATGTCTTGCAGACTACATAGATATTGGAGAAATCAAGTTCTCCTGATTTTAATTTAAAGATGAGTGAATCTCAAAGAATTTGGAGTTAGTAAATTATTTAATATTTGTGGGCAATAAAATCATTGTCTTGAAAGTACACAATGATTAGGCAGTATTGATATGATTATAGGCCAGAATTCTTCTTTCTAAATATATAATGAACAATATTGCAAAGCATAATTTCAAATTCCAGTTTAGTGTATATTAACAAGCAACAACTTTATATATTTTTATTGTGTTGCAGTAAATATAGGAATCTGTTTCTGTAGACATAAGTGGAAAGAGGAGAGTAATCAGAATCTTGTAATTTGCTTTCTAGATTCTTTATTTTTTCTCACCTTTCTTACTTTGCATATATTTTTGACCATTTTGCTGCATCTGTACTAGCAAGTCAAACCCCGTGTAAATGCTGTTCTGTCTCCTTTGTGATGCTAACGGGTCAACTGAGATCTGTCATCCTTAATAGATTAATCACAGTTGTTCACATCGTTTAAACTATCTTGATAGCTGCTTGTGAGTTGCCCACATGATGCAGTCTTTGTATGTGTGGAAAATGACATGTTTTTAATTTTAAACACCTTTTCTTGACTAATTACCAAGGGAAATAATTGTAGTACCATATTTATATTAGCATCTGCCTATTTAAATACTTACATTTGAAAGTAATGTAAAAATTAAACTTTTTAATATTTTCCATAACTTGCATTACTTTGTTCATGACAGCTTAAATGTAAATGTAGGCAATTCCAGATATAGACCCATTAATTTTGTAGTTTAAAAAAGATGCAAAAGAATATGCAAATAACCCAATCAAATTTTAAATCTTGCTTAAAATTTTAAGAAAAATAATAGACCAGCATGTAGAAAGAGTAATGTCGTACAAGTCAACTTGCAAACTTTTGTTTAATGTTCAAAGTTATAGTGGCACTGAAAAAAACTGACTTATGACTGTTTTTCACACTTATGACCATTGCAGCATTCCCATGATCAATAAGTATCAAAAATTAGACACTTGGCAAATGGCATGTATTTATAATGGCTGCAGTGTCCCAGGATCATGTGATCACCTTTTGTAACTTTCTGACAAGCCAATTCAATGGGGAAGCCAGATTCACTTAACTCTGTTGCTAACTTAACAACTGCAGTGATTCACTTTACAACTATGGTAACAAAGGTTGTAAAATGGGGAAAGTGTCTTAACTGTCTTGCTTAGCAGTGGAAATTTTGGCCTCAGTTGTGATCATAAGTTGAGAACTACCTGTCTGGTGAAATAAGCTTCATAACAGGTAGAGGGATGTAGGATCACATAGTTGGCTTAGCATTGTTTTAAAATGATTCAGAGGAGGAGACTTTGTAGAAGCACTGTGATTTTCTTCCAGGTTTCCTGGTGAATCTGAAAAAAGATGCTGCTGCTTTAAGGGTTGCATTAAAAACACTGATCTGCTGAACCACTGACATTTTTTTTCTTGTCCTCAGTCTAGCCTCTGGGTAGAAGCTGTTGGTGTGATCCTGTAGATTGAGGCTGTGAGATGTCAGCAGGGAATAGGGCAGTAGTGAAAAAGGATTTCTAATTGCTAATACTGGGAGAGAAAGAAATATCAGTACTGGCCAAGTGAAAAGATACAGGAACCAACCCAAATTAGCTGGTGCTATTCTTTCTAATTTCCCTTCTACGCCAACCTAGTATTTCTCTCCATCTCATCTCAGGTAGTGAAAGACTTTCATTCAGCATCTGTTCTTGGGAAAAAGCTGTTCATATCATAGATTCCTTGCAGTAACTGCAGCATCTCCCAGGATATGTAGTCCATAGGTCCAAAACTATTGGAAGACCTTTGATTTGTATCAGAAAACCCTTTACAGGAAGTCCTTGACTTATGACTGGTTGCTTAGCGACCAAAGTTACACAGACCTATCACGGCACATAATCTTGGACTCAAAGTTATGATGGTTATCCCTTCTCCTGTGGAAAGCAAAGAAGGGATCTGCAATAAAACTTCATGCCATGATTGAAAGGTCCCTTGGCTATATGTTTCTCACAGATAAACATAGGACATCTAGACAAATAGATATGAGTATTAATTTCCTATTAAAGCTAACTGCAAGCTAAGGTGTTTTTTTTCCCCAATCCTCTTTTCAAGTTCCTTTTTTCCTCCTTAGTAATATTCCAAAGAGGAAAGTAATAGGTTTAACATTGCATCTTATACAGTGTTACCTTAGTACAGTTATCTTTTTAAAACGTGGATTTACCGGTAGTTATTTCTTACCAGTCTCATTCCAGTGGCTTTTAAGCACTTTATATGAGGAAAAGAGTTACTTTCAGAAGCCCTAATAACCTTCCAAAGGTTATTTTATTATTTAATTAAGACCTCTTGTACTATTTCAAAAATTGGATACCACAGTTGAATAGATATTTTTCCAATATATTAAAATTTTTAAGCCTGTGTTTCATTTTAAATCTACATTAAGAGAAGTATTTAACACTTGCTGGAAGAATGAAATTTTGCTGAATTATCTTTATCATGTAAAGTCATGAGTAATATTCACTCAATCCTTCTTTGTTTTATTGTTGCAGGTCATTTTATCAGGGATTATAGGATTAACAATATGGAAGAGACCTATGATAATTTTGGTATGTGTTGGTTAATATGATGATTCTGATTTCACTGTTATAAGCAGAGAATAACACACTTTTTAATGGAATAGCATGACTGTTAAAAAGAAATCCTGCTTTCCTCATGTAAATAGATGTCTCTTAAGGCAACATTTTCTCATTCTTAATGAAATTATATTTCAGTTACACATTATAGTTCTGTGTAACTGATAATAATTATATTTTCACACATACGTACTTTACTCCAGATTTGATTCTGAGACAGTTCTCAATAAATTCAAATTTCTCAATAAAAGTCTCAATAAATTTTAATTTCTAAGTTAGTATAATTTGTATTTAAGCTTTGAAGACAACAGCTGCTTTCTAAACTTTCTTTTTGCTACATGAAACAGTTAATTCATTAATAAGTCCCACATAAGTATGAAGAGTTTCTTAATGTAATTGTTATTTGGATTCTATAAGGTAGTGATGATGCTTTATTAAATTTGTATACTGCCCTTCTCTCAACAACTCTTGATGGCTTACAATCAAACAAATTACAATAAAATCAAGTGAAGATTAAAAATAAAGATAAAAGATGGCAAGCACAAAGATGTGAGGGGGCTCACTCTCCCTTAATGACAGCTTGGGTGAAGAGCCAGGTTTTCTAAACAACAGAGTGAGGGCCATCCAGATCTCAAACCTTGTTCCAGATGGTAGGCGTTGCTACAGAGCAGGCATGCTGTCAGGATCCTGAAAGCTGACATTATCTAATCAAAAGAAGCCAGAATGTGCCAACCCTTAGGACCAAATTATCCAAGCAGATGCTACGGGAGACAGACAGTCCCTTCAAGTAACCAGGCCTTATACCTTGTAAGGCTTTATAAAGAACAACCAGCAACTTGAATTGCACTCTGAAGCAAACTGGCAACAAGTGCAGCTCACAAAGCAGAGCTGGTCCTGCTGACTAGTTAAAGAGGTGGTTATCAAGGACAGGCACATCCAGAGAACATTGCAGAAATCAAGCCACAAGGTTACCAGGACATGGATTACTGTTTGAAGGGCCTCCCAATCTAGGAAAAGGTGTAACTTGCCTTCCTACCCCTAGTGACACTTCTTCAAGCAGGAACTGTTAAATCCAAGAAGACTCACCCTCACCCCCCAGATTGCATACCAGTTTAGAAGGGGGAAGTGCTACCTCAATCAAAGTCAAAGATTGAATATTCCCAGATATTCCCCAAATCCAAATAGCCTCTGTCACTTTGTGTTGGTAGGATTCAGTTGGAGTATCCAGCTTTCATGCACTGGAGCGGAACCTTAATTAGCCTCACTCGGCTGGCCTAGAATCAAAATATAATTGGGTTACTCTAAACAGAGCTGCTAGGTTACTATTAGTGGATGCAATAAGGATGGAGAAATATTAATGTTTTGCTGTCTGTATCACCAGGAGGCAATCCCTAACGTGGGCTTTTACCTATTCTAGTCAGACTACTTCTAGTTTTCCTCTAACAGCACTCCAGGAGAGGTGTGATGGTATCAGATAATTTCTGACTTTATTCCAGAAAGTATTTTCCTTTTGGATGTATGCATTATTGTTATACTTGTATAGTGCTACATACTTTATTTTTTAAAAAATATATTTTATTGATTTTTAACATAATCAACAATATTTGGTAAACAGCATGTTGTCTGGGTTAGTATTTTAAAAAAATCAATAACAATTTCTATAATTCTATAGTCCAAATAGCTATGCTTGAATTTCTCTTCTTCCAATAATATTCTCTTTTGCCAACCTTAAGTTAATACATTTCTTATTATTTGAATAAATGACATTTTTCTCATGTTTCTGCAAGTAATAACCACATCAATACAAAGCTGCTTTTCTGATTTATCATCTTGATTGCCTCATCATAGATCCTGTTTACAAAATTCTTATTTACATTTGTTTTCCCCACAATATTCAAAGCATTCTTACTGGTTAAGATTTTCTCAAAATTAGTTACACTTAAGTATTTAAGTCTTTTTTCTCATACAGACCATCCCAACACTTTTACATTTCTCATATCTTCAAAAAAAACATTTCTTTTATATAAACCATCCCAACATTTTTATATTTCTCATGTCAAAAAACAAAACACAGAAGAAAAAAGAAAGAAAAAATACTGTATTATTTTAGGGGTCCATCCCTCATAAATTAATCTTCATTTATATCCAAAATCTTTCTAGTTCTTTAACCATATTCAAACAGATGTTTAATTTTTAAATATTCCCTCTGGTAAATCCCATCATCTAATTTCTTAATTCTCACTTTAACCTTTTTTTTTTTTGCCAAACATCTTTCCTGATCAATATGCTTTGCTATATCAAAGAATCTTCCCATAATCTTGTAAGTATTGTTGCAAGTACAAAAGACAAAACAGGTACGATGTTTTTATAGGAAGGTTTCACTCCTTCAAATTTATTGAGAATCTTTTCCTTCCTTTCTTGATTTTATTTATCATTTTTTTTATTATAAAATTCTTTTATTAAAACAATCAACATTGGACATAAAAACATATTATGCAGCAATCATCATGGCACCTGATATACAATACTAAGGATTCGTCATTGAAAACGTCTGAATTAGTAAGCCTTTTTCCCACTCCTCGCGTCTAGCCTCAACTATACTCCTGTTACACTTTGTTTGATTGGTGTTTCTCTTATCTGGTTCCCTATTAATGTGATCAACATTAAATCAAAGATCCTATTGCTAAACAATCATCCTAGAACATAGCATACAACATTAGGTATTAATCTTTGTAAACATCTGTTTTAGTAAACGTTCTTCCCTCCTCCCTTCCCTCTTCAAGTATACTCCGAGTACCTTTTGTTTGGTTGGTGTTTCTCTTATATATGGTCTATCTACTGTATCTAGTCTATTGCATATTGTTCGTTTGCGCTTCTGAATTGACTTCATCCCATTACTAGTGCAATCTTTTATAGTCCCTAACCAGAGATCCTGAGGTAAAAGTTTCATATCCTGAGGTAGAGATTCAGTCCGCTTTAACAGTATTAAAGCAAACAACATTAGTCATAAGGTTATGTTAAGAGGCATTAGTTATAGAACATATACATTCAACATTGGGTGTTAGTTTTTGTAAACTTTTGATTTGTTACCCCTTCTTCCCTCCTCCCATCGAGCCTTAGCTAAACGCCAGCTGCATTCTGTTTGATTGGTGTCTCTCTTGGATATAGTCTATCCACTGTTTCCAGTCCGTCAAAAATTGTTCATTGGAGCGATTTTTCAAGTATGCTGATATTTTTGCCATTTCCGCCAAATTTGTTACTTTCACAGTCCATTCTTCCATATGCGGTATTTCCGGATTCTTCCAGTATTGTCCCACCAACAATCTTGCTGCTGTAATTAAGTTCAAAAATAAATTTGTCTCTGAGGTAGTGAAATCCTTTGTGATCCCTAACAGAAAAGCCTGAGGTAGGAATTCTATACGCTTTTTGAAAATGGTTTGGAGTGTTCACCATATCTTCCTCCAGAATGCTTTGATTTTTCTGCATGTCCACCATATGTGAAAGTAGGTAGCCTCCCCGTCCCCGCACCTCCAGCATTTGGGCTGGGAGTCTGGGTAGATGAGTGATATTTTTTCGGGTCTAGGTGCCATCTATAGAACATCTTGTAGAAGTTTTCCCTTAAGTGTTGCGATTTCGTGAATTCTACATTCCTCACCCAGATTTTCTCCCACGTGTCCATGGTGATAGGGTGTCCGAAGTCTTGTGCCCACTTTATCATACAGTTCTTGACTAGCTCGGTTTCAGAGTCCATTTCTATCAGAATGCTGTACACTCGTTTGATGTGCATAATCCCCTGTTCTCTAATCTGTTTAATTAGATTCTCGTCGGTCTGGGAGAAGCCCTTCTTCTTGTCTTTATGCCACCTTGATTATAGTTGTATATATGATAGCCAGGTACTTCCTATTCCTCTGTTTGCTAGCGTTGCTTGAGGTTTCAAGAGGAACCCGTTTTCTTCTCCTAGTAGAAGTTCACTGTAGGGCACCACTTCTTGCCCTTGGGATGTGTTCATATCCCCTGTTGCGTGTCCAGGGATCGTCCAGATGGGAATCTTGTCGTGTAGGAGGTGCTTATATTTCTTCCAGACCCATAACAATGGGATTCGTAGTGGGTTCTCCTTGAAGTTCCTATCTGCCTTTTTGTTGTATACTAAGTATGCGTGCCAGCCGAATAGTAGACCATGCCCCTCAACATTCAGAATTCTATCATTTGTCATGTTGATCCAGTCACTAACCGCCACCAACGTTGCTGCATAGTAGTATAGCTTTAGATTAGGCATTTTGAGTCCCCCTCTCTTCCTTGCGTCTTGGATGATTTTTAGTTTCACCCTCGGTCTCTTGTCGTCCCAGATAAATCTATTGATGCCCTTCTGCCAGTTGTCCAAGTCCGCATCCTTCTTGAGTATGGGTAATTTATCATTTTTTGTCTCTCAAGTTCTCGTAGTTCTCCTGGCAGATTCCATTTTGTCAAATCTTTTTTCTTGTCCTCAAACTTGTTTTGTGATCTTAGAGTATAGGTTATCTTTTCCATGTTCAGTATTTCCTGTAAGTTTTTTTTCCATCTGGGTTAAGTCATACTTCTTTTTATTGTTAAGATCCATCTTAAAATCTCTCTCCTCTCTCTCGTATTCAGTTGTCTGTTTTTTCTGCTCACTCTCTATTTTTATTTTCTTTGAGAATTTTTGTATTGTAAAGTTATATTGGAGATGTATTCATTTATATTTTTAAAGTTATTTTTAATTTCCTTGTGGTTTGAGATCATTGTTGTTTGTATTTGTTGCAACATAGCATAGATCTCCTTCTGGAAAGTATTTTTTTTTTCTTGTTATATTCTTTCTGCAGATCTCTGGTTTTCCATGATAGCCAAAAATCAGAGTTTTCCTTTCTCTGCAGATAGCTTTAGAGTCACAGTTGAGTTGGTATTTGTAATTCAGAAAGATAATTTTTTTTTCTAAAGTTTATAATTCTCACTTTATAAATAGCCCAAAATGTTCTCTTTTTTTTCTTGTCACAGTTGTTCTGTGTTATTAAGACATTAAAAGTCACCAAAACCAAATTATCTTTTCCTGGGCTTTACCAGCTCCTGAAATAGAGCAACTGCTGTTGTATATTTTCATCCACCACTAGGTGTCAGCACCAGTTCATTTTTCAGTAATAGACAATTGTTTACTTCTATTATTTACTTCTATTTTCATGGTTTCAAAGAAAAATCTTAACAGTTTCCACCAATTTCAAACTTATCCAAATTAGGTCTTATATTCATTTCATTTCAGTATATTTGTGTTCACCCTGAAAAGTTTAATTCGCTGCTTCTGTCTATAGGAGGGTGGGGCAGATCCCCCTCCTTCTCACTTTCAGAGGCTTTTTGCTTCTTGGGATTTTTCTTTTTCTTTTTTTCCAGGAAATCAATTTTTAAGTAGAAGAGAGAAAATCACTATTCTTACCCAGTTCCAAACCTGTTGTTTACAGTCAGCTTAGAATAGTGCTTCTGGGCTTTGGCTGCTTGTAGCTTGGGCTAGACTCTGAAGTTAAGCTAGCCTTTCTCCAACTGGTTTCTGGAGAGCTTTTCCCAAACCGATCGGATCGACCACCGTCTCTCCGCAATCAGCGGGACTTCCTTCCTTCTTTGTTGCCTCTACAGGGCAACTTTAGGCCCGTTTAGGGTCCCTTAGCAGACAGAAATTGGCCATAGGGTTCGGAGCCCCACGATCCCTTGGCTGCTGAGCTACTGCGCAAAACCAGAAGCATGTATAGTGCCACTCATTTTAGCAAATTGGCAGTGTTAGATGTTTTATAGCAAAATGATCAATTTATCAAAATAGCATATTCTTACAATATCCTCTAGGATACCACATTTTAATATTTGACTTGTTGCATAGAAAGATAAGCAATGAAATGATATACCTATTTTCCCCCAGGGTCAGAGGGAAAGAGTGCAAGAATCTTTCATTTTATTTTTAAGATAAAATAGTAAATAAAGCAGAAACTAGATAGAATGGGAAGATATTATATTCAAGCTATGGGATCCATACTTAGCTATAATATTAAAATGGAATTTAGGGCTGCAGGCATACAGTTAGGCTGTAGAAGATACTATGATGTTTTTAGAATATATCTAGTTCTCTCAAAAAGGCACTTGGGATAATGAAATTATGTTTGTTATCCCACTTTTTGGCATACAAAACCTAGCTAATACTTGAAATATTTATCAGAAGAAGGATCAGGTTGTAAAGCAGTAAAATCTAGTTTGTGTAATGCTATAAAGTGAATATATATCAGTAGGAATATCTGAATTTGAAGAGTATCATACAATTTTAAAAACAACAACAAATAATAAATTATTCAAATCCTGTCTGAGATACTAACTTGCCTTAATGAGGTAGATCAGACATGTCAAACACAAGGCCCGGGGGCCAAATGTGGCCCGCGAAGTGGTTTCATGTGGCCCGCGAAGCCATCCTGGAAACAGGGAACAGCCCCTGCTGCCTTGGCCCTGGTCCAGGCCGGCCGGGAGCCAATGTACAATTTTGTGGTGGCCATCTATGCTGAAACGCATTCAGTCTTAGCTCCACAAGGCCGTCTAGAAACAGCGAGGAACCAGCCCCTGCTGCGTCGGCCCCACCCCCTGGGTGCATGCTGGGGAAGTGTCACCCTTTGTGAGGAATGAAGAAATGGACCATGCCTTGGTGCTTGCCCCAGTCCCACCCCCTTCTGCAAGAGACCCTCACATCTGTCCCACTCCTGCCCAGGCCCCCACAGGCACCCTTGACGCGAACGATGTAGAGCTGGCCATGCCCATCCAGTAGGCCGCATCCACTCCACACCCACCCAGTATGCTGCACCCACCCTGACCACACCCACCCGGCCCCCAGAGGGCAACCGCAGTGCTGATGCGGCCCTCAATGAAATTGAGTTTGACACCCCTGAGGTAGACAATAAGCATAATTAACAACAATTCACAATAATTATGAATAAATAACATTTTGCTATTGATATATTATTATTGCTAAATATAAAAAAGCTTTCTCCATTGGAAACCTGTCAGGTTCTACTGTGGTAATGTTCAGTTTTATAATTTCTATAACCATAACCATAGTTAAAAAAGGTTTCTTAAGTATTTCAGCCCTTAAAGAAATAATGCATTAATATAATATTGATTACTGGTAAACTTCCTTAAGTTATTCTTTTACTATAATACAATACTTTCTTGTGTATGATATATATTTATATAAATATATACTTTGCTTTGAAAATATTTTTAACCATAATATGTATAAAGGTTTTTTATTTTTAGGCAATAAATAAAGGATTTGAAAATTCAAAATATACAATGATAAATTATCTCTACCATTTTTAAAAATGGTCTCAAAGGAGTCTTGGGAGTAATAAAAGTATAGGACTTAACATCTTACATCCTGTACATCCACTACTTCTTATTTTTAATCTGAGGTTTTTTTGTTTGCAGTTCTTAAACAGTTATTTTCACATTCTCTGTAGTAAAAGGAAGTGGTCTGTATCATTTCAAAGTTGGAATAACACCTCACTTCAGAAATAATTTAGAACACCTATGATTGGATTCCATGGCAAGAAAAAAGATCCATAGATCTTAAATTTAATTCTCTTTCCCAGTTATCTCAGCAGATTGCTGGCCTTGCCTGAATTTGGAAGCTAAACAATATTGTTGTATTTATTGGCTAATATTTGGAATTGAGATTAGGGCCCTTCATAAGTTGTTATAAATGTATTGCAAATGGAATTTATGTTCATTTTCTCTTGTACATTTGAGCCCAATATAGCCTATTACCCAGCTAATTGTGGGAAATTAACCTATACATATTCAGATCCACGTGCATTGGATGTATGTGTGAAAATTTTCCTCATGATAGGATATATATTGAATATTAAAGAAGCTAACAGGCTTGAATGTTGTCATTCACTGTGCAATTTTTATTTCTTCTAGGTTAACTTGTTTGTTTTACTTTCTGTTATTTGTGTTCTCTTGAATCTGGCGGGCTTTATCCTTGGATGCCAAGGTGCTCAATTTGTGTCCAGTGTCCCTAGGTGTGATCTGGTGAGGAGATATTTATGTTTAAAGTATATATTCAGAGTATAACAAATAACAATAATTGTAATGTCCCATACTTAATTAACTAATTATTACTATTCTGCATTAGAACACAGTGTGGCATAAACGAAATAATATCTGTAACCCTAATATCAAATGTATAAATCTGTGATTTTGTTCAAATCAAATACTACATTCTTATATAGGTTTTTGAGACTCTTAAGATTTAAATAGAAATCTATGAAAGTTCTTTAATCTACATTAATGAACAGATAATACATAAAGCAATAATATATTTTATTGTTCCACATAGCAGTTCCTTAACAACATTGTATGTGTCTTATCACATTAAATTGTATTTTGCATTATGGATTGTTAACCTTTTGATTTAATTTTGATAACATTTTGATGTTGCTCTATATCAGGCATGTCAAACTGCTGACCCGCAGGCCGGATGTGTCACGCTGAAATTACGCCCACCCCATTGCCGGCAATGGGGAAAAAGTTGTGATACGTCATGTGATATCACATGACATCGCAAGTTTGACATGCCTGCTCTATATAAAACATTGCTTTCAAATTACTACCGGTAATTCAAATGCTTACTTTTCTCAATATTAAAGGTAGATGTTGCTGAAAATAAAATTTGTTTCTGCTGTGAAGAATTTATGCCAGCAAAATGCACCGAGAAAGAAAATGCATTGCAGTTGTATGCAATCCAGTCATGCAGTTCAGCTCACCTTCTACTCAAAGTAAGGTTACTAATACTGATGGTAGTGGTTGTAAATAAACTGCTATAAATAGAAACATGATTAAGAATAATATTGATTTCTTTCCAGTTCAGATCTTCCAAGCTTTTTATTGCCTTTTTATTCAGCACCTGTAGGAGGAAGATACTAAGGAAAAAAGACAGCATATAACCTTATTTGACCATGTTTTGTCATGTCAGGGACTATATGTAGGGCTTGTTGACTTTATCAGAGTGCACTTTCTGCATGAAGAAGGGAAAGCTAGAGGTGTATAAATAAAGTAAGAGTGTTCTTTATAGAAATCATGTTTTTTTTAAAAAAACATTTATTAATTAAATGCTCTGCTCCTCCATCCTTTCACCCTTTACAAAATGCAACTGTATGTAAAAGCAGTCATATATCTGCATCTGGAAATATGACAGCGTATGGTAAAGTTGGAATGCATAACTTTGTCTCCTGGGACTGATGTTCATGTTATAATGATGTTCGCGTTTTCACTTGAGTGCAATATTTATTTTCCTCCAATAGCCATTAGAAATGTGGATCTGGATCACAACTTTGGTGTGGATGATAGGGAGTCACTATTGTAACCTGCCCGACATCCAGCCTTTCTTTCAATATCTTCAACAAGAGCTTACCACTTCCCAAGGCAATCTGTTCCATTCTTGAACGGTTCTTACCTTTAAGATTTTTTTCCTGATGTTCATCCATTTTTCATTTTCTTGTAATTTAAACCTGTTCTTTCTTAGGCTGATTTCTGCAACATTTTCAAATAGTTTTACCCCATCTTCTACATGCCAACCATTGGACTACTTCAGAGCAACTGTCATATCTCCCCACCGTCTTCTCTTCTCCAAGATGATCATGCCCAGTATCTCTAGACATTGCTTGTAAGTTTACCTTCCAGATCTCTTGTCATCTTGTTTACTCTTCTTTAAGTGTATATCCCAGTTTCTTAGTGCTGTTCCTAAAATGCATTGCCTACAACTGTACACAATTTCCTATGTATAGACTGATTAATGCAGAATAGAGAGAAATAGTGACTTATTTTGATCTTGATACTATACTTTTTTTGAGGATTGCATTTATTGTTTCTACTGTTAACTAGAAGAAAGACCACCAAGACATCTGGATCTTTTTTGTGCTGTATATCCAGATTCATGCTTTGATGTTGTTTTTTTTCTGTCTAAATATAAGATGTTGCATTTGTCGCTGCTGAAATACTAGCCTCTGCCCACTTTTACAGTCTCTCGGGATTATTAGAGATCCTGATAATGTCCTTTTTCTGTCTTATGAAAATTTGATAATCATGCTTTCTAACCATCCATTGAAATAAATTATAAATACATTGAATGGCACAGTGCCCAGAATAGGTCTCTCAATACTTCCCTCCAGCTTGTCATGGAGCCATTGGTGGTATACTTACACACTAGAATTTCATGCAAATCATTGGATTTTTTTCCTTTAGTTGAGGTATATAATTTCCATTGCATTCCTTTAGCCAACTAAACTGGCCACTCTGTTAAATGTAATACATTTGTAGAAGATTGGATTACATGATGAGCACTTGTACTTTAAGTATATAATTTTTGAGAAATCCCCAACCTTCCTATGCTTCCTTTGATTAAATATTTCTGTCCATAGGATTCTACCTAATATTTCTCTATTGAAATGTGTTCTCTTGAATCTTATGTGCATGGCCAGCGATGCCTCAATTTTTCTTGAGCCCCAAGACGGCATGGTCACTTTCAAAGTACTCTCTGCTTTGACCTTTTTCTAACCAGCCTTTTTGTTAGGGTCAAATAGAGAAAACTGATTTGGTCTATGAAGACATTATTCAGATCTTCTTTCCGACTTGGTGATTGACAGTTCCCTGTTTTCCCACCACCCCCAGCCAAAACCCCCCAGTAATATCTTGATTTCCCTTTTCTTGAATTTTTATCCACATGATCTTCACTGGACGTCTGCTCAGATTTCTGGTTCTCAATATATGTGTGTGCACTTCCTTCGCATACAGGGCAGTTCCCCCACTTTTATTTGACCATTGGTATCTGCAGGAAGTACATAACATCACAAAGCATAGTCAATTATTTTTTGTCATCTTGATTTGTAACAGATACCTTTGGATCTGGCTTGTTGCTTTAAAATATGTGACATTCTTCAGTCTTTGTGTTCCATTCAGACTTGTCCTATTCACTTTCCATAATGCTTATTAAATTATATTCTCCTATTAAGATTTCTAGTTCTTCCTGTTATTCCCCATACTCAGTATATTTGTATAGTGAATCAGGACCCCTTATGTCATGGGCCTTGACCTAGCCATAAGCTTAATTCCACACAATAGATGGTGTAGAGTTCCAATTCTATATCCACACTGCAGTGATGGGCTAAGATTTAAAATTCCTTTACCTTAGTGCTAAATCTCCATCTAGATGGGCTTCCAGCCTGGCTATCTGTGTGAAAAGAAACATCTTGCATTCCGGGCCAAACAGTGTGAAAAATATAACTTCTAGCATGGCTCTAAAAAAAGGGTTAACTTATTGTTTTGGTTCTCTCAGAAGCAGACAGAAGTTATTTGATAAGATTTACAAAACAACTTATTACCTGAAGATCCACCAGAGATATTAAAACATGCTCGCAAATCTGTAGAAGTAATCATAATCTCTAATAAGCATTAAAAACTTATATTTAATAATAAATAATATTTTTGCTAATATTTCTAATCTCTTTGTGGATTAGCTTATTGGTAAATTGAATTTTTAAAAAATGTATAAACTGCATAGAGGAAAGGTATCAGAGAAGACGATTGTAGGAAGAGAGCCGTGTTAGCCTACGGTGGCAGAAAATCAGTCTGGTAGCACTAGCAAGTGTTATTAAAAGACATGAGCTTTCGTGAGCTGCAGCTTACTTCATGAGATAAATAGAGTGGCTAGACTTAAATTTAGATTTAAACTGGAGGGAGAAGAAGTGAGGAAATATGCTAGTTATGCAAATGTGGGTTACATGAATAGAATCCTAGTGTGTATGAGCAAATTACAAGGGTGCTAGTATGATACACAGTGACTTTCTATGGCACGATTGTTAGATTTGCATATAGCATAGTTTTTAGGTGGAAAAAAGGCATCTGCTTAAAAGTTAACTGAATTTTGTTCTTGGAAATCAAAAGAATTAATGTGCATACTTTTAAATATATGTGGTGAATCACAATTGCAGCAATTCTTTTCAATTTTTTGTGCTTCAGAAAGTTCTCTTTGCTCTCTGTGCTCTGAATGCCTTGACAACCACTGTTTGCTTGGTAGCTGCTGCCCTACGTTACCTGCAGATATTTGCAACAAGAAGATCCTGCAGAGTAAGTGAGTGCAGGACACAGTTTCAATTTTTAAAAATAGATATAGAAAGAAGTTGCTCTTCTGTTCCTGCTATAAGTGTGTTTTACAGAATTGTATCTTGTTAGGAAGAACAGCAAGTTTATACAGAGGAAGTCGAAGAAGATGGTCCTGCTTCTGATCCCGAGGATTTTGTGCCACCAGCCCCACCTCCGTCATATTTTGATACATTCTATTCTTCCACACCACGAGGCAATCACAGGTGAAGTAACTTGCTCTTGATATTCTGAGACTTGCCAACTGATTTAACCAAACCTCAATTTATGACCATAACGGAGCTTACCCTTTAAGATCACAAATAATGACAGTTGTTAAGTGAGATTACTTCATTTAACAACTGCTCACCCTTGCTTTCCTTGAAGTGCTGGTTAAATGGAGCATGGGATGTTCTGCTTAGGTCATTAAGTGGAGCACAGTTACCTCAGGTGGAGGAGACCCTGAGATGTCCTGGGCTTCCCAAGACCTCCCACAACCCCTGAGAAACCCAGTATTCTGCATCCCACCCCTCAGAATCCCCACAGCCCTTGGCGTTGCTTTCGTCCACACATACACCGGGTCCTCATAGGGGGCACTTTTTTTCAGTGCCATTGTAACTTTGAACAGTCACTAAGCGAACTGTTGTAAGTGGAGGATTACCTGTACTTTATCACTTTTTTTCTTTTTGGATCGTCAAGTTTTTGACACCTTGCTAGGCGACTGGTGGTACTCGGATATTGCCATATCCTAAAAGTGGTACAATGGGTGAAAAGGTTGAAAAGCCCTGATATAGAGGAGAGTTGAGCAAAATGGTTGAGAGGTTGACCTTCAAATGCCTGTTTGAAAATAAAGCATAGATTACTGCAGTGCTGGGCTTTTTATTCTAATATGCTAATGATTGTAAGAACGGCAGAGACAGCTAAAATGTATTATCTTCAATTAGCTGAACACATGGAATAGTTAGATAAGGAACATTTAGATGAATCCCCTCATGCATTTAGTGAATGTGCAGGAAAGATAAAGGGAAGATCATTGCTATCTAGGATGTCTCTGGACAATCATACATTTAACATTTGTGTAACAGATACCTTGTACCTGTACTTCTGTCAGGTAGTGAGACCTGGCTAACCATGCAGACACGGAGCTTACAATCCTTTAAAGCAGTGGCCCCCAACCTTTGGGGCACCAAGGACCGGTTCTGTGGAAGAGGTTTTTCCATAGACTGGAGGGGTGTTTGGTTTCGTGTGCTGCCTGCATCCTGTGGATGGGGCTTCATTTGTTTGCCAGTTTCTGGCATGCTGTGGACCCCTGGTTTAAAGGATTTGCCCTTTTTCTTCCCCCTTCAGAAGATGTATGATGTGCAGGAGGGTAATAGCTACAATTGTCTTCATCTCTCTGCTGGGGAAAAAAAAGCTAATTGTTCATTCCTGTCAGCCAATCTTTAATTATAGTTGTTTCAGAAAAAAGATGGCCATTCTAATGTGCATAAATGCTCCCTGCATATCTTGATTTCTCTCTTTGCCTCTACTTCAGTGGTTCTCAACCTGTGGGTCGCAACCCCATTTGGGGTCGAACGACCATTTCATGGGGGTCGCCAAACACCGCAGTCCGCCATTTTATTTTATTTTTTGGTTGGCCATTTTTTTTTTGGGTTGGCCATTTTTTTCCCTTTTGCCATGCGGGCTGTCGCACCGCGCATGCGCGATGCAGGCCCGCCATTTTTTGGGGGGGCGGCCATTATTTATTTTTATTTTTTTGGTTGGCCATTTTTTCCCCCTTTGTGATACGGGCTGTCACGCTGCACATGCGCAATGCACCGCGCATGCGCGATGTGCCCTGTTGCGCCGCGCATGCGCGATGCGGGCCGGGGTCGAGCCCCGGAAAAGGTTGAGAACCACTGCTCTACTTATATTGATGGACACTAGATTCAGAAGGACCCTTTCTATGCAACAGTACTCGCAGTCCTGATCTCTGGGCAAGGAACCTCAATACTCAGACACTCACCAAGGGCAGCTGTCAGTTCTTCTGCAGATTATATGATTACAATCGGGTCTGTTAAGAGTATTGCAGGAGAAGGACTGGCAGAGCCAGGGGGAGGGATAAAAAGAGGGATTAGTCTAGAATCACTATGTAGCCATAAATGAACTAAGTCCAACTCTCCCCTCCCCTTGACTGCCCTTGACTCTTACCTAATTCTAAGCAAGGACTGATCATTAGTTGAGAAGATTCTTGTGCATAGACTTTTAGCAATAAATCAGTTAAATTGTACCTTCGCATGAGGACCTATTTTTTTTTGCATCTGAGAAGTATTTGACATTTGGATGTTGAACACTTTAATTGGATTTCATACTTAAAACGTTTTAGGCCCTTCTTTTTTCCCCACAGAAAATAATCCCTGTTTAAATCCTTTGAAATACCCTTTAAAAAAATTATTATCTATATTGCTTGGTTTTCTACCAAAGATTGAATTCCATTCTGCTGTCTTTTGGAGCCTGTGCCGTCAAAATGTTTTTCAGTTGATGCAAACTCTTTCTTCTAGGATGCTGGGTTCTGATATCATTCCATTACCACACATCTATGGAGCCCGAATTAAAGGTGTTGAAGTTTTCTGCCCTCTTGATCCCCCACCTCCTTACGAAGCTGTGATGAGCCAGATGAGACATGAGCAGGTATTGTCCATGGTATTCTTCCAGCTTAACGTGACTTCACAGGAGTCCATGGTACACTGTCACATCCTGCAGATGGTTGAATGTGCACTTTTCTGCCACTGAGTAATGTGGAATGCCACTAAGTAGTGTGATGAAAGTGGAAGCTGTTGAAAGAAATATTTTATACTTGATCTAAGCTTGGGACTTTGTTGCTTTCCCACTTCCTGCTCTCTTTGTGTCATATAATGTCAAATGTCAATTCTGAAGAACTTAAAGTATACACACACAGGTTGTCCTCGATTTACAACCACAACTGAGCCCAACATTTCTGTTGTTAAGCAAAACATTTGTTTTGCCCCATTTGACGACCTACCTTGCCACAGTCGTTAAGCGAATCACTACACTTGTTAAATTAGTAATACGGTGGTTACGTTTATCTGGCTTTCCCCTTGACTTTGCTTATGAGAAGGTCGCAAAAAGTGATCACATAACCTCGGGACGCTGCAACTGTCATAAGTATAAGTCAGTTGCCAGCATCTGAGTTTTGATCACAATAGCACAGGGATGCTGTAATGGTCGTAACTGTGAAAAATGCTTCCTCCCTCCCCCCCAGTGGTATTGTAACTTTGAGTGATTGCTAAATGAACTGTTGTAAGTCGAGGACTACCTGTACTGTTTTTGCATTTTTGTTCTAATTAATGTATTAACCAAATCTATATTTCAAAATCTTGAGTGCTTAAAAATAAGTCCTAAAAGATTATTCTGTTTTAAACTTATTCGATGGTTATCCGAAGCTCTAAAGCAGTGTTTCTCAACCTTGACAATTTTAAGGCATGTGGACTTCAACTCCCAGAATTCCACAGCCAGCAACAAGTAATTGTAACATCAAATATAGTTTTTTTCAATCTCTGATCATTTCTGCTTTTAAACCCTCATAAACATGCTAGAGTTTTAAATATTTATAAAGAACGGGAGGAAAACAAACTTTCAAACCAGAATGCACTTAATCTTACTCATTTATGGTCCTTCTATAATTTCTATAAGAAATTGGGAATTCAGAAATTAATGATGGCTAAATGTTTTCATAGGTCTCTGGGTTTTTTTCCCCTTTAGTTGGCATGTCTTGTAATCCCATATAAGCCCCAGTCACCCCGTGGAATAAAAAAGTGACCAAGGCCACTGGTATAGTTGTGTTTAAGTCTCCCACCCCTCCTGTCACATGAGCTTCTTGGTATGTCTCGCAGCTGAAGGTAATGAAAAGTAAGTAGGGGAAGTTTCAGGCTAGATTGATTTATATGAGTGACTTTTGGAATTGTTCTATAGAAATGACAAAGTCAGAGTTCTTTTTCACCTCTGTGGATCTCCTCGTTAATGTCCAGTGATTCAACTTTGATCTTTAAGGAAATTAACTGTTTTTTCAATAGTTTGCTGTGACACATTTGCAAGATAAAAGCTATGTGCAGGGGTAGGCAACCTTGGCTCTTTTATGACTCCTGGACTTCAACTCCCAGAATTCCTGAGCCAGCATGTCTGGCTCAGGAATTCTGGGAGTTGAAGTCCACAAGTCATAAAAGAGCCAAGGTTGCCTACCCCTGGCTTATGTGCATCTGGTATGACTTGGACTCTGTGGCTAGTCTGGCTGTCTATCCTATCCTATCCTATCCTATCCTATCCATTTATCTGTCTATCTAGAAATTTATTTGCTACCCATCTCCTGGGTGGCTTACAGCATAAAAACATTAAAATCATCAATTATAAGATAGCAAAGCAGATAAATTAAAATAATTAATGATGGTGAAGGAGGAAGAGGGAGCCAGATCATGGGGAGGGGGATGGGATTAGGTTTAAATTAATCAACCACTTCCAGTGTAAGGCTCCCCCATTATGTCCCCAAGCCATCTGGCAGAGCCTGGTCTTAAGACTCCTAGGAAAAGTCAGGAGGGTGGGCTGTTTAACCGATGTCCATCATATTGTCTTATACAATTACTATAGATGAGCTTCTTTTACCTGAGAATGCAGACTGATTTCCTGAACAAGTTAAAAATATATGTTATGCCTGACTTTTTACATGTAATAAAGGGGAATAGTTTGACCGACAGTGCAATATCCCTCCTATTTTCAGATCCTTTTCAATCCAGCTGTATATTTGTCCTTCCATTGGCATCCTTCAGTCTCGAGGGACTATGGTATCGTGCTCTGGAAAGCAGCATCTGGTGTGGCTAAAAAGGCCAATTTGAGAATGGCAGTCCCTTCCACACTGAGGGCAGATACAATCGGTCCCGTCCAGCCCCCAGATTTCGCTGGTTCTGGGACTGCCTCTTTGCCTCAGCCTGCCATACAAGTGTTTCTTCATATTGGAGAAGGCCATGCTGCGTCTTTAGTCTCCAGGCTGAACGATCAGAGGTCAAGGATTCCCAGCTGTTAATGTCCATTCCCAAGGCCTTTCGGTCCCTTTTGCAGATATCCTTATATCGCAGCTCAGGTCTCCCTCTGGGGCGCTTTCCCTGCACTAGTTCTCCATACAGGAGATCTTTCGGAATTCGACCATCAGCCATTCTCACAACATGCCCAAGGCAGCGTAGGCATCACTGTTTTAATAGTGTATACATGCTAGAGATTCCAGCACATTCCAGGACTGCGCTATTTGGGACTTTGTCATGCCAGGTGATGCCGAGAATATGACGGAGACAGCGCTTATGAAAAGTGTTCAGCTTTCTCTCCTGCCATACGTGAAGAGTCCAAGACTCACTGCAGTACAAGATATATATAGCTGTATATTTGTCCTTAGGATATGGAATTTGTTGCTGACTTTGCAAATCAGACTTTAAGGTAGAACCAGAAGTGGAAATAATTTCTTCAGTTCTCTTGAACCCCTCAGAACTCTTTAGTGGTATTTAACTATGCTGTTCTCAGCTGTGAGAACTGGAATGTGTTAAACAATGGATCTGTTCCTCTTCCTGTTTCTAAACATTCTGCATCAGAATTTTGTGTCATGGCATTCTTGGCATCTCAGTTTTATCTTCCCGTGTTAAGTAACAGCTCCACAAAACCAGTGGGGGGTGAGCTGAGTTACTGTCAATAACCCCCAACTTCAGCCCTTCTTCACATATGCTGAATGGTGTTCAACATTTTCTGAGAAGGGCTGCCCTTTGCTTGAAAGATAAAGTCGCTTCAGCAACCAGAACCATCTTGAGGCTGGCATACCAGATGCATTAGAGACAGCCTGACATCAAATTACATATTCTTTAGTGATCATACTGTTGGATTATTACGGCGTGTTGTATGTGGGTGTCTTTTTAAAAACAATCTGGAAATTCCAATAGATCAGTCAATCATTTTTTATTCAGTCATAGCGAATAAAACAAGAAAATCACAATTGAAGTGAAAAGAAAAAAGGTCTAAGAAAAGGTCTACAATTATCTAAGAAGATTAGAAAAGAAACTATAGCATACAAATTATAGAATAGTACTTAGATGTCAAAAAGTAAAATCAGATTGATATGATAATCACTACGCATAAAATAAATCAGAATGACCAGAATGTTTAATAAAGAATGGAGATAATTATTCCTGGAGAACATTTGTGATTTAGTGGTGTTTCTTTGTAATTCTATTAAAACTTTAAAATTAAATTAAATTCTCTAAAGTCAGGAATGTATTTCAATTTCCCATTAATTTACGTGGAAGATTACTCTGTTAATTTTATATTTAGGAGGATGCATCCAATTCAGCTATTGCAGAAGCTGTAAATGACCCACCTGGACAAAATGATACACAAGTGCCACAAGGTAAAAAGTGTTTTTTGAAGTATTGTGCTATGAATTAGCAATGAATTACAGAGAAATGCAATAATGATTGTTTTCTTATTTGAACTAATTTACTGTATACTATAACAACCATCTGCTCTTAAAATTGATCACTCTGGAACAGCCCTTTTCTTTCTTTCTTTCAGTTAAACATTGTAGGAGGAGAACCATGTTAGTCCATGGTAGCAAAAGATCAGGAGGAGTTTGATTTTTGACTAACAAATTATATTTAAAAAAACCCAAACCTGCAACTCATTTCATCAGATGCATAGAGTAGCTAGACTGATATAGGATTTAAACTAGGGTTAGTGGGAAGAGGGGGGGATGGAGGTCAGTTAAGTAGATGCAGGGTGCACATAAGACGGATTGTCAGTATTTCATTGGAATGCGTTAATGTGTGTTTGTTCTGTCCTTCTGAGATTGCCTGCACCATTGACATAGGTGAGTTCAGCATCCTTTTCACTCAGTGGAGTAGAGCTGGCAATGCTCCACTGGTTCCTGCATAGGACAAATAGGACAAACTTTGCACAGAAGAATTAATAGACACAAATTTGACATCAGGAAACAAAACAAGGAAAAATAGCATTGAAGCACTTCAGCCTTCCAGGGCATTGTAAAGTCCTTGAAGTGACCCTTTTGGAATAACAGGACTTTTATCTCCACCATTGCTAATGAAATGAGTAAGTCTTACTGTTGGATTTTGGAAGCAACTGAACAGAACTAAAACGTCATTTGTTCTAAAGCCTATTTCATGTTAGCATCATTATTTGAGGAATAAATTTCACAACCTTTTTATGATCTTGCATTAATGGTGCTGCCAAGCTATTGAATTAGTTTTGAAAATACACATGTCTAGAGTAGACCATGAACAATAACTTTATGTTCTGTCTTCCAGAGCAAGTTCTCATAGTTTACAATTTTAAAAAGTACAGAATAAATAATATTAATACATTCAACAGGTATTTTAAAATGAGAGAGATTTATTGTTAAAATAAATGAAAAGACCTCCAGAATAAAATAATCTTTGGACCCTGTTAGGTCATACCAGACGGAACACATACAGTTCTTATTAGCTTCTCCCAGTGAGGGATCCTGGAATCCACAAATATCAAGCTAGGTTTTTTTATTATTGAACTGAATGTCATGTGCATTGCTCTTATTTGGATGAAGGGAACAACTAGGAGGGTACTCGGAAGAAATTGCCAACAGTAATTTTCCAACAGCTTTGTTTAGATCTGTAAAGCTAACACAAGATACTGTAGATATGCTCTGTCCCCTGTGTGAATACCTGATTCTGAATTTAGTGATTTGATGGATAAGTGGAAAACATCTTGTTTTGAGCTCAGCATGATGTTTTGAGTCATTGTACCACTAAACTCTTAACATTCTTTATTGATTATTCACCTTCTTTATTCTTCCTTTATCTAGCTGTGTTAGTTCTCTAGCATAAACCTTCTTTATAACCAGTTTTACCATGTGATCCCCTTGAAAGTTGTATTAAAACACAAATTATGATCATTTCATTTGGATCAGAATTTGAGAGACCACAAATAGGCAATGAGCCCTCTTTCAGTATCCAAGTATCTATCACCCAGCTGAAAATTATGAATTTGTGTTCCCTTTACTTTGAAACAAGATACTTCTGAAAAGAGCTTTGGCACCGTTCCCCCATTAAAAAAAATCTGAATTAATTATTTTAAATCTCATGTGGCCTGACTCAGATCCATGTCCTTGTTTTTATCTTGGCAACAACATAGAATGGTTTGTCATGAAGCTTGGAAATATTAGTTTTTATATATTCGGAGGACAATAAGAGCAAATGTTTTTCATTTCTGCAAGCTATTTATGATAATACTGATAATTCCCAGGTGATTAAAGCAAAGCATGTCTTTTTATGTCCATGTTTCTTTTTATGTCCATGTTTCTGCATACCCAAGTTTACATATGCTTGTGAACATGATGTTAAGATAACAAGTCCAGCTTTTTAAGGTTTACAGTTTGATTTCTTTGCTTATGGGAACATAGCTTGCCAAATGTGATATAAGAACTCTGTTAGACGCTTGTCATTGGCACACTGGCAATATTTCAGTAATGAGTGCACTACTCTTTTATAATTATTATCATGCTTAACAGAAACCTTTATTGTAATGGAAAGCTTTATAAGTATTGCTTGGTAACCATTGTTTAACTCTAAATGGTTGTAGAGATCTGTTTGAAAGAATTATATTTCCTGATTTTTCTCTCTCTCCCTGCTTTCTGTGTGTGTGTGTGTGTGTGTCTGTGTGTGTGTGTGTGTGTGTGTGTGTGTGTGTGTGTGTGTGTGTGTGTGGAGAGAGACAGAGAGAGAGAGAGACAGAGCACATGTGAGTTCATGCTAACTGAATTTCTTGTTCCTGTCTTTCTTCATTGCAGGAGATGAAAGTTCTTTTAATTCTTTGAGTAGAGAGATCACCTTGTCTCCAGATGCCAGCTTGGTACCTGTGGGGGCTTCTAAGCTATTCAGAAAAAGATCAAAGAGCGATCCTGTTCTTCAGGGTTTTCCATTCAGAGGTGACCTGACTCTTCTCCCCTTCCAGAAAGTGTTCTTTATCTCTCTTTTTTTTTCTGAGACCACAAAATGAAAGAGATTTATTGGCATTAAGATTGTTCCATCTCAAGTGGTGGTGTTGCCTTGGAGCTGCACATTATTCAATGAAAAATGATGGTGGTCTTGTTAGAATCAGGACCATAAAGCCCAGTGAGACTCTCACTTCTGCCAGAGGAGCAGGAGTTGCAGTTGTGCACCAGCTCCCCTTCCCACCAATTATTCCAAGGCTGCAAACAGCTACAGGGGAGGGGAGGGTTTGATTACAGCCACCAGAACTGAGGTTTAGCTTTGTAGGCATGATGAATTTGTAGATCAGTGGTGCTGGGAGGCTGTTTTCTATATCTGTACCTCATTCTCACTCGTCTAAAAGGATCCTTCACTGAGTATTGCTATTCAGCAGCCTTTGCAGAGCCAGGTATGGATAGACAAGTTTCTTACAGTAATTCTGCTAACAAGGCAAAGAACAATAAGGAAGCTTTAGGAAAGCAAAGGGAGCAGTTGCAATGCATCAGCTCACATTTGTGTGTGTGGATCACTTTGTACCAATATGAATGTGAATTCTTATCTGTCTCTTTTTTCCCTCAAATGTATTACTTGTAGAAGTGCAACGTCCCCCTTCCACACACATACGCAAAAAGCCAAGAATAGGACATAGGTAAAAATATTTACCAACATTGCAGAATTAACTTTAAAAAAAACCCAGAAAGACATTAATAAAACCGGCCTGTTGGAAATACAATTTGAAAGTACTAAATAAGTCAGTATTTAAATTGAGTTATTTTGCAGTAATTAACAACCAGTATATCTCAAATTATTGACTTTTTAAGCTAAAGCACAAATGTTTTGGACGAAGGTGGTGCTGTGAGCTTAGCCTATCTGGATTTTAGCAAAGTGTTCGATAGAGTTCCACATAATGAGCTCATAAAAGAGTTGTACAGGCTAGGGCTTAACAACTGGGTGGTTCAGCGGTTAGGAAGTTGGCTCAGGGATACATGCCAGTTTGTGATTGTTAATGGGGCACTCTCTGAACAGAGACCAGTCACAAGTGGTGTGCCACAAGGCTCAGTCCTAGGTCCTGTTCTATTCAGTATGTTTGTAAGTGATATAACAGAAGGGTTGCTAGTAAGGTTTGTCTTTTTGCTGATGTCACAAAAGTGTGCAATAGGTTGACATTCCTGGGAGTATTTGTAACACAGAAAACAATTTGGCATTGTTGGAAAATTGATCAGAAATGTGAAAAGTGCAGTTCAATGTTCCTGAATGGAAGATCATACACTTATGGGGGGGGGGAAATCCCTGGCAGGGTTTGTGGGTAAAGACAGACAGAATTGCCGTATCCATATTGGGGGGAGTGGTCTTGGTAGTTCTTTGTTAGGTTTACTGTTAGTTTGTTTGACAGTTCCTTGATTGGGTTCTTGTTTGTTTCTTGATTGTTAGTTTAATGTTAATCTTGGTGTTAATCTCTCCTAATTTGGATGTTGATTGCTGGTAAAGTGTGTTTATGTCTTTTTGTTTACTTTTGGGCTTGTTGATTGTCTCTTTTGAATGGGATGTAGATATTGTTTATGCCTATGTGCCTGTTGACGGCCAATTTAGCCGAGTGCCAGATTTCCAGGAATTCTGTTTTTTTAGCTTTGTTTAGGATGGTCACAGTTTCCCTGTAGAAACGATGGTTAAGTCTGACAATGTGTTGTGAAATTAAATTAATGTCTTCTGACTGCCAGTTGGTGTTCATGGATGCACTCTTGCTAGTTTTCTGCTGCCTTACAAAGTGGCTGTTGTAGTCCTTGCTCTAAATATTATAGATGACTCCTGTTTTTCTTCTTGGATTACTGAGTCTTTTGGTTTACTTAAGATGTTTTGGAAGGCTTTAGTTGATTTGTGTGCTACGTTAATGCTATGGAGTTGTAATAATCTGTTGGTGATTTCTGGGATGTTTTTGATGTACAGCAGTGTTATCTTTTTTACAGCTTGTGTTGGCTGTACTATATTGGGTCGAATGTTCTGGCACTTTTTGATGAAGTTATATTTTGTTGGAAGATGTATAGATCATTTTGTTTTCTTTTTCTGATGTTCAGGGTGCTGCAGTGTGTTTGTGCTCAGCTACATAAGTGTTCTTACACAGCTTCTCTTGTGGGAGGTTGCGTTGTTACTTTGGTAGTGGTTCACTTAGTTGGTGTGGGTGGTTTTACTATAGACTTGTGTTTCTAGTTTGCCATAACTGTCTCTGCTAATGAGGAAGGATAGCATGTTGTTGTTTTTTTCTTCCCTTTCTCTTCCCATATATTTGCCATTTCTGCCTTTTGGTAGTTGGTCTGTCTTCTAAATCTTAGTTTTGGCTAATTACATATTTTTGACTGGTTAAATACATTGAAATTATCCCTCAAGTAAATTTATATAGCTTCTGTATATAGTATGTAGTATAGTTAATTTTTGGATAAAAGGTTGGATAGGGTGATTAAAATAAGCATCTCCCATATTAAAGATAGATTATACCGTACTTCTAAGAAGAAGATTGTTCTTTTTAGTTTCCAAAAAAAAAATCTTTTTCTAGTCATACATTCATCATTTTCTCAGACATGCTCCTGAAAGAGTATTTAAGATCCAGTGTAGTGTAGGGTAGTGTAATGTATTGTGATATATAGTGTTAAAAACAGGTTAATATCTTCTTCTGACCACAGAGTTTACTTGGACAGTCACACATTCTGTGTTTTTGTAGTGAACAACAGCAATATCGAAAAGGGGAGGGGAGTAGAGGGAACAGAGTGTGTGCAAAAAAATATAATGCAAATTCTTGTAATTATGGAATTTGTGTTCTGTTTGTAATATTAGTTAACAATAATAAATATTCTATAATGGATTCCTAATTTGTAATAAATAGCTGAAGTGAAGTGTAATCAAAACTAGATGTTTTTCAGTTTGATTTGGCTTCTGTGTATTGCTACATTCAAGCATATTTCATTCAGGCATATTTTTTATGGGGTTCAGTGATTAAGTTTAATTATGGAATTCTGCCAATTATAGAGGGAGCCTAAGAATCCAACAGCTCCATCAGAATGTCAGCATAAGCATTGCAGCTTCATGATGCAAGCTCTTGCCCTAACATATGTGTAACATTGTGATGCAAATAGAACATTTTGTTATGTTATTTATTTATTAAATTTGTATGCTGCCCATCTTACTATCCAAGTAAATCTGGGGGTTTACAGTGTAATGGTAAAAATGGCAGCGTTTTCATTGTGGTTTGTAGTATGCTGTCCTGACTGAGTTTATGACTGACTCGGTATGTATAAACTATTAGGGCGTATCCACTGAGATTTTTATTTTGCCTCCAGGTCCAGTGCTAAGTTGTGAAGCTGCCACGCAAACAGACCGAAAACCACAGCTGGCTACTGTCATTTTGCGAAAAACTCTGAGAGCAAAGGCTGTGCGCTCAAGGCCTCAGTCTTTAATAGACTACAAATCATATATAGATACTAAGCTTCTGGTAGCCAAATTCTTGGAGCAGTCATCCTGCAACATGACGCCTGACATACATGAACTAGTAGAAGACATCAAATCTGTCTTAAAATCAGATGAAGAACACATGGAGGAAGCCATCACCAGTGCGAGTTTCCTTGAGCAGGTAAGATACAACAGGTTGCAGCTCTGCTTGGGGAAGGAGAAGCCAGTTCAAAATGAGACTCAGCCTATGTTGCTGTCTGACGTTAGCTTTTTTTCCCTGGAAGAAGACAAGGTAATTTTTCATCCTAGCAAACATTCTGTTAGTTACAGGTTTGTTCTTTGATTATAGTTAATGGTTCAATTTCTGTGATCCAGGTTAGTGAAGAAGGGCAGGAGAAGGTGGACCTTTTGTCCTTATTTAATCTCTTTATCACTTTTGTATTGATTTTTTAAAATTTTCTTTTCTTTCTCTCCAAATTAGTAGAAGAATATAGTACCTATTTAAGGAATAAATGTGATCTTATCCTATATTTGCACTATCCAGTTACATTGTTGTTCTTAAAGGTGAAATAGGATTTTGTTTACTTAGTAAGTAGTAAGTTAAAGGGAAAGGCTGAAGATCTCCCCAAGTTTAACTGGTCATGTGAAAGGTCAGGTCAGCCCTTTGTTATGCTGGATATGCTTGTCTGTAGAAGATGAATAAGGATAGAAGTCTCCATCTGATAAAGTAGATAAAATAGGGAGTTGCAGAATTAGTTCATCTCTCGTAGACTGACAATTCTGGAAATGGATTATTTTTTAAAAATAAAAAAATATTTATGGAAAGAAAGTAAAGTGATGAAAATTACTGCTGATAGTAAAGCACAAGCATGAAGACTCCAAAAACCCCTTTGTGTCATGGTTTAATTCCCAATCAAAAGGAAAAACGGGCCAAAGGATATTAAAAACATGTTCTGATGGCTAAAGGATTCTTCACCTGGGTGTTGAATGAAATAGCCAGGTATTATATGAGGTCAGTTTTTTTTAATTTACTTTATTTATTCAATTTCTATAGCCACCCAGCTCAGACAAGTGACTCTGGGTGTATTACAGCTCTAAAACAATTAAAAAAACAATAAAAGCGTCTAAAAAATAAATACATACAGCAGCTGAAATAGTTAACCAACTAACAGTAAAGTCAATAAACGGAGCCCTTAACACATTTGGAGCTCCAGGCCCAGGTACACATCACGTTTTTAAAGCCTTGCAAAGGGCGAGTAGGGTTGGGGCCATTCTAATCTCCAAGGGGAGGACATTCCATAGAGCAGTGGCTACTGCAAGGGGAAAAAAACTTCTTCTGATCTCCAGAAGTTGACACTCTTTGGCTGATGGGATCTGCAGCCTGGCCAATCTGTTTTTTATATTTTTAAGGCGGCTAACATTTTCTTTATCCTCACATTTCTCAGCTAAAAATAGGTATGGCAGTTGACAGCGTAATGTTCTTCCTTTCCAAAAGGTCATGACTCCTGCTCACCCATCCGTAACGAGAGCTCACACGCTGCCTTTCAGGAGGCACCCGGGACTTTTGCACTTGGAGAGCTGTGGAGATGTAAGTACTTTTACAGCAGCCAGAACCCGGGGGCCGAACAGGAGGACACAGCGGATGGAGCCAGAGCGGCCTCACAGTCTCATTGGAGTCGTCCGAGAAACCGTACTCTGAGCTCAGTTGCGTTTTGGTCCCACGTGGAGCGCAAAGGCTGGAGCAGGAAAGCAGTTGGATGGCGGGATCCTTAATCTGTATTTCTTACTTAACTGTACTGCTGCTTTTGAAAGAGCATTTGAGGGGAAAAAAATTGAAGTAAATTACTTCAAAGAAAACAACGGTGCATTATAAATATAGCTCTGAATCATAAAAAAGGGATATTCAGGTGTAGTTAGGATATATGAGGAAGGAGGAGTCTTCATAAAAACAAGTCATTGTTTCTGCATAAACTTTGAATGTTGTCTCTGGTATATGTGGGTTTTATTTTAATGTTTTATATCCAAAAGGGAATATGGGGTAGAGATATATCTACAGTCTATGGAACGGAAGTATGCATTTTCATTCATCCTTTCCTTTTCGATAATGTGAACTTAATAAAACAACCTTTTGAAATGACTTTGACCTGTGGGGTGCCCAGAGCTATCCCTTTACAGTATTTCCATGTTACATGAACCTTCAGCAATCATTTTGTATCAGTTCAAGTGCAAAAGTGCTTAAAAGTAGCAGGTCATTCAGGTTTCTGCTCATAAACTACTCAACAATCTTGAAAAAATGGAATAATAAAATTCAGAGCAATGATACACTTTTTTTCCAGAGCAGCTTTATTACAAAAATGATGGTGGGAGAATAAGGAATCTTATACCAAGGCAGAAGGCTGTACATGCTTTAAAAATGATTCAGAAGAGCTTCAGATTGGAAGAAAATAAGAAAAGAGTAGGATGATATTTATTTATGCAGCCTGAAAATAAAATGTCGTTGCTTTTAAAAGTTAACTCATAATCTATTAAAGAGGTGGCATCCTTTGGGGGGATCATGTGGAAGCCTGAAAAAAAAATAAACTGCATTAATGAATATCCAGAAATGCTGGGCTTTGGAAAGACTGAAGCACTTCTTAATCATTTTCAAAGTGCCCTGTACATGTTTTATGGAAATGATTTTATTTCTGTTTAAAACATACAGATTATAAATGTATTTCTAGTGATTTCTTTTTTCATAATTTGGCTTAAATCGTTAGTAGGAATCCAGATGAGAAAAGAGAGGTTTTTCTCTCTCCCTAAATCTTTGCTGACTTAAAATACATTTCTGTACATTTCAAAACACTTGTCTGTAATGAATGAAACTGGTGATAGGAGCCATTGCTACCAATTTTCAGGTTTTTATTTTCAGCTTCCTGAAATGCTGGTAACCCAACTCTTCTTTTCCTCAAATTATTTGTCTTAATTCAGAAAATTAATAAGCTGTATTTAATTTTGATTAATACAAATGAAATAAAGCGTGTTTTGGTTTTCTTTTTCTTGACTTCATACATTAACTATTCCAATTTGTTTCCTAAGTTTCACTGATGGGCTAGAGCAGTGGTATGGACTTATGGACCTTCACTTCCAGAATTCCTCAGCCATGTTGGCTGGGGAATTCTGGGACTTGAAGTCCACAAGTCTTAAAAGTTGCCAAGGTTGAACAATCCTGGGCTAAAGCCTGTGTTAGTGGTTCAGACCTCTCGAGTTTATCTCATTGAATTTGATATCTCCATCTGAAACATGATTCAGTAAAATAATTACCTGTTTTCCAATTTGCTAACAGGAAAACCATGATTATAATTTTTTGGTGAGGGTTCAGTGAAAAGTAATGCCTTGATTTCCATGACTAAATAAAGCAAACAGAAAAAATAATCCTTGAAATTAGCTCTTTTGTTGCCAATATTTACTTCTGCTAATACATTCTGCCAATGATAGACAAGCTTCTTAAAATGTCACAAAATATCCATACTTTACGTATCTCTTAAAGCAGGTCCTGATGAGCCTTTCCATCTATTTGAATCCAACAGATGCACACAAAGTTATTCCTTCAATTTTGGGGAAAGATGGAATCACATGGTGCCATATCTGGATCTTTTAAGAAGATGGAGGTGGTGAAATCCAACTTCACAATTGCGTCTTAGATGACTTGTGAAGTGATGCCTAGTGTCATGTTTATTTATTAAATTTATTTGCCATCTTGCCACAAGGAGACACTAGGTGGCTTACAACACTAAAACACTAAAACCATAAAATATACATGTATATTTAAATACAATAAAAATATGAGTTATGATTATAAAATGGGAAGGCAAGGTGCAGCATATATAGGGGGGAAGTGGGATAAGCTATTTGTCCAACCACCTCCAGTGTGATAATCACTCATTGGGGCCTTACACCAACTGGCAGAGCCACGTCTTCAGGACAGTGAGAGCTGATCTCACCTCAGGATGATGGGGGCCAATCTCACCTCAGTAATATGTTCCAACGGGCAGGAACCATGGCAAAGAAGGCTCTTCTGGATACAGAATTCCCTGACCAACGGTCCGCAGCATGCCTCCTCTGCCAGCATGGGTGAGGCAGGCCAATCCCATTGGAATGGGACAGAAGTAGTCTGGACTCATGCCATGTAGGGCTTAAAGGTGATAACATCTTGAATTGCACCTGGAAGCAAATGAAGCTAGTACAGCTCTTGAAACAGCAGTGCAGTCACTGTCCTGGCATCTCTTAACCCTTTTCAGAACTTGCAACTCCTCCATGAACCATAAGGAGAGTCAGGAACGATGGGTTAAGTGAAGTCTCACAGGCATGATCCTGTCCAAAACATTGATCGTCATTCCAGGTCACTATCCAGGCTGTGGCAGGGCCATGCTGCAAACTCTGGGATATCCCCAAGTTCCCTCTGGAACCCATTCAGGTCCATCAGTTGCTGAGGTCAAATGGGTCCGGCCTCCCTGCGGAAGAGGGTGGCATAAGAGTCTCAAGGACACCAGAATGTGATTAGACTATGACAGAGACAATGTTAAATCCTCTACCAGTTCACACTGCCGTTGTTCCAAAAAGAAAATAGCCTCTGGGCTGCTTCCAAGGTCACATACAGGGATGGCTGATTGAAGTCTCCTGGATCCATAAGCCTGGGGAACTCTGCCACCAGATCTCAGGTGGCCTCTTGCAACTCAGGCAGGGAGGTTCCCACACAGCAGAGAGTCTGATACTTTAGCAACAGTCCCAACTGATCCTGTGAGAAATACGGTCTCACAACCAGAAATTTGGGGAGCAGGGTCCCTGAAGGCAGAAGACCATGTATTGTAGCAAAAGTTCTTAACACTTATAAACTTTACATAATTGTTCCAAAGTTAGAGAGTTGTGAAATAAAGTTGATAGTGATGTGGATTTCAAAAAATCCTTATGAATATCCATCTGCATTCCCCAAAAATTAGGATCATGAAATTTTCCTGCCAAAACATAGGTTTTAATTTGAAGATGGGGATGGTAAAAGCTTATGATGATATTCTGTGGCCTGTTTCTAGGTCTATTTCACTGGCTATTATGAAGCTGTGAAGAAATTCCTCATTTTCATTCTCACTCCTTGAAGTGCATTTATAGCAGGGTTCCAGCTCACACACAATAGCAACACAACCCTTTGTCAAGTAACTTCTGGTCAAATAAAGTGAAAGAATGGATACTAAAGAACATGACAGAGCTTCTAGTGCATCAGAACTGCCAGCTTAAAATATTGGAGACGTCCCTTTTCACTCAACCCTATTTTTGAGCAGCATCAATTGAAAATACAGCCATATTTTAAAGGATGAAGCATGCTAGATTTCACAGAAATTGGTACAGGGAATTGTTTGGTGATATTCCCCATTTTTGATGTCTTAAGATAGAATATGATAACATTTATAAATTTTTCTGATAAGAACATCATTGCTAAATTGCATATCTCTCCAATACCTGGAGGGTGGCATGTGGCTCAGTGGTTTAGACAGCAGCCCAGATTCGAGACCAAGCACCAAGTGATGGGGTGAGCTCCCATCCTCACCCCAGCTCCTGCCAGCCTAGCAGTTTTAGAGCATGCAAATACAAGTAGATAAATAGGTACACTATGGTGGGAAGGTAACAGCACTCTGTGATGTCATGTTGGCCACGTGACTGGAAATGTCTTCAGTCAGTGCTGGCTCAATGGCCTTGAAAAGGAGATGAGTACTGCGCCCTATAGTTGGCAATGACTAGTGGAGCAAAATCCACAGAGACTCCTTTATCTTACTTTACTAATAGTTGGAGAAACATATAGCATTGTTATAGTAAGCTGTTTGGAAGGGATATTGCCTATTCCTGAATGTAATTTTAGACCTGTGACAGAAGTGTATGGAATGTACTTCCCTGTCTTTTCCAGTTCTTACTTTATCGTGTGAGTGAGCTAGTGCAAACACATTATGCACAAGTGGGGTTAACACTCTCCTTGACTCAAATTTCTGTTCTTATTGCGTCCACAGTGAGTCACCCTGTGGCCCTGTTCAGGAATCCCAGCCTCTCCTAGGATAGGAAGGCTTGGGTGATTATTTTCAGGGCAGTGCAGAGGAATTTGCGGAACAACTGACAGTCAATCAGATCCATCCCCAGTTGGAATCCATGTGTGATGCAGGTCCATTAGAGATGCCTGCGGAATTGTTTGAAATAAATACAATAATCTTGGTAATATGTTCATTTTAGTCACTGCAATCCTACCTAATAATGATAATCGGAAATTTCCCCAGGTTTCAAGATCAAAATGCATAAAAATATAGATCCGAAGTGTTGGAAATGTAGAATTAGAGAAGGAACATTCTACCACATGTGGTGGCTGTGCCCCAAAGCAAAAAATTATCGGGAACGAATAAGAGATTGGATCCAGGAGATAACGGGAATAAAAATGGATTTTAAACCGGAATTATTTCTATTGGGCATAATAAATTCAAAGATTAAAAAACAACTCCAACACATCATTATATATATATTGACTGCAGCTTGCATAGCATATGCCCAATGTTGGAAGAATGAAAATATACCCACAGATGAAATGGTTATTTATAAAATTTTGGAATGCGCAGAAATGAATAAACTCACGCTAGGATTAAAAGACAAGGAGGCGACAGAATTTTATGAAATTTGGAATAAATGTTATATTTGGCTAGAACAGAGAAAGAAAAAGATATAATGATCGAATGTAAATAAAATGTAAATAAGATGTAATAGAATAGTTAGAATGTATAGCACGGTTTTGTTAAAGGAAAAGATTTTTGTTTATATATGTATAGTTTGTTTTTGGTGTATGGGGTATGGTAAAAAAATAAAAAAAATAAAAAAAGAAATGTCTGCGGAAAGCTCTTATTCAGTTATTTGGGAACAGTTTGATACTGATGGACCTGACAAAGGAGGCAGGGTCCTTGATGCCGTCAATGCAACCACCTGCCAATTAGATCCATGCCCTCTTGACTGGTGAAAGATTTTAGTATGGTGACTGCTAGATGGGTTCAGGGAGGGATGAATTCTTCACTGCAGGAGGGGCCATTCTGGGACTTTTCAAAGAATGCCTGGTCCATCGTCTTCTTTAAAAAAAAAACCTATTTCTTGATCCCACATACCTGGATAGTTGCCATCCAGTCTGTCACCTTCCTTTTTTAGGGAAAGTGGCAAATAAGATGGTTGTGTGGCAGCTTCAGAAGGTCCTGAAGCTGTCACACAACCACCTATCTGAACCCCTTCCAGTCAGGTTTTGGGTCCAGTTATGGGACAGAAACAGCACTGATGATCTCTGGCAAAAACATGAGCCATCCTTGCTCTTCTTGACTTTTCAGCAGCCTTGAATATCGACTATAGCAGGGGAAGGCAACCTTGGCTCTTTTATGACTCCTGTACTTCAATTCCCAGAATTCCTGAGCCAGCCATGCTCTGGGAGTTGAAGTCCACGAGTCATAAAAGAGCCAGGGTTGCCTACCCCTGGACTATAATATCCTTTTGGAGCATATGCAGGATCTGGGGCTGGGTGACCCAGTCTTGCATTGGGTTGGCTCCTTTCTCCAAGGCCAACCATCATTTCCTGTTCATAAGAAGAGCTCCAGTCCACAGCCACAGGATTCAACACAGACCCGCTGTACTATCTGGGGGTTCTCCTGAACTTTTGACTCCTGCTCAAAAAGCAGATGGTAATTGTGGCTAGGAGACAACTTTGTGTTGTGTCCAGTTGTGCCCTTTCCTGGATTGAGTCCTGTGCTCAGTCACTCAGGCTGTGTCACCTCATATCTGGACTACTACGATGTGCTACATAGGGCTACCCTTGAAGAGTATTTGGAAACTACAGCTGGCCCATGTTACATTGCTGTAACACTGGTTGCTAGTTTGCTTCCCAGTTCAATTCACGGCATTGATTAGCACAGTGGCTCCCAACCTTTTCTATACCCCGCACCCCTAGAATGCTTCTGATATAGTCTCGCACCCCTTACAAAAGTTTGAAATAACGGCAATGAATTATGCATATACACTATAATTTTGAAAACCCAAGTTTTTGCACCCCCTGGAATATCTCTCACCCCCGGATGGGAACCATGGATTAGCACCTTTATAGTTTTTTATGGCATGAGACATAGTTTGGGATTGACCACCTGCATTGGCAGAAGGGGCAAACTGAAGACTCCATCGGTCAAGGATTTCCAACTGGCAGGGTCCAAAAGTGCCTTTTCTGTAGTGGCTCCCACAACAATGTGCTCTCTGAAGTGAGATTTGCACCCACCCTTTTGGCTTTCAGACATGCCTTGAAAACCTGGCTCTGCTAATTGACCTGGGGCCCTGAGGGAGGGGAGGCGTGTTATACAGCAGGTGGCTAATGGACTAAGACTCACCTCCATCCCATGCGCATTTTGCTCCATTCCTTGCCATCTTTGTTAATTTTAAGTAAACGTTAATGTTAATATTTATTTTTTATATTCAATGTTTTATCTAGTTTTACTGGTAAGAGGCCTAGAGTTGCCTCTTGGCAAGATGGACAGCATATAAATTAAATTCAATAAATAAAGGGGCACAAAAGACCTGTGACAAAAAAATCCAAAAACTTTCAATCAATGGTACAGTATCCACATCCAAGGTCTTTCTTGTTTGCTTACTTATATGAGCATATGTATATCTTACCTCAGAATGAGAGCTATTTCCCAATAGTTTCATTTAATTAAATGGAGTAGGTCAGGGGAAAAACTTCTACCACCAACTTAACTCACCCATTCAGTACAGAATTATTGTAAAATGGTAAGCCAATTTCTAACCCTCACAGACAGTCCAGAAATTACATACATATAACACACATGCATATTTCCCGTTTGAACACAATTCTTTTATTCCTAAAATAAAAATGTTTACCTTAAAATTAAATTATTCAAATGCACGTAGGAAAAATGGTAAATTTGAGGCAACCTAAACTTTATTGTAAACCTGTTGAAATTAAAGTTTGCTACTATATTTTCCTGCACTTTTTGCAGACTGGAAATGTTTATAAAATAAATAGTTCCTTTGATCACACAGAGAATCTTCTCGTATCAACACATGTATTCAGTGAATTCTTAACTTCCAATCCGTATCATTCTTATAATATTCTTTGGAGGTTCTGGAGTTGATTACAAAATGAAAGAAAAAGAGAAAGTCCTAATACTGGACTTTTTGAACTGGACTATCTTCTAGAAAAACATACTGGAATTCAAGGACATGCTGAAGCTTACACAAGTATTTGTTTCATTTCTTTAAAAGGCATCAATCCTACTCATATCTTACTTTGTTAATATGTCTTATCAGGAAGGCATACCTGAAATACAACAAACCTATTCTAAAAGCCAATGTTGAAGAAAAGCTGTGGGTCTTTTTAACTTGGAATGGAGGCCATTTTTCTTGATTGTAGGGATCAGGAAGAAAATTAATGATGGTCTTTAATGGAAAAAATAAGTTCTTTGTGACTTTCAAATTGTAGGTGGTTATGGTTAGTAGTATGTTATGTTCCTGTGCTGATCACAATAATGCATGCTTAGAGCCTTTACAAACAATTGCAATATTTTCTAAAGCAGCTCACCATCGATAAAGTTCCACTTGCTTGTTTCTGAATGGAGGATGTTTCACACAAAAGATAATTTACATATAAATATATATGTATTATATATTTATAATATGTATTATATGGTTTGTAATATATATTACAAGCTTGTAATATATATTGGAAAGCTGATGATCCTACAGCTTTAGAACATCTGTTCCATAGCAAGGTAATTTCACAGAATTATCACATTGAATACATTTTTATTTGCACTTTATGTAGTGTAGGCCATTTTACTCCTAATCCACATAACTTTGCGTTTCTCCAGCCACATTCCTGTATTTAAAAAATGAAAAACTCACCCTGCCCTACAAGTAGAAAAAAAAAAGCAAAACAGAAAGATGAAAAAAAAAATCCAATTTTAGGCCAACTGAATATAAAGCACGTGTGTGTATGTGTGCACATATATACAAATGCAGAAAAATGCATTTTCTTTTCACAACTAAATAAATACAATAGGTGAATTTAGTTAAATGTCCAAAGTCCAAGAGTTGAACGTAATATATTTTATTTTGCTTTGAAAAATTACAGCTTTATGCATATATCTTGTACTTTTTATGCAGCACTTAGTGATCCCACATCTAGTTTGTTGACCTGAGCTACAGCCATTTCATTTCAGTAAAGCAACAGTATTAAGTAGCTCACTGACCGCAAATTTGCATCTCAGCCTTATGCAGAGTTGGTCACTGATTTCAGCAAGTTGAAATGTACTACAATAGATAGGACTGGATGGCAAACTTGGACTGGTGGAAATGAAGTTTTATTTATTATTGAATATTGTTCCAGTAATACTCTATAGGCAATATGTGATGGTGTACAATTCTTTTGAAGAAAGGGAATTAACACTCCAGTCTTGTTGCTATGCCTCTGCCAATGTGTGTGATTGGGGCATAGATAACCTTAATAACACCATGCCCTGAAGGAAATAGTTTTCTGTTAAATCACTCACTGTTCTATTGTACTATCAAATTCTCAGCTTCCCAGGGCATTTACATTTCTGGAAAAGGGTGGAATCTCCATGCATTTACATCTAACACCCATGCAGGGCACTCTATCCCAAAGACCTGATCATTACGTATCTTTGCAACATGTGTGCAGAGTGCACATCCATGCAACATGCAAACACCCAGCTCCTTCCCTTGGCACACATGTATTGCTCTGGATGTAAAACTGGGCTGCCACCTTTCCCCTTTTACACTCTATTTTCTATTTTCTTTCTTATACCCCACACAAATACCAAACACTTTTCAGAAAGATAAAACATGTCTGTCTGTCGTATCAAAGCAAACAATTTTAGATTACTTTAAAGATCAAGGTATGTATGGTGAATAAACATTTATGTGTGCTATTCAAAAATACTGTGCTAAATTTATAATTGTGTAAGCTGCCACAGGACCTAAACTTTTGTGTTCTCACTCTATAGTTTTACTACAAACATTACAGTCTACTGGCCTTGATTTTAACTATTGTAACCAAACTTTTTGCAATATTCTTTCATTTCACAAGTGTCTACAATAATTAACTGAACACAACCTTCCTAGCATCACATGGGGTAGGAATAACTTTCTGTCTATTTTATATATGTATGTGTGTATATATAGATATATATATATGTATATAACAAAATAAATTAAGTTTTTTCTTACATAATTATGGTCCAGAATTAAAGAAAAGTCATAAAAATAAATAAATTCAAGATTTTTATACCAAGATATGTTAAAATTAAAACTGGCTCAGAACAAACAAAAGTAGTACTGTATGCAGACTTGTTAAAATTCTTGTAACAAGCATACACTTAAAGTGTGAAAACTTATTATGCCCACAATGGAAAAAGAATAGAAAGTCTAGCAAAACCTTTTCCTCATACCCCCATTCTGGTTTTACTGGATATTTAGAATTTATCATTCATCTTGCAAAGAAAATAGGAATTAGGAAAGCCACTTTTAAAAAATCGTATTGTATTCAAGAAATACATGACTTTTTGGAAATATAAGGAAAGTTTTTGAACTCAAGGGGAAAAGTTGTAAAATAATATCTCCCATAGACAATACGCCTTTAAAAGTCTGGAGGTCTATCAGCAAAAGCTAAACACCATCTTTTAGTAATAGATTTCCATTATATAGATTTTTAATTACATAAGGAAATCAGTGTCTCCTTCAAACCATATTTAACTATTTGTTTAGGGTAAAATTATAATGTTGCTTTCCTACCTTTGGCACAGCAACTTTATAAGAGAAACAGATCAATATCCTATCTATTTTCATAAATTTGAGAACTTTATCCTGCCGTCTGTCGGTGAAAAGAGCTTTCTAACTTTTATTTTTATTTAGGATACTTGTGTTTTCTATCATAAGAGCCACAAAACATAAATGACATAGCTTGAAGAAGTGCATGCACGTGTATATTAGAGATTCTTAGTTACATAAAACTAGTTGTAAAAAGGCGCAACCAAAAATGCCATCTGATACCCAACGGAATGATCAAAGGTAAGAAAAGAAGAAGAGAGATGCTGCTGCAGACATCAAAACGGCAGCCCAAGAAAACACCACCACTAATGAGAAGGAACCTCCTCCATGCACACTGGAAGAGTCAGCTTTAGATGTAAACGGGTTGTTCCTGTGCAGTTAAGAGTCTGTACATGGCAGCTGGCATAGTCTTCATATGAATCTGGAAGAAAGAAAGGACTACTCAGTTGATCCTCCATCTAGAACAGGGGTGGGCAACCTTGGCTCTTTTACGACTCGTGGACTTCAACTCCAAGAATTCTGGGAGTTGAAGTCCACGAGTCATAAAAAAGCCAAGGTTGCCTACTCCTGATCTAGAATAATCAAAAGGATCGGGGCATTTGCATTGAGTCAAAAGTAAAATAGCTTCAGTACTCTCCTTTCCAAAAACAGTTGAAACAGGACGATGTACACATTCAATAGCAATATCCAATGCACAATATCACCTTTTAGCTAACCTATTAGTATACGCCTGTAAATAAAAGTTCTATTCAATATTTTGATCAATGCTAAATGTATGAATATATATATTTAAAACAGGTTATTAAACAGCAACTCAAATTTTAATAGAAAACATTGTTATATGTTGTCTATTTCAGAGATCAGTCTATTAAATCATCGGATGTAAAGTTAAATGACAAAATAACTAATCACAGCTGACCAATATATAGGGGAGGGGGAGATCGTATTTCCTTGTGTATAATGGGAGCTGTTACTCTTTGATGATTGTGACTTCTGACTTCTAGCTAGTGGCCCACTCATTTTGTTTCTGGAAAGCTAAAATTCTAAGTTTGCCTATGAGTATATACAATATTTTATGATCCTGAGGTGCTTATATGATCAAAACAGCTTGGAAGAAAGGGATATAATCCTGAATCCAGTAAATACACAGTGTAAAGAATACAACAGGCTCAGGAAAATGTATAACATTACTACCTGTATTAAAGAGTGTCCTACCAGCATTTTAATTTGTGGCAGCAATAATGCAGCCAAGCCAAGCTTTCATGGGGCATTAATGGATGCCAGCTCTTACCTCACCAACAGCATTTGAGAGAACATGAACAATCTTTTCATGAGGTGTTGCTACGACACTCTGTCCATTTATTTCAATAATTCGGTGACCCACTCGGACTCCTCCTCGTTCTGCAATCCCTCCTCTCATAAGACTACAGATCTGGAAAGATATAAGAAACTAACAACGTTGAAAAGGTCCAATAGCAGGTGCTTCAATAAGGCCAAGCATTAATTTGAACTTGTATGATTGCCACTTTAATGCAGTGATTAAGGTATTAGCCTAGAAATCAGGAGACTGGGTGTTTTTGGACCGGTCTCTCTCTGTCAACCCAACCCACCTCACAGGATTGTGGTGTGGGGAAAATAGGAGACAGGAATATTAGGTATGTTGCTTCCTTGAGCTAAATGAAAGATAAAAATATAATACTAATAATAAGGTATCATGCTCAGTATTCTCATTACATGCAAATGTTTTAACTGGAAGCATTTAAAAGAAATATTTGCGATAATAGGATTATGAATAAGGAAGGATATTGACTATTACTTACAATGCCATTCTGTACACTGAAGCCTAGTTGGTATCTGAGGTCTGGTCTTCTAATGAGTACCGTAGTTACTGGAGGACATCTCACTATGTTCAGTTTCACTCTGGCTTGTGTTTTTAAACCCTGGGATACAATATAGCAGAATTTTACATTATTCTTTTGAAATCCGCAATGGACCTTAATATGGTAAGTATACTTTAAAAGAGTGTTTGGGTAGCATTACATTTATTCTTAACATAAAAGCAAGGTATACAAAAATAAATAATTATAAGATCTGCATCAGTTAAACCAGGGGTGGGCAATTAATTTCCCCAAGAAACTGGGACTGTTGTGGAAGACCGCTGCCACCCTGGCCCTGTTGCCACCCCGAAGCCCCACCCTGCTAATGCTGCCCCACCCCCTCTGCCGAAACTACCCCATCCCCCAATGCCCTAGCCCCAATGCTACCAGCACCATGGTATGAACCGGGATTGCCTGTGGCCTGCAGGCCGTAAAATGCCCAGGTATGAGTTAAACCCTGTGCTTTGAAATGAACACAAGGATGACTGCAGATTAATCGGAATACGGTGGAAGCTCTTCTAGCTAGTCTGCAGCCTCTGGATTGTGTAGTGATAACAGAATATTGAAGGAACTAGCTGTAGGGATGTTGGGACATTTGCAAATCAACATTGACAAATTGGAGAAGTAATAGAAAAATCAAGAAAAAAAGAGATGATCCTAAAAATCATTGGCCATTGAACCTAGTCTCAATACCTATGAATTAATGCCCTTACATTGAGCGGGACAGTAGAAACCATTGGGTGCCACTGGGCACCACTGGGACCACTTCTGTGGCCAATACTGTTCAATGTTTTTATTGGTGACCTGGATTGATGGCTGGATATCACATTTTCAGATGACATTAAATTCGAAGGTCTGGCTAACATTCAGGATGCAGAACGAAATTGCAGTCTAATCTGGACAGATTGGAAGACTGAGCTGAGCAGACAAAGATGCTCTCCAGCAAGACAAGGAACTTTGTGGCTTGGGAACCATGACATCGGAAAAGGGGGAAAAAATGGCGGACTGCGTTGTTTCAACTGTAACATGATATTTGATAAAGGATGGGTTGCTCTGCGGCACCTTGTACCACATCTGGAGGGGATGTGATTGAGGAGTGAAGGTTGAGGGAAGTAGGGAGGTGGTATGAGGGGGAGGAGAGAGTGGGGGTAGAGATGGTGGGTGGACAGAGAGGTAGGGAGAAAGAAGGAGGGGGATGTGGTGGTGGTGGGGGGTGCCGCAGAGCAATACCCACAGTTAACTTAATGTTTTGTTCCTGTGATTGAAAAAGTTGTAAACGTTTTTTATTCAGTTGAGTTGCTTTAATGTGATTTTTCTCTCTTTTGTTATTTATAATTATAAAAATCAAAAATCAAAAAAATTTTATACAAAAATTTTATACAAAAAAAAAAGGAAAAGGATTTGACTGTGGTCGTAACATAAGCTAAACATTAAGAGCAATGTGAAGCAGCTCTAGAAATGTTAACACAGTTCTGGGCTGCATCAGTTGTTCTGTATCAAAGACATGTAATAGCTTTAACCACCTCTACTCTACATTTACAAAACCACATCTGGAATACTGTGTATGATTATGGGCAGATTATAACATATTCAAGAGTACAGAAACAAAGGCATTACAGGGACTTGAGGCCATTGCTCTGTGACGACAGGTTGAAGAAATCTTGGACCGGTATGGAGAAAAGACTAGGGAGACATGATATCAGTGTTCAGTGTACAGACCAGGATGCTACAAGGAAGATGTTCAGGAATTATGTTCCATGAACAAGAAACTAGGATCAGAAATAAGGGGGCTAAACTACAACTACATTCTGTTTAAGGAAAAACTTCCACCCTGACAGTAAGATGTATATGCAATGGTGAAATAGTCTGTGGAGGTTGCTGTTGTCCATTTCTGACAATTTATTTTATTCTTTTTCTTTATTTTCCTGCCACCTATTCTTGGAAGACTCGGTACAAATAAAAATCAACATCAGCACAAAATAGAAAGCAACTCCTTCAAAATTAATAAACCCCTAAAATAAACAAAACAAAATCAACATAATGAAATAGAATATACATAGTTATGTGTACTCCCAGATGCCAATTTCACACACAACATGCCTTCTTGGTTTGCTAGATGGTTTTAAAGGGTCTTAATTGAAAGAAGGAGGAATAGATCAGATCAGTTCTGTGTGACCAAGAGCCGTCAGATAAAAATCTCATAAGGTAGGACATGGAAGGTTAACCTATTTGATCTGATTGGATAGACAGATGACATGGGCGGTGACCTCTCCGATAACCCTGATAATGATGATAATGACAAGTGTATCTCAGCTTAATTAATTTTCCTGCAGGTTGCTGCTAAAAAGGACTAAAAAAACTGTCATATCCCCCTTTTATTTATCAATAAATGCAGAAATCCTTTCTCATTTCAAAAGCATTTGGAAATACACTAAACCACCATTATATATTCTTCACACTTTCCAGGCCCTCTCACGTTTGTGACCCGAATTGTATGATAGATTTATAGGGGTGCAAGGAGAGCAAGTAATGAAATGTGTGTTGCAGTCTTATGATACAAATGCTGCCTTTTACATGTGTACAATGTCACAGTGTACGTAGGAAAAGATGGCGCTTCTTGATAAACCTTCAATATATATGTCATCATTTTGATTTCATCTCATAGTAGCAGTCACTTATGGATTTTTTTTCTTTGTGGGTTATATTGCTTTAACTTGTAAAGGGAATACTTAGTAATATTTCTATCAATAACTTTTATTATTCCCAATTCTTACATATTCAGTTACCATATGAACTTGCTAAACAGAGAAAGCTCCTGTAGATTAAGTAGAGTCAGGATCCTGCTTTAAATAAACAAAGATCATATTCTGTACCTTTATGATACTCTGGCATGTAGAGAGTGGTAGGCCAACTAAACTAGTCCCATTGATAGACATGATCTGGTCTCCAATATTCAGCTTTCCAGATTTCTCTGCTGGTCCCCCATGCATCATATTGGCTATGATAACTGTAGGCAAGATGGATCCCCACCCAGATTCTACAATCACTACGCCCAGAATTTCACCCTTCTGCTTCTCAATGAAAACCTGTAGGGAGAGAACAAAATTTAGAAACAATTCTCCGTTATGAAATGTAGTAATCCTGCAAAGTAGCCCCAGTCGTCAACACTTTTGCCTTACCCATGCAGCTACAATATACGGTAAACATTTTAAAATTTTACTTTAGTAAAAAATACATAAAGCAATTAGGTGTGTAACCATGGAGTGGAAATAGAAACACTCTTAAATAACTTTTCTTACAAATGTTATACATCAACAGGAGAGAAATTGCTGATGCCTTAAACTCGCTTTTTTCCCTATGGACACATCACAGTGATGGTCCAACGTGCCAAATATTAGAAAGTTGTTTCTTCAAAAGTGTGCAAAGCATATTCGTCCAAGGTGTGAATATTTTTAAAGATGAAAAAAGGAGAAAAGGGAAGGGAGAAAATAACTGGTTTTGACATCTCTAAAAGTAATTAGAATTATGTATGGTATGTGAAGGAATTCACTCAATTGTCTGAAATGGTATACCGGTAGGTTCTCCTGCTTGAGCAGGGGACTGGACTAGAAGACCTCCAAGGTCCCTTCCAGCTCTATTCTATTCTATTCTATTCTATTCTATTCTATTCTATTCTATTCTATTCTATTCTATTCTATTCCTTCCAATTCCATTCCATATTTTCTATTCTATTCTATTCCATTCCTTCCAATTCCATTCCATATTTTCTATTCTATTCTATTCATTCCAATTCCATATTTTCTATTCTATTCCTTCCAATTCCATTCCATATTTTCTATTCTATTCTATTCTATTCTATCCAATTCCATTCCATATTTTCTATTCTATTCTATTCTATTCCATTCCTTCCAATTCCATTCCATATTTTCTATTCTATTCTATTCTATTCTATTCCATTCCTTCCAATTCCATTCCATATTTTCTATTCTATTCTATTCATTCCAATTCCATATTTTCTATTCTATTCCTTCCAATTCCATTCCATATTTTCTATTCTATTCTATTCCATTCCTTCCAATTCCATTCCATATTTTCTATTCTATTCTATTCCATTCCTTCCAATTCCATTCCATATTTTCTATTCTATTCTATTCTATTCTATTCCATTCCTTCCAATTCCATTCCATATTTTCTATTCTATTCTATTTCATTCCTTCCAATTCCATTCCATATTTTCTATTCTATTCTATTCTATTCTATTCTATTCTATTCCTTCCAATTCCATTCCATATTTTCTATTCTATTCTATTCCATTCCTTCCAATTCCATTCCATATTTTCTATTCTATTCTATTCCATTCCTTCCAATTCCATTCCATATTTTCTATTCTATTCTATTCCATTCCTTCTAATTCCATTCCATATTTTCTACTATTCCATTCCTTCCAATTCCATCCATATTTTCTATTCTATTCTATTCCTTCCAATTCCATTCCATATTTTCTATTCTATTCTATTCCATTCCTTCCAATTCCATTCCATATTTTCTATTCTATTCTATTCTATTCCTATTCTATTCTATTCCATTCCTTCCAATTCCATTCCATATTTTCTATTCTATTCTATTCCATTCCTTCCAATTCCATTCCATATTTTCTATTCTATTCTATTCTATTCTATTCCATTCCTTCCAATTCCATTCCATATTTTCTATTCTATTCTATTCTATTCTATTCTATTCCATTCCTTCCAATTCCATTCCATATTTTCTATTCTATTCTATTCTATTCCTTCCAATTCCATTCCATATTTTCTATTCTATTCTATTCTATTCTATTCTATTCTATTCCTTCCAATTCCATTCCATATTTTCTATTCTATTCTATTCCATTCCTTCCAATTCCATTCCATATTTTCTATTCTATTCTATTCCATTCCTTCCAATTCCATTCCATATTTTCTACTATTCCATTCCTTCCAATTCCATCCATATTTTCTATTCTATTCTATTCCTTCCAATTCCATTCCATATTTTCTATTCTATTCTATTCCTTCCAATTCCATTCCATATTTTCTATTCTATTCTATTCTATTCTATTCCTATTCTATTCTATTCCATTCCTTCCAATTCCATTCCATATTTTCTATTCTATTCTATTCCATTCCTTCCAATTCCATTCCATATTTTCTATTCTATTCTATTCTATTCTATTCTATTCCATTCCTTCCAATTCCATTCCATATTTTCTATTCTATTCTATTCTATTCCTTCCAATTCCATTCCATATTTTCTATTCTATTCTATTCTATTCTATTCCATTCCTTCCAATTCCATTCCATATTTTCTATTCTATTCTATTCTATTCCTTCCAATTCCATTCCATATATTCTATTCTATTCTATTCTATTCTATTCTATTCTATTCTATTCTATTCTATTCTATATCTATTCTATTCTTCAAAGCTCTATACGTAGCTGCAAAAATTAGGTGAGAGGAAGACTCTTAGTTCAACAGCATTACAAATAAAGAGGTGCATACATCTTTGCAGTTTTCAGACTTTGAGAAGTGGATCAGATCATCATTGTACATATCTTGGGTATTGAGGAGGTCACTGTATTCCTTCTGACTCAGGTCCTCAGGATTTATTCCATTTGCCCTCAGGAATTCCTGGTATGCCACACTGAATGCCTGGCCAATGGACTGTGCAATTAATTGTGCCTATAATAGTTATGAAAGAAAAAAACAACATAGTAAAATAGTTACGGACATCCAGTAGGAGCAGAGATGATTTAAAAATGGGTTTTCAAACCCACCATAAGCTGGGTGGTGAAATGTATGGCAACTGCAGTATATCAAACAATGCATAATGAGAGTGAGACTCAGGGCTCACAAATCGCCTGAGGGAAGTAGACAGAACGCTAAAATGTTATTTGGGTCCTCAATTTGAAAAGCTGCTTCAAACTCAATTGATCTCAACAATTCCATGGATGTAGCATTGTATGGAATAGCAAGCATGAGGGAGTGACTTTATTGTTCAGAATGTGTACTAGGCTCAAGCAATAAACAGTTTTTGCACCCTCTTGAGATTTCCTCTCTAATATGATGAAACTTTACAGAAACTGGTTCACCCCTAAAATAGACAGACAAAACTGTATTTTGTCTGTGGTTTCCCCCTTCTATGTAGGTTCTTGGTTTAGTCTATTCATGGCCAGGCCTTATTGATCTTGCAGCCATAATTCATAGCATAGTGGATTAAAGAAAATGCACGATAGTGCATCATTTTCTCCTGGTATTGTTTCAAATCATTATTCTTCTCTCAGCAAGTCTCAGGGTAGCACCCAGAATTAAGAAGCAGATTCTCATTTTTCTTGTCCTTTCTGTACCTGTTTCCCTTCACCAAATACTATCTGTCCTAGGATTAATATTAATTGGTTTTAAAGTCCATTGGTCTATGATTGTCAGGGCCAGCTCAGATGCAGAAGTTGGAGGGGATCATCAGCTGAAAGTGCCACTTAAAAACTAAGAGAGGCACCTATTACTGGCTGCTATTGCTGGCCACAAAAGTCAAAGGACGGAGCTAACACTTCACCTCCAATGCAAGTGTCCACAAAGGCACTGGGCAAAACTTTTGGGCAGAAAGCCTGCCCCATCAAAGAAACTAACTCAGGTCTCACCACCCACATGTAAGGGGACAATATCCCTCCTTTACCTCACCATTGTGTTCCTCAACTTCTTAGCAGCCTTCTTGTTTTTTCAACCCTCTTGCCGTTACAGTTCTATTCGAAAACCGTTTTAAAAAAGACGTCTTACCCATGTCTCTCTGATTTCCATGGTCCAGGACATGGTTCGGGACAAACAATGACTAGCAGACTACGCTAGACAACTGACAACCTTTCTCTTACCGATAGGTTCCTTTCTATCAGGATCGGTACATGCATGCTTTCATGGCCTACTACTATTGATTGCAACAAACAGCCTAATGGCTGCATTTCAGAAAGAGGAGGATTCTATATTAATTTCTAACAGGGAAATGACAAAGTTCCTTACATCTTCAGATTCAAAAACATGGCAGATCATTTTGTACTGCCTCTTCCCATCCTGAGAAGGATGAGATGCCTCCACATTATCTTGAGAATTTGATCTTGGCATTCGCCTTCGAGCCATCAATACAACTATATTTCCGATATCTGCAATGTAGGAAATGGTCCTCAAAGGGTGATCCATCATCGTTTCCTAAGGAAAAAAAAAAGACCCTTGTATTAGTGTTCTTTATCACTAACACAACTATTTAAGAACACTGGCATTCCATTGTTTTCCAAATTAAAGGAAATCTTCATCACCTATACAAATCAAGGAAGAATAAGTGTTCCCACCTGCCAGATCACAAGAGTCTTTGGTAAAGTATTTATCAGGGCCATAACATGTATAGGTAATCCTTGACTGACAACCAGTTGTCTGATGATCATTTGCAGTCATGGCAGCCTCAGAATGGATGCTTTATGGCCCATAAAACACTTCCAGTTGTCATAAAAGTTGTGCTGCCCAAAATGACCGCATTTTAGGCCCTCCCCGCAATTTGGAAAGCAGTTAATGATTTCATCCTCTTATAAAAATTCCAAACTACGCTTTTTTTTCATAGTAAAGAAAGAAGTAAATGGAAATAAACAAGAAATGGCTCCATGATGTATTTCCAATCCTTGTACAATAGTTGAGAGTTTGCTGTACCTGAGTGTCTGCATTTAGCACTTTTATTCTCTGTGTTGAAATGAAAAGATCAACTTCAGTCATGGGCTGAGATTCCCCTTCAGGAACCTGCAGTCAAAGACATTTTTTAGTTAGGACATGTGTACTTTTGAAAATATTGGATTAGATATTAAATCAAATAAATCTTACAAAATGTACGATTCAACTGTGAAGTTAATGATAAACAGAAATAGTATGAAATATGAGTGATGGAAAAAAATTGTTAATTTCCTCCCAACTCTTGCCCATGTAATATTTTTTCCTGACGTGAAAACACATTCTCTTTCTAGCATAGGGCTTTCCCTGGATTCTTTTAAATCTGTTTACCAGCCAATCTTTCATTAATTATGACTAATGAGCTCAAGGCACAGTTAGGCAGAGATGAAGATGTGGCATTATACTGTTTTGGCTACCCAAAAAGAAGAGGGAAGAAAAATGAGCCATTGCCCTACATATGCTCAGTATTCATTCCCCTCTTTTGCCAAAGTAAAAGCACGGTCATAAAAACAGGTTTTCATGTGTATTCATATTCATGACATTTTGTTTTATGTTGAAGCATGACCACCTTATGAACGATTAGTCATAGGAACTGCAAAAATAGTAAAATAATCTCACTTCCAGCTCCCACTACAATAAAATTGGTTGTTGGGATTGATAAAAAATTAATATAGTTCTAATGTAGAACTTGCTAAAGCCATACAAATAGAATTATTGTTAATGTAACATGGGCTATTCATAACATATGTACAACGCATGCTACAAATCATTCTTCCAGCCCCTCCAATTATTGTGGTAAAAAAAATTCACCAGCCAACCACCAAATAATATTGGTATTATTTTTTTATAACTGAAAGAGCGAGAAATAAGTTCATTAAAACCTCGACTTGCACAACATATTTATTTGTTGAAAAAAAATGTAAATGCTGAAAATGTTGGCCCTATACAATGCTCTAGAACAGAGGTCCTCAACCCCTGGTCCGTGAACCAGTACCAGTCCATAGCATGCCAGCAACTGATTTGCCTGAACAAGCAAAGCCCCATCTGCAAGATGCAGGCAGCACACAAAACCACGCACCCTCCAGTCTGCGGAAAAACCTCTCTCCACGTAACTGGTCCCTGATACTCTAGAACAGCGGTTCTCAAACTTTTGCAGGCCGCGCCCCCGATCTGTGCCGCGCATCGCGCATGCGTGACGCAACGGCCCGCATCGCGCATGCGCGGTGCTGCCCCCTGCGCTGGCCGAGGGGAAAAGGGGAAAAAATGGCAGACTGCATTGTTTGGCGACCCCCGTGAAATGGTCGTTCGACCCCAAATGGGGTCGCGACCCACAGGTTGAGAACCGCTGCTCTAGAATACCATGTTATTGTATTTTGCTGCCCACTGCTAAACTGTGTTTGCATGAATAGGTTTTCTCTACTATTCCAGACTGGTATGTGTTTATATATACTGCATATAATTATAGAGCTTAAATTTTACATAAGTAAAGTTAAGTCATTTGGTTGCATCCAGCAATTTTGTTTCATTAATTAAATGAAATGAAATTTAAATATAAAATAAAATATAACTAGTCTTTTTTTGGAAAGAAAGATTTAATTCAAAAAATTAAACAAATATTCATCAGCCCTATATTTGGGATGTACTTTTAGCAATAGCATGTTTTCATTCGATTAATAATTATCTTATTATGGTCGTGAAATGGCTAATAAGCAAAAGATGTTATCTGATGTATCAATTTACATAGTGGTTCAAACATTTAATGAAAAACACTTGCTGGATACAGATTGTTTTTTTTTTTAATGTTGACAAACAGAGATGCAAAAAAAGTAAAATGAAATAAGAAAACCTAGACAACACATCAAGCTGATGAAATTGTACTGCACCTTCTTTCTGCTTTTGGCTAATTTCTGGGCCATCTGCTTAGCATGAAATAAATAAAGAAAGGAGAATAGTTAGCTAACATCTTGTAGAAACTCTATGTCAACCAGGGATCTATAACAGTATACCTGTTTGTCACCTAATTAAAGTGTATATACAGTACATTAGAACAGCTTTTCCAGCCTACAGTCTGCCAGATACGTTATATTACAACTTTTATACATTTCAACCAGCATGGCTCTTGGAACTAGTTGACTAGGAACTACTGTATTTGCAGTACAATATATCAATATCATTGTTTTTCAATATTGGAACTTTTAAGATGTGTAGACTTCACCTTCAACATTCTTCGCCTTCAACACCAACACTATGAAATAATACCCATCACTGGATATTATTTCTCCAGAGGCTACCTGAAATAAACTTAGCTGGATGGTTTACTATGTTGATCCCTTTCTCACTGCAAGGAGAATCTTATTAGTTTAAACTTACTCCTTAAGCACTGTGGCCTCTTTATAGAGCAGAATTCAATAAATGTCACCCACGAGATTATTTTCAAAATGAGGACATTGGTAGAAACCAATTCCAAACCAAACAAAAACAAATAAAAACACTTTTGGCCTGCTTTAGATATATATGTCTTCATGTCACAATGTGAAATCAAACGATTATTTTGAATAGCAAATTACATACTAAAAAACAAAATAAAAGTTTATTTTGATAACATTCTAGACACGGGGACTGAATTATTTCCTGAGTTTTAATAAGATAATTTATTTAGTCCTGTTTACTTGATTTATATACAGCCTGGCAAGCTCAAAGAAGCACAGGGAGAGCTCCTTCCTCCTCTTTTCCCCTCACAACTAACCATCTCGAGAAGAATCGGCTGAGAGAGAATGACTGACCCAAAGCTCCTGCTGTTAGAATCTGGGTCTCCTTGCTCCTTATCTAACATCACTGCATACATACATCACTATGCACACTACATACATGTATATATATATATAGACGACATACATTTGTCACCTATACATGCTGTTATAGATGACAAATGTGTTTCTATGAATGCAAGCCAGAAGTATCATTCAACATTGTTGCTCGTCATGCAGTGAAATTCCAGATTCTGATTTCTAAGCAACAGATTACCAGAAGAGTTTTTTTTTACTAGCGAAAGGAGTTTAACTATTAAGTAAGGCTGCGTAATGTAAAAACTATGCATATCCTAAGCTGATTAGACTGTGTGGAGTTTGCTGAGGAAGAAACACAAAGAAGTAGATGCAAAAGGAAGCGTTTTAGAGGGTAAGTTTTAATTTATGATACACTGCCTTCCCCATCTGCTCCCATTGCATATAGGAGTTTGTGTGCTTCCCCTTTCCACATAAACAAGAAGGAATAGATCACATGAAAATATATTTGTTAATGAAGCTGCTTTCTTAATTCCAAGAGAATGAGAAAATTAGATTAGATTATATTTTGTATAACTTAATAGACTGATAATGCACCAAAATTAAGAAACAAGTCATCTTGCAATTTAGCTCTAGTTTGAAGTCAATGTATTATTTATAATGTCTCATCTGTTGTATAGTGGTTGATGAAGAACTTACAGGAAAACAATATGAACAAAGCTGATTTTGATTTCAAAAGAACCTCCAATATTTAGCAGTATTTCATCTTTTTTCCCCAGAGAGCATACAAGCCTAACAGAACCATGTGACAGTCATTTGTCATACAAAATTATACAAAATAAAAGTATGACTTATTTCTGTGTTAGTGACTATTTGAGGTACTTTTTATGAAATTTTAGTTTTGTGCAATTTTTGACAATGCGAAACAATTCAATTTATAAATATGTACTGCTTTTAACTTGTAACGTATTTCAGTATATGTTGTATTGCCCAAATTCCAGCCAAAGTTAAGCATTTTAAGCATCTATTTGTTTTAAGCTTCACAAAACTAATGAGGTTTAGGGAAATCTTGCTGGACTGAGCAGTATTTATAACATTTCTAACATTAGTTTTTTTAAAAAGATAGGTTAATCTCCAAAACTACTTTTATACTTTTAAGATTCGAAAAACATAATCTTGCTAAAGTTAAACCACTAATGGTTTGATTGCTAATGAGCTTTGAATATGTCACCAGCAAAGTAGAACTCAATATAAGATAAAATGGAGTGGAATTTTGCATGTTCTTATTAATTCATCGTGCATTTTATAGTCACTAATGAATGACCTGAAGAGCTCAAATTTCATGTCAAGGTTAAATCACTTTTATAGAAACCAAACGTTGCCATTATTTGCATATATTTTATACTATTTTTAATTCTGCAGTGAGAGAGTAAGTACTCTGCTGATTTGCTACAGTACTTTTGTTGTATATTTTAATTACCACATTAAGATGCTCAGTGCCCTAATCTAGTTACCTCAGATGTATTATGTAAAAAGTTCTATTGAATGTAAATTAACCCAATTTTATGAAACATCGTCTGAATTATATTTCTTCTTTCCTTTGTAATTCCTGATTCACATATATGAATTCTGCATTCGTATAGTAATTTAGGTTGGAATATTCTGAAATTTGAGATTTGGCAGATCCCACTTTATTCCAGCAAGTTATATGGGGGAAAAAGTTGTTCTTTATCCGATGCCTCAATCCCCTTTTATGCCACATCAGTGATGTCTTGGCTTATTGTAATCCTTTTGCTTTTGAGAACTTGTCAATCATTTTTAGCAATTTTGATCTTCTGGGCCCAGCTGCTGTTAAGCAAGAAAACAACTGTAGAAACAATATTCCCCTTTCCGATGAGCACTCCTGGTCTCTGGATAAAGGGCAAATAAATCTATTTCAATGTATCAGATGCCCACTGGACTCAATTATAACAAAATATTAATCTACAAATTATGAAAGCAGACTGGTCATAAAAATAACGAACATGTCACTTCAATCATAGAACCACTTCCAGAGTATGTTTCAGTACAGAGACAAAGTATGGATTAGTCACAGTCGCAACTCGGGCATTAAGAAAGAGACTGATTTTCACCTTAATACGGCTCACCGCTTCCTGAGCCTGCATCATTCTCACATTCTTGGACGGAGTTTTGTCTGAAAGGAGTTGAGTAGAGCCAAGATAATTGGCAGCAAATATGATTCCATCGATTAAATCTTCAGGATCACAAGGTCCTGGAACTACAGTATATAAAAATTGAATTATTGGGCAAAATTATATTACTAACGGGAAAATAATAGAATATATTATTATCAGTACTAGCATATGCTGGCTACAAATGGAATTCTGGTGTGGCTGAAATTCATCATTCCCAAAAAAGATCTGATACAATCAGAAAAGAACACAAGGACTATCTTCTCCATCACAGAGAAAACCCTTGATAAACTAATTTATTTTGACATTGGTTTGTTCTGTTGAGACAGAAGTGCCCCTTAAGCAAAACAAGCTGAATGGATTTTTTTACTCTCTTCCCATCTCAGAAAGCCACAGAGCTCATTCATGCCTCTGCCCTAGTAATGCCCATTATTCTTTAGCTTTGATCATCCATCATTAGCGTGAAAGGAAAACAATACCAACTGATATTACCAAAGGTGCGGGCAAAAAAGGAAATTAAATACATGGCCATATATTAGCTTCATGACATGGCCAATATTCACCTCAAACAATAGCAACAACCCATGGAGGATTAAATAGAAGTAGACATTGATGGAAGTTTTCTAGGTACTGAAGACCTGGCTGTTTTCCTCAAGCGTTTGGGCCAGAGGTGAACTTTGATGATTACAATTGTTTTCTGTAAATTGAGATTGTTATTTTAACTGCTTTAATTTTGTACATCATGCAGAATCACTTCCATGAGATTGTGAGAGGGAGACATATGAATAAATAAAAAATAACAATGTGTCACTGCCAAGTGGCTCTGACACAAACATCTATCTTAATTATGTATCTGACATAGTAATACAAATGCATCTTTTGAAATGTGTGCATAACTGGAAAAGGGCAGAGGGGAAGATGAAAACTCTAGTTTTTCTTGTTTTAGTTAGAAATGTTTACGCAACAAGATTAGCTGGACCATTAGTGAGACATTATGAAGACTTCTGAAACCTTGTGCCCTGACCAAGAAAAGCCCCTCCTAGCTTTCAATGAGTATAATGTATCCTTTTTCAAGACTGACCAATTTTTCAAACTTTATTCGCCACAAAAAAGGTAAGATTTTGGATTTTCAAAATTCTAACCATTTATTTTGTTATGTGCATGTGTGTGCATTGTCTTCATCTCAGTGTTGACTCTTGGTGATTGCCTGGACAAATCAAAAGTGATTTGTCATTGTTTCCTACCTATGGCTGAGACAGAGTGATTGCCCAAAGTTACCCAACTGGCTTTGTAAAAAAGCAATAACTACAGATAGTCCTCGAGTTATGAATGTAATGGAGCCTGCCCATTCCATTCGTAACTCGAGAATTCGTGGGAGTGAATCTCGTACCTTGAAAGAGATCACTCCCTGCTTTCACCCACACAATGGATAATCAAAATGTGTGGGCGAATGCGCAGTTCGTTAAATGCAGAGGGTGGGGAAGGCCATGGGGGGGCCTAGTGATGGAAGAGGCCCCCAAGGCCTCCCCGGCCCACTAAGATACCTCATGCTTCCCCCTCCTTCCCTGCCACGCCGGACTCACTTACTTTGCAAAAATCCACTCTGCTGCTGTTTCTCCGCTCTGTCGTTTTGAGGGAGAGGAGAGTTGATGGAAACTCCTGGGTGCCGTAATATCACGTGAGTTCAGGCACCCATCCTCTTTTGCAGAAAAGGGGGGCCTGAACTCTCGCAAGATCACGGACCCCAGAAACTTTTATTTTCAGGGCGAAAAGCGTTTGGGATATCTGTCTCCTGCTCCCCCCCAACTCTTTTTTGCCACCACCGGAACACTTTTTAGCTGAACGGAGACCTTGGGGAGGCTGGAAGCTCTGTCTGGCTGCAAATGGGGTGTTTTGAAATGGAGCGTTTCAAAGTCCCCCGTTTGTAGCCAAATGGAGCTTCCAGTCTCCCCAAGGTCTCCATCCAGCTAAAAAGTGTTTGAGCACCTATGGAGTGCTTTGAAAAGGAGCAAAACAGAGCATTTCAAAGAGCTCCATAGACTTTCAAACACTTTTAGCCAGACAGAGACCTTAGGGGGGGCTGGAAGATCCGTCTGGCTGCAAATGGGGCCTTCTGAAACAGAGTGTTTCAAAGTGCCCCATTTGCAGCCAGACAGAGCTTCCAGCCTCCCCAAGATCTCCGTCCAGCTAGAAAGTGTTCCGGCGATGGCGGAAATGAGTTGGGGGGGAGCAGAAGACAGGCATTCCAAACACTTTTTGCCCCAAAAATCAAAGTTTCTGGGGTCCGTGATCTTGCGAGAGTTTAGGCACCCATTCTCTGCAAAAGAGGATGGGTGCCTGAACTCACGTGATATTATGGCACCCAGGAGTTTCCATTGAGTCTCCCTCAAAATGGCAGAGAGGATTTTTGCAAGGTAAATAAATCTGGCATGGCAGAATGGGCGGGGGAAGCAGTTGTGGGGAGCAGGGGGGGAACTAGGGTGAATGCTGCAGAGCCTCTGTAGTCATTCGTAAAGGCGAACAACTGCTGTGGTGCTACAACATTTGTAATTTCGGGACTTGCTCATAAACGCTAGAGGGCACTTATTGCGTAATTTCAAACGAGTGCTAAGTGAATGCTCGTAACTCGGGGATTACCTGTACTACTCACCTCGCCTAGTTTAAAGCCCAGTGCCTTAATCACTAGATCAAGCTGGCTTTCCCAATGATTCAGTTCTGCTTCTAAACCATGAAATTTACACATATACTTAGATGCAATCCTGGGGGGGGGGGGACTTACCTTGACTGTTGTATAGAACTCATTCATTTATAAAGCACTACTTTCTAAAACATGTTTCAGTCTCAATGACATAAAATGATGGTAGTGTTCTAAAATATTTTAATCACCGATAGGTAATTTATTTTACCAATAAGTGAATTAACTGGCTTGGTAATAGAAGAAAAAATAATGCACTTTTCTTTTGGTCCTACTGATATGAGAAAAGAAAGTAAAAAAAAATAACCCTCTCTGACTGATATATTGTATAGCTTGATTTGAGAAGTAATTTGACATTTCTACTGTCCTCAGTGGAAGGAAAATTCACAGATGAAAAAGTAATATTCTCAAATACAACCAGGTTGCAAAGAATATCTACTTATGCATAGAATACTATGAAGTATTGGAATTCTGAATTTATTAATTGTCTCATTTTCTGAGGCAGAATGCAGTCTTGCAGTACTGTAGGCTAAGTCATTGTTCTCTACCAGGAATTCAGTCGTGATCGGCTCAAGATTGACTCAGCCTTCTATCCTTCTGAGGTCAATAAAATGAGGACCCAGATTGTTCGGAGCAATATGCTGACTCTATAAACCAGGGGTGTCAAACTCAATTTCATTGAGGGCCGCATCAGCATTGTGATTGCCCTCGGGGGGATGGGTGGTGTGGCCAGGGTGGGTGTGGCCTACTGGGTGGGCATGGCCAGCTCTACATCGTTCACGTCAAGGGGGCCTGGGCAAAAGTGGGACAGATCTGAGAGTCTCTGGAAGAAGGGGGTGGGACCAGGGCAAGTGCCAAGGCATGGTCCCATTTCTTCATTCCTCACAAAGGGTGACACCTCCCCAGCATGCACCCAGGGGGCGGGGCCGACGCGGCGGGCTGGTTCCTTGCTGTTTCCAGACGGCCTTGTGGAGCTAAGCCTGAATGTGTTTCAGCATAGATGGCCACCACAAAATTGTACATTGGCACCCGGCTGGCCTAGGCCAGGGCCAAGGCAGCGGGGGCCGTTCCCTCACTGTTGTCAGGATGGCTTTGCGGGCCACATGAAACCACTTTGTGGGCCGCATCCAGCCCCCGGGCCTTGTGTTTGACATGTCTGCTATAAACTGCTTATAAACTATGTAAAGCATAGTCTAAGTGCTCTTGTTCTTCTGTTGAAAAAGTTATTTGCTTTTTCAGGAGTAGAATTTGTGACAGGGAAAACAGACTCTAGCAATTCATATAACTCTTCCACATGCATTGGTGACATCACCTTGCTTAATACAATAATGCTTTCTACCAACATACGTCCAATGAAGTTGAGCAATTCTTATTGTTCAATTCAATGATGGTACTTTTTAAAAACTTATAAAAAAGATAAGTGTTGATTGCTAATAAAGTTTACGATAGAAAAATGTTGGGGTAAAAGTCATATAAAGATAGATTTAAATTAAAACATCTATAAATATCTTCATATTTTAGCTGTTGCTAGCATCATTAAGAAATGTAAATTATCATTCTAATTATATTAAGCTTTTTAGATGATTAAAGCAAATTTACTCTAACAAATTAAAAGGCCAAGCATATAGTAATTAGATCATGGAACTGAACCTTTTTGGTTCAAACAAAAATCACATGGACCAAAATTAAATATGAAAATGTAATATAAAATTAATATTCAACCAAAATTGCAACTGTTGGAATCAAACTATAAATGTTAGCCTAATTTCAAAAGCCATTCGAAATTGGAACTGTAATTAAAATGTAAGTGCCAATAGCTGGGAGAAACTGTTATGCAAGTATTTAAAGAAGCGAATCTTAACATGCTAGATGTAATTCATTCTCCAAGAATACATAGGATTTGTAAATAGACTAATTTATTGTTGACCTGTAAGGCTGTGATTGCAATAAAAGTTGATTAGATTTTATTTACAGATCTAGAATATTCTGAAAAATGTTCAGTACAAGAACTAGTGTGCTGTGGTAGCAAATGTTTCAAAGTAGGACTGCAAGATGCAACCTTACTTATCCTTGCGCTGTGTCATTGTCCCTCAGATACAATTATCTCTGGGGTTTGTGGTGTTGAAAAAACAGGGAAAGCACAGTTATCTGCTGATTCCAGAGCTTTGCACAAAAGGGGTGAAATTTGTGTTGCAATGTCACAATACATCTTTTGTTACTTAATCCCCCATAGACATGCACTAAAGGAGGGCTATTAGCGCATAAGGAGTAAAATAAAACATAAGCCACCCATCGAAGTCTATGAATGCATAAACCAAAGGAAAAATAAGCAATTTCCAAAGGAAAAATAAGCAATAAAAGTTTAAGCCACTAGCTATTTCAGCTGCTATTTATTCAATTTTCAGGTCTGGGTTTCTTAAAAAAATTTTTTTTAAAAAAAAAACCATAAACATCGCTAAATAATATTTTTGAACATAATTTAGTGTACAGCCAGAGGCATGCAAAATTATTACTCCTTACTATTGCTTTCAATGCTAAACATCAGCAACAGAAAAACTCACTTTAAGGTGTGCTTAGATTCAGTCTACTTCTGATCTATTATAGAGGCAATTTAGCCGTGCAGAATTAGTGATACATATATGTGGGCTAATAGCTGACTGAAAAGCACAAGTATCATATAACCACTTTTTTTTTAAAAAAAGTAGCATTTTCAGATATGACATGAATTATAGATAAACGTGATTTGAATCTAAAATCTATATGCCTTTTATATTGAAATGATTGTATGGGTTAATATAAAAGGGCTAGGTACCAATCCTACAGTTATTATAATTTGATAAAGACACTAGCTAGCCTGTCAATTTAAAGCCAACACAATGATTTCTCACTAGCCACTTAATATTAACACCACAGACCCTTGATATGCAAAAGAGAAAAATATGTAAATATAAATATATGGAGTTTTTTTCTTGAATCTGGCTAGGAAAATCATTATGTTCCATCCTATATAAGACAACATAATTTTTAGAAAACTTTAAAGAAGAACTGAAAGGTTGTAGAGGAGACAATACAAAAATCACAACAGAAGAGATCATTTTGAATTAGAGCTACAGGCACTGATTTTTCTAAATTTTTGGCTTAATTATGGACTACAATGGTCTCACATGGACTATAAATGGAGCACTCTTTGCAAGATGCAATGAATTCAATTTTACAAGGGAAAAAGGCTAGACACTTGCAGTAATATAGCACTATATCTAAAGTGGGACAAGATTTGACTTCAGCAAGAAATTATAGACTAATATCATTATTGAATTATTATTAAGTTGTTCACAATGAACATAGCTGATAGATTGTAAATATCTATTTTATTCATGAAGGTCAATGTAAGTTTTTATCTAAAAGATAGTTAAAAAATAATATTAGACATTATTGTGGAATATCTGGAACAACATAATGAGAAACAAGCTGCATTATTATTTTTTTTACATGCAAAGAAAGGTTTTGACGATTTGAACTGGATTCTATTATTTAAAGTTTTTGGAATGGAATTTTAGTGATAATTTTATAAAGTGAGTAAAGTAGATTTATACTTTGATGAAAACACTAAATTATTGTTAAAGAAGATCTAACAAAAGCACAGGCAATACCAAAAGGAACAAGGCAGGGCTGTCCACTGTCCCCTCTCCTGCTGAGTTTGGTTCTCAAAATTTTGAACAGAGACATTAGACAGGATGAGAGGACCATGGGAGGGAAAAAATTTAAAAGAGACTTATAAATGAAGATGTTTTGCAAATGCTGGTTTTGATGCTAGTTTTGGAAGATTCTTTAAAGGGAACTGAAATATTAATGGAAGGCTAAAATAAGTGGTTGCTGTTGTTGTTAGCATATGGTATTGTTACATTAGCAAGGAGACTACAATGCTATTGCAGAGAATTATATTGGCCTCCAATTTACCAGCCTTGTCGTAGATGTACTTGAGCACTTCCTGATATGCGCCACAGGAGGGTTTGTACCAGAAAGACAAGCGACTCTCTTGCAGTGTCATCCTAGGCCCGCTCCCTTCCCTAGAGCTGTCTTGTAAACAGGGAAGGTTCAGAGCAGAGACCATCTCCAGCACCATTAAGCCACTGTGCCTCTAAAAGAACTGATGCATTGACGGGTTTTAAGGTTAACAAACAGAAGACAAAGATGTTAACAAAAACTAAAAAGATATAAGATAAAAAAAAATAATGAATAAAATGGGTTTTAAGATTGAGAAGTAGGTAAAATACTTGGGTATTAACATGACAAATATGAATTGTATCTTATCTCAAAATAATTATGCTAAGACATGGAATGAAATAAAAATATGTTAAGATGGGTGAGAACACAAAGGGGGAGAAATTCTACAATTAACCTGAATAAGTGTTATTTTTTTTTGTTCAGGACCATATCTATTTGGACATTGCATATCAATTATGCAATGGTGGAAAGATATATCTAAATTTGTGTGACAGGAAAAAAATAATAATGAGTTAGATATAAGGTGTTACCAGATACAAAAAAGGTGAGGAGATTACCTGAGTTGAAATTATATTTTACAGGTTGCTGTTAATAATTTGGATGAAAGAGTGGATGTTGCTGAGAAACAGGGGGCTTTTGGAACTAGAAGCACATGATCTTTGGAGGGCATGGATATTTATGGTATAATAAAGCTAAGGTTAATATAGATTTTAAAAATAATTTTGTTAGATGTGCAATATTGAAAATATGGCACAGACATGAACCCAGATTGCACCTAAAAATATCTTTGTAGCTGTCAGCACCAGATGAATTTCATTGAAGAAAAATGATAACTAAACACAAATGACTAACTTATGGAGAGATATTGCAATTTTTGGAAGAAGAATCCAAAATAAAATCAAGAGAATATCTGGAAACAGAAGCCTACACTTGTCAATGGTTTTCTCATGTAAAATTACTAGAAAGATTTAGGTATTGGTTTTAAGTATTGTTAAAACTGAGTTTGAACTAGAACTGTGTACAAAGGATGCACATGTTATCATTAAAATAGAACAAGAGGTTAATCTATACCTATAACTGCTGTAAAAAAAGAAGCTGCTTTTTTATATTTTGTTTCTTTTTCTCCTGCACTTTTGGCTTTGCCTTTTTCTTCCTTATTTTTTTCTTTTTTAAAATATTAGCTCTTGATTTTTTTTCTCTTTCTTTTTAAAACTTTCAATAAACTTAAATGACTAAAACTCTAGTACAACTGCTGACAGACCAAAAAGTTGAAGAAGCTACTGTTCTAATCAGGTATATTGTTTTCTTTCCAGTGTTATTTCTTTTAGCTAATTTCTATTTCTAAAAATCCAAAAATCTTGAAAGTTGTTATTTTTTAAAACAGATGAATTATTCAGGGATGACATTTCTTTCTTGGCAATCTCAAGTGATAAAGCTCACTTCTTTCTCAGATGTCCTTCTATTCTTTATGCATAAATAGAGATCTCAGAAAACATTCAAATGAATCTGAAAACCTTTTTTAAGTTTAATAATTCATCCCACTTTATATATCCGCATAGACCAATTTAAATTTAAACAAAAGACAGGTTGACAGCTTACCTTCAACATAGGTTGGGAAAGAAGCCAAGCTCTTCCTCGACTGTAATTAAGACAAACAGGATATCAAACCAAGCTAAGCATGCTGAGGTTTGCATTAAAAAGCCTTTCATGCAGACCTGGCAAAGTTATTCATCACACAGTGACAGTTATTACCCAAATCTCTGTAGACAGCCTATTAAGAAATACTTAAAACATGTTTCAAAGTATTAGTTCTTTATTAATAAGTTATTCTGGAATGTATAACCCCTTAGCATTAATTAAATAATTTCCAGATTTACACAAGTATATAAATGTTAATATTCTAACAGACAAGATGTTGGTTAATAAAAATAATGCAAAGAATTCAAGGATTTCAATAATGAACAGAAATAATGAACAGAGAAGATGCCTCTGCCCAAAGCAGGGCTAACCAAGTGGCAAAATGAAAAGCCACCGAATAGACCACCTCTTTATAATTCGTCTCTGGACAAGGAGAGGATTTGAGATGACAAGACGAGTTGTTCCTCACAAGACAGCAATCTCCAGTGGGTGTTGAGCTCTGGATAGGCATCTTTGTTCAAATTAAGGATGGCGGCTTTATGGACACTGTATTTGCATACTTCTATTTCTAATCACTTTTGAAACTGTTTATTAACTGCTTTTCACCCATTAGGAACTTTTGTATCGATATGTTTTACGGCACAATTGAATTTCCTTTAATCCTTAGTGAAAAAAGTTTTAAATATAAATTTAGGGACTTTAAAAATTCATTTTCGGAATAAACAGCAAAAGGGTTATTAGTACTTGGATTTTGGAAAATTACAGATGAAAGGGCTAATGCATTTGAAGTAAGATTTTGAAATTAATTATAAGAATCCTTCCTGTGGGAAAATTCTATTGTTTTAATTTTTTTTTTAAAAAAAATATTAGGATGGAACTTTGAAAGCTGGACACTAAAGCAGCGGTTCTCAACCTTTTTCAGGCCGCGACCCCGACCTGCACTGCACATGTGCAGCGCGACCCCGACCTGCACCACGCATGCGCGGTGCGAAGGCCCGCATCGTGCATGCGCAGCACACATGTGACGGCCCGCATCGCGCATGCGCGGTGCTACCCCACGCATGCGCAGTGCTGCCCCCTGCGCCGGCCGAGGGGAAAAGGGAAAAAAATGTCGGACTGCGTTGTTTGGTGACGCCCGTGAAATGGTCATTCGACCCCAAATGGGGTCGCGACCCACAGGTTGAGAACCGCTGCACTAGAGGGAACCAGAAGGAACTAAAGATTACAATTAAAGGAAAACACTTAAATTCGACTTACTAATACAAAATGGAGCAAAATACTTTAACATGGGCCTACTGAAGGAAATTTGTGAACAACAGACCCAGAAGTTAATTTTAAGAGTGGCTGCCATTATAGACAGACTGTGTTTAAAGGATATAATAGAAGGGGAACAATTTTTACCAGACAAGACTGAGACTGATCTAACAGTGGATTTAAAAATGGCAGGCTACAATAATGATATATAAAAAGATGCTACACTGGATATACAGATGAAACTGACTGATGTTTTAATAATTAAAAGGGATATACAAATAACAAACCAAAAGAGTGACCTGGATAACTTTCCTATATTGAATTTCCTACATTACATAACAAACTTGTTAAAATTTTGAAGAGTTTTGAGATAAGGGTCAAAGAAAACATGAAAAGAAATCAAGTTCTAGGATAGTTGTGGCGAACCTATGGCACGCGTGCCAGAGGCGGCACTCAGAGCCCTCTCTGTGAGCACACTTGCTGTCACCCCAGCCCTGCCTTCTCCCTGGCCCCCTCCTCACCAGCAGACCCCCTGGAGAGTCACCTCCAGGCACGGCCTGTGCAGAGCAGCGCAGCCTAGGACATGGCAGCCGGACAGCAGGGAGAAGACTCCGCCCTTGCACCCCGTTGCGCAGATGATGCTGCAGGGCGTGGCTGCCATGGCACTGCTGGGCTGCCTGGGCAATCTGCAGCCGACCATGGAGGTGGTGGGTGGCAGGGCGGGGTGGGGGGTGCTGGCAGGGCGGTTTTGGGGCACTTGGTCTCTAAAAGGTTTGCCATCACTGTTCTAGAACATTACTTGAAAGGAATAAAAATCAAGATTGTTAAAATAAAAGGAAAGAATATAAAATTAATTTTTATTTGTTTGATTTTTATAGTTGTTCTGAGAAGCGTACATCAAAGTTAAAATGGATATGTTATTATCTCTGGTAATCCTTAATGGTCTTTTGCTGACTAGGATTGAACAATTAGGCTTTAAGGCTTTGTTTATGGCTAAGAGATGAGATATGGGTAGAAGACACCATTTGCTGCATTTTAAGAGAAGATGATATATTACTAAAATTGTTTAGATTTGCTGTGATTAAATTATTTCTTTACATATTTCTTTTTTTTCTATTTTTCTTTCTAGTTTCTTTCCTTTTCTGCATTTTCTAGTTTTTAGTTTTATTCTTTCATTTTTTAGTTTGTCCTAGTTTTTACCTATTTAACTATAATCTATATATTATTAAAACTGTAGTTCCTGTAACCTTTAACTGGGCGGAACAACATCATAGAGTAACAATTTTTAAACCCAGGTACTTCAAATGAGCTAACTTACAGACTGCATTTAAAATCCAGCATCCATGGCTTCTGTGGAAAGTTGGCAAATGTTATAAAATATTTTATGACATAAACATTATCATAAAATGATTTATGATATAGAACAAAATGTCATAAAACATTTCTTGCACTGATGTTGATGTGCTATAAAGTTTCAAGGCAGATACATTTCTGAATATATCCCTGAATTTTTATTAACTTTTCCAGTATGTTAAAAACTCTGCCATTGCTGAAGGCACTGTGGAATTTGGTAATGAAATATCTCTGAATTATGACCCAATGGGTGATGGATTGTCTAGTGTTTAATAAAATTACTATTTAAAAAGGATTTATATATCAGGAATTGTGATAAAAGTTTTAAACTGTCCTTTAGTCAATTCAGACTACTAAACATATGAACACTGAATTCTAAAATATAACGTAATTTAGAATTTGCTACTAGGTTTAGCACAATATGGGAACACATCCAAATTAAGAAATCATGACTGATATCAATCACAGTGTATGAGTTTGAACTTTTATGCTAAAAAATACCAAATAAGTTATGGTTTAGTGTTATTAGCCATAGAGCTGTGGTGGCACAGTGGTTAGAATGCAGTATTGCAGGCTGATTCTGCTGACTGTTGACTGCCAGCAGTTCAGCAGTTCGAGTCTCATAGGCTCAAGCTTGATGCAGTCTTCCATCCTTCCAAGGTCGGTAAAATGAGGACCCAGATGGTTGGGGACAATATGCTGACTCTGTAAACCGCTTCGAGAGAGCTATAAAGCACTATGAAGCGGTGTATAAGTTTAAGTGCTATTGCTGTTACTAAATCATGCAGACTGGAATGTAATTCCGAGAAACATATAAAAGATTCAACCACATGTATGTGCAGTTAACCCCAGAATTTATTAGTGACAGAAAGCAGTAAGACATATATGCATTTGAGCAGCTTTAAAAAAACCCAAGATCAATCTTATATTTCAAAATTATTTTTTCAAGACAAAGCCAAATAGCACCAATTTTTAGAGATATTAAAGTATATATTTACCACTAGCAATTACAACTGAAACTACTTTTCAACGGGTTTCTACTTGTAATTTGGAAAATGATCAAGAGTAATTTGATATTAGCTTTTACCAATAGTTTTACTTCTAAAGTTGAAGCAATAGTTAATTCTTAATTTTGTACTACAGAATTGGCAGAAAATATTTGCCGGAGTAAACTATTTTAACTTAAAATGAATGAAGAGCATCTCTATTATTGGCTTCATCACAAGGATCTTGTGAGCAAGTCAATCAAATTATGTGTTTTATTATTTTGTTATTATTACATATATGATTTTTTGATGTGATAAAGATTCATTTGAAAGTAAATAGGTTTGTCAATGCTGCAATAGCTTAGATTAAGAAAACAGCAGATCCAAGTGAGAAAAAAATTATTACCAAATAACAGAAAAGAGTCTGATAACAAGGCAGTTTCTGAAAATTAAGCATTAGGTAAAATTCTGACATGTTTCTAGAGAAGAAATTGTCACTGGGATCATCACGGATCCATTATTTTTATTTCTGATCCTTTTGTACTAATAATCCCTTTAAATAATTTATACAATTGCAATGAACAGGTTATAGTACATTGTCTACTGCATTCAATAGGCGTGAAAATAAAGCAGCATAATTAGATGTAAAGTTTCTGAGAACAGTTTACTATGATCTGCACAAACTTAATCTAACTGATAATTATTCCGGCTACTGTTATTACTATAAGTCTAGACTCCTTCTGCAATAGAATATGTATGGCGAAAGAAAGGATGAAATTCATAATCTTTGTAACAAAGAGCACTGCGTGCAATATTCTGATTAATCTTGCCTTAATTTAAGTGTTTGGTTTTATACAGTGCTTTTTTTCTTAAAAAAAAAAAAAAAAGGTGCCGGAACTCACACACGTCATATAACCAGTCTTGCCTACCCTACAAGGTTTCATCCAAAAAAAGGTGCAGGACTCCGTTCTGGGCGTTC